>CP092886.1:84947611-85695759 GCA_030710605.1 Cordylochernes scorpioides | reverse complement strand
GATCAATTTCCTCCCGACAATTTTTCCATCTATATATATATATGTGTGAAAAAATAATAGAAAAATAAAAGATAAGTGGGTCAGGTGTTTAGTTTAGTTTATTTTCGCTCCACTAGATGGCGCTCTGCCATCTAAAAAGCACGTGTGCTCGTGGTCAGGAGATGCCTTCTTCATTTTTAATATATATATATGTGATGATGAGTTGCTGTCGACTTATCTGTGATGAGATCCTGTCGACTCATGTAATGAAGATGAGAATTCCAGTAGCTTTTGTAGAGATCCTGTCGACTACTGAAATAATGTTGAAGTCCTGGTAGCTCTTGTTGTACTGTGTTGACAGAGAGGAACAGTCAGGATATAGAGTTTTCCAGTACCTCTCTGCACCTTGGAAGACCTTTAAAAGTTCTCACAAAATACAGGCAGTCGTGGTCGAGGCAGAGTGGAAAGCTGGGGATATCCACACAAAAAAAGAAGACACAGTTGCACTAAGAAAGTTCCGTAAACAGATAAAAGTTGAGCCAGGAGCGAAAGATGGAGACATAGAAGTTTCTTACTCGTCTACATGATAGTTGAGATCGACATAAGGTACGACCGACGTGAGCTGACGCTAAGGGTGAACTAAACTCAACTGACTGAACTGTACTGAACTGTCTGAACTGTCAAGTCCCTGTAAGGTGATGATTTATAGGTTAAAGACGGGGTGACCTTATGTGACAGGGGCGTTTGAGAAAGGGCGCCTTTACCTGTCCAGGTGTGAGAGGGATCTCTGCATTCCACCACATGTGACAGTGTGGGTGGCCTGTCGTGGGAATTGTGAATCTACCTGATTTATGAGTTCCATCTTTAGACTGTTGTTTTGGTAATACTATGCTCGATCTCTGCTTTAGCTCAACTCTTAAATCTATTACAGATTTTATTTATTTATCCACTTTGTACAAATTACATTACATAGGGTGATGTAAAGACACAGATTAATCATGCGCATAATTATTTATAGATGTGTTTCTATATACAACATGGCAATCTTGTTATAAGTTATCTACACAATATGAGGTTGTTGTTTTAAATTACCATAGATGGGCCCCGGGAGTGAAAGGGTTTATCCGGGTTTAGGCGGGTAAAGCCTCTCTAACACAGGTAAGTAATAAAAATTTATTTTAATTAATTTAAACTGTGAGGGTTAAAAGGGGCTATAACAAGATGATATTTGTTGGATATATAAAAGTGAAATAAAAATGACATTGTGTTTGATTAACAAAAAAGATGATTAAAATAAAATGATGACATAAAAATTCACATTCTAAGAGAATATTGGTCGGCGTGGCCAGGGTTAGTAGTTAAAGAATAAGCAATTGTGAGATTTACACATGCAATCAAATACTTAGGTCCAGGTGCAAAGCGAGGATATGGACTTGAGCGTCTTCCTAGGCAATGTTTCACCTGTGATCCTGTATAGGGTAACAGTGCTTTGTCACAATTGTAGTGTTATTGGGTTTAAAAGTTGTTGAAGAATATGTAATTGTTAGAAGTGCTCATGTAAACCAAATACTCAGATCCAGGTGCAAAGCGAGGATATAGACTTGAGCTGTCTTCCTTGGCAATGTTTCACTTGCGATCCTATATAAGGGTTACAGTGTTTTGTCACAATTTTAGGATTATTGGGTTAAAAGTTGTTGAAGAAAAGTTGCTTATTAATATGATTGAGAAAGGAGTGAAATAGAGCCATGCGATAAGTAGAATTGTAGCGACAGTAGGTGATCTGACTTGACTCGAAATCAAAGGTTGAATGTGGTCCGCTAGAGCTGAAAAAAAAAGTTGAAAGTTGAAAAAAGTGAACGCTTTGTGAATGCGTTGTTGATTTGCTCTGCGGATGAAATGAAATAAACTCTTGAAGCTTGTTCAGACCAGAAGTTTGGATTGGTAAGTCTGGGGAACTGTGTTAAAGGAGTTTGTTGAATTACGAAATCAAAAAATAAATTGTCAAGCAGTGTTGTCGTTTTTCTACGTTGATGTGACGCAAGGACTGAAAAGATAGTGATGAAAAATATATGGAATTGGTTAAAGAATATGATTGTTGAAAACGATTGTTGATAAACTTTGTCAGATAATAAAGGTATTTAAACAAATAAAATATAGTGAATACAAATATAGAAATATGATTGCGGGTACAAAAAGTGTAAGTGGACAAAATTAAACCTGTAATATATAAAATATATAATAAATAATAAAATAAAAATAATTTTTGAAACAATTAGATGTTTTACAATACTAAAATAATATCATGAAAAATAAAAGTAAATTTGATTAAAGGTTTTTTTTTTTTTTTTTAATGTTGGATTAAAAAATTTGTTTATATAATTGAAAGGTAAGAATAAGAATAATTATTCAAGATTTTATACAAAATTTATAATATAATTGAAGGTTATTAATGTTTGGATAAATTTTAAGTAGTGTAAAATATTGAACAAAAATTGTCTCTTTTGACGAAAAGTTACAGTTGTGGTGTGTGACTAGATTATATCCCTTTGGTAACATCGGTGTTTCTATGACTCTGAAACTGGGAATATGTGAAATGATCTTTTCGTTTGTCCTCAATGCTGGTATGTAGAGAATGATTTCTCTTTCGCGTTAAAAAGTCTATATAAGACTTAACCAAATTGTTTTAATTGGTGTTATCAATTAACATGTAAAATGTTTAAAGTATGTTGTGTTGTGATATCTCGTTGGTGAGATTTGTGAGATTCTCGAGGAAATCTAAATGAGTAGTGTGACACCTGTGTTCAAAATGGCGTCATGAAGCTAGCGGTCAAGAAGATCTGCCTTGAGGGGGAAGAGAGGGCATGTCCAAAGATATTCTCAAAAGATAGTAGTGACCAAGGGAGTGGCGTCAAAAAGGGCGTCCACTTCCCTGTTTTTCACGGTTTCGCCGTGGGTGGTCAATCATGGGGGATGTTTGAGATTTACTCGAAACTGACTTTCTCTCTCTCTTCTTTTGTTGAGTTTGGCATATTTCTTGCCTATTTAAAAATATAGTTTTCTCGATGTTCGTAAGTGTTGTGTCTCGAAATCAGTTTAGACTTAGAAAAAATGTTATTAGGTGATGTCAGGTTTAGATGTGTGGTGAAAGTGCGACTTTCGACGTGGACACGTTTTGGGGTGAATTGTGGTGTCACAGGCGTGAAGGGCGTCTTTGGCCTGAAAAGTGAGAAAAGTTTTGTTGTGTTGCCTTGTGACACTTGTGAAGTGAATTGAATGGAAAGGTGTCACGTGAAATCATAGTTTGGTACAAAATCTAACCTGTTTCACCATAAATAACAAATTTAATAAAGTCATGGGTGATGGTTGTATGAAACACATCGAGAATTTTTGACTGTTAGTGGATATGGCATGCTTAATGTGAAAATATTTTTATTGTGGCGACGATATAGAGCTAAGTGGAGCTCGAAATTGGATTTGTGTGTTAAGTCGCGCACTAAAAATTGTTGCCAATTGGATAAAGTGATGTGTGAGTATTGTAACGTTTGTTGAGAGAGATTTGTTAATGATTAAATATGCATGTAAAAGAAAAGATGAGGGAGTGTATTTATCCTCGAATATTAATTATTGTAATCGTTTTGGAAGGCTGTGACTTAAATTAGCTACTGGCGGTGAATTGGAGTGAATCTTTATTTTTAACTTGTTTTGGGAAAGATAGTTGTTTTCCCTAGTGGCGTTTTTGAAGATATTGTATCTTCCGATTTTTGCAATTTAAAAAAATGCGTTTCACCTATGCTAATTTACATTTAAGATTTGAATATATTTTTCAAATCGTTGATTATGGTAGCGTTAAAATGATTCTTGTAAAAGGGCAATGTCGTGAGAGTTACAAATAATTTAAATTGGGCGCTTACTTAAAATAGTGAACATTACCAAATTTTAAGAATTGATAAAGATATTGGTCTTTTGGTATAAAGATAACTAATAAGTAAAACAAAAATAAGTTGAGAATTATGATGAATGAGATTTTTTAAAAATAATAATAAGGATTTTTTTTTTCAAGTTGTAGACTTGGATAGTACCATTTTAGATAAATTTAAGAACGACATGTAAGATTAGTAAAAATGGTAAAAAAGCGTGATGCGCGAAATTTTTTTTTTTTTTAAGTAAAATTGAGAGTAATAACTTGAAATTTATAATCTGATTAAAAATTAAAGTAAATTTGATCAATGAAAATGTGAAAGTTTTAAAAATTGAATTAAAAAATGGTATAAAAAAGGTAAAAATTGATTTTAAAATGCTTAAAGTGAAAATATAAATACAAAATTTATAGGGAATCAAGTTTTGAACTTGAGGATAAAGTTAAGGTAGGTTTTTTTTTTTTTAACTTACAGTTGTGTGAAATTTCAGTCAGGAAACTTGGTCTTGGCTTGTATTCCTGCTGACGTTGAAGACGCTCCATGTAGAGCTTGTAGACGCTTGTAGCATCTGTGAAGTTGATTGTGGCTTGTTGCCTTGAGCATTGTCTCGACGATGTCAAGTCGAAGGTGTGGAACTTGTCACAGGGTTTGGGCCACATCGCTGCTCGGTTTCCATGACTTGCGGGAATTTCGGGGCTGTCGTTGGCGCGGTCAGCTTGCTCCCGACGTTGGCGATCGGTTAGCGGGTATGCGGAAGTCCGTTGGGGCGGCGTTTCTTCCGTAAATATCTTGGGGAGAGATTGCTTGGACGTTTCGTTGGAATGGTCGGGCTTGTTCCTCCATCTTCGCTCTTTCTCGCTTCCTATCTGAACAGTCTTCTTACCTCTTCGTTGTGTCATCCTTCGTTTTGGTCATCCTGTCGGCTTAAATGTGATGATGAGTTGCTGTCGACTTATCTGTGATGAGATCCTGTCGACTCATGTAATGAAGATGAGAATTCCAGTAGCTTTTGTAGAGATCCTGTCGACTACTGAAATAATGTTGAAGTCCTGGTAGCTCTTGTTGTACTGTGTTGACAGAGAGGAACAGTCAGGATATAGAGTTTTCCAGTACCTCTCTGCACCTTGGAAGACCTTTAAAAGTTCTCACAAAATACAGGCAGTCGTGGTCGAGGCAGAGTGGAAAGCTGGGGATATCCACACAAAAAAAGAAGACACAGTTGCACTAAGAAAGTTCCGTAAACAGATAAAAGTTGAGCCAGGAGCGAAAGATGGAGACATAGAAGTTTCTTACTCGTCTACATGATAGTTGAGATCGACATAAGGTACGACCGACGTGAGCTGACGCTAAGGGTGAACTAAACTCAACTGACTGAACTGTACTGAACTGTCTGAACTGTCAAGTCCCTGTAAGGTGATGATTTATAGGTTAAAGACGGGGTGACCTTATGTGACAGGGGCGTTTGAGAAAGGGCGCCTTTACCTGTCCAGGTGTGAGAGGGGTCTCTGCATTCCACCACATGTGACAGTGTGGGTGGCCTGTCGTGGGAATTGTGAATCTACCTGATTTATGAGTTCCATCTTTAGACTGTTGTTTTGGTAATACTATGCTCGATCTCTGCTTTAGCTCAACTCTTAAATCTATTACAGATTTTATTTATTTATCCACTTTGTACAAATTACATTACATAGGGTGATGTAAAGACACAGATTAATCATGCGCATAATTATTTATAGATGTGTTTCTATATACAACATGGCAATCTTGTTTTAAGTTATCTACACAATATGAGGTTGTTGTTTTAAATTACCATATATATATATATATTTAGGCGCAGACGTTTCAAGGCGCAATGATCGGCAGGTGTTCCATAAAAATGTTGTCGGGGTTGTCGGGAATGGCCTAATTTCTAAATATCTCTTCAACTTTGTGATACATTTTCAACTCAGTTCCAGACCACATCACGGTCTGAAATTTTATGCACTAGCTCAATTCAGCTAACTATGCGACTTTACTTATGGGTAGTCGTGATTAGAATGATTTATATTTCTTGTTCTTGCTTGTTCTAAAATCACTTTATTAGGTACCGCTCAAAAACAGCAACCTAGTTTATGAAAATTGCAACAATGAATAATATTGTCCTCTCTCTCCTTTTTTATCAGAAGCCATTTCTCCTCCGTTCGGCGCTTTAATTTGTCCCACTTCTCCCGGTGTTCCTGCAGCCTCCGGTCGATCTCGGCCAGCGAGTCCTGCTCAGAGGCCATCCCTTGGCCTCTCACGTCAATGGGCCTTTGTCAGCAACCCCCCCAAAAAAAAACCTTTTAATAAAAAGCCTCCTGGTGACCTCCACGAGGAAGAATCCCACTTCTGACACCAGTTGTCGCGTGTTTACCCTCTGGTTCTTTGCGACGACGCGCTTCTTCCCTTCGTGGATCACCTGCTCAGGCTCCCGTTGCTCTTCCCTGCGGCTTTTCCCCGCAGGCCACCCAAAGACGTCCCGAGCTCCACCTCTCCAGTGTAAACTCCCTTCCTCTGGCAGTATCTCTCGGCCTCACCACTGGTGGGGGGACACGAGAGACTTACCAGAAGAGTAATAGCAGCAGCAGTAGCCTGGCGATGATGGCAGTGGCGATAGTAACGACAGGAGGCTGCACGGAGACTTGAAGCACTTTTTTTATTGTCATCTATTACTAACCTTAAATCTAAATAAAACAACAGACAATGTGTATTTACATGACCCTCATCCTGGGGCCAACACAAAAGCGTATTTACAGCCAACCTCCCCAGGAAACGGGACCACAGCAGTCGGCGACTCCCACATCAACCAGCAAGGGAATCCGGCGAAAGCGCCATCTATTGGCGGAGGTTGTAAACGTTTGGAGGCCTTACACGTAACAATATGTAAAGGTTGTTCACATATTAAACAAAATTTTAACGCGGGATTCAATCCCGGTTCATGACTCGTGAATCGAGGGTGTTACCCACTCGTCCACAGACTCTTTTTATATTATTTCTATATTTTCATTTAAATGTTGTGATTAATTTTTAAAATACTTAAATGGAACGTAGAGGCCTGAGATATTGTACATTCACTTAATACAGCTAACAACGCGAGCGAAAAAAATATCATAACTTCTTGGTGGCCGTGATGGTCTGAAAAGGACTATAGAATAAAATTTGCATGTATACCGAAATGAGAAAATAGGCGCAGAGTTTTGTGGTTTAATGAGCGGCTGGCATTCTATAAAATACATAGGTGGTATGAAACTTGAGCTAAAAATAATTGTGAGAATATTTCCAAAATAATCGTAATTAAAATAATTAGAATACGATTCAACAAATTAAAAATATAAAATATAAATTTATAATATAATAAATATATTTATAATAATACATTTAATAATACATAATTATATATGAAAATATAATTTTTAATATTATAAAATTTTATACATGTGTGTGTAATTGTATGTGAATAAAATAGTTTTTTATTCTTTTGTTAAAATTGTTGGCAAAAATTATTGATTCGTAGAAGATAAAGATCCTTTATTACACAAAGGCATAAACAATAAAGAAGGACAAGAGATTAAATTATATGAACCAGGTAAAATTATATGCACACCAGCATCTGACGCCTATCAGCGGCCTGACCTATCCAATAACCGCTAGCCAACTACAACAATCCAACAAAGCGGCGCTATATAGGCAGAGATGTCAATCAGCATTGACAATACTAAAATGCTATGCAAATAACAAGAGTATTCTATCTTAGAAATATCCCGGACGTGTCATTTTCAACAAAAATGTACTTAAAATAAAAAAAATAAAAATTTCACATTGAATAATTAGATTTATATGAGTAAAAATAAAAGCGGCGGTGGACGATCATCATGAAATCAGAATTTGGTGTGATTTAATATGTAGCAACTAATCGGAAGAAATTTTTATATTTAACTAAACACTTTACAACTTGTGTAATGTTACGTCCCTCACCTGCTTTTATTTTTACTCTTATAAATCTAATGTTCAATGGCGGTAGCTGAAATATTTGTTTTCTCCTTTTTAATGCATTTAAAACCTTATTAATTATATTTTTAATAAATCACTTTTTATATATAGTGATTAACTTGAGAGATATCAATAAAACATTAAAATAAAAATAGAGAAAGAGCAGAATTACGGTTTATATACTGATAATAAAATGACTTTGTATTTAAAAAAAATAATATTTATTAACATATTTATAAAAGTGGAATAAAAATAAATATATTGGGGTATTATGATGCATCAGCGCGCTATCTGTTATGAATATTTGAAACTATTATAGACGCGTATGAAATGAATCATACGCGTCTATAAAAGTTTTAAAATATATTGGGGTATATATAGGTTTTACACTTTAATGACATTTTACACTTTAATAACAAGTTTTTTTACGATTTGATAAAAACATTTTTGATATTACTGATAACATTTTTTCATTTTAATAACATTTTACCCTTTAATAGCAACTTTTTACACTTTAATTACTTTTCTTTTTCTACAGGTAAACTCCGTATAATTGGTATAATTGTATAACGAATTAAAAGTTTTACGAAGGAGCATCTTTTATTATACTTGAGCTAGCTTTCGAACCTTTCGGTTCTTCAACAGGCGTGGCTAGTATGACTATACTAACAGGGTATAAGCGCGCTTGAGCCATTATATACAACATATAAATTTACATGCGAAGTGATATTTCAAATATAATTAAAATAGAAATAGGAATTATGACTATGAAATATAAAATAAAACTATGCAAATGAATTTAAAGATATTTTAAAATTTTAGATAAAATTTTGGAAAATACATTTATATACGCTAAAAGTTAAGTAAAATTATGATATTCACTGTAATGCAAGTAGTGTGACACTTTAAAATTCGTAAAGTTTAAAACCAGTATAATTTAAAACACCTCAACACAGAAAAGCCAAGCGGGGGGTCCACTCCAACCCGACCACACACCAGAGCATATCACGGGATAACTATTGAGATATTATATGATATATTTCCGGTAGATCTATTTTCCTATTGATGCTGTTTGTTTGAGATGATATGATGGATTCCAGTACCATTCTGTGCTGCTTATTGTTTATGTGTTGATATAGGACTTTGGGATGATATAAGTTAAAGTTATGGCCAGTGTTTGAAATATGTTGGTATATAAGTGACTTCGGGTCTCTATTGTTTATGTTTCGTTTGTGTTCGGAGATTCTGATATACGCGGTTCTGCCAGTCTCCCCCACATAGGAGGCTGGGCAATCCTGGAAAGAAACCGCGTATACTGCTCCGGTGGAGTGGATGGGATTGCTGGGTGTGTCTGCTTTGGTGATAGGATTCCTGAGGAGGGCAGCAAGATTGGGGGGGGGGGGCTGTTAAAAAAACTTGGATACCATATGGGCGAAGGATTCTGGAAATGGTAACAGAGAACGAGGAATATGGAAGATAGCAAACGGTTCTATAAGTCGTGGAGGTCCTCGGAGCAGTGGGATCAAACGTGTATTTATCTATGAATTTTACCGGGTATCCTGCAGTGGTTAGAAGGGTGGTAATTCTGTTTTTTTTCTATGGCTTTGAATATAGGTAATGAGCAATGCGTATGTATTCTTTTGGTTAAGGTCCTGACTGTATTTATTTTATAGGCTACCGGGCTATTGGAGGAGAAATGGGTGTATAGGGGTGTGATATTCTTTTTGTGATAAACTGCTGTGTGTAATCTGTGTGGAGTGCGAATAATGAGGATGTCCAGAAAATTTCTGTTTCATATGTGAATTTGATGTCTGCGTGAAAGGAATGGGGTCCTTGGACCAGTGGATCAATCAGACGCATTCTTCCGACATCCATTATTGGAGGAGGTATGTGGACGACATCTTCTGTATAATCAAACCGAATAAGCTCCAACCTATTCTTAACACTCTACATTCCTTTCACGCAGACATCAAATTCACATATGAAACAGAAACAAACCTAGTATTACCTTTTCTGGACATCCTCATTATTCGCACTCCACACAGATTACACACAGCAGTTTATCACAAAAAGAATATCCAACCCCTATACACCCATTTCTCCTCCAATAGCCCGGTAGCCTATAAAATAAATACAGTCAGGACCTTAACCAAAAGAATACATACGCATTGCTCATTACCTATATTCAAAGCCATAGAAAAAAACAGAATTACCACCCTTCTAACCACTGCAGGATACCCGGGGAAATTCATAGATAAAAACACGTTTGATCCCACTGCTCCGAGGACCTCCACGACTTATAGAGCCGTTTGCTATCTTCCATATTCCTCGTTCTCTGTTACCATTTCCATAATCCTTCGCCCATATGGTATCCAAGTTTATTTTAACAGCCCCCCAATCTTGCTGCCCTCCTCAGGAATCCTATCACCAAAGCAGACACACCCAGCAATCCCATCCACTCCACCGGAGCAGTATACGCGGTTTCTTGCCAGGATTGCCCAGCCTCCTATGTGGGGGAGACTGGCAGAAACGCGTATATCAGAATCACCGAACACAAACGAAACATAAACAATAGAGACCCGAAGTCACTTATATACCAACATATTTCAAACACTGGCCATAACTTTAACTTAGATCATCCCAAAGTCCTATATCAACACATAAACAATAAGCAGCACAGATTGGTACTGGAATCCATCATATCATCTCAAACAAACAGCATCAATAGGAAAATAGATCTACCGGAAATATATCATATAATATCTCAATAGTTATCCCGTGATATGCTCTGGTGTGTGGTCGGGTTGGAGTGGACCCCCCGCTTGGCTTTTCTGTGTTGAGGTGTTTTAAATTATACTGGTTTTAAACTTTACAAATTTTAAAGTGTCACACTACTTGCATACAGTGAATATCATAATTTTACTTAACTTTTAGCGTATATAAATGTATTTTCCAAAATTTTATCTAAAATTTTAAAATATCTTTAAGTTCATTTGCATAGTTTTATTTTATATTTCATAGTCATAATTCCTATTTCTATTTTAATTATATTTGAAATATCACTTCGCATGTAAATTTATATGTTGTATATAATGGCTCAAGCGCGCTTATACCCTGTTAGTATAGTCATACTAGCCACGCCTGTTGAAGAACCGAAAGGTTCGAAAGCTAGCTCAAGTATAATAAAAGATGCTCCTTCGTAAAACTTTTAATTCGTTATACTTTAATTACTGTATTTTTATTTTTAAGCCCCAACAAATTTACGGATTTGATTGTTTGTATATTCATTTTATGCATTAATGTTTTAAAATTAAATGTTTCTAGGTGTTGTGGATGTTTTTCTAAATTTTTAAGGTGATTATACCTGTCAATGTCGATGGGCGTCTTGGTGTTGGGTTGTGCTAGTGGTTTGGGGGTTATATTGAGAAATAATGTAATGTCATTGAGACATGTCATGTTTTTGTGTGATATGTGGGTGCAGTGATGTAAAGTAGAAGGAATTGAGAATTGATTTAGCGACGTTAGATTCTGGCAGGGTTGTTGGTTAGATTTTTTCATGTTGAAAGTAGTTTGATTCTGGTTAGTTTTCTTGTTAATGAGAGATCAAGGTTAGCCTATAGCAGAAAAATCTGTTATAAAAATGTCCTGACAATATAGATGAGGTACATTACTAAATAAAAGGTATGATTATTATATGAGAATACTGGGATGATAAATTGTGGATTGACAAAAAAAAATGTATTGTTATAATGATCATTTTAGGCAAATAAAATAAATTTGATTGTGAAAAAATAGTACAAATGTGATATTGCGTATACTGGGATAAGGTGCATAAATTGAGAGAAAAAAGGGCATCTCATTATCTTGTAACTTAAAGTTGTTGATTTGGGACATCTATCGGAATAAATATCAACTATTCGCTGATTTTTAATTATTCCAGAGTTTATTCCGATAGCTGGCGCAAGCCATCAGCAACTTTAAGTTGCATGATACGGAGATCCCTTTCTTTTTCTTTTTCTTGAAATTGATTGTGTAATTATAATTTTGATTAAGGTGACGATTATGCGGAAAATGAGGAAGTTTGTATTTTTTAAAAAGTTTTAAATGATAAGAAATGCGCGAATGAGAAAAAAAAAATAGATTTAGTATAAAGTAAATTTAAGTAAAAAAATAAACTTAAATTACGATTTTAAAAATGAAATGTTCGCTAAAATGGTCTTATAGTATGTTAATATAGAAATTAATACTTAATTTAAATGTGAGCATGCCAAATAAAGTTTAACACTTAGAGTTGATGGGTTTTGTAGGACTGCGAAGCTGGGACTTTCAATGGTGTAGAAAGCTTGGATGGAGTCGCGGTCGTAGCTTGGACCTTCAGGTTGGGAAGTCCTTAATGGGAACTTGCATAGCGGACATGGCAGGTAAACGAACCGGCAGGACATGGGCGGCTTGAACCGCTCGTCGTGGCATAGGGGTCGGCGTTGCAGGGGAAAAATGTTTTAGGGAGTTTCACATTACTCCACTACCTTCAGGATGAGTTGGCTCGCCATTTCTCGTACACCTGACCTTGTAGTTTCTTCCTGTTTTAGTTGTTCACAAACACAGACATTCTAGCAGCTATAAAATAGGTCCTGTAATTAATTGAGAAGTAGTCGTGGTGTTGGTGGTGGTAAGGAATCATACAGGATGCAGGATTCAGAAGAAAAGGAGTAGGTAGGTAGGAGAGGGGGAAGAGAAGGACCGAGAACCACCTGGCGTGGAGGGCACCTCTAATAATCAAATTCCATTTCTTTAAAACTCTTTTGAGTAGGATAAACTATCGCCTAAGGGAAAGGAGTGAGCCGGGGAACTCCCGAAAATGTTTGCTTTTAGAAGGCTGGACATATGGTCACCCCGGAGATTGTTCTGATCATGTCATTTTCTCTTCACTTTCCTCATACTCCCACACAAAGGCCATTCTTATTTAAATATTTATAAATATTATGACAAATATGTGTTGTGTTACAAAAGATCTTGTCGGCTGTCTGTCGTGTTGTATATGATCTTATCGACTTAGCTGTTGTGATGGGTTTATCCAGTCGGAAGACTGTCGTGTGGTTTGTTTGGGTGGATGCAGTCGTGGTGGCAACAATGGTCAGAGTAATTTCAGGCGTGAATAAATTACACAAAAGAACGAGGCATGTTGGATGTTCCCTCAGAGAGAGAGCGCGAGAAGCTGACGCCGATTAAGGCAGGTCTGATCTATTTCAGAGTCAGGGAGAGAGTGTCTGTAATCCAACTATGTTTTTCGGAACGACGGTGTAATCGGAGACCTTTCTCCTGTCTGGGCGCCGGGTGTCACTCAATCTAATTTTATTATTTTGTTTTGTATTACATGAGGGCAAAACTGGCGAGTTGGATTGTGTCTACAGTTTTGGTTGTTACACAATAGCTATATTGCGCATATGGGGATTTTAAGTATATATTGAAACATATTACAACATATATATATATGTTCAAATGTATTTCAATATATACTTAAAATATAGGAATAAAGACTTCATATTTGGCATTTTGAATCTTACGGTCATATATCTTTACCTTAGCTCAAAACAAATTAATTGAGCAGATCATAAAAGTAGATAGCATACATGTTTTCTTCTTGTCAAAGAATCCCCACATATATGATTAATATTGTTCATAATTGGTTACAAATTTCTGCAATGTCATAATACATGTCATATATATGGAAGATAAATTTCATATATATTTACTAGACGAAGGACCCGGCTTCGCCCGAGAATTCCCCGAGTGCAATTTCCTTCATACTAAAAGTACATCAATAATAAATAGTGGAAGCGCCATAGAATAGCAAAACAGAAGTAACACATAAACCACAGGCAAAAAGTGTGTGTGATGGCAAAAATTGTATTACATTATTGTTTAGGTATTTGATTATTTGGCAATCCATTTAGTTGTTTCAAAATCAATATAGTTTAAATAGATAGCAGCTTTTCCACCCAACTCCCCGAAGTACCCGCCCCAGCACATTTACCCTTGATATTACCTGACTTGAGTAAGTGACTGCGATAGATCTCGATTGCGACGCCCATCTTCTCAGTAAGAATAAGAAAAAACAGGTTTATAAAAAAATAATCCAAAATACTGGCATGTGAATATTTTTCTCTAAAAATAAAAGGGCATATGGAAATTAAGCAAACATGTGTTTGCTAATGACTGCGACTGCATTTTAAATTATATTTTTAAAGAGATTAATAAAAACAAAGGCCAAAACCAAAATTAATAAAAAAATACGAAAGCCATTATTTACATACAGTAACGATAATTTTGTAAAGTTTTTTTATTGCATTGTGTGCACTTACAGTAACTTAGTTAGTAATATAAAATTTCTCTCAATACTCAACACTTTTGTAAAAAAAGGTAACACTCAAATAAAAAGATATTTCGAAAAAAGTACGCAAGAGTCGCTTAATTGGCCTGCTATTGTTACTTCGCCTAGTATTTACTCCGCGTAAAATAAAGTTCTTCAAATGAATGAAAATAAATAGCCAAAAATACTAATCAAAATAGAAAAAAAAAACGAAATTGAAGAGGAGTTTCTATGGGGAATTTTATTAGAAAGCTTTCGGACGCATGCACAAGATGTTAGAAAGGTTTTAGGGTTTTATATTATTTTAGAAATTAATACATACGATTTTAGTAATTGAAAATAGTTTATTTTTGCAAAACTATATCTTTCCATTTATTTACAGGTAATAATATATAAGAATAGTGAGGAGTGATAACTATGCAAATATTAATGATGATATACCACAGAATATTTAAAATAATTATTCAGTGACAATATTATATAAAATATTAAAGTCTAAAATTGAATTCATATATTCAACACTCCTTCTTGAATTCATGTTTTAGAGTTTTAATTACTCTATCAAAACATCTGTAGCAGTGAAGATCTGTGTTTTTCAAAAGTTTCCTTTGGCAGAGGCTTGGTTAGGATATCAGCAACTTGGGCTTGGGTTGGGCAAAACTGAACATCAACATTTTCTCTTATCTGATCTTTCAAAAAATGATATCGAACATCTATATGTTTTGTCTTTCTGTTCATTTGTCCTGTCTTCATTAAAGTCATTGCACTTTGGTTGTCAATATTTAGTTTAGCAAGTATGGTTTCATTTGTAAGTTCTTCAATAAGTGCTTTTATATAAATGAGTTCTTTCACACATTCAGCTGCAGCAATATATTCTGCCTCAGTAGTGGATAAGGCTACAATTGGTTGTTTTCTTGAACTCCAGCTTATTGGTCCTTTACCAAACAAAATTGTATATCCGGATGTACTTTTTCTTGTTTTCATGTCTCCAGCAAAGTCTGAGTCACAATATGCATTAAGTTCCATATCTTCATCTTGTTTACTATAGTGAAGTCCAAAAGTTTTGGTTTGTTTCAAATATCTCATAGTTCTTTTAACATTTTGTATATCCTGGTTTGTCGGTTCATGCATCAAACGACTTTCATAAAAATCAAGTCCTTTTTGTTCATTTCCTCTAGCAACAAGTCTTGCTTTATGATGTCCACCATCCTTTATCTTGAATATCCATCTAGAACTGAGTATCTTCTTTCCTTTAACTTCTTCAGCATTTACAAAATCCCAAGTTTCATTTTTCTTCAATGAATCTTTTTCTTCCTGTATTGCTTTTACCCAGTTTTCTTTGTCTACTCCGGTTACAGCTTCATTGTATGTTAACAATCCTATTTCTTCAGAAACAGAATTCAACACTTCATAATCTTTTAGTCTTTCAGGTCTATTGATATTTTCTCTATTCCTTAACATATATTTTGAATTGGTCGAGTTCTGTGGTTTATCATGGGTATCCAATTCCATTTTAGTGTCTTGACTTTCCTCTATTTCAGAATCCAGATCTTCTCTGTATCTTGGCTGAATGACACTGGTCATTTCATTTGTTAGTTTTCCTGTCAACACCACATCTCTTGCAATTATAATCCTTCTTTTCTGCATGTCCCACAATCTGTATCCATTTCCACTGTATCCGATAAGTGAATATTTTTCACTTTTACTATCCAATTTTTTGACATACACTTCACTCCCGAATAATTTTACATTAGAAAGATTAGGCTTTCTTCCAAACCACATCTGTGCTGGTGTTGTTTGTACTGTATTTGAAGGGCTTCTGTTGATTAAATAGGCAGCGACTCTT
Organism: Cordylochernes scorpioides; assembly: GCA_030710605.1. NCBI lineage: Eukaryota > Metazoa > Arthropoda > Arachnida > Pseudoscorpiones > Chernetidae > Cordylochernes > Cordylochernes scorpioides. The sequence goes on along the minus strand of CP092886.1, from coordinate 85,679,639 downwards.
GTGGCCTCTCCCCACATTTCCTTATTTAATTTGGAATCCAGCAAAAGTGCTCTGGTTTTTTCAATCAGAGTTCGATTCAACCTTTCTGCTTTTCCATTCAATTGTGGAGTATATGGAATTTTAAAATCAAGTATTATTCCTTTCATTTTGCACCATTCTTTAACTTGCGTATTGGCATATTCACCGCCATTATCACACCTTAATTTTGACACTTTCGCATTTAAGAATCTTTCCACTTCATTTACATATTCTTTAATATAATCTTTTGCTTCATATTTATTGCTGAGCAAATACACATAACAGAAATGTGTATAATCATCCAAAAATGTCATTATATATTTCTTATTATCATGTGTTAAGGGTTCTATTGGGCCGCACAAATCAGTATGAACAATTTCCAAAGGTCGGGTAGCTCTAGATCTTTCATTTCCAAATGACCTCCTAGTTTGCTTTGCCATGATGCAAATTTCGCACACATCATTTTCCTGTTTTTCCAGTTTGTTAAGCTCCATACCATCAACCAAACTTTCAAGTTTTCTTAGATTCTGCATTCCAATGTGTCCCAATTTTCTGTGCCATTCTTGGGTTTTGTTTTCACTTGGTAAGGTAAGGTTCGAGTCATTTTTCTTTGAAAAATGTTGTTCAATATTTACAGCCCAAAGTCCATTTTCAAGTTTATCTCCTTCTAGAACTTTTTTTCCATCTTTCAAAATTGTCACTTTATCACCTTTAAAATTTACTTCTCCTCTGTTGTTAACAATTGAGGTCACTGACAAAAGGTTTTTTGATAATTCAGGCACAAATATTACTTCATTTAGGTTACATTGTCTCCCCTTAAATTGTCCTGAAGTTTTTGCTCTCTTACCTTCTTCTTTTTTTGCAACATTGATGTTCACATCACACTTTTTTTGATGATCAAGCAACTTTTCTTCATTAATCATGTGACAGGTGGATCCGCTATCAACAATGAAAGTGACTGATGATCTTTTATCATATTCTTCTGTCTTCTGGTTGGCTCTGTCTATTTCTTCTTATTTCTTCAGTGGTCAATCTTGATATTAGATTTTCAATAGTTTTTTTCATCTTTTCCAGTTGACTCCCAAGCAGTACAAAAATAATTATAATCTTCTGGCAAAATTGTTAAAATCTTTGAAATAACAATATTGTCATCAAAGTTCTGTTTTAGATTATTGAGTTTAAAAGCCAAATTTCTTAAATTACTTATGTTGGCTACAAGGTCTACATTTTTATCAAATTTATAAGTGTGAAATTCTTGTAGCAGCTTACATTTTAATTGTTCATCATCTCTTTCAAATATTCTGCATATGGTGTCATACATTGATTTGGCATTTTCACAATGTATTATGTGTGTTAATATCGTTTTATCGATGCTCGAAATAATATATTTTTGGGCTTTAGCATCTTTTATTTTCCATGCGTTTTTTTCTTTTTCATCCTTTTGATCTTTAAAACACAATTTGCCATTTATTGTTTCAATTAAATTATTAGCTTTAAAAATAATGTTAATTTGAAATTTCCAAATATCAAAATTTTCAGAGTCTTTTAATTTATCTATAATCGAAATATCTTCCATAACAGCAGCCATTTTTATTTTTACGATTTTAGATTTTAAGTTTTAACCACGCTTTATGCTGCCACTGTTAGAAAGGTTTTAGGGTTTTATATTATTTTAGAAATTAATACATACGATTTTAGTAATTGAAAATAGTGTATTTTTGCAAAACTATATCTTTCCATTTATTTACAGGTAATAATATATAAGAATAGTGAGGAGTGATAACTATGCAAATATTAATGATGATATACCACAGAATATTTAAAATAATTATTCAGTGACAATATTATATAAAATATTAAAGTCTAAAATTGAATTCATATATTCAACACAAGATACTCTTCATCAAATTCCGTTTTATTTAGCTTTTTCAACTCGAAGAGTTTATTTTAGTCGACTAATCAAAATGTAGCCGAATTTTTCCTCAGGTTTATAAAACGCGATATGCAAAATTTGGTACCAATCAGTTCAGTAGGTTTTGAGTTTATCGCCAAACAGACAACAGACATTTACTTTTATATATAGGTGTATATATATATATATATATCCTTCCTTTCCTTATATCTATAAAAATAAAATCCAAAATCGATGTTTGTTATCGCGTTTCGCAAAATCTACAGAATCAATCATTATGAAATTTCGCATGTAGGTAGCTGATGATTTCGTTTAAGATATAGGCTATTCAAAAAACTAAAAAGGTTAATGTGCTTTTTTTTTAAATGTAAAACCAAAAAGCGTTAGTTCCAGCCTATTACCGCTTGGCGCCGCACTGGTCGCGGCGATAAATGAATTTGATTGGTTAATAATTTTACATGTAGTTTGTTTACACGATGAATGTAGTTTGTTTACACGATGATTGTTATTAAAAAGGTAAGAATATATATAAATATTTAATTTCTTTGGAAATAATATTAATCGATCGTTATCAAATTTATACGCCCCCGGAACCTAGGTTAATTAAAACATTATTGTGAAATTTCGCACTTTGGTAGTTGAGGTTTTGGTTTAGCATTTAGACAAAAAGTACAAAAATTGCATTTCGAGTATCCTTTATTTTTCCTTTTAAGAACGTAAGATTTTATTTAGTTATTTAGTAATATTTTTCAAAATAAATTAAATGGAAATATTCTTATTCTTCTCTTTTTGTGACGATGCAATTTTGCTTCGTTTAATTTAAATTAGTGTAAATATTACGATCTACATTTTTTGCGCTAAGGTTACTATTTGATTCTCATAAGGAATATTCATATTTTAAGACAAATTGAGATTTAGAACAGGGTATTCTATTTTTTCTTTCTTATATTCAGAGTAAGTGTAAATTTTATTGAAGTTGTAAAAAGTATATTTATTGAAAAAAGTAGGTTTTTTCTATATAACTTGCTGCACATATTTTACTATATGTTTGTTCCATGTAATATTCTTATGCTCTAATAGCATTTATATTGTAAGCAGCAGCTGTGCATTTTCAGTAACTGCTTTTTTTAAGGGTAGGCTCAATTTCTTTTTTCTGTCATTTGTTTAGGTAGGGTTTATATTTATCTGCTTCATAATATATAACTGTTCATATATATACAAAGGGGGATCAATAAATAAGGTGAATTATCTTATTTCTTAAAAATTAAAAAAGCAAAAATAATTTTAACCACAGAATATTAAAATATAACATCGAAAGACGACTTAAGGTGTTCTGTTCTTTTTTCCCACGCGCGGCGCGAGACTTATAAATAAACTATAATGGAAGCTCCCTTGAAGGATTGCACCACGCTTGAACAACGTGCAGTTATTCGTTTCTTGAATGCAGAAGGTATTCAAACATCTCAAATATGCCAAAGAATGATAAATATCTATGGTGAGTCTTGTTTGTCTCAAAAAACATTTATAAATGGGTTAACGAGTTCAAAAATGGACGAATTACATGTTCCTCAGGTCTCAACGTTCGGCCGGTAAAGTTTTGTTAACAATTTATTGGGATGTTGATGGACCAATCTGTCTTGATTTTTTATCCTCAAGGCAACGTATGAACAGCGACCTTTATTGTGACATTCTTGTAAATAAGCTAAATCCCGGTATAAGAAAAAAAAGAAGAGGGAAGCTTAGTAAAGGTGTTCTCTTCCTTCATGATAATGCAAGGCCGCATACATCATGTAAAACTGTATCTACAGTCATTAAATTAGGTTTTGAAGTTTTAGAACATCCTGCATATAGTCCAGACCTAGCCCCCTATGACTATTTCCTTTTTGGACTACTAAAGAAGGAGTTAAAGGGAAAGCGATTTGACTCGGATGAAGATGTCCAGAAAGTGGTGCAAGAATCTTTTCACACGCTTCCTAAGAGTGCCTATAAAGAGGGTATTTACAAGTTGCCAGAACGATGGAGACGATGTATAGACTCTGCAATATTGAACAAAAAGTTAATTCTGCATACTCATAATAATACACAATTGTATTATAGTTGTTTCTATACAATTCTTCACTCCGTAATTTTGTTATTATGTTAGTTTTCAGAATTTATAAAAAAATGGTTTGGGTTATGTACATTAAGAATTTGTAAAAAAATGAAGGTCAAAGATAAAACAAAATAAATAAATTGGAACACACCATTTCTGTTCCATTTAATCTAATAAACGCTTCATGTATGATTTTTAGAATTGCATTATTTTTTATGCATATTATTTTTTTGAAATTTATGTTCGCAAGACATGCAATATTGTTAAAATAATATACTATTAAAAAATTACCAACCCATGAAGCGTTACATCCAGTCTTTTACCGCTGGGGGAAGCACTGTTAGAGCTAATAAATGATTTCGATTGGTGCATACTTTTACATGATGTTTGTTTTTAGACTAAATTTATTCAAATCAAGAGAGTTTTTTCATGCTTTTAAAAGTTAAGATTATATTTTTAACGGTTCATAATACTTTTCAAATTAAAGTCTTTGGAAATAATATTGCTTTTCCCCATCCTTCAGGTTAACATTACACTGCAACATGCTATCATAACTCTGGCTTTTGGCATTGATATTTATGTATTGTGAAAGTACTGTTTGCTACCTTGAGCTCTGGAGAGATTATAATGTATCTACAGATCCATCATGTGGAAATCACACCATATTAAAAAGTACGCATGTAGCTGGTAGCAAAATTAGTGCCTTGTGTGGAGCTAGCGTTCAAAATTTAATTTTTTAAAAATATATTTAAATTGTTGGCCTTATTTTCACATTTTATTGACCCATAACGCTGATCCATATAGGGTTAATTAATAACTTATTTGACAATTTACTTTTATTCAAGGTCTTGGCAATATATATATATATATACCTTTTTAGGTAAAATAAATTGAGGTAGATTTGAAATATAGATAAGAATAACAAGGAAGCAAGACCAAATCAAATAAATAAATTATGTGTGGTTTCTGTAACAGCATTGTTACCATCTTCAGACAAAAGTACTGAATTCAGTGGACGCTTTTCAGTTTGCCAAAGCGGTGTTGTGGCTTTGTCGCCGACCCGAGGCCGCTAGTTAAGGCGACGGTCAATAGATGGCGTCTGGTTTTAGACGTCTATCTTGACGGGAGAGGCGACCCTTGTCTCTTTAAATTAATATCCTTCCTGCAAAATTTCCATCTATTTTTTAGCCATAGATATGGCCCAGCCACATTGCCAGCTAAGCACCTCTTTGGCAGATTATCAAGATTCCATTAGATCCCGTGTGGATTTCATGGAATAAAGTTCGCCCTAGACTGACGAGGACCCATAGCCTGAAACTATGGTCTCTAGGTGGATTCTTTTCAGTCTGATAAAGCTGGTGTTGTAGCTTTGTCACCGACCCGAGGCCGCTAGTTGCGGCGACGGTCAATAGATGGCGTCTGGTTTTAGACGTCTATATTGACGGGAGAGGCGACTTGTCTCTTTAGATCAATTTCCTCTCGGCAAAATTTCCATCTATATATATATATATGTCACATTATGCTTATAAATTATTAAAAGATGTAAATCGTTACGCTGTCAGGAATTATGAAAATATTTGTAACTATAAATAAAAGATGCGTGATTGAAATAAAGTTAGTTAGTCAGACGGTTGATTTTCTCTTTTCTTTACACAAAACATTATCATCTGCATATTGGCGTGAACAAATCATCATAGAAACGTTGCAGAAGTCGACAGGATCTGACCAGCGATGGGAAGAAAGAGAGAAAACACCTCATCGAAGGAAAACTAATTAGAAGAAAGAAGAAATCTGAATCTCCCTTTTGAATTGATCCCGAGATATGATCCTGATGATGGACTTAGCTACGCTAACTGGTCAATTTTATTTAACCATCAGGCACAACAGCAAGGTCTTTCTCATCAAAATAATCCCTGTCCATGATACCAATGTTATTCAAAGTTAAAGCTCTGGAAATGTATGCTTTAATTTGCAAGGATATATCCTCATTAGAAGAACTTCATTCTAGAATGAAATGTTTTTTTTTTTCACGAGCCTGAACATGGGTTACATCGAAATTTCTGGCAATTAAGAAAAGGAATAGAACAATCTGTAAAGGAATACTACTTTACAAAGATGAAGATCGCTACCAAATTGGGACTGTTGCACGAACTGATCTTGGAGGGATTAACCTCTGGCATTGATTCGGAGTTTGAGCGCTTATTAATTGCTGCCTCACCGGCAAGTTTAGAACGCTGGCTTGAGATTGCCGAGGCCATAGAGGTATCTCACTGCCGAACCACAAGTGCAGCCTCAAGAATGGAGCTAGGTTATCCTGCCCGACGACGACCGTCTACTTCCTGGCAGGGAGGACAGGGCTATTGCCGCGGAACTGGAGGGAGGGAAGGAACGATCGCCCCGGGACCCACCTTTCACCAACGAGGAGCCAAAGCGCGAGCCTTGCTGCCGTTCAGGATCACAAGGGTGAGTCACCAGCCTCTATCAGGAGGCTCGAACGAAGCGATTGACGCCTCCTCAGTCTTCACGTATTGTTGGGGGATCGTGAGGACGGGGTGGACTTTAAGTTAGTTTTTGTTTTAGACTCCGGATCAGAAATAAATATCCTTCCCAGCATCTATTGCCGGCGGAAATTATGACATTAATTAAGGAACCCAAACTTATATCTTTAAAATCGGTTAGCCATTGTATTGGCATTTTTGGCGAGACTAAGTTAAATACTACCATAGGAGCTAAGTCGCTCAATCTTTTGTTTCATATAGTTCAAAGTGGAAGTCTTAATTTTGGTATTTTATCTGTCAAATACTTACCCTATTTTAAGGTGAAAATAGATTTTAATAATAGTTACATTAAACAGAATAATAGAAATTTAGACCAGTTTTATTACAGTTTTTCAGACAGAGAATTAGAAGCCATACAGAAATTTTATAAAATTCAAGACTATTATGCTAAAATTAGTAGAATCAAATATTGCAATCATCATGTAAATTGTTTAAAGGTAAATAGAAAATGTCTTATGATTAGAGATTCTTTATTCTATAGAAATGTTGCAAACTTGCTTGAAGATGATATTTGTAATTTTGTTTGTTCCGTGCCAGACAGTGGATCAGTTACTTATGTATTAAAATCTAAGCCAGGGTATCAACCAGATGCAAAACCTCTGCCACCTGCCTAACACGAATGATTTTTATTTACATGATAATATAGAACTTTTCACTATGGTAAAAATATTATTAGATAATTATATATATATATATATATTCAGAGATCTTTGGGGAAAACAAATTTAATATAAAACCATTGAACATCCAGCCTCCAAGACTGAACCTGAGTGACAAAAAGCCTGTCTGTGTTCGATCGTATCGTCATAGCTTGAGAGATCGGGATTTAATAAAACAACAAATTGAGCAATTGTTAAAGTACGGCTTAATCAAACCTGCGTCTTCCCCATACAGCGCACCTGTGACGCTCGCACCCAAGAAGGGCGAGGGAAGGGTTAGGCTTTGTATCGACTATAGACTCCTAAACAGGAAAATAATTTCGGATTCGTTCCCTATTCTATTAATGGAGGATATAGTTCAGAAGGTACAGGGCGCCAGAGTATTTTCATGCCTAGATATCTTGAACGCTTACTGGACAATCCCTCTACATCCAAAAGATCGGGAGGTGACATGTTTATCAACTTCTGAGGGCTTTTATGTCTGGTGTAGATTGCCGTTTGGATTAAAGACCGCCCCTGCAATATTTAATAGAAAGCTCTCTGCCATTCTGCAGAAATATAAACTTGATAATGTAACATCTTATTTTGATGATATTTTAGTATTTTCAGAAAACGAGGAATCCCATTCAAAACACCTAGGAAAAATATTCGAGATTTTAAAAAAGTAGGCATACAGTTGAGGAGAGATAAATGTCTACTATTTATGAAAAGGATAACTTACCTCTGCAATGAAATTTCGGAGAACCAGATCTCGACTTCGGGTGTTAATGTCGATATCATCAAATCATTGCCCCCACCTCGTGATTTGCGATGTTTAAGATCCTTTTTGGGAAGCGTGACGCATTACGCGAAATTTATAAACAATTTTAAAAACCTAAGAGCCCCTTTGAATGAGCTTCTCAAGAAAAACTCCCGGTTTATCTGGACGGAGGAATGTCAGAGAAGCTTTAAGGATTTAAAGGAAGCGCTATGCTCCAAACCAATACTTCAACTTTTTAACCATTCTTTGGCTACACATATTTATTGTGATGCCATTATCTCGGGTATAGGAGCGGTGCTTAAACAGGAATATCCTGATGGCACGCAAAACCGTTCGCCTATTTCAGTAGGGCTTTGCGAAGTGCCGAGTCTAAATATACAATAACAGAACTAGAACTGCTCGCGGTGGTCGAGACTTGTAAGCCCTACCACCCTTACATATCCGGCAGTCATGTCATAGTTCACACGGATCATAAGGCGCTGATATGGCTGAATAGCTTCAAACACACCAATGGGAGACTGTTCCGATGGTCCTTGAAGTTGTCCGAATATGACTTGGATTTTAATTATAACAAGGGTTGTGAAAATCACGAAGCCGATATGCTCTCCAGACTTCCATACTCTATATTTTTTGTCAGCTCAAGCCTTGAAACAAAACCAGGGTAATTTATCGATACCACCTCAAAATTATACTCTATGGTGGATGGTATTACTTATATAAAACGTAATAACAATGATAGGCTAGTTGTTCCCCTGGAGCTCCAAGATAACCTGGTTCAGAAAGCCCATGAATCTTTAGGACACCCAGGCATCAGTGCTATGTTCAGAGCACTTTCCATTCAATACTATTTTAAAGGGATGATAGGGAAGATGAAGTATTATGTTAAGAACTGCAAGGACTGTCAAACAATAAAGAGTAGCACCCAGCCCTCCTATGGACTGATGGGATCATTACCTAGGGCGACAAAACCCTTCGATGTCGTGGCTTTAGATACGGTTTTGGGCCTAAGAGATTATAATAGTGCTAAAAATGTATCCATAACGTTATCGACCATCATTCACGATATATCTGGAGTTATGCTTCCAAAGGCACATCCATCGCGACCTACATAAATATCATCAACCAATTATTAAATATAGGAAAACCTAGAATCTTAGTCACGGATAGACATTCCTCGCTTGTCTCGAAGAGATTTAATAAATTTCTTCAAGAGAAGGGTATAAATCAGGTAATAACCTCTCCGTCCCATCCAGAGTGTAATGGGCTATTAGAACGGGCTAATGCAACGTTGATTGTAAAGTTAAAAATACAATATCAAGGCAATCCTAGGGCCCCTTGGCCTAAATTGTTACAAAAGACGCTGGAAGAATATCGAAACACACCCTACTCTACGACTACATTCCCTCCGATATACTTGCTGTACGGAACCCTCCCTTCCTACATTTCTGATCTTACGAATCCGTATCTGCCAGTAGAAAAAGCCCGAACCATTGCCAATGAAAAAACCGAGGAATTACATAAAAGGTTAGTTAAAAGATATATTCAGTCTAAAGGTGTTCCTATGGGAACTTCATCCAGTCCTCTACTAGCCAACCTATTACTTTTTTGGTATGAAAGAGAATTCTTTCTACAGAATAATGTAAATTGGCATATATTCCGCTATGTAGATGACATTATTATCTTGAATAACCCACAATTCAATAATGTAATTTACAAAATATACCCTATATATTTGACACTTAAAAACAATGAAAAGATAACTAATAACATAAAATTTAACTATTTAGACTTAAATATAAACCTTGCGAACAAATCAGTTGGAACATATGACAAGGGAAATTGCTATAATATTAAAATTATTAAATTCTGTAATGTTAAATTAACAACAACAAAAATTATTAGGGCCCATTGCCCTATATGGATTCGCTATACAACAACAAAAAAAATACAGTAATTTTTCCTCCCTTCCCCATGTGCAAGTGAGCCTTTTTTTGAAAAGGGATTTATTTACACATATTTTCTAGAACTTTCCTCACTACCTATTTTGTGTGTGAATCTATTTACAATTGATCTGTATAAATTATAGAGTTCTATTGCTATATTATTCTTTTCTGAAATAGTTCTCAGCGTTTTCAGTGGGTTGCTAGATCTCCAGAAGGTGTTTTTAAGAGGTTTTTTTCTCTTTCTACACTCAAATATTTGCATTCTATGATATAGTGGGAGATTTCATCAGATATCATATTTCAACAATCCCTGCAGTGAATGTTTTCCTTTTTGACGATGAGAATATGACTTTTTCTATCTAGAGTTGAAGTAATTTTAGTCGGTGCAATGAAGGCTATTATCATAGATGACAGATTCCATGACAATTATCCTTCTGGCATATATGAATTACAGAGAAGTTTATAGTTTGCAAAAAATATTCGAATTGTCGAGTCTAGCGAAGTCTTGTTGAATAAGCTGTTCTACTTTTGTTTTCATAATCTTAGGAGGTTCTTTTTAATTGTATCATAGTTCGGTGGGAGGTTCAGCCATGACTGATCATAACAGTTGATTATATCATTAACGGTTTTGTATAATCTTATAGAGTTTTTTGACATTTGATGTACCTTTTTCAGTCTGTTCCAGCATAATTTTGGTAGTCTGTGATCGTCCATTTCCAGTATTCTCATGTAGTATTTCAATGTTAATTTTGTGGCGGTATCAGTAAGTGAGATTCTTCCAGTTTCCAATCTTATTATGTGCCCCCGGGATATATCTAGGTAAATCAATTTTTTTTTTATAAATGAGGTTTGAAGTTGCTCTATAATTTCCCCATTATCGCAGGCCCAGAATGGGGCCGCGTAAAAAATAACTGATTTTATCGAAGATTCAAATAGTTTGAATGCAACTTCTATCGAATCGATTTTTTCTCTTTTTAGAAAACCAATGGTTGAGTTTAGTGCGGTATATGCCTTTGCTTTGAAAACTAGCGCAGCTTGTCTGGTACTGTGTGTGTTTGTATAGGGGAATACCAGATATGTTATTCTAGGGGCGACAGTCAACGGAGTGCCTTTCCACCATTTCTGAACACCATTACATTTTACTTTTTATTTCATTTAAAACTAATTTATTTTCCTTCAGATAAGTTCTAAGTAAATTGATTTTGCTTTGCAAATTGATTTTTGATTCTCCTATTATTGCTCTGTCATCATCATACATGAGAAGATGAAGGGAGCTGAAGTCTGGAAGATAGAATCCTGTAAGTGAAGAATTATTATATTTAATTAGATCATATATATAAGTTATAAATAGTAGAGGTGACAGTGGCTCTCCTTGTAAAACTCCGGAATCAATTTTTACATTGTTTGAATATTGAACTTTCCATCTAACTGAGATTTTTGCTGCCTCATAATAAAATTTTATTATTAATATAAACCTTGGACTGTGTTTAACTTTATCTTACAGCATAAACCTTAGAATATTAAAACTTTGGATCAGTAAACATGAGGGCAACCACTTCGTTCAATTACATTATTTTAATTTTCATATAACATTTTTGTAAACAAAAAAGGTGATGATGATAAATTCAATGAATATTTACACAATCATAGAAAAATTATATTAAACCTTTATATAAACATAAATATTCTAACTAAATTAAACATTCTCCCGCCACCAACTTGATGGGGGACCATTAAAAAAACATTATATAGGTATTATATAGGTAACAAACATAATTTTACAATAGGTCTTCTGTAAGTCTCATTTGCAGTCTTGACTTCTACCACTCTGATTCTAGCGTCATCTCCTGGAAACACCATTGAAATTCTTCCAATCTTCCATGCTAGTGGAGGTTGTTGTTCATTCTTTATCAACACCAGGGATATTTCCTTAATGTTGGGTTGGGGCTTACACCATTTGGATCTTTGTTGAAGTTGTGACACATATTCTTGGGACCATCTTGTCCAAAAATGATTCATTGATTATTGAATTAATTGCCATCTATTTGGCAAACTCATTGCTATGTTGTCATCTTGATCGGGAAGCGCTGTTAAAGAACCACCTATTAAGAAGTGACCAGGAGTCAATGCCTCTAGATCTTCAGGGTCCTCAGAAAGAGGACAAAGAGGTCGCGAATTCAGGCAAGCTTCAATTTGTGCTAACAATGTTGTTAGTTCTTCAAAATTTAGCAAGGCACTGCCCATTGTTCTTCTAAGATGATATTTCATGGACTTAACTTCGGCTTACCAAATTCCACCAAAATGTGGAGCTGGTGGTGGAATAAATTTCCACTGAATTCCCTCTGAATTCGTAAGAACTATGTCACTATGAATTGTTGCTGGTTTACCTCTTCGAGCAATGAACCTTCTTATTGTGTATATGAGAGCATCTGTGGTCAGACTACTGATTAATTCTAGATGAATGGCCCGAGTGCTGAAACATATGAACAAGGCAACGTAAGCATTTATGGTTGAAGTTGTACGTCCCATGTTCCGTTTAATCAGAAAAGGTCCTGCAAAATCTATTCCAGTTACCAAAAACGGCCTTGATCTGTTGATCCTTGCAAAAGGTAGATTTCCCATTAATTGAAAAGGAGCTTCTTTTTTTTACGAAATCTAGCGCATTTCATGCATGTTCTTAAATTTTTCCGTACAAAATTTCTTCCAGAAGGTATCCAGAATATATTTCTTATTGCTGCAAGCGTAGCTTGAGTTGATGAGTGAAGATTATGGACATGAACATTGTTTACAATAAGAGTGGTATGATGATGTGATATTGGAAGTAAAACTTGATTAATCCGATCACCATAAACATTTACATTTTTTAATCGTCCGCCAACTCTAATGATTCCCCTTGAATCCAAAAAGGGACATAGATTGTATAGTCTACTCTTATTCGGGATTGGCTTGTTGCTTAACAGGCAATGCTTTGGAAAATTCAATAGATTGAACACACTTAACAACTGACAACAGGGCATCATTCAACTCTCTTAATGTTAAGGGCTCCCTGTTCCTTAAATGTGAAGGCATTCGACTGTTGTTGACAAATCTTAAGCACCAAGCTATGATACATTTCAGTTTGGTTAATGATGAGCAGTTTATCACAATGGATGGAATTTCACACTCAATTGTACCAAAATACGTCTTGATTTTTTCTTCTTCAAATTCTTCCTTGTAGCTATTAATGAATTTCTTAATTTCAAGGGCAGGTTCAATTAGCCATGGTGGCCCATTCCACCATAGTGGATGTACAACTAAGTCGGATGGAAATATTCCACGTGATGCACAGTCTGCTGGATTCTGCCTTCCATCAACATGGCACCAAACCCCGGAGACAAGCCGGTGTATCTCAGCAACTCGATTTGCCACAAATGTCTTCCATCGGCACGGCTCGGAATTGATCCAGCATAAGGCTATAGTAGAATCAGACCATAAATAAATTTCATTGATGGTAAGAGGAAGGTTATCATATACAGTTTTCACTAATCTTGCCAAAAGTCGAGCAGAACATAATTCTAACTTTGGAAGTAAAACCACTTTCATCGGTGCGACTCTTATTTTTGGCACTAAGAGAAATGTCTTAGCGCTTGCGTTTGAGAGGATCACCTTTAGATACAGAGATGCAGCATATATGCCTTCTGTGATGCATCACAAAATCCATGAAATTCTACCTTCATATAACTATCTGGTACCACGCATCTTGGGATCTGAATGTGCTCTAGCGATGGAAGATTCTGGTTTATCAAAGTCAGCTTCCTTCTTAGTTCCTCTGGAATTGGGTCCTCCCATTCCAAACCAGTCTTCCAAAGTTCTTGCAAAATCAGTTTAATAGTGGTCGTAAATGGTGAGATCCAACCCAGTGGATCAAATATTTTAGCAACCTGTGATAGTATTCCTCGTTTTGTCATAGAGTTCAGTGGCAGAGCTATTCCCTTGAATGTGAAACCATCAGTTCTTGGTTGCAATTGAAGGCCTAAAACATTGACAAATTCCTTAGATTCCTCAAACCCAATATTTTTGTTGGTGGATCTTAAATGATTTGGTAAAAGTGACAGAACATCAGGAACATTGGAGGTCCACTTACGAAGTTCGAAGCCTCTTGCACTTAGTAAACCATAGAGTTCTTGCACCAAATTCTTGCCTTCATTTACTGAAAAAGTTCCAGTTACTAGATCATCAACATAAAAATCTGTCAATGCTATTTTGCTAGCTTTTGGAAACTTACTCTGCTCATCCAAAGCCAACTGTTCGATGATACGAGTGGCCAAAAATGGTGCACAACTAGTCCCATAAGTGACAGTTTCTAGCCGATAGTCCTTCATTTTATCATGAGGATCATTCCGCCATACAATTCTTTGGAATTTCGAGTCTTCTGGTGATATTCTAATTTGCCTATACATCTTGGCGATATCAGCATTTATAGCAACAGGATGAATTCTGAATCTTAGAATGATGTGAAACAAATCTTGTTGAATTTTGGGCCCTGGAATTAAAGCATCATTCAAGGACAAACCTGAATCAGTCTTTGCTGATGCATTAAATACTACTCGCAATTTGGTGGTGCAACTTTTTTCCTTTATTACAGGATGATGAGGCAGATAGTACCTTCCCTTAATGATATCTTCCTTTGGTACTAAGCTCATATGTGCCAATTCAAGATATTCCTTAATGAAGCTTCTATATTGGTCATAAACTTTAGGTCGTGGAATCAAAGATCTTTCCAAAGAACAAAGTCTTTTGATCGCATTGGATCTTGAATCTCCTAATTGGCAGTCATTCCGAAATGGCAGTTGTACAACATATCTCTGTGTTTCCACAAAGTGGATTTCACTTTCATTTTCATCCTTAGATATAGAAGTCACATCTGGAATGGATTCCAATTTCCAAAATATTTCGACTATATTTTGGGTTTCCAGGCATGCATGATGTGACTGAATGATATTCCTAATACTTCTCCTACTACCCTTAGAGGAAACTCTTCCAGAAAGGAGCCATCCTAATTTAGAAGAAGTAGCAGTTAGTTGTTCTTCATCGCCGATAACGGACTCGCCAGTGAACAGGGTCATAGCTAACTCAGCACCAATTAATATGTCAATGGGAGCAGAAATATTATAATCTGGATCAGCCAGAGGCATGGTTTTGAGATGCGCCAAGTTTGACTTTGGACATGTAAGAGTTGGCAAATTATTTGTCAACTTATCCAACACCAAGGCGTTCACCTTGAAAAGTCCATCTGATTTGAAATGTGGCGTAAATTCAAACTCCACAAGTCCATAAGAGTGACTCGCAAAAATGTCCCGAAATTCCCGATATTTGCGAGTGTAAGGTAACATATTCAAGTACTAGTCTTTTTCTACATTGTCCTGATATAAATTCGCCTGAGACCCTGAGTCTATCAAGGCTCTACAAGTCTGAGGCACACCATTGTTATCCTTGATTTTAATCCTAGCTGTTGTAAGCTTGACATTTGAAAAATATTTCTCATTACTTAAAAGACAAGTTGTATTTTTGATGTCTTTTCCACACTCAAATTTTCCTTCATCAACTTCTCGAACCTTGGTTTCTTGGTGAATCAAAGTTTTGTGTCTTTTCTTGCAAATTTGACAAATGTTTTTGCAATAACAATTCTTTGCTAAATGGTTTGGCTTTAAACATCTGAAACACAATTTAGCCGAACTAACAAAATTCACTCTCTCTGACTCAGGTAATTTAGAAAATAAATTACAGCTTGAAAGAGCATGTGCAGCTTCACATTTAAAACATTTTATCATATATGAATTATAAACATTCACCTTTTGCAATTCCTTTTTCATTGAATGTTTCTCCACATTTGAATCTTTATTTGGTAAATTCTGCAAGCTTTTTGCGTGAATTTCCAAAATTTCCATTAAATCCTTAATTAAAGGCACAACTCTTGGGTTTTTTCTGCAATTTCCATTGTTTTCTTTTGGTTTTATAAAGCTTATCTTGTATGATCTTGACGAAAAATACCTTAGATAAACTATCGATTTGGTAACCCAATACCTTCACTGTTCTTACTATTTCGTTGCAGCTATCTAAAAGTTTAAACATTGTGTGAATTATGGTTGTCATCGGCTTTTTTTGGTAATCTTAATGCATTATCTATTTGGGTGAAAATTAGATCCTTTGGGTTATCATATCTTGTTAATAAAGTTTGCCAAACCTCAACATAATTATCGGCTGTAATTGGAAATGCGTTGACCAGTCTTAGGGCTTCGCCTCTCAGTTGGCCTTTCAAATATTATAACTTTTCAATATCAGGTATTTGTGAGTTAGAACCAATTGCAGAAAAAAATAGATCTTTAAATGAAAGCCATGATTCTAATCTGCAATTGAAAGTTGGCAACTCAAGTTTAGGCATTTAAACATGTTAAATAACTTCTTTCTTTTACAGATGGTTCTTGCCCATTATGCTTTAAATCTAATTCACACTTTAATATTATACACTTATTTATACAAATTTCCACTTCGTCATTCAAATCATCATCCTCAAGTTGCTGCAAGAAAACATCCCTCATTTTCATCAAATCATTATTTGCATAATCTAGTTTGCATTTCGTTGCATTAATATCTACCATAGACACAATGGATTTGATATTTTCCTCTATGCCTTTTATAGTTTTTTTTATCCTTTTTAATTTTTTAATTAAAGTTTCTACATCCATAATTGCTATTAAATTCTCTTCCCAAATACTTTAAGTTGAAATATATGGTTACATAATACTTATAAGTTGCCCTTTTTTTTCGTTCAATTTTAACTTGACTTTTACTTACGTTCAATCCGGCTCGAGGGACCATTGTTTAACTTTATCTTACAACATAAACCTTAGATTATTAAAACATTGGATCAGTAAACATGAGGGCAACCACTTCGTTCAATTACATTACTTTATTTTTCATATAACATTTTTGTAAACAAAAAGGTGATGATGATAAATTCAATGAATATTTAAACAATTATAGAAAAATTATATTAAACCTTTATATAAACATAAATATTCTAACTAAATTAAACAGACTGATTCCCATTTTTTGTAATTTATTCCATAGTATTTTGTGAGGAACAGTGTCGAATGCCTTGGTCAAATCAACAAAGAAAACGTATAGTTTACCTCGTTTCTCAAGAAGTTGAATACCCTTAGTATTCAGGGTAAAAATATGGTCTAAACATGAGCGTTTTTTTCGGAATCCTGCTAGATTTTCTCATATATGATTTTTTTCTTAATCCACATGTTGAGTCTGTTTCTCAGAATCGAGGTAAATAATTTGGACATATTGCTGCATAGTACAATTCCTCTGTAGTTGGGTTATTCCTATCCCCGTTTTTGAAAATAGGTTGTATAATTGAATTCGTCCAAATCTCTGGATATTTCTGTGTTATCATTACCTTGTTGAATATAGTTCTTAGTTTATCTAGAATAGGTATTGGTAATTTCTTTAAAGGTTCATTGGGAATATTATCCGGTCCTGCTTCTTCTCCATCCGCTAAACTTTTAATTTCGGCTTTGATCTCATCAAGCGTTATTTCTTTATCTAATTCTATATCTTCCCAACTGATAATCAGGTTTTCTTTATGGAAGGGTTCATTGTCGCCTTTATTTAGCAGTTTCTTGTAAAAGATATACCAGTCCTTTATATCTATATCAGCTGGTGGGGTTACTTTATTTCTGAGAATAGATAGAGCGCTCCAGAAAGATTTCGTATCTCTAGTATTTTTTATTTTGTCTATTTGTCTTTATTAAATTTATCTCTTATTGTTTTTAGTAATTTTAAGTATTTCTTCCTATCTTCTATGTATTTTTTCCGGTCCTGTTCTTCGGCTGAATTAGTATATTTCTTTAAACTTGATTTAGTTGTGTTTTTCATTTGATAGCATTCCCTATCGTACCAGGGCTTAGATATTGTGTTGCATTTGTTTACTATTTTGGTAATATTTGATAGTTCCATTTCCTTGAAAATTTGTTCCGTGAAATTTACAGTCATTGTATCAATATCTGTAGCGATGTCATATATTTCTTCAAGTGCATCCAGATTTCGTTTTAGTAGTTCTTCATTTTGATACTAGTCGTATTTTTTAACGGTATCACGTTTTTTTTTGTGTTAATTGCTTCTGTTTATGATCTGTATTTAGTCCTAAGATTATTGGTAGATGGTCAGAATAGGGGGGTTCTTCTATCCACATATCAGATATGTTCTCTATTAGGCTTTGTGTGAACATAAAGTAGTCGGAGACTGATGAACCTCTATCTGACACAAAGGTAAATGAACCTCCTGTGTCTCCTTCTGTTCTTCCATTTGCTATTGTTATTGAGTTTGAATCATTGAAGGCAATGAGTCTTTCTGATAATGGATAATTTATTTGGTCTTTGGAATGTCTGTACTTACGAGGTGTGTTCAAAGAGTATAGCGACAAGAGATGAGATATTATACACTTGTGCCAACGGTTTTTGTTTTTGGCCAAAAAGTCGCGCACAAGCAACGATGTGTGAGCAGGGGCGTTATCGTGGTGCAAAAGCCAATTTTTGTTCTTCCACAAATCCGGGCGTTTCTGGCGGATTGCTTCGCGCAAATTGCGCATAACTTGCAGGTGATATTACCTATTGACCGTTCTACCCTGTGGCAAGAACTCATGATGCTCCACGCCCCTGCAATCGAAGAAAACTGTCAGCAAACCTTTCACATTCGACCGAAATTGGCGCGATTTTTTCGGTCTTGGTTCGCGCGGCGGCTTCCATTGAGATGGTTGAGCTTTGGTTTCCACGTCATAACCATAAACCCACGCTTCGTCACCAGTTATGACCCTCTGCAGCAAATTTGGGTTGTCGCGGAGAGAGTCCAAAATCTCATTAGCAATGTTCATGCGATGCTGTTTTTGGTCGCAATTGAGCAATTTTGGTACGAATTTCGCGGCGACCCGTCTCATGCCCAAATCATTGATAAAAATCGAATGGCACGAGCCAATCGATATGTTTAGGTCCTCAGCAACTTCTCTAATGGTGATTCGACGATTGGCCAATATCATTTTCTCCACTTCATTAATTTTTTCGTCTGTTGTTGAAGTGCTCGGGCGTCCGGCACGCTCTTCGTCGTTCACATCTTCTCGGCCTTCTGAGAACATTTTCTACCACCGATAAACGTTGCTTCGGTCCAAGGTAGCTTCTCCGTATGCCACAGTCAACATTCGTTTTTCACACAAAATTTGATACAGGTTCTTTGATCCATTTTTTTAATAGGTAAAAATCGAAGACGATCCAAAACACCTGCAAGCAAAGCAGCTGTCAATAATTAAGTGAACATTTAAAATGGCCAAGCTTGTCGGCATAAGTGAGAGACATGAGTACCAACATAAAGCCACAAAAAGATCGAAATTCGAATATACGTTTCCCGCGAAAATTCAAAAGTCGCGATACCTTTTGAACACACCTCGTATTTAGGGTTGTTATCAATTGTAATGGGTTGTGCAGATTGCCCCAGGTTCCCTGTTCTTATATTTATATCACCAGCAATCACGACTTCATTGCACTCTTTTATTTGGTATTCAATCTTATTTATCAATTTAGTTACATTATGTTCATGTGATGCATTGGGGGTAGGTATTTAAAAAGCAGACATGTATTCACATCAAACCCATCGATTAATTTGTTTATTATTATTGTTATCCAACAGGAACCTACCTCTATTTTTAATTGTAAATTGTAAATTTTTCCTAAGCCCTACTATAATTCCTCCGGAAGCTCTTCCCTTTATTTCTGTCTTAATTGCTGGGAGTTGTATAATATGGTAATTTTGGTTTCTTCTATAAGCCATTTTTCAGTAATTGCAAACACTTCCAATTTTTAAAATAGTCTATGAGTGAAAATAACGATATTATTCTGTGGTATCCGTTAATATTCCAGTGTAGTAATCTATTTGTCGCATTCTTAGCAGGAAACTGTTTGGAAACATTTTTAAAATATGCGCGCAGGCCGATATTCAAATTTTCAGGTGTTTGCTATATGGATATTCCGGTGGCATTAACTACCTGGCCGTTTTTAACCTGGTAACTGACATCGTTTACAAGCAGCCTATTATCCCTCAGTTTCGCTCTAGTACCCCTCTTTAACAATTCTTTCCTTTTGGCATTCAAGATGCTAATGTTAATTCCAACATATCATTAAATTGCTGCAAAAGCATATATTTTCGTCAATTTTTAAGATATTTTCAGAAACAACAACATTAAAACAAATTTTATTGATGACATTAAAAATCTTAATAAAGAGTATTTAAACAACGGTTTTAAATACAAAACAGTAAAGTTTCACAATAAACTAGCAATACACGAGTACCTAAGTAATAATAAATATAATTATATATATATATATATTTTTAAACTTCAAACTTCTCCAATTGATCTAACTAACAACTCATATTCCACTCTTATAGTGAAACAAATGTAGAATAACTGAATATATTTTCTATAACTTTAAATAATTAATTATTTGATAACAATTATAAAAAGCATTAAATTCATTTAATTTTATCTCCAGTTACTGTGGGAGGGAACTGAAAACCAAATATAAATGAATTTGAAGCATAATAAATGTTTTATTATTCAATTAATTTATAATTTTAAAAACATTTTTGACTTAAATCAACGGAAACAAGAAATTAATACATATTTTCACAATCTTTAAAATTTCTAATGATTATTTTCTGACAGCTTTTCTAACTTTAAACAACTTTAGAAATAAGGTTTCCTAGAAGAGGGAATGTTACTTTTAGAACAAAGCTGACAGGCCCAAACAACCACATGTTACATGTCCACACATGTGCACTATCTCTAGAGAACAACAGGCGTCACTTTAAATAGGTAAGTAAACAACCTTATTCAATGTTATCTAATATTAACTTAATTATACACTATAATGGTCGAAGAGAAATCTAACCATAATGAAGTAAGGGTGGAATGGTGTGGTATTTTCATCTGAAGAGCACTGATACCACAGATTTCTCTTTTCAATCCAATATCCACTTTTTTGTATTGTCCTATCTACCATTAGGGTTCCAAAAATATTATAATTGGCAAAGATTTAAAATATGTTTATCTTTCTTCAACTAGGTAAAACACTATATAATATTATTCTAACTTTATAAAAAAAAATTATATGAAATAAATTCAAAAACTATTAATTAACTATAAAATACTAACACCCTATCAATTTTTCTACCTTGTTTGAAATAAAAGTGTATGGTTATTTCTTTATCTCTTTCCTCTCTTTTACTAAAAAATGAATATATAATCATCATAAATCTCTTCCTTTATTCCTATATATCTATCAGTGTATGTCTAAATGAAGGGTAAAAACCAATTATAAAATACGTTACGTTGATATTTTTTTTGTCAATTTTTTTAAATATATTTTTCTATTTAAAATAAAAACATCAATATAAACCTGATTCTAACCAATATAATTACCTTTATTACCTTTTCCTCTCCTTGATAAGATTTAAATATAATACATATAAACAACTATTTGATTATTTACCAAAAACAAAAAAATGATTAACTTTTATCTCCATGTTTAGTTTAGATTTAGCTTACTAATCCAATACAATTCCTTATTTATTTATGAAATATTACTATTATTACAAGTTTTAAATATAGGTTTGTCACTATATAAATCCATGTGAACTTACTCTATAATATCAACTTAATTTAAGTTATATTTAAGATTTTAATTTTTATCAGATAAATTTTATTATTTACATTTCATATATATATATTCTAGCGGATGTGTACCCGGCTTCGGCCGGGTTTTATCAGAGTGAAAGTTTGAATAACGAATATTATTGATAATAATATTCTTTATATTATATATTTATTTAATATATAAAATATATTTTTTCGAGCAAACATATCCACTCTCTCTACTGAATAGATTTCTGAAAATATATATATAAATGAAAATATCTAGAGATATACTACATGATCTTAACCAAAAGGCCGAGAAGCGATATTTTATATATAGAGATGACCTGGCTTCGTGTGTCTTATGCTCGAGTGAATGTTTCGCTGGTAGAATTTTGTTCCCGCCTACTAAATATTATTATCTGACTTCGCCCGTGGTGTGCTTCAATGAATATTCCCCCCTAAAGAATTTTTTTTATATCAATCAAGCATGATATTGCAATATTGTTATCATCATTTCGGACTAAAAATATATTGTTGCTCAGTACTTTGTTAATTATAATTTTTCTTGGTTAAAAGAGCTACAAAACACTCTACCAGATTTATCTCTCTGTCCTGTTCAAATTTCAGCGAGATTAGTTACATATTGAGGGCGTTATAGCCGACAAACATATATATTCTATATTAATAAAATGCAAATTTCATAAGTGTTGTTCGCTAAAAACTTTCGTTACAATGCATCAATTTCGACCAAATTTTCAACATTTATGTAAAACGAGATGGAGCAGGTTTTGCTTAACATCAAAATATTTTTCCTAACATTAGCATGCGTAACTTCGGTGTTATCGATTAAATACAAAAAAAAATCAACAGAGTTAATTTTATTTATATATAAATACAAAAAAAAATTCAACAGAGTTAATTTTTTTACATACTAGCTAATAATCTCAATCTAAAAAAATATTCAAAACAAGCAATTTTAAGATAACACCATATGTAAAACAGTCGGCCAAGAAAACAACAACGATATAATTGTTTATTATACTTCATAATAAATAATATTCGTTAGGCAAACTTTCACTCGGATAAAACCCGGGCGAAGCCGGGTACACATCCGCTAGTATATATATATATATATGTTCCTAGCTTTGCCCGGTTTTTACCCGAGTAAAATTTGCCTAACGAACATTTGTTAAAACGATTCTAACAAACATCTATTCTTTACTGAATCTATACTTGTCTATACTCTCGATAATTTGAAATTTTTTCCCGTCCATTGAAAAATACTCGATATTTGATTAAAATCAATATTAATTGGTCCACTCGGTAATTTGAATTGAAGGAATAGTATCTTGCTACAAACGAACATTTGTAAATAACTGTTTTTAGCGAATGTACCCGGCTTCGCCTGGTTTTACCCGAGTAAAGGTTTGCCTAACGAACATATGTTAAAACGATTCTAGCAAACATACAATCCCTACTGAATCTACAATTGTCTATATTCTCGACAATTAGAATTTTTTTTCCCGGTCCCTTTAAAAATACTCGATAAGTTGAATAAATTCAATATTAATTGGTCCACTCGGTAATTTGAAGTTGAAGGAATAGTATCTTGCCACAAACGAACATTTGTAAATAACCGTTGTTAGTGAAAGGTAATTTGCGCTGGGCCTCACGTGGTCTGCGAGAGGCAAGGCACGCCCGCGCGAGAAAAAGAAGAGAACAGTTTGTTCTTTACTTTGATTTGTTTTGTTTATATATAAAGTTGATCCTCTTTAAATATATATATTGTCACCTTTGCTTGAGACCATTTTTAATTTAAACGAACCAACATCATAGTGCACAAATCTAAAAGTGTACACCGAACATTGTGGCGAGTTCGACCAACAGGATTTAAGATGGACAAACTCAAGAAAGCTTGTGAAACAAAAAGGAGGACGTTGGAAAGTGTTATTGCAGAAGCAGATAGCGAACTTAGCAAGCAAGAACCAAACCAGGAAATGTTGATGTCTCTACGACCAAAGCTCCTCAGATGTAAAGACAGGTTCTTAATTGCCAGTGATTGTCTCATCGAACAACTGATAAAGGCGGATGGAGAGGATGAAGAAATTGAAGATGCCGATATCGTTCAAGCGAATCTATTTGGAAAGTCTGAAGGGGTTTTGCAAAAAATGGAACAATTGCTGGCAAAACCAACAGTAGACCGAGAATCAATAGTTTCTGGGGGGAACGAAGGAAAGTCAAATCTTCATCGACTTCCGAAGTTGGAACTACCGAAATTTGGAGGAGAAGCACGGGAGTGGCTGCAGTTCTGGTCAGCCTTTCAAAGCGTCCACGATGATGACTCCATTTCGGCCTGTGTCAAGTTCCAATACCTACAAAATTGCATGATAAAGGGATCGGTGTCGGAGGAAATAGTTTCATCCTTTCCAAACTCAGCGACAAATTATCCACTTGCCATCAGCACTCTTAAGGAACGTTTTGGCCGTGAAGACTTGTTGGTTGAAGTGTACGTAAGGGATTTGATTGCTATCATTTTGGAAAATGCTTATTGAAGGAACACGACATATTTTTCGACTTTATACGTTCGGTTATCGTCACAACTACGAGCGTTGGGATCTTTAGGAGTCACAACTGATAAATGCGCTGCTATTCTGTACCTCATGGTGGAATCAGCTTTACCTGAAGATCTCTTCGTCGCGTGGGAAAGGACTCGTCATCATCACAAGCCTGATGAAGATGGAAAGCATAAATTAAGTGAAGTCCTCCTGGAGAAGCTTATGGAATTCCTAAAACACGAAGTTGAGGGAAGTGAAAGAATGCGTTTAGCTCGTCAACCGTTTTCGAGTTCGTATCCATCACAATTTAATCGAGATAAGCCGCCCAAGCCGAAGACATCTGTCGCCACCGCTGCAAGTCTGGTAGTTGCTGAAGAGAAGCCAAATAACGCTTATAAATGTGTATTTTTGATGGAAAACATTTGAGTGAACAATGCTGTAAAGCCATGTCAATGTCTCTTGAAGAAAGAAGGAAGATAATTCAAGATAAACGATGTTGTTATTCTTGCTTGAAGCCCGAACACATTTCCAAGAAATGCAGAAACGTAGTGAAATGTGTCATCTGTTGTAGAAAACACTGGGCAATCGTATGTCCAGTTTCAAAAGGCAGCCAAAAATCTGATGAGATTGAAGTGAAAAGTAAGAACACAGATGCATCCGTGAACATGTCGAATCGAGTTCGGTGTCAAGATGTCTTACTTCAAACAATCATGGTAAAGATTAATGGCGAAAATAAATCAAAAGTTTTTCGAGCAATGTTAGATAGTGGATCTCAGAACTCATATGTATTGGAACTAACTGCTTCTGAAGTTGGACTCACTATGCTCGGGAAAAAGGAAGTTGTACACTTACTATTTGGTGGAGTGAAATCGAGACCACAGCAGCACAAGCGGTATCGAATTTACATTTCTGATGTGGACTCCAAGTACAACTGCAATTTTGAAGTACAAGACTGCTCAACGATTTGTAGTGCAATGCCTTCAGCTCAACCTACCGAAAGGATGACGGAACTTCGATCAAAGGGAATTGACTTGGATGTCTATAGGTCGAACACGGAGATTGAACTACTACTAGGAGCAAACGTATACGCCAAGCTACTAACAGGAAAGAAAATAGAATTGGAATCTGGTCCTGTCACTCTCGAAACGAAGCTGGGCTGGACTGTTAGTGGAAAGGTTTTGGAAAATGTTAAAACAACTAAATCTCAATCATCAGTTCTGTCATGCTTAGTCCGTGATGCAACAATACAAGATCTTTGGATTTTAGATGTTATCGGTATCATGAAACCCATGAAGGAAAAGAGCAAAGAAGAGTTGTCAGTTGCAGCGTTGGAACATTTCAACCAAATAGTGAAACAGAATGAAAATGGTCGATATTCTGTCAGTTTGCCTTGGATAGGAGGACACCCACCACTCCCTAATTACAAGCTAATTTCGGAGAAGAAACTTGAATCTACTACTGCAAGATTGGAAAAGTTGGGAGTTTTGTCAACCTATCACGATGTTTTCAAGTTCTGGGAGGATGAAGGAATAATAGAGCGTGTCGATTCGGAATATGGACATGTTCTGAGCCTTCATGGAGTAATCAAACCAGAAAGCCAATCTACTCCTGTGCGTCCAGTATTCAATGCCTCATTTCGCACCAAAGGAAATCCTTCACTCAACGATTGTCTGGAAGTTGGACCAAATATGTTAGAAAATATTCCAGATATCATTACTCGTTTTCGTCTCGGTCCAGTGGCAGTAACTTCTGATATTAGAAAGGCATTCTTGCAAATCGAGGTCGCTGAAGAAGACAGACACTACTTACAGTTTTGGTGGTACAAAAATCAGAAATTGGAAGAAAAGCAAATGTACCGTCATTGTCGTGTCGTCTTTGGAGTATCAAGTAGTCCTTTTCTTCTCGCTGCGGTAATTGATCATCACCTAAGTACTTATGAAGATGAATACAAGAAAACGATTGATATTCTGAGAAGGTCAATGTATGTTGACAATTGCGTCGCTTCCGTTGGATCAAAAGAAGATGCTTTGAAGTTCAAGGAAGAATCAGTTGAAATATTTGGAACAGCAAAAATGGATTTAAGAGAATGGGAAATTGGTCCATCGTCTGAAGAAAAGCAAGTACCCGTACTAGGTCTGTTTTGGAACCTGAGGACTGATGAGTTAACTTGTGATCTTAGGAGTTTTGCGAAGAAAATGGAACCGGGAAAAGTGACAAGAAGGAAGATATTATCGGCAGCTCATTCATTGTTCGACCCGATTGGATTCACTTGTCCGTTCACAATCATTCCTAAGATATTACTTAAAGAATCTTATGGGGTCAAAGCTGGATGGGATACAGACTTATCGGAAGACATCAGTCGAAGATTCAATGCATGGTTGAGTCAGTTAACTGAGGTGGACAAATTGAAAATTCCTCGCTGTGTTGTTCAATCTCAAGATAGAAGAACATGGACATTGCATATTTTTATGGACAGTAGCAACGCGGCGTTTGCAGCTTGTGCCTATTTACGAAGTGGATTTCCTGGGAGTGTTCAAGTTCAATTACTCATGGCTCGTTCGAGAGTAGCTCCTATGAAGAATACCACTATACCAAGGCTAGAATTGGTTGCATGTGAAATCGGATCTAGATTGGCTGTCTGCATAAAATCTATGATGGAGTTCGAAGATATACCAATTACATTGTGGACGGACTCTACTACTGCTTTAGCATGGATTAAACGTGATATGAACTGGTCAGTGTTTGTCGCAGAAAGAGTAAAGAAGATTCGACAAAATTCAAGCATAACTGATTGGAGGCACGTTCCTGGTAAAGAAAATCCTGCAGACATCCCCTCACGTGGAGCTTCAATCTCGCAATTGATTACTACTAGATGGTGGGAGGGACCAGGTTGGCTTAAGAAAGAAGAAACATTTTGGACACAGTCTGTAGAAAAAGAGTCAATCGAAGAAGTCAATAGTGAACTGAGAAAGGCAGTCGTCACACACTTCAACATATAAAAAAGAGATATGTTGGCGAAGATCACTCAGTTCTCCAATTATCACAAAATTCTTCAGATGGTTGCATACTGGAGAAGATTTCTGGATTGGCTGCAGAGAAAACGTTCAAACAAAATTACAAAAGGTCCTATTACGATGGAGGAAATGACATTGGCTAAAGAAAAGGTGATCAGATTGGTTCAACAGTGCTCGTTCGAGGGAGTCAAGGATAAGAAATTCAAGAACCTGCGTGTTTATGAAGATGAAAGTGGACTCTTGCGGGTAAAGTGCCGTTTCGTCCCCGTGGAGAAAGTAGATGCACACTCTTATCCAATGGTGATGCCTTCGAATGGAGTTACAGGTCAGCTAATTTGGAGTTACCATCGACTAATGTGTCATGCTGGAGTTCAGTCATTGCATGCAAATTTGCGGGAAAGGTACTGGATTCTAAACAGCAGACGCACAATTCGCAACGAAATTCGTCCGTGTCCACGTTGTCGTCGTTTCCGAACACAGCCTTGCTATGTTGAAGAGGGACCTTTACCGAAGGACAGAGTTCGAGTGGGACCAGCGTTTGATGTAACTGGAGTCGATATGACAGGTCCACTACATCTAAAGGGAAACAAAAAGTACTGGATTGCAATTTTTACTTGTGCTACTTACAGAGCAATCCATCTAGAGTTGTGTACTTCCCATACTACGGAAACATTTATTGGAGCAATGCGCAGGTTCGTAGCTAGAAGAGGAAGGCCATCTACGATATACTCGGACAATAGATTAAACTTTGTTGGGTGCAAGAACCTGTTCAGTTCATTGGATTGGAACAAGATTGTGGAATATGGAGCAATCAATCGCATATCGTGGAAGTTCAAACCACCAACGGCCTGTTGGTGGGGAGGGTTTTGGGAGCGCATGATCGGGATCGTTAAGCAGCTACTTAGGTCAGTGTTGAGATCTGCACGTGTCACTAACGAAGAATTACAGACACTGCTTTGTGACGTGGAAGCTGTAGTGAATAACCGTCCACTTACCTATGTATCAGAAGATGATGATGAATTGGCGCCTCTAACCCCAAACAAACTCATTAACAACTGTGGAAGCTCAAATTTACCTGAAGCCGATGAAGTAGAACGGGATTCAATGGTTTCTCGCTACCGAAATATGTAGAGATGAACTTAGAGCCAGATTCACGAAGGAATACTTAGCAATGCTGGTTCATCATAGAAAAGCAAAGAAATCACGGAGGATCGAGGTAGAAGAAATAGTACTAATAGGAAACGATCAAAAGAGAAGGATTTCATGGCCATTACGAAAAGTGGAGGAGGTGCTACCTGGAGCCGATGGACAAGTTCGAGTCGCAAGAGTGAAGACATCATCGGGAGTTTTTCTTCGTCCAGTTCAGCGACTTTTTCCATTAGAAATAAAACAAATTTAGATTAGCCTCTACTATATAGCCAAGAAAATATAGTATTAGAATTTAATTTATATCAATTAAATTGGTAGGAAGAATGTTAGTGAAAGGTAATTTGCGCTGGGCCTCACGTGGTCTGCGAGAGGCAAGGCACGCCCGCGCGAGAAAAAGAAGAGAATAGTTTGTTCTTTACTTTGATTTGTTCTGTTTGTATATAAAGTTGATCCTCTTTAAATATATATATTGTCACCTTTGCTTGAGACTATTTTTAATTTAAACGAACCAACATCATAGTGCACAAATCTAAAAGTGTACACCGAACAACCGTATTTAGCAAATGTACCCGGCTTCGCCCGGTTTTTATCTGAGTAAAAGTTTGCCTAACGAACAATTGTTAAAACGATTCTAGAAAACATCCAATCTACCTATATATAGATTTATTAACGTATATAAATATCAAAATACAAATATTGTTATATGCGTTTAAATAAATATATTTTTGAAACATATACTTTTTTTGAAAACATTTATTAAATTTTAAATAAGATATTTTATTTAAATATATATTAATATTGAAATGTCAAGTTTTTTACGTCATTGGAATATAATATTACTGAATACTCAAATTAAATATTAAATTTATTATACTTGGAACACTTTTTAGCATTTTTACAATTTATAAATGTAATTTCACCATAGACCGCGAGAGGCGCTGCTTGCGAGTGAAAGTATAAAATTTGCAAGAAAATTGCAACGAATATTTATTTCAAATCAAATTCAAACCAGAAACCTTTCCAGTTGTATAGTAAATGCCTTCCTAATGTTTCACGGCGATTGGATAATCTTAACTTTTAAAAACATTCTTCGTGTAAACAAACTACGTGAAATTATTAACCAATCAAATTCATTTATCGTCGTGACCAGTGCTGCGCCAAGCGGTAAAAGGCTGGAACTAACGCTTTTTGGTTTTTACCTTTTTTTTTAAAAAAAGCACATTAACCTCTTCAGTTTTTGGAAAGAAAAGAGTTATTCGAAATGCAATTTTTGCACTTTTAATCTAAATGCTAAACCAAAACCTCAGCTACCTACGTGCGAAATTTCACAATATAGTTTTAATTAACCCATGTTCCCGGGGGGTAGAAATTTGATAACGGTCGATTAATATTATTTCCAAAAAGTAAAATAATATATATTTCCATGTTTGTGAATTTTAAAGTTAATTATTTTTTTTTTTCAATGAATTTTGTATATTAATTTAAAAAGTCATTTTTGTTATCCTCATCACATACAATGTAATTTTTTTCTTATAAACAAACGATAATAAACAACAACAATGGCATTTGCAACTTCATTATTATAAAAGATCAACAAATCAAATTAACATTGTAAAAATATATTTTAACATTACAACACTTTAACATTTAACACAAAAACGTTACAATATACACTGGTTTCCAAAAAATAAGAAACTTTTTTTTAATGATATGTTTTAAAATATACAACGCTAAAAGCTAAAAAGTAATTTAATTAGGTATTTAAGCCGTAGAATTTATGTATCGCAACCATTCGATTCGGTAAAATTGAAAATATGCAAATTTTTGCTTGTCTTTATAAGTGTGCTATTTGGCGTGTCGTTTACCCCATCTAAGAATTGTCCAATTATAATTTTATTTAATCCTTAGTTAATTATGAGTTTACGAAATATTTTAGCAGATGATTTAAAATGGAGAGCTTTTGGAAGAATGGAGGCAGGGCAATCACAAGTTGAATAAGCAAAATGGCTAAATGTGAATAAATCTGTGGTCAGCAAAATATGGAAACAGTTCATTGAGACAGGAACCATCAAAAGAAAAGAAGGTTCTGGTAGAAAAAGAAAAACAGCTACCTCTGAAGACCGTTATCTGGTCGTAACTGCCAAGCGCCATAGGGAGTGACAGAAATTTAACTCTCAAGTGCTACTGGAACGAGAATTTCAAGAAAAACTGTTTACCGAAGGCTTCACGAAGGTGCTCTTTATGCAAGACGACCAATGGTCTGTATCCCTTTAACCTCAGCTCACAGGAGAGCCCGCTTGAATTGGTGCTTGGAACATCACGCCTGGACTCATGATCAGTGGGCCAATGTTCTATTCAGTGACGAGTCGAGATTTAGTTTAAACACAGATTCTCGACGAGTTTTCATCTGGAGGGAGCCTGGAACCCACTATTATCCCAGTAACATCAGGTAAATAGACAGTTTTAGAGGGGGCAGTCTATTAGTCTGGGCTGGCATCAGTTCTAGCAGACGCACACTCCTCCACATTTTTCTGGGGGCACTTTAACTGCCCAAAGGTACAGGGACGAGATCCTTGAGCCCCATCTAAGACCTTATAGAGATCAAATTAGTCACAATTTAATTTTTATGGACGATAATGCTCGTCCGCATAGGGCTAGGCTAGTCAATGAATATCTCCAGAGTGGGAATATTCAAAGGATGGATTGGCCAGCCAGATCTCCGGGCCTTTATCCAATAGAGCATGTGTGGGATGCTCTAGGGAGGCGTATTGGAGCTCGTCACCCCTCTCCCAGAACCCTCGTTGAGCTAAGAACTGCTCTATTGGAGGAGTGGGGTTTACTACCCCTGGACCTTCTCCAAAGCCTGGTAAACAGTATGAGGGCTCGCTGTAACCTTGAAAGCTGGTAGAGGTGATCATACTCCCTATTGATATCTTATTTTTTTAAGATCTGGAACCTTAGCTTTGGGTATGTTGGTAATAATTTGCATATTCCATAATTTCAAATATATATATTTTTTATTTTCATAAAGCTAGTCAAATTCTCCATAGTTTAAACTATTTGTATACTAAATTTTATATTTGTTAATAAATTAGCTTTTGAGAAATTTCAATATTGGTTAAGTTTCTTATTTTTTGGACACCAGTGTACGAGTATATCTCGTATATCTGGATCAAAAATTTAAGTTTTATCTTTCTCAATCTAATGAACTGTTCAAGAAATTCCTTCCAATTGCTGTCCCAAATTTCATTTCTTCTGATAAATTTACTACTTTATTCTTAACAGGCAACATTACCAAATTCTCTTTGTGTATACTGTACTCTATCTTATGAGAAATTTGTTAAGTTTAGAAATATTTGTACAATAATTTACAAAACACTACTAATCCATCGTGTAAATAATTAATCATATATATGTAAATAATACTGGCACAGCACAATAGTCTTTTGGACTTAATTTTCCTTAATTCATACCAATCATTAGATTTTTATTTTTTAGATACCAAAGCCCAGTTTGGTTAGTTGCACTCACTGGAAGGGTTGGACTTTTTCAAGAATCAGGGAGCATTGGGGCAATTTTTTTTCAGAACAAAGTCCTAAAGCTGGATACGATGATCCCGGGTCGTGGTTTTTAAAAATCAACACTTTAGACCACTCCTCCAAAACAGCACTTAATTCATTAGATGTGTTGTGAAATTGATCTTTTATTTCAGATTCTTTTTACCTGAATTTTTAATTTTGCTATTTGCAGTTTATATTCATTGTGCCGAAAGAAAAAATTGATTACTATAAGTTTTGAAACGGTTGGGGGCTATATTCATTCATTAGTAAACCCCACTTGAACAATATCCGGGCGAAGCCGGGTCCAGTTGGCTATATTAATATATATTTAAAGAAATTATTATTTTTTTAATTAAAAAAAAGTTTTCAAAAAATTATGTGTTTCAAAAATATATTTAAACACATATAACAATATTTATATTCGTTTATAAATATATATATGTTATGAATATTTTGTTGTTGTTAGATAAGGCTTGATAAGACAAATGATCGATAAGATAAAGGGTTGAAGTGCAATCGTGATAAAAAAAAGATAATTATTTACCGTCAAGTAGCTTTTATTTTCAATTACTTGAGGAAAGATTACACATTAGTTATCTTCACATAATATATAATTTATAAAGTTAATCCTATATTAGTGATTTAAAAGGATAGATATGTTAACTACGCATATTTACAACAAAACTATACAACAAAAACTGAAAGTCTTTCTAAAAACGATGATAACAAAAGTAAAAT
Organism: Cordylochernes scorpioides; assembly: GCA_030710605.1. Classification (NCBI taxonomy): domain Eukaryota; kingdom Metazoa; phylum Arthropoda; class Arachnida; order Pseudoscorpiones; family Chernetidae; genus Cordylochernes; species Cordylochernes scorpioides. Next base: position 85,646,950 of record CP092886.1, on the reverse strand, counting down.
TATCAATGAATAAAATAAATATTAATAAATAAATTTTATAATATAGAAATATTTGAGTTTTTAGATTGTATAATATATATATAGGTGGATTGAATATTTTATTGAATCGTTTTAACAAATGTTCGTTAGGCAAACTTTTTTTCGGATAAAAACCGGGCGAAGCTGGGTACATTCGCTAAATACAGTGATTTACAAATGTTCGTTTGTGGCAAGATACTGTTCTTTCAACTTCATATTACCGAGTGGACCAATTAATATTGAATTTATTCAACTTATCGAGTATTCTTCAAGGGACCGGGAAAAAAATTCAAATTATCGAGAGTATAGACAAGTATAGATTCAGTATGGATTGGATGTTTGCTAGAATCGTTTTAACAATTGTTCTTTAGGCAAACTTTTACTCTGGTTTAAAACCGGGCGAAGCTGGGAACATATATATTGTCAAGAAGCTCCATCCAGAGATGGGACCTGTCAATCATCCCTGGACCCCTGGGGAGACCACAGGTGTGAGGGGTTCTCGGAAGCTGATCTGTAATTAAGGAAAACGGGACGGTGGCTGACGCCGCTCATTAATTTTATCTTTACCTGGGGATAAGTTGTTTTGATCATCTACCTCTCTCTCCCTTAAATACCTCTTGTAAATATTTTTTTGGAGAACTAAAAGGTAAATACCCTTTATAATAAATTAAGTATCTCCAAATTTGCCCTTGCTTTATTTATCTCCGCGACATATTTTGGCGGAGATGCTGGGTAACGTGACGGAACTTCGAAGAAGTCGACGTCTACAGGGACGTGAACCAATTCTTGAACCTCTATCACAACGAATAGAAATGGAAGACGACCACAGACCTACTCTTAGCGGATGCTACCTCTCTTGTCAGCGCCAACGAAATCCTTCTACCTTATCTGGAGATGGAAATATAAACCCTGAACAGTGGTTGAAGGAGTACGAGAGAGTGTCGAAGTACAACAGATGGGACGAGACCATAAAGATTGCCAACGTCGTATTTTATTTGAACGGAACTGCTGGAAGGTGGTTTGATAATAACGAAGAATCACTCAACTCGTTGAAAGGCTTTGAAGACGCATTCCGCGGTGTGTTCGGACTGCAGGAGGATTCTGCTCGACGCGCCGAGGAAGTTCTGAATTCAAGAGAACTGAAGGCCGAGGAATCCAGCGAGTCATACATCCAGGAGATATTTAGTCTCTGTCACCAGGTGAACCCTCACATGGAAGAAGGTGAGATAGTTTATCACATTATAAAGGGAATTTCGGAAGACATATACCAGGTATTGGTAGCGAAAGTCATACACACGGTAGATGAGATCCTGAGGTTTTGCCGTCATCTGGCAACAGTCAAGCAGCGCAGGATCGGCCATACGAAATTCGCCAGGTTGTCAAACGTAATGCCCATTTTGTGTGTTGACGACTCAGACGACTTGGCCGGCTTAATTCGCCGCATCGTTAGAAAAGAAGTTAAAAAGGTCTTCTCAGCACCTGAAGTGGTCAATCCTCTCTGAAAAGTGAACGCCCTGGAACAGACTGTGAGGGAAGAAGTCAGCCGTGCTCTCCAAACTACTAGACCACAAGTCAACGTGCTACAACAACAACCACCCACGCCCTATTATAACATCGACCGACCAACCCAACCCAGGAAGACGGAACAATGGAAAACCTATGACGACAAACCAATCTGTTTCCACTGCGGACGACCCGGAGATGTCGTCCGTTATTGTAGGGAATGACGGCAGGTCTTCGCTGAAGCCAGGTCAAGGTCGCCAGCCCGAAGACAATCCCAGTCTCCAGCCCGTCGTTTCAGCCGTTCTCCCAAGCCTCAGAATTTGAAAACCTAAGTGGAGCGGCTTCTAACGGGGGTGAGGTCGCCATTGAGGAAAATCCTCCAGGGTATATCGCCGCTAAATTAAAAGAAAATATTGTTATGGTCGAAATAAATAGACGCAAAATCAAAGCATTGGTGAATTCAGGAGCAGACTTTTCTGTTATTTCAGACAAATATCGACGCGAATTGAAGACACCTCTCTTCAAAGAACCAGGTCCCATTCTTAAAGCCGCAAACAAAAATTTAATAGAGACCCTAGGAAAATGTGTCCTGAACATAGAATTCAATGGTCTGAAGATATCCTTTGAATTCGTTGTTATGGTGGAATGCAGCCATGACATCATATTCGGATGGGACTTTTTCAAGGCCACCGAAGCCGTCATTGATTGTGGCAGAAATGAACTCCATCTCGGGGAAACCTCCGTCCTGGAATCTCGAGAGGAGGAAAACCTGAGATTGTTTGCTTCCGACGACTTCGTCATCCCGCCTAAATCAATAAAGAAGATCAGGGTTATAAACGAATAAATATGTGGTGTTAGAGATGTTTAAGTCTCAACTTCCAAGGAATTATTATTTAGAAAATAAGTTCTTATACCAAACTCATTGGTTACATTTCTACACGGCCGAGGTAGCATTTGGGTTGCGAATGGAGCGTCTTGGCCGCAACTGATTCCATCAGGAATGAATATGTGCACCATGAAAATTATGAGAATGGAAATATCTGCAGTTTTCTCTAATCCAGCGATAAGTTACAAGAAACGCAGCTAAAGTCACGTGAATGGTCACAGAAGATAAACCTTACTCTAGATCCAGGGCTGTCTGAAATTCAAAGGTTACACCTTGTTTCATGCCTTGACGAGTTTATTGACATATTTGACTTTGGGAGTACTCATATTAAGCCCACCAGTACTGTGAAACACTAGATAAACACAGGAGACCACTCTCCTATCAAACAGCGGCCCTATAGAGTAGCACCAAGTGAACGACGACTAATTCAAGATGAAGTGAACAAGATGATTGAAAATCACATCGTGAAGCCCTCTGAGAGTTCTTGGTCATCTCCAGTTATTCTAGTTCGAAAAAAAGATGGGAACTGGAGATTCTGCGTAGATTATCGTCGATTAAATAAGATAACAAAAAAAATATGTTTACCCGCTGCCACGCATTGACGATGCCTTGGACAGTTTAGCCGGCTCTAGTTACTTCTCCACGTTTGATCTTCGGTCCGGGTATTGACAGATTGAAGTGGACGAAAAAGACAGGGAGAAAACTGACTTCATCACTCCAGATGGACTGTATGAATTCCGAGTAATGCCTTTCGGTCTATGCAACGCTCCAGCAACGTTTGAAAGGATGATAGATAGTGTTCTGGGCAGTCTTAAATGGAACATGTGCTTTTGCTACCTGGACGACATTGTAGTTTACGCACCTACCTTTGAGGAACATCTACGTCGCCTACAACCTGTATTAAGGTGCATCCAAAAAGCTGGACTAAGCTTGAACCACAAAAGGTGTCTTTTTAAATCAAGGAGGATAAAGATTTTAGGACACCTTATTGACGCCAATGGAATTCATCCAGATCCAGATAAAGTTGAACCCGTCTCTAAATTTCCGAGGCCAAAGAATATCTCTGAACTGAGGAGCTTTCTTGGATTATGTTCCGATTACCGAATATTTATTGAAAACTTTGCCGACAAAGCTAGATCTTTGCATGACCTACTGAAGACTGAAAAATTATCCTATTGGGATGCAGCTCAAGAGAAAGCGTTTGAAGTCCTTAAAACAGCTCTAATTTCAGAGCCTGTCTTGGGACACTAGAGAATCCGCTGATACCCATCTACACACCGATGCAATCGGACATGGTATTGGAGCTGTTCTTCTACAAATACAAGGTGGAAAGGAGCGGCCTATAGCTTATGCATCTAGAGGCTTAACGAAGGCTGAACATAACTATTCTACAACAAAAAAAAACAAAGCCTTGCTGTAGTTATGTCTATCAGCAAATTCCGTCCATATTTGTTTGGTCGACCATTCACGCTTGTCACTGTCCATCATTCTCTATGTTGGTTGGTAGGGCAGAAAGATCCTTCTGGCCGTTTGGCAAGATGGGCGCTAAAAGTTGCATGAATTTGACGTGAGCGTTATCTACAAAAGCGGACGCAAACATAAAGATACCGATTGTCTGTCAAGGAGCCCGCTTGAGAACGATCAACCAAGTGGTGTGATGTCACTAATTAACGTCGATATAGAGCAGATTGAAGACTCGGATTTAGCTAAAATAATCGATAATTTAAACTCAGGCCACACCAGAAAGGAATTCAGCATTATCGACGGTATCTTATACAAGAAAAACTATTGCACAACTGGAGCACCCTGGCTTATGATAATTCCTAAGCACTTAAGATCTGAAGTTATGGCAGATTTACATGCGCTCCTACAGCTGGGCATTTGGGTTTCGCCCGAACGTATGACAAAGGGAAGAAACGATTCTATTAGCCTGGCCTTTATAGAACTGTTCGCCAATTTGTAACCCATTGTCGGGAGTGTCAACGAAGGAAGAAATTATCTGACGTCCGGCTGTACAACTTGTATCCATACCGCCCGTAGAAAAGCCATTCTATAAGGTCGTGGTTGATCTCCTTGGAAGATATCCAGTGTTCAAATATGTAAACCGTTGGATCATTGTGCGCACCGATTTTATGCCAAGGTATGCCATAACGAAAGCGATCCCAGAGGGAGGAGCAATCTAAACAGCTAAATTCCTGGTTAAAGATGTTATCTTGAAGCATGGAGCTCCTAGAGAAATTATAACAAGATCGCGGAAGAAATTTCATTTCTCAAGTAATAAAAGAGATCAATGCTCTGTGCGGAATTGTGCACAGATTTACATCGGCCTACCATCCCCAGACCAACGGCTTACTGAAAGGTTCAACAAAACTCTGGGAGATATGTTGTTCATGTACAAAGGTGTTGAGAAGAAGGACTGGGACCAAGTTTAACCCTACGTAACGATCAGAAATATACTACAGTCTATTACTAGAAGGATGATCTTGTGTGGGGTTTTACTGCCATCCGAAAGGTAGGACTCTCAGAAAAGCTACTGAAGAGATACTTCGGTCCCTACAAGGTGACCAAGAAGCTTTCAGAAGTTATGTATGAAGTAGAGCCCGTGGACCCGTCTCCCCGATCACGGAAAGCCAAGGATATCTTCCATGTCATTCGGATGTAGACCTACCTGGATCCTGAAAAACAACATTTCATTCTGCTAGGGAACACAGGCCGTGATAGATTTCCTTCCAGAACAGGGGCTGAGACAAGCTAATCAGCGTGTCGCTGTTTTCTCTAAAGAGGGAGTAATGTCAAAAAGCTCCATCCAGATGGGACACCTGTCAATCATCCCTAGACCCCGGAGAGGACCACAGGTGTGAGGGGTTTTCGGAAGCTGATCTGTAAATAAGGAAAACTGGACGGTGGCCGACGCCGCTCATTTATATTATATTTACCTGGGAATCAGTTGTTTTGCTCATCTGACTCTTTCTCTCTTAAATACCTCTTTTAAATAATTTTTTATTGGAGAACTAAAAGATAAATACCCTTTATAATAAATTAATTATCCCCAAATTTGCCCTTGCTTTATTGATCTCAGCGACAATATATATATGGTAATTTAACCAACAACCCCATATTGTATATAATTTATAACAAGAATTTCATGTTGCATAATAGAAACACATCTGTAAATGATTATACGCATGATTGACATGTGTCATTACATCATCATATGTAATGTAATTAGTACAAACTGAAAATAAATAAATAGAACTCTGTAATAGTTTTAGAGTTGAGCTAAATAGATAGAAGTCAAAGACGTCTAAATTAGAGATAGATGGAAGTCACAAACAACATCTAAAGATAGATTGGAAGCTGTCAGGACGGCGCCAGTTTAGAATGTCACCAGACGATCCACACTCTTCACATCTGGTGAAATGCAAAACTCCCTTTCTCAGAAAAGGTATATGAAGCCCCCGTTTTAACCTAAAAATACAGTCACTTCACCACCTGCGTGAGCCATCGTCCCTTGTACCCCAGGTCCACCTAATTCACCATGTAGTCAGTAAGAACTCTTCTATCTCCATCTTTCGCTCCTAGCTCAACTTTTATCTGTTCACGATACGTTCTTAGAGCAACTGTGTCTTCGTTTTTTGTGTATGGACATTCCCAAGCTTTCCACTCTGCCTCGACCACGACTGCCTGTACTCTGTGAGAACTTTTAAAGGTCTTACAAGGTGCAGAGAGGTACTGGAAAACTCCCCATTCTGACTGTTCCTCTCGGTCAACAAAGTATAGCGCGAGTTGACAGGGACTCACACTATAGTTAAGTCGACTGGATACCTCATCACATATTTCGTCGACAAGATTCTACAAGGGGCTACCAGACCTCACCACATTTCTAGCCGACAGAATGGCCAAAACGAAGAATTACACAACGAAGGAGGTAAGAAGCCTACTCAGTTAGAAGCGAGAGAGAGCAAAGATGGAGAAACAAACCGGCCATTCCAACGAAAACGACCAAGCAATCTTTCCCCAACAAGAGATAATTACTGAAGATACGACGCCCTAAGGGACCTCCGTAGACCCGCTAACAGATCGCCAACGCCGGGAGCAAGCTGTCTGACATCCCCAACGACACAGCCGAAAATTCCGCAAGTCATGGAAACTGAAGAGCAGAATGACGTAAACCCGGTGAGAAGTTCTCCACCTTCAACCTGACATCGTCGAGACAATGCTCAAGGCGACAAGCTGCCATCAACTTTACAGAAGCTACAAGCCCTATATAGAGCGACTTCCACGACAGCAGGACAACCACCAAAGACCAAATCTCCTGACTGAACTTTCATCACACAACTGTAAATTTTTAAAAACCAACCTTAACTTTATCCTCAAGTTCACAACTTGATCCCCCCTCTGAAATTTATATTTATATTTTCACTTTAAGGATTTTAAAATCAATTTTTACCTTTTCATATAATTTTTATTCAATTTTAAAACTTTCACACTCTCATTTATATATTTTTTCTATTTTTAATTAGATTATAAATTTCAATTTATTACTCTCAATTTTACTTGAAAAAAAAATTTTTCGCCCATCACGCATTTTTACCAATTTACTAATCTTACATGCCTTTCTTAAATTTACCTAAAATGGTACTATCCCAATCTACAACTTTAAAAAAAAATCATTATTTTTATATTAAAAAAAAATCTCATCTTATCATAATTCAAAACTTATTTTTGTTTTCACAAAATTTCTAACTCATCATAATTCTAAACCTTTTTTTTGTTTTTCATAATATCTTATTTTCATACCAAAATAGCAATATCTTAATCAAATGCTCAAATGTTAATCCAATGTTAAAATCATTGTCATAATTACCATTTTATGTAAGCACATCAATTCAAAATATTCTTGTCACTATCACGACATTGCCCTTTTACAAGGATAATTTTCACTCTACCATAAACATTTTAAATTTTAAATATAATTTAACATAGGTGTAACGCTTTTTTTTTTAATTGAAAAAATCGAAAGATACAATCTCTTCAAAATCACAACTAGAAAAATAACTGTCCTTCCCCAAAACAACGTTTATACACTCCCTCGTCTTTTCATTTTGAAGGCATAATTAATCAACCATACATCTCTCTCCACAAAATCTACAACACCCTCACACATCACTCTCTCCAATTTGCAGCAATTATTAGTGCGCAATTCACAAAAAAATCCAAGTCTTGAGCCACACAAGCTCCACTTAGCTCTATATCGTCGCCACAATAAAAAAAATTCACATTAAGCGTGCCACATCCACTAACAATATAAAAATTCTCGATTTGTGTTTCATACAACCACCACATATGACTTTAGTAAATTTGTTATTCATGGTGAAAATGATTAGATTTTGTGCCAAAACAATGACTTCATGTGACACCTTTTCATTCACAATTTTTCCACTTCGTGTCACAGCGCCACACCACAAAACTTTTTAACTTTTCGGGCCAAAGACGCCTTCATGCCTGTGACACATCTCACCCCAAAGCATGTCCACGTCGAAAGTCGCACTTTCACTCATATCTAAACCTGACATCACTGAATAACATTTTTTCCAAGTCTAAACCAACGTCGAAACACAAAGACACGAACACCGAGAAAAGTATATTTTCAAATAGGCAAGAAATATGCCAAACTCGACAAAAGAAGAAAGTCAGTTACAAGTAAATGACAAAAATAACAAACATCCCACATGTTTGACCATCCCAAAAATAAAAAAAACACCCCGCATGAGTGACCCCCCAGCAATAGGATTCCCCGAATCTATTTCAGTTACATATCCCCGTCCTCCCTCCCATCACAAAGCTATCAATTTGACCGCCATGATCATGATCGCCATTTTAAAAAAAAAACATGTTTCACACTAACCATTTAGGTTTTCTTACACATCTCACCAACGCCTTAATCACAACACAACACACACACACACAACATACATTAAACATTTTACATGTTAATTGATATCATCAATTTAAACAATTTGGTTAAGTCTTATATAGACTTTATGACGCAAAAGAGAAATCATCCTCTACATATCACCATTTTGGACAAATGAAAATGTCATTTCATGTATTCCTAGCTTCAGAGAGTCATAAAAACACCAATGTTTACCAATGGGATATGATCTACACGCCACTATTGTAACTTTTCTTCAAAAGAGACAATTTTTGTTCAATTTTAAACTACTTAACATTTATTTAATCATTATAATAACCTTTAATTATATTTTAATTTTGTATAAAATCTTGAATCATTATTTTTATTTTTACCATTCAATTATATAATCAATTTTTAATCCAACATTATTTTTAAAAAAATCAAATTTACTTTTATTTTTCATGATATTATTTTAGTATTGCAAAACATTTTTAATTCTTAATTATAATATTTTTAATATATTACATGTTTATTTTGTCCACTTACACCTTTTTTACCCGCAATCATATTTCTATCTTTTTATTCACTATATTTTATATTTGTTTAAATAGCTTTATTATATGACATGTTTATCAACAACTACGGGCATGCAACAATCGCTTACAACAATCATGTTCTTTAACCAATTGCCTACACTTTTTCATCACTATCTATTTCAGCCATTGCTTCAAACCATCGTAGAAACACGGCAGTACCGCTTGACAATTTTTTTTTCGTATTTCAACAAACTCTTTGAACACAGTTCCACAGATTTAAAATTCCTAACTTCTGGCCTGAACACGCTTCAAGAGTTCATTTCAATCATACGCAGAGCACAATCACCAACGCATGCACAAAGCGTTAACTTTTATCAACTTTCAACTTTTTTTTCAGCTCTAGTGGACCACAATCAACTTTTGATTTCGAGTCTATTCAGACCACCTACTTTCACTAAAATTCTACTTATTGCATGGCTCTACCACCCCTTTCAATCATATTAATAAACAACTTTTCTTCAACAACTTTCAACCCAATAATCCTAAAATTGTGACAAAGCACTGTAACCCTTATATAGGATCGTAAGTGAAACATTGCCAAGGAAGACGCTCAAGTCTATATACTCGCTTTGCACCTGGATCTGATTATTTGGTTGCATGTGTAATGCTAACAAATGAATTTTTTTCAACAATTACCCTTTCCAACGCCCGCCAATATTCTCTTATAATTTGAATTTTTATGTCATCATTTTATTTTAATCATCTCATTTTTTTTAAATCAAACAAAATGACATTTTTATTTCACTTTTATATATACAAACAAACCATCTTGTTATAGCCTTTTTTAACCCTCACATTTTAAATTAATTACAAGAAATTTTAATTACTTACCTGTGTTAGAGAGGCTTTACCCGCTTAAACCCGGATAAACCCTTTCACTCCCGGGGCCCATCTATGGTAATTTAACCAACAACCCCATATTGTATATAACTTATTACAAGATTTTCATGTTGTATAATAGAAACACATCTGTAAATGATTATACGCATGGTTGGCATGTGTCATTACATCATCATATGTACTGTAATTTGTACAAACTGAGGATAAATAAATAACACTCTGTGATAGATTAAGAGTTGAGCTAAAGAGATAGAAGTCAAAATCGTCTAAATTCGAGATAGATGGAAGTCATAAACAACATCTAAAGATAGATTGGAAGCTGTCAGGACGGCGCCAGTTTAGAATGTCACCAGACGATCCACACTCTTCACATCTGGTGAAATGCAAAACTCCCTTTCTCAGAAGAGGTTTATAAAGCCCCCGTTTTAACCTAAAAATACAGTCACTTCACCACCTGCGTGAGCCATCGTCGTTTGTACCCCAGGTCCACCTCATCCACCATGTAGTCAGTAAGAACTCTTCTATCTCCATCTTTCGCTCCTAGCTCAACTTTTATCTGTTCACGGAACTTTCTTAATGCAACTGTGTCTTCGTTTTTTGTGTATGGACATTCCCAAGCTTTCCACTCTGCCTCGACCACGACTGCCTGTACTCTGTGAGAACTTTTAAAGGTCTTACAAGGTGCAGAGAGGTACTGGAAAACTCCCCATCCTGACTGTTCCTCTCGGTCAACAAAGTATAGCGAGAGTTGACAGGGACTCACATCATAGTTAAGTCGACTGGATACCTCATCACATATTTATTCGACAAGATTTTACAAGAGGCTACCAGACCTCACCACATATATATATATATGTTTGTCGGCAATTCACGCCCTCAATATGTAACTAATCTCGCTGAAATTTGAACAGGATAGAGAGTTAAATCTGGAAGAGTTTTTTATCGCACCTTTAAACAAGAAACGTTATAATTAATCAAGTACTGAGCAACAATATATTTTTGTCAGAAAAAATTAGACAATATTGCTGCTCATGCTTGATTGACATAAACATAATTCTTTAGGGGAATATTCACTGAAGCAGACCACAAGCGAAGCCAGATAATAATTTTTAGTATGCAGGAACAAAATCTACCAGCAAAACATTCACTCGAGTAGAATACACACGAAGCCAGGTCATCTCTAAAAATGAAATATCGTTTCTCGGCCTTTTGGCTAAGATCATGTAGTATATCTCTAAATATTTTTATTTATATATATCTTTTTTAAAATCTCTTCAGTAGAGAGGATGGATATGTTTGCTCGAAATAATATATTTTATATATCATATAAATTTATAATGTAACGAATATTATTATCAATAATATTCGTTAGGAAAACTTTCACTCGGATGAAACCCGGGCGAAGCCGGGTACACATCCGCTAGTAATTTATATAGTACATATTTTTTTAAAATCCGAATAGAAGCGAAGTAATATTCAGTGAATATATATATGAGGCTAATCTATTTTATGTTTTAACAATTTATATAAGCTAACTATATGAAATACTAGAACAGGAGAAGTCACATGAAAATATTTTAACAATATATATATGAAAATAAATGTGTTTGTATACACACAATGAAAGGGTTAGATGAGCGAAAATGACAGCAAATCAGAAAAAAACTAACTAAATATACTATATCGTCACGAAATTTATTTTTAAATTGTGCTTTTATATTATAAAGAGTTTATCACGAAAAATGTGTTAATTAAAATTACGAAGCCATTCCCTTGTGAACTCTATAAATGATCCACAGATTGAGCCTTCCATAGGTTTTCAATAGGAAAAACAAAATCCCAAAAATAGGTATGAAAATTAATAAATTTTATTCTTATATTTTCCTAAGTCATTTTTCTCTTAATGTGCTATAAATTCTTGTAATAACTAATCTAATGCTATTTTTTGTAACACCCTATTGAATTATATGTAGTATAAAACCAAATGTTAGGGTCAATCATATTGGGTGTCTTCAACTTTTTGAATCCCTCAGTTATAAGGAAATTTCACACTCCAGCAGCTCTAAACGAAATATTACTCTCAAACGGCCACACCAAAGTATTACAAGAGTCATTCCATAAGTTTTTGCAATCAATATTGTAAGGTTCCAATCAAAAGAACGAGTTAGAATTAACACGAGAAGATTTCACACAAAATAAACTCTAACTTTATTATTCTCTTCACCTATATATATACATCGCGCTACTCGCGGACATGCAAATATATTCACCTATCATAAGAAACAACATGTAAAATATATAAAACAAAACAATACTATGCAAATATGTCGAGGTATGCGACAGACTCCCCCTCCATGACCTCTCATCACTCCTGTGATGAGACTCTTTTGAAGGTCTCTTATTTCGTTGAAGATTTGAAGGCCCAGAGGTATCGTCTGAAGGCTTAGAGGTATGGTCTGCAGGCCTAGAGGTATCGTCTGCAGGTCTAGAGGTATCGTTTGCAGACCTAGAGGTATCGTTTGCAGACCTAGAGGTATCGTCTGCAGGTCTAGAGGTATCGTTTGCAGACCTAGAGGTATCGTCTGCAGGTCTAGAGGTATCGTTTGCAGGCCCAGAGGTATCGTCTACAGGCCCAGAGGTATCGTCTGCAGGTCCAGAGGTATCGTCTGCAGGTCTAGTGGCATCGTCTGCAGGTTTAGAACAGTCATAGGGTTGGATGTACTTGCTGGCCTGAGGAGCTTTCTTCAAGACAACTAGCCAGAGATATGGGACTCCCAACTCATCCAAGTCTTCAGTTTCCGAATGAGATCTTTGGCTTTCTTCGGCGGTAATCTGCGTTGATGTCTCCTCAATGGATTCAGTATGCACTTCACAAGCAGAGTTAAATTCTCGTATTTCATTATGGGTCCAAATTAGCTGAGGAACATTCTCGTAAAAAACATTCGGATTAGAATCATCATTCTCTACAAGTCGAGATATCTCAAAATCAGTCAACTTGGCAATGCAGTTGTTGGTTGGGATTTCATAATTCTCTCCTCCATATTCAGGATGAAAAAAGACAAAATGAGATAAATTCATATTATGCCAATCCAAATTATTCTTGTCACCATCTTCAATAATATTTGAAAAACATTTAGATCCCAAATCACGAACAATCCAAAAATCTTTAGGATAACAAAGATTGGCTTGAGCACTACCTTGTAAGGTTCTTAAAGCATCAAAAATATTTATTTCCTTTTTAAAAGCATCGCTTCGTTCGATTTCATCCCATCTACATTCATGACCATCAATAGTATCAGATGCAGGAAGAAGTTCATCATCTCGTATAATAATTTCTTCAGTTATATGGATTTTACCATCTTCTTTATCTCCGTCTTTAGAATTCACTTTATCAGGTTTCTGAAGAGGCTCCATAGTGTAAGGGATGCAATTGTCCCTTTTTGCTGCGTCATTGGAAAGGTCTACGCCATTGATATCGTGGCTATGTATCTCATTCAAATCCAAGTGTTTTAGCGCTTCTCTAATCTGGTTACACCACATCATACCATGATCGTGCTTGAAAACATACTGGTAAAAAACAAATGGTTTGCCTTCATTGCCAACGAATAACATGGGATTAGTCCACTTAGGAATCAGGTTATATAAATGTCCTATAGATGCTGGTCTACCTACGTCTTTAAGATATGCCAGCACAGGCTCGTCATATTCCTCAAATTCCCCAGCAGTAGACTGTCTCCATGAACGTCTTTTTAAATTCAATCGTCCAATTCTATAAATAGTTGAAAACTTGTCGCTTGATAAGACCTCACCATAGCAAATACATTGGACACCTTTTCCTACATATTTCATTCTTTTTCCTTCGAAAATATCAGTGTGGTTACAAAAGCATTATGTACGGATGCTGTTAGCAATTCCTCAAGTCCTTCAGCTTCTCTTCTGAATCCACTTTCAATCTCTGAAATTTGCATCATTCCAATGTCGTATTTATCAAGCATGCTATTTTGCATCTGGATGAATTCTTTAGCATAAATCCAAACTTTTTGGCAGCGTGTTAATTTCTTTAATATTAACAAACGACCTCTTGCGTGATTGCATTTATCGAAATCACCTATTCCATGGCAGATAATAGCATCACATATTCCTAATTTCATATTTCTTTTTTCACCGCTTGTTTGAAACGAATAAATTCCTTTTTTGAGAGTTTCCAATATAGTATCGTAACAAGGTAGCTCTCTCAAAGCTCTTTTCAATAACTTCATGTCTTCGGTGATGGTGTTTCTGTTATTCCAGGTGGTGGGGAGGCTCAACTCCTTTGGAGGTGCTTCTTCGCCGGTACCAGGCTTTGGTTCTTTTTTGCCAGTACCAGACTCCTTAGTAGGTTCTTTTTCGCCAGCTTGGGTGTCAGGGATATCAATAATGCAATCAGAAAGTTTTTCTGTATTATCTGAATCTCTGTCAATTTCCCCAGCTTGAGTGTTAGGAACATCAATAATGCAATCAGAAATTTCTTCTGTATTCCCTGTATTATTGTCAATATCCCCAGCTTGAGTGGTAGGAACATCAATAATGTATTCAGAAATTTCTCCTGTATTCTCTGAATCTTTGTCAATTTCCCCAGCTTGAGTGTTAGGAACATCAATAATGCAATCAGAAATTTCTTCTGTATTCTCTATATCTGTATCAATTTCCACAGCTTGAGTGTTAGGAACATCAATAATGCAATCAGAAATTTCCTCTGTATTCCCTGTATTCTTTCGTAATAGGCTCTGCACTTTCAGTTCCTAAAACTGACCTTTTATCAACTTGAGCTTTTTCGCTTTCTTCAACTTCACCAGAATTTTTTTCAACTTCAGCCTTTTCACTTTCATCTGCTTCAACGGATTTTTTCTCAATTTCGGATTTTTCACTTTCTTCCGTTTCTACAACTGAATTTTTCTCAACTTGAGATTTTTCACTTTCATCTGCTTCAACGGTTTTTTTCTCAACTTCAGCCTTATGACCTTCTTCCGTTTCTATAACTGAATTTTTCTCAACTTGAGATTTTTCACTTTCTTCAATTTCGAAAAGTAAGTCCATTATCAAACGTTGCTGCTTCACCATCGTCCTGATTTCAGACTTTTCAAGACTTTTTAGAGACTCAATATTTGCCTCTTCTTCTTCGTCTACATCTTCAACAACTGAATATTTGAGATATTCCTTTTGTTCATAGTAATCCTCTTCGCTGAGATATTCTTTTTTCTTATTTCCACAAAGAATGCTCATCATTAAGCTTTGCTGATCAGCCATCGCCTTGATGAGGCTTTCCAGGGAAGGTCTTGAGGATCCTTCACTTCTTCGTCCTGTCGTCGGCTGCGCCATGTTGTAAGGTTCCAATCAAAAGAACGAGTTAGAATTAACACGAGAAGATTTCACACAAAAGAAACTCTAACTTTATTATTCTCTTCACCTATATATATACATCGCGCTACTCGCAGACATGCAAATATATTCACCTATCATAAGAAACAACATGTAAAATATATAAAACAAAACAATACTATGCAAATATTTCGAGGTATGCGACAAATATTAAATAATTAAAATATTAAAAATATATATTTATACCATTAAAATCTACATGCTTTTTTTACCTAACATAAAAATTTTATAAAATAGTAACAACAATGACTCATAGGGAGCGCGACTCTCTATACAGCGGCCCCGGTAATTTATAAAATTTGCGTCAGACACAATGGAGTTGACTAGAGAAAGTTTACGCGCCATATTTATAAAAAATAATTTAACTACTGAAGAATCCCATGAAAGATTGATGAATGCTTTAGGAACTAAAATTCCTTCTATTAGAAAGCTTTTAATTGGTTTAATGAATTTAAATTTGGAAAAACCAATCTTGGAAACTCCTCAGGTCGAACACCAACAGCAGTGACCTAAGAATAAATTGAGCTGGTAAGATATTTACTTAGAGAAGATCGAATAATTACGTATCAGTAGTTAAAGGTGTGGACATTGGATGGGCAGTAATAAACACCATGATTATGATCATTTAAAATACAGGAAACTTATTAGTTGATTGATACTTCACAGCTTGACTGAAGACCAAAATCTTGGTAGCGTAAAATGGTGTAATTTCATGTTGAAAAAAATTGATGAAGGCAAATCAAAGGCTGTTTTTAATATTGTTACAGTTGAAGAAACATTGATTTACAATTGATACAGAAACAAACGGCAATCTACTCTTGTGATTTTGAAAATCACCTCCTACTAAGAAAGTTCGCAGAGTTCGAAGTGTTGGAAAACAAATGGTCGCTTCTATTTTTAGAAAAAGTTATTTCATTGATATTGTGAAGTTGTAATATTGAAATACAGTTAATAGTGACTGGTATACAACAAAACGCCTTCCAGCAGTATTTGAAAAATCAAGCAGAGAAGACAAAGGGCTCAACTTAGAGAAGTTCTTCTTCACTATGACAATGCAAGACCACACACCTCAGCCCAAACATTAGACTTTTTAGCCAACTATGGTGTCTAATTAGTCACTCATCCACCATATTCACCAAACCTAGCACCTTGTGACTTTTTTATATAAACAGTTAGGATATTGTTGAAAGTGATGAAGTTTGACACTGATGATGACGAACTGCAGCCTTTATCAATGCCGTAAATTCCATCCCCGAAGATAACTGGTGTAAGTGCTTCGATAATTGTTTTCACGGATGAAATCTTGCATAGGTGCTAAGGGTGAATACTTTGAGAAACTCGGAAAATTTGAAAGTTGAAGCTTAAATAAAAATAAGTGGTTGCAGAAACTTTTGGAGTGACCGTTGTATCATATATTAGCATAGTGTTTTCTGTCTTAAACTCTGTTTTCTACTCTAACTCTAATTTTCCGCATATGTGACGCCTAACTGCTGAAGCCTTTTTGGAGAACTTTGTTATAGCCCTTTATATTTTTTATAAATTAAAATTATTTTAAAATTTCTATTTCATTTATTTTCTTTTCTTTCTATTTAAATATTTTAAACAAATTATCCCCGATTTATTCATTTTTTATTATCATTTACAAAGCACGCGATATCCGTCTTGGATATTTGCATGCATACACAAGTTTGGGAGTTTATTTACAGTAATTATTAATATGATATTGTTGCACCAGGTTGCGGCTTGGCAGACTCTTCAGCCTTGATTCTCTCCTGCGCTGGGTCTTGCATCTTACCAGAGCGTGTTTCAACCATCCTACAAATTTATAAAAGGGAATAATGAGATAAGTCTACTTTATGTAGCCACCAGAATAATTTATTTATTTTCTCACATCAAAGAGAGCAGTGAAGTCACAGTGTACCTAAATACAAATGATGATAGAAGAGATATAGCCACTTTTGAAGTATAAAAAGGAAGATCAAGAGGAAAGTGGTGAGTTTCTTTATTGAGCTGTGCACAAGCTTTCGGACGTCACCCGTCCTTCATCAGGTTTTAACATGAATAAGAAGATGCTAATGATGATAATCTAAAAATAATCTGTTTTAAATAAATATCATAGAATATAAAAATAAATAAATATATAATTTAAATTTCAAATATATTAAAAATAATATAATAAATACGCCATTAATCATGATGTAACACTTCCCCCTCTCCAGAGGTCGTCACGTCCTCGTGAGTTACCTCATCAATTCTCTCAAAATAGGGTTTGAGTCTTGAGACATGGACAATCAATGGGTCTTGGCCAGGATTATCTTTCGGCTCAATTAAGTAATTTACGTTAGACAGCTTCTTTAATATTCGATATGGGCCAAAATATTTTCTCAATAGTTTTTCGCATTTTCCGATTTTCCTGACTGGTGTCCAAACTGCCACTAAATGTCCTGGTTCATAGATTTTCTCATTGTGTTTTTTGTCATAGTTTCTTTTCATTCTTTCCTGAGTCTTCTCTGTGTTGTTAATGACTACCTGTCTCGTCCTTGCTATTTTATCTAAGTAGTTTTCTATATATTCGTCGTAATCGTCCATGTTACTGTCCGTTGGGATATTCTCGTCGTCTAAGAGGGACATGGGTTTCCTTCCAAACAACAGGAAAAATGGAGAGTAGCCTGTGGTTTCTTGAATCGTGGTATTATACGCGTGGGTGATAAAAGGGAGGATTTCATCCCAGTTCTTTTGGTCTGTGTTCACATACATGCTGATCATATTGATTAAAGTTCTATTTAGCCGTTCCGTTAGTCCGTTAGTCTGGGGGTGGTAGCTCGTTGTGAAGCAGTGTTTCACTTTGCACATTTTCATTACCTCCTTCATCAAATTGCTAGTGAATTGTGAACCTCTATCGCTAATAAGAAATATTGGGGCCCCGTGACTTAAAATAATATGTTCGATTAAAAATGTAGAGACTTCTTTCACGGTTGCTTCTGATACTGCCTTTGTTTCAGCATACTTGGTATAATAATCAGTCAACACAATTATCCACTTCCTTCTTCTTTTCGTTGATGGCAAGGGGCCAACAAAGTCTATTCCGATTCTTTCAAAAGGGTAGTTAGCTGGGGGAATAGGTTGTAGAAGTCCAGAAGGCAAGTGATTTGAACCTTTCCGACTTTGGCAAAGATGGCACGTCTTTACAAATTCTGAAACATCTTTCAACATGGAAGGCCAATAGTATTTATTCTTCAATCGGTAAGTGGTTCTGGCGACGCCCAGATGGCCATTCAGCATATGGTTGTGGTATTCACTCATGACTTCCTTCCTTCTCTTCTTTGGCACTACCAGCAACCATGCCCTACCTTCAGGATTTGGATTTTTCTTGTAGAGACACCCATTTTCTTCTTTGAAGTTCTGTGTAATTGAACGCTTGTTTCCACTAAGGTTCTCCTTAATATTCTCAATAAAATCATCCTTTTCGTCTATTATTTGATTCAGAAATAGTCTTTCATAATCTTCGTCCCATTCGTTTTCAGGTAAGGGTCCTCAAGATAGACCATCAGCGTCCAGATGTTTTTTACCCGATTTATGTATGATTTCGAAATTATATTCCTGAATCTTCAGTGCCCATCGTGCTAATCGGCCGGTCGGATCTTTCAGATTCTTAAGCCAGCATAGTGCGTGATGATCAGTTACGATTTTGAAGTGCCTTCCATATAGATAGGGTCGTAACTTGGACATTGACCACACAACAGCTAGACATTCTTTTTCGGTAGTCGAGTAATTTTGCTCAGGTTTGCTCAGTGTTCGACTTAAATATGAGATAACTTTTTCTTTATCGCCGAACTTTTGGACTAAAGTTGCACCCAGGCCGATGTTAGATGCGTCAGTATGAATGTAAGTAATTGCATTCGGGTCAAAGTGCCCTAAGATTGGAGGATTTATCAATGCTACTTTAAGGGTTTGAAATGCTTTCTCTTGATTTCTGTCCAGGTAAAAGGTACATTATTTTTTATAAGACTGGTTAATGGATCGGCAATTTTTGAAAAACCTTTGATAAATTTTCTATAATATGAGCACATTCCTAAAAATGATTGAACTTCTTTTATCTTTTTGGGCCGAGGAAAATCTCTAATAGCCTTGATATTATGCTCCGCTGGTTTTATACGATGTTGATTAGTTATATGGCCAAGAATCTCCAGTTCTTCGAAAGCAAATTGGCATTTTTTGTTGTTCAATTTTAAATTAGCCTCGCGAAAACATTTTAAAACAGCTTCTATTCTTTTGAGATGTGTTGAAAAATCCGAGCTATAAATGATCACGTCATCTAGATAACATAAGCAAATTTGCCATCTAAGATTACCAAGCATATTTTCCATGTTCCTCTCAAATGTAGCAGGGGCATTGCATAAACCAAAGGGCATTACGTTGAACTCATATAGGCCATGTGCTGTAGTGAAGGCTGTCTTTTCTTTATCTTTCTCCTCAACCTCTACTTGCCAATATCCTGATTTAAGGTCAATTGCTGAAAAGTATTTGGATCCTTGAAGTGTATCCAATACTTCATCAATTCTGGGAATTGGGTAAACATCCTTCACTGTTACATCATTCAATTTTCTGTAGTCAACGCAAAATCTGTACTTACCATCCCGCTTCTTGACCAAGATTACAGGGAAGGACCATGGACTCGAGGATGGTCTAATTATGCCATCTCTGAGCATTTCATCAATTTGTTCTTTTATGATTTCTCGCTCTTTCGCGCTCACCCTATACGGCTTGTGTTTGATCGGTTTCGCGCCTTCTGTATCGATCCGATGTTTCGCTAAGTTGGATCTTCCTAATCCCGACGAAAACAAATCCTCGTACCTTTCCAAAACTTGTTTCAATTGCTCCTTTTCCTTATATGCTAAATTTTCGTTTATCTGAAATTGGGGTTCTTCATGCTCTTTTTGTTCACTTTCTTCCATAAGATTCACTTCGGCTGGCTGGCTTCCAAAGCACAATGTTTGGTTTTTTAATATTTTTAATGGTCGAGGGTAAGGGTTTGTTATCCAGATATATGTTTCCTTATTCACAACATTTATTAAGCTTCTCGCTAGTCGAAGTCCATTTGTTTGAAACATTTTATGGTTCTCCTCGATGATGTATTCGCCATCCTCTTCTTCTACACATGCATTAATCAATTTAATAGAAAGTTCTGGTATAATGGCATCCTTTGCACTTTTTATTTTCTTCTGTTGATATTTGATTACGTCACGATTTTCTGTCAAGTCATATTTGATTATTTCACGCTGACAATCAATTTTTGCGTTCATTTTCTTAAGAAAATCACGTCCAAGTATAAATATTCGCAAATGTGTTCTCATTATCACAAATTGATGTGTAATTGTTTTGTCATCAAATTTTATATTTAAAATAATATTTCCTACGATATCTAATTCTTTGCCATCGGGTCCGGAGCACATTTTATCAGGATTTATTATTTCAAGACCTGTGTTAAGAGCTGTACTAAGGTCGACCACTGAAAGATCGGCGCCTGTATCAATCAAAGCTTCGCAGATACCGATTCTATCCACGTTAATGTTCATTTTATGTTTGGGGTCTAACTTTTTAATTCCATTTATGGTCGACTTGCTTTGATTGACGGACTCAGGCGCGATGTTTAGTTTAAATCTTCTAATGCAGCATATCTATTCCTTGTAGGGATACTCGAGTACGGGCTATTACTTACGTCAGAGTAGAGCAGAGGTCTCGACTTCTGAGTTCCATTATCCATTCGGATTTCTTCTTCGACCTTGTCTTGTGTAACTATGGGGTCCTCTTCCACAATTCTTACAAACCTGACTCTGCAATACCGCGCCACGTGTCCTGGCTTGTTACACTTGAAACATATTGGTCTCCCGTCTTCTGTCCTATTCCTATTTGAATTTGGATTCTTATTGTATGTTTTACTTGGGTAGACCGGTTTTGGCTCAGGATTGGGAGTGTAAGATCGTCTAGGGGCAGATACCTGGGGCAGAGGCTTGTTCTGGTAATACCTCGGAGTGGGGGCCTGGGGCTTGGAGGTGTTCTGATATGGTCTTCTGAACGACGTAGCATTCTTCCATTGCTCTTGATGATGGGGACGAGGAGAGCGTGGTCCATTATAAAGAGCTTTTGATTTTTCTGCACGTTCTTGGTAATTCTTTTCGAACAAATCCAGCTTTTTACAAATTTCTAGAAGTTCATTGGTATTTTTAGGAGGGTTTAGGTGAAGGGCAAAAGAGTATTCTTTCTTTAACCCTCCAATAACCCAGTTTATTTTAGTCTCTTCTTCCATTTGGGGATCGACCTTGTTGCACAGTACAAGGATATCCTCTGCGAACCTGATTGCAGGTTCATTCCACTGTTGTATCCTGTTTAATCTCATCCTCATTTCTTCTTTGTTGGCGTCTGAGGCAAAATCCTCAATTAGGCGGCTCTTGAAATTTTCCCAGCTGGTGAAACTTACTTTGTGTAGGTTCAGCCAGGTTTTGGCGCTACCAATCATATTCATGGCAGCATAACGGGAGATAATGTAGTCTGCCCAATGGTACAGGAAGCCAATTTCTTCAAGAGATTCAATCCATGGGCGAGGGTCTTCTGTTCCATCATACTTGGGGATGTCGATGTTGGGATTCAGGACAACTGGGTCGGAACTAGCATCTCTACCAATTGTTGCACCAGGTTGCGGCTTGGCAGACTCTTCAGCCTTGATTCTCTCCTGCGCTGGGTCTTGCATCTTACCAGAGCGTGTTTCAACCATCCTACAAATTTATAAAAGGGAATAATGAGATAAGTCTACTTTATGTAGCCACCAGAATAATTTATTTATTTTCTCACATCAAAGAGAGCAGTGAAGTCACAGTGTACCTAAATACAAATGATGATAATCTAAAAATAATCTGTTTTAAATAAATATCATAGAATATAAAAATAAATAAATATATAATTTAAATTTCAAATATATTAAAAATAATATAATAAATACGCCATTAATCATGATGTAACAATATATTTTAGTTATTAAAAATAGAAATTATTAACGTATTTGTCAATTAGTTAACGATTTAATTACCCTATAATGAATATTAGTGAACATCACAGATAAGAACAGAAATTTAGAGCTATTTACAGCATATAACTATATACCAGTTATTACAGCCCAGGCTATCTATTACTAAAAAAATTCTACAAAATCTATTAAAATTTATATACATATATATATTATTAACTATTTGATTTAAACTATTTATATTTATTTGATTTTTAACTCTCAAGTCCTCTACAAGTCGACAGTCCGTTAGAATATGTACAGGATTTTTTTCTTCTGCACCACATGAGCATTTAGGCGAATCCGTCCTTCTGACATTGTACAAATATGATCTAAATTTACCGTGTCCAGTGAAAAATTGAACATTGTAATAATTTGGCTTGACATATTTGGGTATTTGGGAATCAGTGAAAAAGGACTTGAAAATGGTATTAGTCTTCTCATAGTATTTCTGCAGTTTTTCCCTTATATAATTAGAAATTATATTCCTACTTGAAGAGTCAAATCGATTGTAATTTATTTCGGTTTTCAACATGTTAGATTCAATATATTCGGTACGTTTGGGGACTTTTGCAAGTATGTGTGTACAATCCGATGATGTTGTACTGTAGGCCTGTATACAATGTTTTAAAATATTATATTGAAGAGAATTTGGTTTGTCCTTAGACTTTTTGTTTATGAATGGATACCATATTGAATAACCATAAGTAATTGTACTTCGATATAATGTCTTATACAATATCAGTCTTCGTCTAAAGTCTAGACCCCATGCTTTCTTTTTCAGGCCAAATAAGTATCCACTAGCTCTAGTTACCTTTATGATCATTTCATTAACGTGAGGGGTAAAGTCCAGTTTGCTTCTGACTCGGTGATTTTTAATAGTCACTCCTAGGATCTTAAGTTCTTCAACCGGTTTAATTAACTTGCTACCTGAGACTATTATATCGCTATTGCGCATTTATATAAATATAATAATTTTGTTTTTTCATCTGACAATTTTAATTTACGACTTTCACACCACTTATTGATTTTTCTTAATACATTATCAATTGTCTTTCTTAGTTGTTCAGGAGTTTTATTCCAACATATTAACGTAATATCAACTGCATATCCTATTGTTTCACAATTATCATCCAGATTATTATTCAGTATCTCATTAATAAGAATGTTCCATAATGTGGGAGACAGTGGTCCTCCCTGTGGACATCCTTTACTTAGTTTCTTATTGATTTCAGTTGAGGAATATCTAAATCTTACTCTTCTATTATCAAAGTATTATTGTAGAAGTTTTATCATTGAAGCCTGCACACCATCTTCATCTAGTCTTTTCATCAAGGCCGGCCACCATGGATTATTAAACGCTGCACTAATATCCACTTTATTTCCTTCCTGTCGTAGAAATTTTATACTATCATTCACCTTTTGTTGTACCTGTGAGATGTTTTGATTTTCATTGGCAGTTATTATAATAGTTTGTTCCTCAGTAATTTGCTTATATTTTTGAATGAATTTATCTTCCTCATATTTTTTACCACCTCTGCATACGAATCCTTGATTCTGCTTTGTTTTACTATTTTGGAATAAATCGTTTCTAATGTCGTTATAATTTTTCTGCATACATTCCCCAATTCCATTTAAACTCTGTTATAGTTTCACTAATTCTATTACACTATCCTTTAGCTGTTTTGTTGTACTTTTTACATATCCAATATCTTGTTTATTCAACGTTTTTTGATTGTTGTCAAATTTTTCTACAAAATATTTACATAATTCATCCAACCTATCTAATGTTAATGCATTCATTGTGTTCTTGTTTTAAAATTTGCATATTTCAGAAGCAAACGAAATATTTATGAAATAACTCCAGTGAATATAATATTGAGCGATGCCAAACAACCAGTACTTAGAAAGAGAAAATCAAAAACATTAAAAGAAATTAAAACAAATTACACAATCATTTACAGGGTAAAGTACTTATCGGAGACGAGGCGACGCGCAGCCGGTCAGATCATCCTCCTAGCGGATAATATCCCGATTGGTTTTCACGGATGAAATCTTAAATAGACGTTAAAAAGTGGATGAAGATATAAATCTATAATTTATTTTTCCAAATTTATGAATCACTAGCATCAAGGCTTATGAATCGAGGCAGATACTTAGGAGGCATTATTGTGGGTGTTAAGAATAAGTTTCAGCAATTAATTGAGAAGGTTGATATCCAACCACATTAGATTGCACTTAACTGAACAAATGTTTGGATCAGGACTAAACAATAGGGGAAAATATGCATTTCTTTCACATATCTGCCCTCAAATTAAAATTATCTAATAAGCAGAAGCAACCTGCTCAATCACATTGAGGACAAAATAACAAAGGGGTATAGAATCATGATAGATGGTGATCTGAATAAGCGTGCAAGTTATCAAGGATATTTTCAAAATCCATTGGGATTCACGATCTCCTTATATCCCCGACGCAATTCCAGAGATCAAATTATTTTATACACACGCAGAAAAATTGTTGAATATTTTAGACAATAACCTTCTAAACATAGCGCTGGTCTACACTGAAAAAGATGTATTCGATAATGCATCAGTTTCTACCTTAATGTGAGGTGCTGATCACGAATATAATGTTAGTTTTTATGTATTTCATCAATTTTTAGAGATATAACATATACATATTTAGGCCACAATGTGTCCATATAAGCGGTACGAAAAACATATTGAACGCAATCAAAAACTGAGAACGTCATACCAAAAGGTATTTTATTCACTGTAGTAAAAGAAAACCGAATCTATACCAAAAAACGTAAAATACTAAAGTCAATCCTTCATTAATTTCAACTCTTATGTTTTTCTCTTATAAGTGTATTCCGGCAGGTCGCGGGACAGATTCCAGCAATAATCTGCCATCATGTGGCAGTCCCAGATACCTTGATATCTCTCTTCCGTCACTTCAATGTCTTGATGGAATCGCTCGCCTTTTTCATCACTGTATGCACCGAGATTATCAGGGGATTTGTCCAGGTGACTATGCAAGTAGTGAACCTTTATATTCATATTTAAACCCAAAGCTTCATAATTTTTAAGCATATTTTGGACAAGCTCTTTGTAATTATCATCTCTTCTATTACTTAAAAAAAATCCATATACTACAGCCTTAAAGTCTGACCATGCTGCTTCTTCAATTCTATTCATGGTTATTAGAATATTTTTGTCATTCAGGAGCCTCTTGATTTGAGATCCGTTAAAAACTCCTGCTTTTAACTTTTCTAGGCTAATATCTGAAAAAAAAAACGACATATATATTTGAAGCATTCTCCATATTTATCTAGAGCCTCTACAAACTGCTTACATAAGCCTAGCTTTATATGTAATGGTAGTAGAATGATTTTTTCCCGAGGCACCAAAAGTTTGCCAATTACATTAGCTTTTCCAACTGAAATTTCATCTCAAAGAGGCCATTTGTTTGTTTTCCAATGTTTTTGCCGTGACCTGTTATCCCGCATGCATAAAAAACAAAGATACTTGGTTTATCCGCTTTGAAATCCCAGTAAAAAGTTAACCATTTTTAAATCAACGCAAATAAACCAATAATGCTCATTGTATTTGATTTTATTCAAAATGATTTATATTCTCAACATTCTCCTTCATTTTCTTTTGTATACCCTATTGTAATAGATGCATATTTATTTCCATTATGAAGTAAAACACATTTGAGGCTACGCACGGAACCATCGATATATAGACGCCAATCTTCAGGACGGTATTCGTCTAGTTTTAAAAAGTGTGGTAAGCCTTTTACATTAAGGCAGTAAATCAGATTTGCATCCTGCTGATAGAAAGGAAGGAACGAACTTTCTCTTGTCCGATAAAAATGTTACGTTGACATCGTCTTTGAGTTGGCTCATTTCTTTTAATATTGATGCAATCAGTTCCACATCTTGCTTTGAAACTCTCAGGTCACGTGTCAAATCATCCAGTTTTGGTTGTGAAAAAACGTTTTAGACATTCTTGTTCTCCATAGTCCTCACTATCAGAATCATCCAGTTCGATATCTTTTTGTGTGGTGTCTTCTAATTCATCATAAAGAGGATTATTAGCGCTGAATGAAAAAACTGGGAGGGGACTATTTGGGCTGTGTAGTATTGGAAGTCTATCTGATTATAGGTCTTTGAATATAAGCTTTTTCTTACCATTCCTGTTGAAGTGTTTGAAGTCTTATACGCAAAAGTAACAATCATTGTCAGGATTATTTTACTTTCGCAAAACCATAGAGATCCCAAATGTCAGTTTCCTTTCCCCCTTTGTCCACACACACACACTCGGGCGAGCGGCCACGCTTTTTCGAGCTCCGCCGTTTTCGCCTCTGGAGTGCGTGTAGAGGGCGCTTACCATTGTGAATTTGGTACTGGAGGAAAGCCCTCGATCCGATGCTACAGTGCCTGAAAGGCCCAGCACAGGATCTCATACAGGTGCTGAATTAGCGCCAAAAAACGAATTTGAGATGAATTTCTCTAAAGAAAATTCCAATCTTAAATCTCAAAGAGATGCAAATTCGCCGGCAGGCGACGTGCATGTAAATCCGGCCGCCGCGCGTGACGTCACCGCGCCGCCGACTGCTGCCTCTTCCAGCGCTGCAACAGCCAGCCCGGCCTCGCTCAACTGGGCCGACAGCGAGATGGTTGACGTGGACGACAACAAGGGTTTCACCGTTGTGAAGAACAAGAAGCGGCGCCGCACTTCAACAACGCCGGAGCGCGCCGCCAAGCAGCCTAGCAGGCCTGCTGAGAAGCCCAGCTCCCAGCAGCTGAGGCGGCCGACAGGGCCGAAAACAGTGCCGCCTAGGGAGATCAAGGCGACACGCGCCAACATCGCTGACGCCAAGAAGAGGCAGGCCACAACCGACCACGAGCACTACATCTTCGTGGAGCGGTGCCCAGAGATCCCGGACTACACCTACCTAAAGGCAATGTCCAGGCTGGTCGGGGGGCCGGATAAAATCACGCATTTCGGCAAAATGAACGGCCATTTCCTCGTGGGCTTGGCAACCAAGGATCTTGCGCGCCTTCTGGTGGAGAGCGACTTCGAGATCGGGGGAACGACCCTTAGGGTCTTCCCCTACCGAAAAAGGGCCGAACGGATCGTCGTCGCCGGCCTGCCAGGCTTCGTGGATGACTTCACCATCGTGAACGCCCTGGGCCAATACGGGAGGGTCACCTCCATCGCCCCCATCCTGATCAAGCTGGGGGAGTTCGCCTTCAACGACGGCCGCCGGGAGGCGTTCATCCTGCTCCACGAGGGAGTCAGGCTGGAGACCCTGCCCGCCCGACTGACCATACAGTCCAAGGGAGTCACCCTATCTGCCTACCTCTCCTTCGGAATCAAATGTTCCAAATGCGGAAGGCAGGGCCACCGCAGAGCTAGCTGCCCATCGCTCGCCAGGCGGAAATTCGACGCCCCAAAGCGTGCGGACAATCCTGCTCAGGTTCAGGCTTCTCCTTCTCCCCTCGTGCCTAAGCGAACTGGTCCACCAACACCCGTATCCTCTCCACCGGCGCCTCCGGCTCCATCAGAGGAGGCACCTAATAATGCCCCAGTGACGCCCGCTGCTGCTGCTCCAGGTGCCCCAGCGCTCCATCCTGCGCGACCTCTCCTGCCGCCTGGAGAGGCGCAGAGTTCTACCTGCTCGGCCTCCAACCCGCCCACCACACCAGCCCTGCCTTCACCGGCGCCCGTCGAGCCAATGGAGGTGGAAAGGATCGAGGAGGAGGGCACGGGCTCCACCCAGGAAGGAAGAAACAAAATCAGGAAAGAGCTAGATGCCTGCCTGCAGCAGGCCCCCTCCACAATCTTTGACAAAACCAACCAAGAGGGTCTCGAAAAGGAGAGGGTTTGTCGCCTCCTCGTCTCCACACCGCTCCTCAAAAAGCAACTCCCTAACCTTAAACCCGCCCAGAGGACTGCTTTGTGCGAGCTGGTCGAGGCCCTCTTACGTAGGAGACTCGACTCCAGCGGCTCCATCTACAAACGCCTTCGCCAGGCCCTGCCCTTCCTCCATCAAGGGACATCATCATAGGCATTCACCATCGCCTCCATTAACGCGCGCGGGCTCGCTATTAGGAACAAGAGCCTAAGCCTTTGCCATCTCCTGAGACAACACCGCGTGGACATTGCGCTTGTGCAAGAAACTAACACCCACCACCTCGACGGCGCCCAAGACCTCTGCCTCGGCTACGATGCTATTACTGCCCCACCCGACGCAATATCGGGTTCGGGCCTCGCCTGCATCTACGCGCCGGGCATCACCGTCTCGCGACACCGCATCCTGTGGCCGGGCCACATCGTCTTGGCCACCCTCAATGTCCACGGCCAGGAGATGACCGTCATAAATGTCCACCTCTCGCACGACCAGCGCGAGCGCATCGAGCAACTCCGAGTCATCGAGGCAGCCGCCGTTGAGGAAGAGGAGGAAGCCTGGGTCCTCGGGGACTTTAATATTAGGGACGACAGGAACCGCGACTCTATCTCCATGGCGGCCCTCGGAGCTCTTTGCGAGTCCGCCGCGCTTCTGGATGCCGCCCCCGAGTTTGACGCCGCCCACCTTCCCACCAGAGTCGCTGCACATGGCGACCTGATCGAGAGCAGTCGCCTCGACAGGATCCTCGCTCCGGCGCGCTTTCTGGAGGTCTCAACATCATATGCGATTGCTCCTTTCCACCTCTCCGATCATCGCATGGTGCTGCTCCGAGTGGGCCCTCCAGCCGCCCCCTACCAACCTCGCGTGGCTGCTACGCTCCGCTCCGGGCTGGCCCAGGAGCACACGAACAACTACCTGGTGGACATCGCGGAGGAAATATCCATGCTCGATGCGCCTCAACTGTGGAACCGCTGGACACTAATCAAGGCCGGCATCCTCGCGGAGGCCCGCTCGCTCCACGATCCTCGCCACCACGATCGCGACGACAGCTATATCGGCAGAGCCCAACGCTACATCAGGGTACAGCTTGAGGCCTCGTCGACGAACGCGGATTACCCATCTCTCTCGGACCTCGCGCGCCTCACGCGCCACCGCCGCCCAGCTGTCACCACCATCAGGGACGAGAACGGCGAGGTCATCGAGGGCCCCGTTTTGCGGCGAAAGGCCCTGGACATCTTCCGGCCTCGCTTCGCCCGCCCGAGCCCTCCACTCCAGCCCCGGCGCCTCCGGCTGCTGAAACTATGGGAGGAGACCTCCGGCGTCCTGTCCCTCGACCATCGGGCGGCACCCACGACCCAGCTGCTGGACCTCCCTATCATCGGCGGCTTCCGGTTCCTCCGCCCACCGAATCTCCTGGCTCCCTCGCGCTGGGTCGGCGTACGAGTCCGGGACCTGGGGGACGACCACCATACCATCGTAATACCCCACCCAACGCGCTCCGCCCTCGCCGACGCTGCTGCCCTCGCCGCCTTCTGCCGGAGGATCGTGGCGGAGAACATCCAGGCGAGCTACCGGGTTCCCAGCCTGGCCGAGGCCGTTGTCCTGCGCGGAACGACAAAGCCTCTCGCCCACATCACCACCCGCTCGGCCCGTCGCGCCCTGGATCGCCCGCGCCTTGCGGCCCTGCCCATCCACCGGCTCCTAGCAAGATGGACGCCCACCGTTGACGTGCCTCCCAGGGTGGATTGGACCTCCCTCCGACGCGGCGCCCTCTCGGGGCACAACGCCGACGTCGCCCTGCGGCTGGCCCTCCATGCCCTGCCTCATCCAGACCACCCAGCATCTGCCGGTCCCTCATGCCCTGCCTGCGGCTCCAGCGATGGCTCCCTGGGCCACCGATACTGGGGGTGCAGAACCATCAGACCCCTCATCCTAGAAGCCTTCAACATCATAGGCAGACCCCCTGACCTCCAGGCGTGGATATTCGGGACCGGCCTCGAGCAAGACGACATCTCCATCCTCTCGTCGGCCAAGTCTCGAGTCTACCGGCACTTCATCCAGGTTGGCCTTCTTGGCAGCGCCGAGGACCCCGTCATCGCCTGGCACAGGACCCTCGCCCGCTGGGGAAGACTCCCTGGCTGATTGTATATATTTTTTATCTGTATATATGTCCTTTTTAATCCTGTAAAAGTTGACTAAGGTCAATAAATACTTTTCAATTGTCACACACACACACACAGGCGCAGTTTTAATTTTTGACAATTTCAAATTAGAAGTGATGGTATAATGTGTGAAAGTGATTTATTTATTTTAATTGTTAAAATTTTATTTTAATATGATATTAATGGCGTATGTTTTAGAAGAAATTTTTGGTCCCAATGGCTTCCCGAAAAATCAAGAAATGGGTATTTAAGGCCAAATTTGCGTAAAGACGCTTAACACATGAAAAAACAATAGAAAAAAATAAAAGATAAGTGGGTCAGGTGTTGATATTAAAAATGAAGAAGGCATTTCCTGACCACAAGCACATGTGTTTTTAGATGGCAGAGCGCCATCTAGTGGAGCAAAAATAAACTAAACGTTTATTTAGCTTGCTCCGTGATATTTGGCCAACCCAATTTCTTGATAAATCAAGAAAAGCCATCCACGAACTCGTTTCGCGCTGTTGGCGCTCGACAGCGTGGAGAAGGCTGTAACCACTGCGACTAAAAAATGCCATCTAAAAAGCACATGTGCTTGTGGTCAGGAGATGCCTTCTTTATTTTTAATATCAACACCTGACCCACTTATCTTTTTTTTCTATTGTTTTTTCATGTGTTAAGCGTCTTTACGCAAATTTGGCCTCAAATACCAATTTCTTGATTTTTCGGGAAGCCATTGGGACCAAAAATATTTTTTGGTCGCAGTGGTTACAGCCTTCTCCACGCTGACGAGCGCCAAAAGCGCGAAACGCGTTCGTGGATGGCTTTTCTTGATTTATCAAGAAATTGGTTTGGCCAAATATCACGGAGCAAGCTAATTAACGTTTAGTTTATTTTTGCTCCACTAGATGGCGCTCTGCCATCTAAAAAGCACATGTACTTGTGGTCAGGAGATGCCTTCTTTATTTTTAATATATATATATATATATATATGTCATAATATATGCTATTCCAGGATTAATAAAACAAACCTACAGTCAACGAGAGAGAGATGGGCAGCTAAAGCGAGACACTTTAGACATCACGACATTCCAAAGGGGGAGGGGGGCAAAAGGGGCCCGCTCGTCAACACCTGGGGACAGATAGCCGGGGGGGGGACCACACACGACAAACGGCCGTTCAGCGCTTAGAACCTCGCTCCCTCTCTCTCTCTCGGCTGGCTGCCTGGGTTATTGCTCTACCAACTCGTCGTGTGATTATTTCTCTCCTCACCACATTATTACCACTATATTGCCACATATATATATGTGAAAATTTAGTGGTAAATGTGTTGAGGAGAGAAATAATCACACGACGAGTTGTTAGAGCAATCATCCAGGCAGTCAGACGAGAGAGAACGAGGTAGCGAGCGAGACGTTATCAGCTGAACGACTGTTTTCCCTGTGTACACAACCGAGAGCTAACCAGGAAAAACGCCAGGTGGTGACGGCCCCCTCAGGAAAATGTGGCCAAAAATGGTCGTAAGTTAGTTGTCTATCTCTCTCTCGTTGGCTCTTGGTTTGTTTTATTAATCCTGGAAGAGCATATATTATGACATATGGCCCCCGTTGAAGAAGGCTGAACATGGTTTAAGTATATTTAAAGCTGGAGAAGCCAGGAATAGAGTAAATAATTCTACAGTTAAAATTAGCTAAGGTAATGGTGACATAGTTTAATGTAAATAAAATATTGTATAGTACACAAGTAAATATTATTTACAAGCAGTTTTACAACACCGGGGAGTTTGACATTTAAGGAAATCTTTGAAAATATCAAGGTTATAAAAGGCTATATACAACAAAATCTAATTCACTCTAAGGGAAATGTTATTGAGGAGTGTGAACAAGGGGAAGAAGAGTCACATACATATGATGGAATTCTGAAGATCATTAAGACTGGGGAACTCTACACTTTAAGATATTTTTCAGGCGGACATGGCAAGGGGAAACTTGTCATGGGCTTTCTATGCTATAAGTGTAGAGTACGAGAAATGAGGTTGAGAATTGTGTGAGCTCAGGACTGAGGTAAATATCGAACTACATACAATGTTAGAATTTCGGCGAACAGAGCGAGGGGAAACTTGCTTTGGGCCAATCTAACTTATCTATGTAGTTACTTGTGTAGCGAGTCCGAGGGGAAAAGTCCCGTGTGTAGGTGAGGAAGTCGAATGGACTTATATTTAATTTGCGGAAAGTATGCGCGCACAGTGCCAAAAATTGGGACGAGGACTGCGTTGTCCGTTACAAGTGACAAGCTGCTCGGACACGAGGTGTTTGAACCGTCGTGGGAGCTTGTGCAAGGCGATGATTTCGCGGTGGGTTGAAAGTAAGACCCATGTCTGCGCGAAATGATGACGGACCGGACAAAATCAGCGACGATGTTTAACGTACCTCCGTGGGAAATATCGGAGGTAGGCTATATCGTGCTGGTTTGGACAATGGACAAACATAGATTTGAAGACAGGGTCCGTGTGGCGAACGTGCGGCGCGAGAAGAAGAAGCGAACTGTGTCGCTCGATGAAGATTGTTCAAGTGCGAACAAAAAGGGGTTGATAAATATCTAGCAGTTAGTCAATCTGCACCCTGTGACGAACACACCATTGGCTAGATGGTGTGGGTCGGTGGATAGGCTAGAGATGAACTACGAAATAAATTATCATAAATGAAGGGCGAAGGTTAGGATTTTGAAATGACAATATAGAAGTTCGATAATTGATTAATCAATAATTCTCTATAAAGGTCCTGAGCTGGTATAAAGTTAACAAAGTTGTAAGAATGAGAGGGGTATTAAGGGGAAGATAGATAAGAGTCACCAAGGGTTGGTTGTAAGCAAGGCTCACGTGGTGGTTGGAATTCTTCGACGCCTGAATTACAGGGTGAATTTTGAATCGATTAGGGAAAGAAATTATTTTTCGTGAGCCGTGCTTACAAGTAGGAGAGGTCTATACAAATAGATATACAAAAGTTTAGGTGCTGGAGGCATATTTTTATAAATAAATTGATTATGAAAAATCTATTGTTAATAGTAAAAATCGTGAAGCATTAATAGGTAGAATTCCATTTTTTTTTTAAGAGTTTTTTTTTTTAAGTTACGTTAAAAATGGAAATTATTTAATTAAAATAACGATTGTTAAATTCTACTGGTAAGGTAACTAATTAAATGAGTTACAAATATCTCGATAAATAGTATGGAGAATAAAATCATTGTTAATAGGCATGGAGAGAATAAATGGAGCTAATTATGTAAATATTGGGACAATTTACAAGGAATGACTTATTTAAAGAATGAATGGAAGGGGTAAAACAAATTCACTTACAGGTTATGCTGGTTTAGAGAGCAGGTAAGTTCATTGAGATTCGGGAGAGTTCTGTCTGTGACACTGAGCGTACCAGTTTTGTACATCACAGTAGCGGCAGGGAAATGGCGGAGTCTTGTCCATGATGGAGGAAGGTGTCCTGCCCTGGCACGGTGGTCGTTCTTGGGTAGATCTAGTGCTGGAAGAAGTGTGTGGCAGCTCCATCTCCGTCGTAGGTGAATACTTCTTCGGGATCACGGTTCAAAGGTTGGCGAAGACGGGGTTGAGGGCTCGAAGAGGAGTGGTTACAGTTGAGTTGGGTTAGGCCGATCATCGTGGCTTGGCTTCTTGTTCTTCATACTCCGGTATATGAGGGATTTGCTTCCCGGCCAGGTCTTATCCAGTCGACTTTTTCTGTGACAATTTAGTGGTAAATGTGTTGAGGAGAGAAATAATCACACGACGAGTTGTTAGAGCAATCATCCAGGCAGTCAGACGAGAGAGAACGAGGTAGCGAGCGAGACGTTATCAGCTGAACGACTGTTTTCCCTGTGTACACAACCGGGGGATAACCAGGAAAAACGCCAGGTGGTGACGGCCCCCTCAGGAATGTGGCCAAGCGACGATGTTTAACGTACATCCGTGGGAAATATTGGAAGTAGGTTATATCGTGCTGGTTTGGACAAGGGACAAACATAGATTTGAAGACAGGGTCCGTGTGGCGAACGTGTGGCGCGAGAAGAAGGAGCGAACTGTGCCGCTCGATGCAGATTGTTCAAGTGCGAACAAAAAAAGAGTTGATAAACATCTAGCAGTTAGTCAATCTGCGCCCTGTGACGAACACACCAGTGGCTAGATGATGTGGGTCGGTGGATATGCTAGAGAGAAACTACAAAATATTATCATAAATGAAGAGTGAAGATTAGAATTTTGAAATGGCAATATAGAAGTTCGATAATTGATTAATCAATAATTCTATAAAAGGTCATGAGCTGGTATAAGGTTGCCAAAGTAGTAAGAATGAGTGGGACATTAAGGGGAAGATAGATAAGAGTCACCAAGGGTTGGTTGTAAGCAAGGCTCACGTGGTGGTTGGGATTCTTCGACGCCTGAATTACAGAGTGAATTTTGAGCCGTTTAGGGAAAGAAATTATATTTCGTGAGCCGTGCTTACAAGTAGGAGAGAAGGTCATATACAAAAGGGTAAAGATGTTTAGGTACTGGAGCCCTATTGTGATTGAGCACTATTATGAAATTGATTGTTTTTATTATTAAAAATCGTAAAGCATGCATAGATAGAATGCCAATTTTAAGGAATGTGACTTTAAAATAAAAATATTTCATTGAAATGTCTATTATTAATTCGATTGGTAAGGTACAAATTTAATGGGTTACAAATATCTAGATAAATAGTATTGAGAATAAAATAATTGTTGATAGGCGTGGAGAGAATAAATTGAGCTAAACTAATTATAGAAAATATTGGCATCAGAGTTTACAAGGAATGAATTTTTTGAAGAATGAATGGTAGGGGTGAAAACAATTACCCTCACAGGTTATGCTGGTTGAGGGCGCAAGTAGATTCATTAGGTTCATTGAGGGAGGGTTCTTTCTGCTGATATTGTACGGGACAGTGTTGTCCGCCACAGTAGTGTCAGGGATATGGCGGAGTCTTGTCCATGATGATGGAAGGTGTCCTGCTCTGGCGCGGTGATCGTTCTTGGGCAGATCTAGTGCTGGGAGAAGTGTGCGGCAGGTTCATCACCGTCGTAGGTGATTAGTTCTTCGGGATCACGGTTCAAAAGTTGGTCGAGACAGAGGGTGAGAGCTCGAAGAGAAGAGACTACAGTAGAGTAGGTCGTTTAGTCTTGTGGAACTTGGTTGTGGGTTTGTCCGATCATCGTGTTGTTGCTTCTTTTTTCTTCATACTCTGGTATATGAGGGATTTGCTTCCCGGCCATGTCTTATCCTGTCGACTTCAATGTTACAATATAATAATAAGGTGGGAAAAGAGAAATAATCACACCACAAGTTGGAAGATGAACCCAGACAACCAGAGAGAGATAGACGTGCCCGGCAACCGCCGGGCGTCCGCTCGGGTCGAACACAATCACCTACTGACTTAATTAGTCCCGAGAACTCAGGGGCCCCTCTGGTCGCCCCTTGGAATGTCGCTGGTGTCTTGAATGACCGGACTTTAGCTGCTTGTCTCTCTCTGAGTTGAGTGTAGTTTTGCTATATATATATATATATTAATAGTATTTTTTTTTTATATTTGGAAAAAAGAGGAAAGTAAAATATTAAGAACTACAGATTTTAAATTAATTTTGAGTCAGAACAGCAAGCTAATTCTGTATCAAATAGTATAGTTATGAGAATTCTAAGATTAATAATTTTTTTATTTAATTTAAACGCGTGAGGTTTGTTTTTTATTTATTTTTTTGTAATAAATAATTATTTAGATTATATTTAAAAAAGGGAAAAAAAAGTAACACCAGCAAAGCATCGGCAGTTAAGCGTCATAGGCTGGGTGAAAAAAGGAATAAGCGAAGAGAAAGTTTTTAAGAGAAGATCAAAGACAGAACCTTGAAAATAATTTTCCAAATATAAAATAAAGCTAATTAGAGAGAGAGAAGTATTTTTTGCTCTATTTTCTCTCTTGATGAAAGAAGATATATTTTTGTAATTTTTTTTTTGGGGGGGGATTTTTTATATGCTTTTTAAAAAGACAATCTAGTGTAAACCATGTGTAAACCATAAAGGTTAGACCAGTTGGGAAGAGGATGGTACTCAGGCGGGCCTCTTCAGATGAATACCTAAGCAGAAGTTTCAGCCCTTTCTTCATTACTGCCCCACCATGCCTCTTCGACCAAATATAAAGAAAAATTAGGTTGGAACGGAGATAGGATAATAGCTAAGCCTCAGATTTACTACATAAATCAACTAATGAACTGAGCAAGTATCATTTTCTGCACTTTCAAACCTAACTCAAAAAATGTTTTTTTCAGTTCAGAAGATAAATTTATTCGGTTCCCTAGACTTAATCAGATTGAGACATACTTATCCCTTAGTGTTAAACTTTAAATCAAATTGTGTTTATTCTTTTTGGGTATAAGGACTGTAAGAGACTGATAAGAAATTAGTAATACAGTTAAATGATTATTACAAATACAGGAAAATATGATCATATCCCAAGCCATTAACAATGTGCGTCAACAAGGGAACAGGAAAATCTAACATTAAAGAAAATAGCAAATAAACTTTGTCTGATGTTGGTAGGTTCAGATTATGGTCCAAATTATGTTCATACACTCTGAATAATAGGACTACAGGAAAAAAATAAGATATTAGAAGTACGAGAGGATAAGGATTAATTGGAACTACAAGAAAGTACGATTAAATTCAAACACGTTAAGAATGTGCATCATACCATAAATGGAAATATCAGCTTCATCAGACAAAGAAATAAGTCCCTTGTCTGAAGATGTTAAAAATGCTTTCCCATTATAACTCACATCATCAATTTATTTGAATTGGTCCTAACAGTAAAGTATATTCTATAGGTAGACCTATCTATACTTTTATTTATTTAAGTATTATTTTTCCGACCAGTACCTGTTATTTCTGCTAAATAAGGAAGTTTAGGAAATTAAGTTTTAGTGCTTCATATCAATTAGATTGGATGTTCATTCTCTATACCCCCCTTTATAAAGATTGAACAAGCATTGATAATTGTTATGTATATCAATTAAGAAGGTTCAGAAGATGAGTTTCTTTAATTGTAAAAACGCTACAAGCTTTCGGGCAAAAGCCCTTCGACAGGCAAAATATAATTAAACTAAGAAAGATATCGATGGTTGTAGTGAATATATACACGTATTAATTTACATAGAAATAAAAATATAAAAAATATAAAAAGGCATGCAAATGAACAATTTAAATATTTATAAAAGTGAAAAAAGTACGAAAATAAAAATTCTAGAGAGTAATTCAAGAAATGCAGAAAACATTAGCTGAAAGAAAAAGAATATCAATGAGGCAAATATATGACTGTAATGGATCTTCAACTGCATAACTAATTGTATCCAAGTAACTATTACGGGTGGATTTGTACGGTTAAAGGTTATGTTCTGGGCTGCCATCTATGAAATTGGTATTTAATGACTAGTGAGAGACAAAAAAACCGATTTGAACCGATATGACTGAAGGTGGTGGGAAGGGGGGGGGTTATTAATATACCAAAGGTAGAATCTGAAAAAGTTTAATTGGAAATGTAGTTTGTGTAGACTGCGGGAATGTCTATTTTTCTATTTATGCTGTGTAGCTTGGATGAAACTATGGATTCCAAAACCAATCTCTGGTGTAGGTTGGAGATATTTTTGTAGTGAATGGTTGGGTTAGCAGTGTCAAAGGAATGGCCAGAAGATGCAATGTGTTGAAAGATAAGGGAACGGGTATCTGGGTTGGTGATGTTGCGTTTGTGCTCGGACATTCTAATGGCGATGGTCCTACCGGTCTCCCCCACATAGGTGGCGGGACACTGTTGGCATGAGACCGAGTAGACTGCTCCAGAAGATGTTAGAGGATCAGTGGAGGAGTCGCCTTTTGTGATGGGATGCCTAAGGAGTGAGTGGAGGTTAGGTGTGTTAGTAAAAAAGGTACGGATGCCAAAAGGTTTGAGGAAACGGGAGAGGTTAACTGAGAGGGGAGAGAATGGGATCACACATGTGGATTTGTAAGTTGCAGGAGGGTTAAGAGGAACAGGTGAATAGGTGTGTTTTTCTATAAAGGATAGAGGGAAACCTGAAATTGTAAGATGGGAGATGATGCGGTTCTTTTCAATAGGTTTGAAGATGGGGAGTGAGCAGTGGGTTAATAGGCGGCGGGTGAGGGCTTTAACTATATTGATTTTGTAGGAAGTTGGACAGTGTGACCTATAATGGGTGTATCTGGGGGGGTGGTTTTTCTTGTAGTAGAGTGTGGTATGGTAGGTATTTGGGGTGCGTATGACTAGGACGTCCAGGAAAGGAATAGCATGCTCATGTTCTCTCTCAAGAGTGAATGTGATGTTGGGATTGTAAGTGTGGAGGTTGATGAAAATGGTATCCTCGCTGTCGGTTTTGCATACGCAGAAAATATCGTCAACGTATCGTCACCAGAAGAAGATGTTTGAGGGGTGCCGGTTACAGATCCACTGGTCTATGGTAGACATCGTTATTTCAGACAAAATGGATGAGAGGGGGCTGCCCATTGGGGTTCCCCTGATCTGTTTAAAGTGGGTATGAGAATAGGTGAAGGTGTTCATGCACAGGCAGATTTTGGTGAGTGAGATGATGTTGTTGGCTATGGTGGCATCTGTGTGGATGGATGAAAGGAATTGGTGGAGGTTATCTATCATGAGGCTGTGTGGAAGGCTGAGGAATAGGGAAGATACGTCGAACGAGCACATGGATGAGTTTGGAGGGGGGAGCAGGTTTGTTATATCCTGTATGAAACTGGTGGAATTGGGTGTCGTGAAGGTTCTCCTGTTATTATTCCAAAGAGGGGTTAGAAGTTTCGTAAGGTGTTTGGCCAGGGGGTAGGCAGGGGATAGGTGGTATGCGATGACTGGACGGAGGAGGACGGATGGTGTGTGGATCTTGGGGAGGCCGTAAATATAGGCATTAGTTCCCAAGTTGGAGGTGAAGTTTTTTTAATCTTCTGTTGTGATGGAGGCCGAGCGTTTCATACGGTTGAGGGAAACTCTAAAATTCTTGGTTGTTGCTTTGCTTTCTTCTGCGGAGATTTGGGTGAAAGTGGTTGTATCATTCAGTATGTCTATCAATTTTGTATGGTATTCGGTTTGGTTGATAATAACCGTATCAGATCCCTTGTCTGATCGAGTAATGACAATGGATCGTTGGGATTTCAGTTTGCGTATGATCTTGTGTTCTAATCTTGACATGGAGAGTGGCGGTAGCGGTCGTTGGAGGGTGCGGGTTACTTGATTCCGACAGCGAGGATACCATTTTCACCGACCTCCACACTTACAATCCCAACATCACATTCACTCTTGAGAGAGAACATGAACATCTTATTCCTTTCCTGGACGTTCTAGTCATACGCACCCCAAATACCTACCATACCACAGTCTACTACAAGAAAGACCACCCCCCAGATACACCCATTATAGGTCACACTGTCCAACTTCCCACAAAATCAATATAGTTAAAGCCCTCACCCGCCGCCTATTAACCCACTGCTCACTCCCCATCTTCAAAACTATTGAAAATAACCGCATCATCTCCCATCTTACAATTTCAGGTTTCCCTCTATCCTTTATAGAAAAACACACCTATTCACCTGTTCCTCTTAACCCTCCTGCAACTTACAAATCCACATGTGTGATCCCATTCTCTCCCCTCTCAGTTAACCTCTCCCGTTTCCTTAAACCTTTTGGCATCCGTACCATTTTTACTAACACACCTAACCTCCACTCACTCCTTAGGCATCCCATCAAAAAAAGCGACTCCTCCACTGATCCTCTAACATTTTCAGGAGCAGTCTACTCGGTCTCATGCCAACAGTGTCCTGCCACCTATGTGGGGGAGTCCGGTAGGACCATCGCCATTAGAATGTCCGAGCACACACGCAACATCACCAACCGAGATTCCCGTTCCCTTATTTTTCAACACATTGCATCTTCTGGCCATTCCTTTGACACTGCTAAACCAACCATTCACTACAAAAATATCTCCAACCTACACCAGAGATTGGTTTTGGAATCCATAATTTCATCCAAGCTACACAGCATAAATAGAAAAATAGACATTCCCGCAGTCTACACAAACTACATTTCCAATTAAACTTTTTCAGATTCTACCTTTGGTATATTAATAACCCCCCCTTCCCACCACCTTCAGTCATACCGGTTCAAATCGTTTTTTTTTTGTCTCTCACTAGTCATTAAATGCCAATTTCATAGATGGCAGCCCAGAACATAACCTTTAACCGTACAAATCCACCCGTAATAGTTACTTGGATACAATTAGTTATACAGTTGAAGATCCATTACAGTCATATATTTGCCTCATTGATATTCTTATTCTTTCAGCTAATGTTTTCTGCATTTCTTGAATTACTCTCTAGAATTTTTATTTTCGTACTTTTTTCACTTTTATAAATATTTAAATTGTTCATTTGCATGCCTTTTTATATTTTTTTATATTTTTATTTCTATGTAAATTAATACGTGTATATATTCACTACAACCATCGATATCTTTCTTAGTATATTTATATTTTGCCTGTCAAGGGCTTTTACATGAAAGCTTGTAGCGTTTTTACAATTAAAGAAACTCATCTTCTGAACCTTCTTAATTGATACACCTTACTAGAAGAGTCTTTACCTTTAATTGTTATGTATGCTAAAAGGAGAGAAAAATATTCTAAAGTTATCGTATAAATTTGAAGGATCAAACAAGTTAGAATTAGAGAAAATACTGAAATAAAGGTATGGTATTGGTAAGCACAGATAATAAGACCAAATCCAAACAAATAAACAAAGTGCGACGTTTCGGCATCAGCGCCGTTACAATCTTCAGACAAGTCTGAAGAGGGCAACAACGCCGCTACCGAAATACCACACACCACCCATTCACTCGGAACGGTCCCATTACCTTGTGTTTATAATTTATAATCCAAACTGTGCCTTATTAGTATGGTATTGGTGTTTCAGAATATTGAATTTAATAGTTTCAATTAGTGTAGACGGAATTTTTTTATTTTATTAATTAAAAATATTAATTATTATTTTTTCTAAATCCAATTAAAGGGGTGAAGAAAAAGGTAAACAAAAACAAAAATGAAAAAAAAAGACAAATACAAAAAAAAAGAAGGAGTAAAAGATGAGGTGGAAAAATAAAATAAAATTTATTCGAATATATTTATAAGAGTTTATAAATAAACTCAATTAGTGTGATAGCATTCCTTATGAATGTTATGATTTCAAGAATATTTACCTATAATTAAATTATTTATTATCTAGATTAGCGGAATGTAGTTAGTGTTAGTGAATCAAGAGAGATAGATGATGTGACTCTTGTTAGTTGTATCATTGTCTTCAAGCGAAAGCAGTATTTAGATTGCGCGGTTTCCCGTTGGAGTCAGTATTGCTGTTAACATTATTGTAGATCATTCATTTATATGTATTGAATTGGGGTTCATGTTATCAACTTAAAATGCAATATATGTATGTTACAATTAACATCACAAGCAAATATCTACTCACCCAGGGGGAAACGGTTAATGTCTATAAATAAATTTTCGATTTTAAAGTTAGCGGAGAAAAACAAGTTTGAATATCCGGTCAAAAGTTAATTAAATTCTCATAGTGAAATTTTTAAAGTCATTGAAGTTGAAATTGTACGAAAATTTATTTTTGTGAAGATATTTTCTGATTGCTAAAAGGTTAATTTTTTAAATTGTATTTTGGCTGAATTCATTTTTTTTGAAATTCATCATTTAAGTTTTTAAATTTACTTATAAAGTTGTTTAATTTGTTGTTAATTCTGTAGAATCTTAAATATTTTCCAAAATAGATACCGTTGGTGCAATTTTTTGATATATTTGAATCTTGTCTATTATATTTCATAATGTTGAAATCGAAATTTGATCTTTTGTCATATACTTCTATACTTTTTTCTTTTAGATTTATGTATAAATCGAGGAAGTTGACTTTTTGATATAATTTGATTTTTTCATTATTTTTTAGATTTAGATACGGAGGATAGATTTTTTCTATTAATTTTGAAAAATTATTATTATTGAATATAAGAATGTCATCTACGTATCGGAACAACCACCAGTTAACTTTGTTAAGAGAAAAGAATTCCCTCTCATACCAAAATAACAGGAGTTTGGCCAATAATGGACTCGATGACGTACCCATAGGTACTCCTTGTTTTTGATTGTAAATTTGATTATAAATTTGAATATAATTGAAAATAATAAATGTTTCTAAAAGTAATTTTGCTTTATTGTAGTTAATTACAATAGTTGTGTTACCATTGTGAATTAAAGGGATATTGAACGTCTTGTCAATTAAAATTTCTGAAAATAGATTAATAATTTTGAGTTTAAGATCCTCTAACTCCAGTTTAGAGAAGAGGTCTTCAAAATCAAAAGTATAAACTGATTTGAGTTTGAGAAGGTTTTTGTTAAAAAAAATTAATACGTTTTTATTGGAGGCAATAAAATTGTATTTTTCTTTATTGCGAATCTGTTTTGTTAAGATTTTTAAAGTTGAAGCTAATTGAAGGTCTACATTGTTCGAATTAGAATTTATTCCAGATGTTATGGTTCTGAATTTAAGAGGATTTTTGTAAATTGTGGGTATAATGTAAATATAAGGTATAATAGGGGTGGTGTTTTTTTTTTTGCTATAGATATTTAAAGTTTTTCTTTAACCTCTAATTCTTTTTTAATTTGAAACGGGGTTATATTTGATATGCTGTATTTATCGGTGTTGTCCATTTCTTGCATAATTAAGTCGTGGTATAGATTTTTGCAAATGATTGAGAAATTGTTGGAACATTTATCAATTGGAGTAATAATGTACTCTTCTTGAATAATTTTGATGTTTTCTTTTAATTTTCCAATATTTGAGGGGGGTATCTTTTCAATTTTCAGTGTATTTTTGTAATAATCCTTGACATGTTTCATAATTTCAAATTTCTAATTAAGGAAAGTAAATTCGGGGATCTTGAACTTAAGCTTTTTTTATTAATAAAAAAATCAAGATCTTGGATGATTGAATTAACCGTGTTGTTGTAATTCTGTTTAATTGGCGGTATAAATTTATATCCGTTGTTGAGCAAGACTTGTGTTTCTTCATTTAAGAATGTGAAGTAACTGGTTAGGATGTGACCTTTAAATTTATGTTAGTCACTTATATTATTGCACTTACAATTAATACTATTAAAGTTGTTTAATTTTTTTATGAAGGTATTATTGTTGCATACCATACTTCCTAGATTTTTGTTGTATTTGAATGTGGTTTTAAAATTTAAGCTTTGTACTCGGAATAAATATTTGATATCAGCGTTGTTGAATATATAATTAAATATGATACGTGAAAAAATAGTACAAATGTAATATTGTACTGTGATAAGGTGCATAAATTAAAAAAAAGGCATCTCCTTATCGTGCAACTGAAAGTTGCTAATGGCTTGCGCCATCTATCGGAATAAATATCAACTATTTTCGTTGATTTTTAAAATATTCCAGAATTGGCCAAATTCCCATTCTTGATTAATTAAGAAAAGCTAACCACAGACGCGTTTCGGGCTGTTGGCCCTCATCAGCGTGGTGCAAGCTGTACCTCAACTACCAAAAAAAAAATTGGTCATTAAGACACCCTGAAAAATCATGAAACGGGTAGTTAAGGCCAGAATTGTGGGAGAACGCTACACAATGTGAAAAAATCGTACAAATGTAATATTGTACTGTGATAAGGTGCATAAATTAAGAAAAAGGTATCTCCTTATCGTGCAACTGAAAGTTGCTAATGGCTTGCGCCACACTATTCTCGTTGATTTTTAATTATTCCAGAAATGGCCAAATACCCATTCTTGATTGATCAAGAAAAGCTAACCACGGACGCGTTTTGGGCTGTTGGCCCTCATCAGCGTGGTGCAAGCTGTACCTCAACGACAAAAAAAAGGCCATTAAGGCATCCTGAAAAATCATGAAACGGGTAGTTAAGGCCAGAATTGCGTGAGAACGCTAAACAATGTGAAAAAATAGTACAAATGTAATATTGTACTGTGATAAGGTGCATAAATTAAGAAAAAGGCATCTCCTTATCGTGCA
Source organism: Cordylochernes scorpioides (assembly GCA_030710605.1). Taxonomy (NCBI): domain Eukaryota; kingdom Metazoa; phylum Arthropoda; class Arachnida; order Pseudoscorpiones; family Chernetidae; genus Cordylochernes; species Cordylochernes scorpioides. The sequence goes on along the minus strand of CP092886.1, from coordinate 85,602,465 downwards.
ACTTAAAGTTGCTAATGGCTTGTGCCATCTATCGAAATAAATATCAACTATTCTCGTTGATTTTTAATTATTGCAGAATTGGCCAAATACCCATTCTTGATTAATCAAGAAAAGTTAAACACGGACGCGTTTCGGGCTGTTGGCCCTCATCAGCGTGGTGCAAGCTGTACTTCAACGACCAGAGAAAATATGGTTTTACGGGCTACTAACCAAAAGTTATGATTTTTGAGCCCAAGCGCGATGTCAGGTGGCAAGGGACCCTAGGATCTGGCTGCAGGAGATGTGTCGCAGGGGTAGTGGAAACGTTGGGCAAGCAGGGGAACAGCGCCAAGGTGCAGTGAGGCAGGAGCATTGAATTGGCCAGGAATCCAGTAGAAGTGGCAGATGGAATTGGAGGCAGAAGGTCCTTGAAGCCTAGAACTTGAGGGCCCTAGACTTCAGGATGGGGCAGCTTGAGGCTCTCGCCTCGTGCTTGTCAGGAAGGCCCTTGGAGCAGCAGTTGGCACATTTGGAGGTGCGCTGGTCAGCAATGGATTGGCAGGCGCGGCCTTCATGGCCGTCTTGACCGCAGTGGAAGCACTTAGGAGCTCTGGAGCATTGGGCAGAGTTGTGGCCGAAGCCACAACAGCGGAAGCAGACGCGGGCGCGGATGGACTCCTCGAAGTTGAGGATTACTCCATCAACCACGATTCTCCCGCGAACGCCCAGGGCTCTAAAGGTCTTGAGGTCCACCTCGATGAAGGCGGTGCAGGTCCCGCTTCTGAGTGCAGAACGGTGCGCCACGCGCACCACCTTGTCCCCAGGAAGCTTTCTAACAGCAGCGGTTTCCAGGAAGGTCTCCTCAATTGTGGAGTTGGATGTCTCCTCATCCACTTTGAAGAGGCAGATCCGTGGCAGGATCTCCTTCTGCTGGCGGACCTTCATTCCATTCAACTTGCTGGCCAGGCAGGTTGTCACCTCAGGGATGGTGTCAGGATTACTGGAGTGGAGGACCAGCTTCCCCTTGGTGTGTAGGGAGGCCCAAACGCCTTGGGGGAGAGTGTGGGCAGCGCGGACAGCTTTTAGCATCTCCCTTGGGTCAGCCTGTGGGTCATAAGAGATGACCACTGTGTGGGCCGCCGATTTTTCTCCATGGAGGATCACTTGGGCGGCCGCAGGCTTGGATACGCGGGAAGGCGCAGGTTTTGAAGGACCATTCAGGTTTGTCCTCTTTGCAGGCGGGTTGGGAGCCTCAGACTGCTTCCTTTTGGTTGGAGCAGGAGCAGGCAAGGTGGAGGCAGGCTTCTTGGCAGGGAGAGCAGCAGGAGCAGGAGTGGCGGGCTTGATTGGGTCAGTCTGAGAGCTGGTTTCCTTGCAGGAAGGAGCAGGGCAGGTTTGAGTGCCGCGGCAAGCAGTCTTGGGCTTGTTGGCCTCCTCAATTTCGTCTAACTCTGCGAAGGACTCTAGGGTGTCAGTGAGGTTCTCTACATTGGTAGCGAGGGCTTTGATCATTTCAGTCCGCGAGGCGATGTAGTGGATCAGGTCCTCATGCAAGGATTTCAGGGCAGGATGGCCAATGGAGCTCAGGATGCTGCAGTTGCGTGAGATCACCATCTCATCTTCCCTCTCCAGGTCGGCGACGTTCACGATGGGCTTGTAGGCCTTCTTTTTCTTCTTGGCAGGATTCATGTATGTCACGACCATTAATGACCAACGGGGAAGAACGCACCTCAACGACCAAAAGAAAAATTGGTCATTAAGGCATCCTGAAAAATCATTAAACGGGTAGTTAAGGCCAGAATTGCGTGAGAACGCTACACAATGTAAAAAAAATAGTGCAAATGTAATATTGTACTGTGATAAGGTGCATAAATTAAGAAAAAAGCATCTCCTTATCGTGCAACAGAAAGTTGCTAATGGCTTACGCCATCTATCGGAATAAATATCAACTATTCTCGTTGATTTTTAATTATTCTAGAATTGGCCTAATACCCATTCTTGATTAATCAAGAAAAGCTAACCACGGACGCGTTTCGTGCTGTTGGCCCTCATCAGCGTGGTGCAAGCTGTACCTCAACGACCAAACGTTTCATGATTTTTCAGGATGCCTTAATGACCAATTTTTTTTTTTTTTTGTCGTTGAGGTACAGCTTGCACCACGCTGATGAGGGCCAACAGCCCGAAACGCGTCCGTGGTTAGTTTTTCTTGATTAATCAAGAATGGGTATTTGGCCAATTCTGGAATAATTAAAAATCAACGAGAATAGTTGATATTTATTCCGATAGATGGCGCAAGCCATTAGCAACTTTCAGTTGCACGATAAGGAGATGCCTTTTTCTTAATAAATATGATATGTTCAAAGATTTTGTTTGTAAATTTTATGACGATGTTAACAGAATTACTGTTATCAATTTCCTTAAATTTGTAGATATCTTTAGCGATATCTGTAATTCTATTAGATAGATTGTTAGTTCTAATATATTGTATAACTTTTTCAATTTTTTTGTTGTTAAGTTTGAAGAGGAAGATAATGAAATTTTGTGTAAAATTTGGTTGGAATTCCTGATTATTAATTAAAACCTGTTCAAAGTCTATATAACCAAGTTTGTTTGTGCTTTTTCCTCTCTTGTTATTTGGATTAGTATTTAGTTGTTTTTTGTAGCTACTTTCATAGATAGAGATATTTGGATCGGTTACTGTATTCGTATGATTTGATTCATCATTTAAACAATAAGGGTAGAGAGAATTTTGCTTCAGAATGTATTGATTTTCTAATATTCGCCGTTGTTTTTTGTTTTTACATATATCTAATATTTCTATGTCATAGTTATCAAAAGAGTGAATCTTATGATGTTCTATCATATAAATATTACCTATTAGATTTTTCGCATGATTTCTATGAAGGTTAATTCTAATATTTATGGGATTAGAAGTTTGACCAATGTATATTAGGTTGCATCTACAACATGTTAACTCATATATAGTGTTCTCCACCTTACAACTAGTTGTTTGGAATTTATCATGGTTCATAATTTTAGGGCAAGTTTGACATTTTTTACTTTGACATTTGTTAGCGAGTTTGGGTTAAAATATTTATAGGCGTGCTAACCCCAATAATGAGTTTATTAATAATAATAATAATAATAATAATAATAATAATAAAAACCTTTTGAAAGATAATCTTAGATGATCTTTCGAACTTGACTAAATCGAGTACCTATACTCTGAATTTTTTTATATCCACCTCATATACGAGCATACACCTCGTATGTGATAAGGTCCTGTCGACTTATCTGTGATGAGGGATCCTGTCGACTCTCGCTATATTTGTGGTAACCGAGGGTCGAACCAGTAGTAACCGAGAGGGACAGTCAGGGCGTGGAGAGTTTCCCAGTACCTCTCTGCACCTTGGAGGACCTTTAACAGTTCTTACAGAGTACAGGCAGTCGTGGTCGAGGCAGAGTGGAAAGCTTGGGAATGTCCTAACACAAAAAAACGAAGAGACACAGTTGTAGTAGGAAAGTTCCATGAACAGATAAAAGACGAGCTAAGAGCAAGATGGAGTTAGAAGAATCTTACTGTTTTACATGGCGATGAGGTAGTCCTGGCTACAACCGACAAGGGCCCGCGCCGATGGTGAAATTGACTGTCTAAGTTCGGCTAAAACCGAGGTTTTATATCTTTGCCGAGGGTGTGGGGGGGGGGGGGGGAGACATGTGAGAATTTGGACTTCAAACGACTGCGGCATTCTGCACCCTTTGCCTTGATGGCAACGACTTGCCAAATTCCTCTTTAGGGTTGTTGGATTTCTCTCTCGTTTTTAGACTTTTTTGAACTTCTCAATCTTGCTTTAACTCAGCTCTTAATCTATTACATAGTTTTATTAATTTATCCTCAGTTTGTACAAAGTACATTACATATGGTGATGCAATGACACATGTCAATCATGCGTATAATTATTTATATATGTGTTTCTATATACAACATGACAATCTTGTTATAATTATTATACAATATAGGGTTGTTGGTTTAAATTACCATATATATATTATCAGATAATTGTTGGTAATAATAGAAAATTAATGAGCTAGTCATGAAGCAAGCTTCTATGAGAGAAATATTAGTAGTAATTTTTTTTTATATTTGGGAAAAAGAGGAAAGTAAAATATTAAGAACTACAGATTTTGAATTAATTTTGAGTCAGAACAGCAAGCTAATTCTGTATCAAATAGTATATTTATGAGAATTTTAAGATTAATATTTTTTTAAATTTTATTTAAACGTGTGAGGTTTATTTTTATTATTTTTTTTGTAATAAATAATTAGTTAGATTATATTTTAAAAGAGAAAAAAAGTAACACCAGCAAAGCATCGGCAGTTACGCTTCATAGGTTGGGTGAAAAAAGGAATAAGCGAAGAGAAAGTTTTAAAGAGAAGAGCAAAGACAGAACCATGATAATAATTTTCAGAATATAAAATAAAGCTAATTAAATAGAGAGAAGTATTGTTTGCTCTATTTTCTCTCTTGATGAAAGAAGATAGATTTTTGTGATTTTTTTTTTTAGGGATTTTATTTTATATGCTTATTTTAAAGACAATCTAGTGTAAATGTGGAGGACACGATATAAGATACTATATTAAATTAGAAAGGATGAAAACCTTAAAGGTTAGACCAGATGAAAACCATAAAGGTTAGACCAGATGGAAAGAGGATGGTACTCAGGCGGGCCTCTTCAGATGAAGACCTGAAGAGCAGGTTCAGCCCTTTCTTCATTACTGCCAAATCATGCCTCTTCGACCAAATAGAAAGAAAATTTAGGTTGGAACGGAGATAGGGTAATAGCTAAGCCTCAGATATACTACATAAATCAACTAATGAACTGAGCAAGTATCATCTTCTGCACTTTCAATCCTAACTCAAAAAATGTTTTTTTTTTCAGTTCAGAAGATAAATTTATTCGGTTCCCTAGACTTAATCAGATTGAGACATACTTATCCCTTAGTGTTAAACTTTAAATCAAATTGTGTTTATTCTTTTTGGGTATAAGGAATGTAAGAGACTGATAAGAAATTAGTAATGCAGTTAAATGATTATTACAAATACAGGAAAATATGATCATATCCCAAGCCATTAACAATGTGCGTCAACAAGGGAACAGGAAAATCTAACATTAAAGAAAATAGAAAATAAACTTTGTCTGATGTTGGTAGGTTCAGATTATGGTCCAAATTGTGTTCATACACTCTAAATAATAGCACTGCAGGAAAATAATAAGATACTAGAAGTACGATAGGATAAGTATTAATTGGAACTACAAGAAAGTACGATTAAATTCAAACAAGTTAAGAATGTGCGTCATATCATAAATGGAAATATCAGCTTCATCAGACAAAGAAATAAGTCCCTTGTCTGAAGATGGTAAAAATGCTTTCCCATTATAACTCACATCATCAATTTATTTGAATTGGTCCTAACAGTAAAGTATATTCTATATGTAGTCCTATCTATACTTTATTTATTTAAGTATTATATTTTTGGACCAGTACCTGTTATTTCTACTAAATAAGGAAGTTTAGGAATTTAAGTTTTAGTGCTTCATATCAATTAGATTGGATGTTCATTCTCTATACCCCCCTTTATGAAGATTGAAAAGCTTAGATAATTGTTATGTATGCTATAAGAAGAGAAAAAAATATTCTAAAGTTATCGTATAAATTTAAAGGATCAAACAAGTTAGAATTAGAGAAAATACAGAGATAAAGGTAGGTCCCATTACCTTGGGTTTATAATCTATAATCCAAATTGTGCCTTATCAGTATGGTATTGGTGTTTCAGAATATTGAATTTAATAGTTTCTATTAGTGTAGACGGAATTTTTTTATTTTATTAATTTAAAATCTTAATTATTATTTGTTCTAAGTCTAATTAAAAGGGGTGAAGAAAAAAGAAAAACGGTAAACAAAAAACAAATATAAAAAAATGGCAAATACAAAAAAAAGGAAAGGAGAGAAAGATGAGGTGGAAAAATAAAATAAAATTTATTTGAAAATATTTATAATAGCTTATAAATACACTCAATTAGTGTGATAGCATTCCTTATGAATGTTATGATTTCAATATATTTACCTATAATCAAATTATTTATTATCTAGATTAGCGGAATGTAGTTAGTATTAGTGAATCAAGAGAGATAGATGATGTGACTCTTGTTAATTGCATCATTGTCTTTAAGCGAAAGCAGTATTTAGATTGCGCGTTAGATTTGAGGTCAGTATTGCTGTTGACCTTATTGTAGATCATTTATTTATATGTATTGAATTGCGGTTCATGTTATCAACTTAAAATTCAATATATGTATGTTACAATTAACATCACAAGCAAATCTACTCACCCAGGGGCAAACGGTTAATGTCTATAAATAAATTTTCGATTTTAAAGTTAGCGGAGAAAAACAAGTTTGAATATCCGGTCAAAAGTTAATTAAATTCTCATAGCAAAATTTTTAAAGTCATTAAAGTTGAAATTGTAAGAAAATTTATTTTTGTGAATATATTTTCTGATTACTAATATGTTAATTTTTAAAAATTGTATATATATATATATATTTTGGCTGAATCATTTATTTTTTAATTCATCATTTAAGTTTTTAATTTTACTTATAAAGTTGTTTAATTTGTTGTTAATTCTGTAGAATCTTGAAAATTTCCCAAAAGAGATACCTTTGGTGCAATTTTTTGATATATTTGAATCTTGTCTATTATATTTAATCTCGATATATTATCTCTCCTTGTTTGTACACTATAATTAGCTGAAGAAGGGCTTGCCCGAAAGCTTCCTTAATCGCGTTAATAAAAAAGAGTTGCGGCGATATATGATTCCCTCTTTCTAATTTCTAATATTTAATAATGTTGAAATCGAAATTTGATCTTTTGTCATATACTTCTATACCTTTTTCTTTTAGATTTAAGTATATATCGAGGAAGTTGACATGGTGTAAATCAATTATTCATCCCATTTTTATAAAAGGCGACTGTGATAACCCCGCTAATTATCGAGGTATAGCGCTTTTAAGCAATCTCGCTAAGTTTTTTATATCAATCCTAAAAACAAGACTAAGTAACTGGATCGAAAATAAAAGTATTTTTCAAAAGAACCAAGCCGGCTTCAGAAAATAACATTCCTGCCATGATCATATATTTGCCCTGATTTTATTAATCCAGCTAACACTCAGACACAAAAGAAGCATTTTTTTTGCTTACTTTATCGGTTTGAAAAAGTCCTTTAACACCGTTCCGCAAGCTCTTCTGTGGAAGAAGTTGGTGAATATGGGCTTACACTTTCGCTTTGTTAATTTATTAAAAATTATTATGAAAACATGATTTCAGCGATACGATGGAAAAATTCATTTACAGAATTCGTTCAAATAAGATCGGAATTTCTCCAAGGAGAACCTTTTTCGCCTTAACTCTTTATACTATTCACAAATTATTTAATTGAAGTTCTTAATGATTCAGATATACCTGGTAGTTACTTGCCAAACTTTTAAAATGTTCAACTTCTCGTGTATGCGGATGACATTGTACTAATAAGTGACTCAAATATTAATATCCAAATAAAGATAAATTTTCTAAGAAAATACTTCAATAAGAATTACCTAACATTGAATGACAATAAACCTAAGATAATGGTGTTCTGGAATAGAGGTTGACTGTCACAATTTGGCTATCCACTCACCACTACAATTTCGTTCAATTAGGTGACTCCGTACTATAAGGATAAAGCGCTTGCAGCTATTGGTGCCGTATGGTTAATTCTAAGCAAATCTAATATGAATTCATTTCATCCATCTATATTAAACTCTTGGACACAATTGTACTATCGACCTTGCCTTATGCTGCGCCGATATGAACAAACGATCAGACTACAACGCTTGATAACATCCTTTCAAGACACGTTTATACAAATTCTAGAGCTGAAACCGTAAGAGTCTCACTGGGTGTAAACAGTGTTGAAACTATCTTTAAAGTACTGGCTTATAATCCTAAAAAGATGGATGAAACAAGATTACTAGCAATATGTTTATCACAACTCTGGGAAACATCCAGATAGTTGGAACCAGACATAGAATTCACTGGAACTTTAACCAATATTTTAAACATCACTGGATATCCATGGCTCAAATTTTGTAACGATTACAGGGTTTAACAGAGAGAAATTTCCTTGATTGTCGGGAGAGCAATTGATCATTCTATACAAGTATACCACACGAGAATGGTAAATTCAAAATTTTACCCGCATTACAAAAATGTTTATTCAGCTACCATGGAATAATTTTATTTAACTAGTGACTTCACTCACTTCCGGTCAAACGAAGCATTGCACATTTTCTATTGAAGACCATATAAAAACTATGAAATCAGAAAATCTCGAATGTATATTTTTCATAAAAGGTTTTTGAATCACAATTAACTCACTATATATTCACCTGCAATCATCTGTATGAAGAAAGGAAATTACTCTTTAATAATACGAGCGTTAATCATTTATCACTCTATGCCCTGCTGTCAGAAACGGTGAAAAGTAGACAAAGTGCAATAGATTTATAAAATTTTGTGAGAAGGCGAGAAGGATGAGAAACATGTGCAAATAGTTTTCCTTCTTCTTGGACTCATGATAATACTGAATTGTATATAGTACTTGATTTATATTTAAATGAAAACCATTGCTCTACAGAGTGAATCCTGTATGGGGCTTGATCCCTAATAAAGGTTTGTGTGTGTGTGTGTGTGTGTGACAATTGACAATTAAAAATCATTTATTGACATCAATATATTTTGCAATTAGAGTTTAAAATAAAGAGAAATATTTATACCAGACGAAGCCTTCTTCGAAGGGACGTCTGGATCCTATCAGGAGCTTAAGGCTGTCTCGAATTCAGACAGGCCCTTGCCAATTCTGGAGTTCTTGTCCCCAATATGCTCGATGATAATGTTAGGAGTTTGGCGAGAATAATCTTGTTTTCACACACACACACACACAGGCCAGAGTTCCTCGAGGAGATAATTCCTATCACTGAGGTATAGAACCGAGAACATGATATGTTTCCTGATTAACCCTTCCTCATATAGGGGGCTCCGGAAAGTTTCATCGTTCAGTTGTTCGAGTATCTCCATTATCTGATTCACTCGATCCTCGTTCGTAATGGTATAAATATTAGTGGGTGCAGGTGCGGTCTGGGGCTCATGGGTCGTCGGGGCAGGTAGTGGAAGCGTGGGGCTACTACGGCTGGAGCTGACTTTTCCTCATCGGGAGTAGGCGGCACTGGTTCAGCGAGCTGAGGCGCAGTGGAGCGACGGGGCGAAGTTTGGGCCGCGGGACCATTACTTGGTACCTCCACAGATGGAGTAGGGGGTGCTGGTGCAAAAGGCGCGGGTGTTGTTAGCTGGTTGGACAGCTGAGGCGCGGTCGGTGATGAGACATCAGTGGGGGAGGGTGATGATGCATGCTTGGGGCCAATGGTCCTAGCAAGCATTGGGCAGTTGGCTCTGCGGTGACCTTGGTTGTTGCATTTGGAGCACTTTGTACCGAAAGTCAGGAACATCCGGAAAGGTGTCACCTTTAGTCTTTATATCTTTATAGGCGGGTGAGAAGCCTCTCGAATTTTATGCCGTCGTGGAGGAGGATGTAGGCTTCACGGCGGCCGTCAGTGTAGTCATACTCCCCAGCTTTGAGTTGCTTGGGAAGATGGAGGTAACGCGCCCATAAGGCCGCAGGGCGAAGATGATGACGGTATCCTCCACGTAAAAGGGGAGATTTCCGATGGTTAGTTTCTCCGACCTTTTACGGAAGGGACATATCCTGAGGATCACGCCCTCAATATCAAGTCCCTCGTCAATGAGGCGTTCCGCAAGGGTTTTGCTTGTCAGACCCACCAGGACGTGGCCATTCATTCTGGTGAGTTATATGATGTGCCTGGCCCCTCTGACCACTTTATCTATCGCCTGCAAGTAGTGGTAAGGCGCACGTTCAGGGCAGTGCTCTATGTAGACGTACTGCTCCTGGGTGGAGGACGCCTGCCGCGCCCTAGCTTCCGTGATGTTTGCCCTCGTGGCCTTCACTTCCTGCACCTGCGGTGTCCATCCTTCCGACGATCGCTGTCGCCGAGTAGCTCCGGTGGTTCAGGCGCTTTTGGACTGCGCCGCTGTGATGCCTGGTGCTTCCGAGCCGCGGCGCTTTTGCTAACTTTGAACCACCGTGTAACCATCCTCATTTTCCGGTTCTTCAACCTCCAATATTTCCGCCTATATCTTTTGGGATTTAACATCGCCAATCGAAGGCGTCATGGCCGCATGCCGCCCGACGCGGCTAAATTTACATATCTCTCGCCAGCGGGCGAATTTCCTTAGATATCAGTTTCCTTCATTTCTGAAGAAAATTGATTCTGAAATTTAATTTTCGCAGAAATCTCTGAACTTTCTTGAGGCTCGAAGCTGTGCCTATCAGGCACACATGCAGCTTCTAAAGGGCTATCAGCCTATACCATTTTCGGCATCGTACCTTCCAATAATTTCACATCGCCAAAGGCTCTGCGAAGCTAAAAAATAGCGTGGCCGCTCGCCCGTGTGTTTTTGTGTGGTATACGTTATTTTTTAAAAATACAATTATTTAATATTGATTGCAAATACATTTGGAGTGCTCCTTGTATATTGAACGGATGAGAATAAATATAGTAGATTCACAGCGATTGGTGAATAGAAATTTGAATGTGGCATTTGTCGGTCCTAGCAGGAAAGTAAAAAAGGGGGGCAGATTGTTTTTATCTTTATAAAGGCACACCGGAATTTCAGAGGTAAGGCAGGGAATTGTTTGAATTTAATAGTTTCCTAGTGCAAACAACTATTTCAAAGTTTTTTCAAGAACTGTGAGAGACATTCCCTAAAAGGAAATTGTTTCATATAACGGCTTTCGAGGAGAATTTTGTTTTTAAATTGTTTTGGTTAGTGTTTGCTTAGTTGGCTCCTTATTTATTTAAATTTAAGCTTCGCTCTTTCTTGGGAAAATTTATTAAACGATACCACACACACCCGCCACAAGAATAACATTAAAATATTTTATTTGTACATGAATTCAAATTGAATTTTGAGCTCACAACAAACCATAATAGAGCTGGCAAAATAAAATTGTAATCTGCTTAGAGAAGAGAGGAAGAGAGAGACAGAAGAGAAGAGATTGATTTATTACAATGTTCATATAAGATTATATATGGTTAATTACAAAAATGACTAAATAAGATTATATAATGATAAATATAGGAATAAATAAATATACTTATGTGTAAATTGATAAAAGTAATTTTTAAATATACATATATAGTTGATATTTATTCCGATAGATGGCGCCAGCCATCAGCAACTTTCAGTTGCACGATAAGGAGATGCCTTTTTCTTAATATATATAAATATTTTTAAAAATTTCCATCTATATATAAAAAATATGAACCAATTGACTAATTTACATAGCAATAATTTTTCTTAAATAATAAAATATAAAACTTCATAAATAATCCTAAATATGCAAAAAAAATAACTTATATATATGTATAGATAAATATATGGCATATACTGGATATAAATTGTTAATCGGCTAGTATTTCTAGGGGCAACACGCCTCTCTTTATCAAGGCTTTTCTTTGATTTGAACTAAATCGCGCGGGCATGTGATCCACTCACGCTATGCAAGACCAAAGCGAGAAACCATTTAAATAAAATATATATAACTGTAAATACATGATTAATTGAAATTGTAACTATTATTCCTGTAGAAGGGCAGCTTGCGCCCGAAAGCTCGAATTAATTTTTCAAATAAAGAAACTCATCCTTTTTGAATCTATTCATTATTATATATATAAAAATATATACAAGATCTTCATTGGTGGCACCCACCACGGGAAAGACTCCGAAACCGATGGACTGCTGGACTGCGAGAGTTCTTTCCCACAGAGTGGGCAGGTCGATGAAGTAGCTGGCGTTACCCATCTCAAGAACAAATTGTTACTTGTAGATGTTAGCCTTCGCTACACTGGTCAACTTCATAGCCTCGAGATGGAGGCCGACGCCAAACAGCCAGGCCTGCAGATCCAGGGGCACTTCGCAGGAGGCGAACACCCCCCGGAGCAGGGGTCGCACGGCTCGGCAACTGGCAACTCGGCAACGTCGCTGGACCCACAGGCGGCATAGGTGGCACGCCTCGAGGCAGGATGGTCGGGATGTGGTAGGGCGTAGAGGGCCAGCCGTAGGGCGACATCTGCGTCGTGCCCCGAGAAGCAGTTCCGACGCAGGTCGGCCCAGGGGATGGAGCGGGGCACATCCACGGTGGGGGTCCACCGGGCAGTCAGCTCTGCAGTAGGATACGCCTGGCGCCGTGCCGAGTCCAATACCCGGCGGGTCCTCTGGCTGATAAGATGGGTAATGGGGGTCACCGATCCCCGCAGGACGATGGTCTCCTACTTGTACTCCGCATGATAGCTGGAGCTGTCGTTTTCCCGCAGGAGACGTTGGCAGAAGGTCCCCAGATGCTGCGCGTCCAGGAGCGCGGCTCGCGTTGAGCGCGCTAATGTAAGGGCGCCATCGGAGAAGTCCCCCGACAGTCGCCTGTAGCCAGCGCTCGGGAGCCAGTAGGTCTGGCGGCCGCAGGAATCTGCTGTCGCCTCGAAGGCGCAGGGACCTCAGGATGGCGGGCTGCAGAACTCTGTTGAAGAGAAGATAGAACGATTCACATATAAAACTCTTTGAATTGAAATATTTATTTCTCTAAATCATTAAAAACACCTATGTATCTTAATTTTACAATATATATTAGGTGGGAATTTTTCTTTAATTTGCGAAATCATATTTTTTTTCACTCTGACAGATTTTGTTTTTAGAAGAACAATTATTCCATATATTATCGTCATTATACTAAAAAAAAAAGATTTTTTTTACAATTTGCATAATCATAATTTAACTTAAATCATACAGATTACAATATAAAATATAAAAATATATATTGCATTAAAGGTTTGGCTATTAGGAAAATACAACAAGGATAGAAACTGTATTTGACCTGAATCGTAACTTAAGGTGTAAACACCGGAAGCAAGCAAAGTGGCTAAACAGAAAAAGCCCTTTTTTTCAATCACACTTATCAAACTATGCCTTAGAATATCTTACAAAGGTTAAACTTTTCATCCTTTGGAGTTTGAAATAGTGTAAAATAATTACAGAGATTTGGTTAACAAAATTTAAATTCAATTAGTTTTGCCTCCCACTCCAAAAATGTGCTTTTGAAGAAAGACTTCCCGACCACCCAGACCAATGAAATTTGTCGACTTGTATTGCCATCTGATAAGAAAGAGTTTATAAATTTCAGACTTCTATGTACTCTGTTAAAACCTTATCAACCACGTTCTGACGTTTGAGGCCAAAAACTCAATATGTACACTGTGTGACAAAGAAATTACTGAAGACCTCCCCCATTACCTGCTTAATTGTACAGCCCTTGATGCAGAGAGGAAGGCCCTATATCAACATATTAAATGTACCAACAATCACTCTACCTATTGCTTTCAAAAATATCAGCAAACAAATCTAAGACAATAGATTACTATGAATCTTTTAGATTATCATGATGTAAGGACCAGTCAACAAGTGAATGACTTTGAGACGATGAGTAAAGCCACTTCAATTTCTATTTCACTACCTATGTATATAACACAAGATGATTATTACCTTACCCAATTGGGAGTATCTGTATGGGGCAAGTCCTTATTAAAGGCTTTAATGTGTGTGTTATTGAGAGCCAGCATGAAATCGATATCATAAGAATATTGCAGGTTAACATAAGATTTAAATATGAAAATTCGAAACTATTATAGACTCGTAGGATTCATTTGAAATTGAACAATTTCTACTGTCCTTACTGGAATGGAAAAATTAATGATAGGGCCTGGCTCATCAGTAGTGAACCCTCCCAGCGGTTTCGCCAGTTTAATCTACCATACCACTGTTATTTTGCTTTTTTTATCTTCCGTTTATAGTGATACTGATGCTAGACCCTTGGAATGGGTATTTTATATGAATTATGGACCTAAGCTTTGAGGATAGCAAAATTACATCTACTTATATAATTGCCTTATTCTGTCTGTGTGAAGTTCACGGATAGATTTTGGTCATCAACGCGCGCATCATCATTATGATCATTATCATTATCTAATGATAATTATTTATTATTATTAATCTACTTATATAATTGCCTTATTCTGTCTGTGTGAAGTTCACTGTGTGAAGTTCACGGATAGATTTTGGTCATCAACGCGCGCATCATCATTATGATCATTATCATTATCTAATGATAATTATTTATTATCTACTTATATAATTGCCTTATTCTGTCTGTGTGAAGTTCACTGTGTGAAGTTCACGGATAGATTTTGGTCAGAATGGATAAAATTTAAAAAAGTGTGAAGGGATGGGAATCGAACCCACGACTTTCCGCTTACCGGGCAGATGCCATGACCACTAGGCTATATATTATATATAAATTATATATAAATTAAATATTAAAATTATATATTCAAATTATTCTACTTAGCTCACGAACAGCGCCCTCTATCAAGGTTATAAATACGTTTAAAATCGAAATCTTTTCAAAATTTTATTAATAATAGTTCGCTTACTAATTAGAATACTTGATCTAAATCGAAATATTTATAGACGCTCGCTCGGTTTGAAGATTTATATCGTAACTAATCTGACTGTAAAGTTTGAAGCGGGACGTTTCACAAGAGTGACATCCACGGCGCCAATTTATAATTGTAACGATTAGTGTTTGAATAAAACATTTAATCGGGTAAACCCGGGCGTTGCCCGGGTCATTCGTCTAGTAAAATTATAAATATATAAATATATATATATGATTAAATATATCATAATAAATAATTATCTATTTATAATTGTATGTAATTCTGTGTGTGTGTTGTCCTCAAAGCTTATGCCCATAGTTAAGCTAAAATACCCATTCCAAAGGTCTAGCTAGCATTAGTATCGCTATAAATGGAAGATCAAAAATGCAATATAACAGCGGTATGGTAGATTAAACTAGCAAAACCGCTGGGAGGGTTCACCACTGATGAGCCAGGCCCTCCCATTAATTTTTCTATTGCAGTAAAGGCAGTAGAATTTTTTAAAAATCATACGCGTTTATAATAGTTTCGAATTTTCATAACAGATGGCGCGCTAAGGTATCATAATAAGATTCATATAATTTATCATCTACCCATCAGTTGCAGACCATGAGGTAGATCAACATCTGAATATATTGAAAGGGACAAGTTAAAAATATTCTATAAAAAATAAAAATATGAGATTCAATATCACCTTAGGTATTCTCGGTTTTATTGATTTTAAAGACTGTTAAATACTGGAAATATCAAGGCGATAAATTATATTATTTTTCCATACTAGTATGGTATTGAAATAATAAATCTAGAAACTTCAAGAAATAGATATAAAGCAATATAGCAGACATCATTTAATACATATAAACATGCTTATTTGCGCGTGCCATCCTGAGGCAATACATATTAACGAAAATATCAGATATCAGACCATTTTTCCCCCCAAAAAACTCTGCCAATCATGTTAAGACACTCTATGAAATATACAGAGGGAAAGTATTTATAAAAAAAGTGATTCACTACTAGACAGCTCCAAAAAACTATAATCATCTTTCTCCATTTTGGTTGGCCAGGCCCTATAACAGAATCGTATGACTGAAATGATTTATGAGAACGAACGCATTAAGGGAAAGCATGATGAGCTTCTATAAGAAAGCTGTGTATATGAGTATGTTTGTAGGCGGATTCCATAAAAGAGATACCATCATAAATTTAAGGAAGAAAAAAATAGGCATATTTAATTATACATATTTTCAAATCTTCATAATTCGTAATATATATTGAAATTTAATTATATCAAGCAAAGGCACCTCTCCATTTAACAATTTTTTATTACAAATATTTTTTTTATCCTCTTTTCTATTCTTTATATATAAATATTCTAATTCGCGATATTTATTGCTCTTCTTCCCGTTAAAATTGCAAATCAATCTTTTAAAAAATAATACATGAATGTGTGTCTGTGGAAATACTTTGTTATATAGGTTATTTAAAGGACTTAAATTTCATGTAGTGATATTTTAATATCTCAAAACTGTTTTCTGTAGATTTGATTTTTATATTATAGGCAGCATTGATTGGATTAATAAATAACTTTGGTTGTTATATTTTTTGCACATTGTTTTGGAAGCAAATTTTTAATTTAATTATGTGCCCAAAAAAAATGTTGAAATTGCACCTGGAAATTCCAAAACGAATACTAGTCTTTTCGGCTAATATCTCTCTCTATATAAAAGTCAGTGTATGTTTATATATACACTGGTGTCCAAAAAATAAGAAACTTAACCAATATTGATATTTCTCAAAAGCTAATTTATTAACAAATATAAAATTTAGTATACAAATAGTTTAAACTATGGAGAATTTTACTAGCTATATGAAAATAAAAAGAAAATATATTTGAAATTATGAAATATGCAAATTATTACCAACATACCCAAAAGCTAAGGTTCCAGATCTTTAAGAAATAAGATATCAATAGGGAGTATGATCACCTCTAACAGCTATCAAGGTCTCACAGCGAGCTCTTATACTGTTTACCAGGCTTTGGAGGAGGTCCAGGGGTAGTGAACCCCACTCCCCCAATAGAGCAGTTCTCAGCTCAACGAGAGTTCTGGGAGAGGGGTGACGAGCTCCAATACGCCTCCCTAGAGCATCCCACACATGCTCTATTGGATTCAGGTCCGAAGATCTGGCTGGCAAATGCATCCTTCGAATATTCTCCCTCTGGAGATGTTCATTGACTAGCCTAGCCCTATGCGGACGAGCATTATCGCCCATTAAAATTAAATGGTGACCGATTTGATCTCTATAAGGTCTTAAATAGGGCTCAAGGATCTCGTCCCTGTACCTTTGGGCAGTTAAAGTGACCCCAGAAAAAATGTGGAGGGGTGTGCGTCTGCTAGAACTGATGTCAGCCCAGACTAAGAGACTGCCCCCTCAAAACTGTCTATTTCCCTGATGTTATTGGGATGATAGCGGGTTCCAGGCTCCCTCCAGATGAAAACTCGTCGAGAATCTGTGTTTAAACTAAATCTTGACTCGTCACTGAAGAGAATATTGGCCCACTGATCATGAGTCCAGGCGTGATGTTCCAAGCACCAATTCAAGCGGGCTCTCCTGTGAGCAGAGGTTAAAGGGATACAGA
Source organism: Cordylochernes scorpioides (assembly GCA_030710605.1). Classification (NCBI taxonomy): domain Eukaryota; kingdom Metazoa; phylum Arthropoda; class Arachnida; order Pseudoscorpiones; family Chernetidae; genus Cordylochernes; species Cordylochernes scorpioides. The sequence goes on along the minus strand of CP092886.1, from coordinate 85,585,124 downwards.
CCATTGGTCGTCTTGCATAAAGAGCACCTTCGTGAAGCCTTCGGTAAACAGTTTGTCTTGAAATTCTCGTTCCAGTAGCACTTGAGAGTTCATTAGAGTGTTGAATAGCTGTCATCTCCCTATGGCGCTTGGCAGTTACGACCAGATAACGGTTTTCAGAGGTAGCTGTTTTTTTTCTACCAGAACCTTCTTTTCTTTTGATGGTTCCTGTCCCAATGAACTGTTTCAATATTTTGCTGACCACAGATTTATTCACATTTAGCCATTTTGTTACTTCAACTTGTGATTGCCCTGCCTCCATTCTTCCAACAGCTCCCCATTTTAAATCATCTGCTAAAATTTTTCGTAAACTCATAATTAACTAAGGATTAAATAAAATTACAATTGGACAATTCTTAGATGGGGTAAACGACACGCCAAATAGCACACTTATAAAGACAAGCAAAAATTTGCATATTTTCAATTTTACCAAATCGAATGGTTGCGATAAATAAATTCTACGACTTAAAATATCTAATTAAATTACTTTTTAGCTTTTAGCGTTGTATATTTTAAAACATATCATTAAAAAGCAAAAGTTTCTTATTTTTTGGACACCTGTGTATATTGTTGCACCAGGTTGTGGCTTGGCAGACTCTTCAGCCTTGATTCTCTCCTGTGCTGGGTCTTGCATCTTACCAGAGCGTGTTTCAACCATCCTACAAATTTATATAAGGGAATAATGAGATAACTTACTTTAAGTAGCCTCCAGAATAATTTATTTATTTTTTGACATCAAAAGGGCAGTGAAGTCACACAGTTTACCTAAATACAAATAATGATTCTATAATACATATATTCTGTTTATAATACATGTAAGGTTCCAATTAAAAAGAACGAGTAAGAATTAACACGAGGAGATCTATGACATTAGAAAACCCAACTTTATTACTCTCTTGACATATATATACACATCGCGCTTCACGCGGACATGCAAATCAACCATCCTTTTAAAGAAACAAAAGGTAAATATGCAGAATATACAAATATACAAATATACAAAATAAAACAATACCATGCAAATATCCCAAGGTATGCGACAGACTTCCCCCCCATGACCTCTCATCACTCCTGTGATGGGACTCCTGGTGGTCTATGATTAAATTTAATGATGTTGGTGATGTGGGCACTGTGGGTTCCTCGTTCTGATTCATAAAGGACATATTTAACACAGCCGTCCACCATCTTTACATCAGTAACGACATGAGGTCCAGTCTGCAGTCGCTGTTTACCTGTGTATTGGTGTTTCACCAGAATCGAATCTCCAGGTTTGACATCAGCAGGTCTTCTTCGATTTCGGTTGTAATAATATTAGTGCGCAGACGGTATTTATGGCGCTGTTTGTCATTATTCTCCGTTTCAATTCTAAGGAGTTGTAAGCCCAATTCCTCGTCAGCAGGCACTACCGGCACTGTTCCCTTCCATTTATACCATGGAGAGCATCCCAGATAGGTATTATGATGTCGATTGTGATAATAGACGGCTGCCTCCAAGCAACATTTCCATTCTTTAGGGAACTGTGGGTAGCATTCCATGAAGGTCTTAATTTCTTGAATCACTCTCTCGGCCAGACCCTTTCCCGCAGGGTGATAAGGACTGGTATGAAGAAACCCGATTCCCTTCTCCTGCGTCCAGTTGTAAAATTCCCCTCGAGTAAAGGAGGTACCTCTATCGGAAATAATTTTCTTACATTTTTAAGAATGGGATGGTCCGCAAAGTATTCCTTTAGGGCTTTTACCCGACTGTTTCATACTTTTAGCGTATAAAATCCGAGTGGCTTCATCAATCACTACTAAGAATGACTGGGTAGAGGCATTGGATTCTGATTTCTTTTTGAGTTCAGCGAAGTCAACATGAACCGTATGAAAGGGAACATGAGATTGAACAGGCAAACTCATCTGGTCAGAGGTAGATCTATATTTGGCCTTTACCTTCTGACAGGTGGAACACGATTGGACATAACGTCGAATGTCCCCCTTCATATTTCGCCACCAAAATCGATTCTTAATTGTATAATAAGTCCTCCAGAATCCCGAGTGGCCACCGGATTTCGGATCATCATGATACAAGCCGAGAATGCTAGGAACCTGTTCAGGAGTCACCAAATAAGACTTTCTCTGTTCGTCGTATTCCAGCTCTAAAGCTTTATGCTTCAACCAGAACGTCTGTTCATCAGTCTTGTCTGGGACGCTTACACACAATCGTGACAACGCGTCGGCGTCCCTCAGTTCCTTTCCCGACCGATGATTTATTATGATATTAAAGGAGCGCAGGAATAACTGCCACCTGGCTAAACGGTCTCTAAGTTCTCCACAACTTAAAAGTTGAGTTAAGGCTCTGTGATCAGTATGTACCACAAAAGGGCGACTCTCCAAGTAGGAACGAAAATGTTTCACAGCCTTTAATACCGCCAAGCACTCTTTCTCGGTAACGGAATAATTTTGTTCGGCTTTTGTAAAGGTGTAGGAGTAATAGCTAATTACCCGAAGTTGTTTACATCTTTTTTCTTGGAGGTCCCTTTGATATAAAATGGCTCCAGTTCCATAGTAGCTGGCATCCGTTGATAGCTCGAATGGCAATCTCCCATCAGGAACCCTAAGAATTGGTTCCTCAGTAATAAGTGAGATAAGTTTTTGGTAGGCCGTCTCGCATTCAGAATCCCATTCGAAGGTTACATCTTTTCCTTTTAATTTGTCCAATGGTCTTACTATGTGAGCATAATCTTTTATAAAGGCGCGGAAATGATTAGTCAATCTGGTGAAACACCGTAAGGACCTCAAATTGTATGGACGTTTCATATTTCGAACCTTTTCGGTAACTTCAGACCTTATTTTCTTTGTGTCTCCATCAATAACTCTCCCTAATAAGTCTATGCGAGGGACGCAAAGTTGACATTTATCAAGATTTAGCACTAGGCCCGCAGTGTTCAGTCGTTCAAGAATTCTATGCGTCAAAATGGAGCAATCCTCCAGAGTGTAGCCACCACAACAGATGTCATCGATATAAGCTACTACCTTATCATCCAGTAGGTCTACTAGAATTGTAGTCATTATTCTCTGGAACTTAGCTGGAGAATTATTCCATCCAAACGGAAGCTTTAGAAACTCGTAATGACCAGATAGAGTTACGAAGGCAGTGTATTTTCGAGTATTTTCTGATATGCCAAGTTGCCAGAATCCATCCTTCAAGTCGAGCTTTGAGAAAAAACGACATCCTCCGAACACATTAATAATGTCGTCTATTCGAGGAAAGGGAAAAGGATCCAAAAGTGTTTCATCGTTAATCCTTCGATAGTCGACACATAATCAATAGTCTCCATTCTTTTTTTGGAATTACTATGCATGGAGATTCAAATGCCGAATTTGATGGTCTAATTATTCCTTCGCTTAGCATCGATCTAATTTTCACATTTAACCAGTTTCTTTTGGTATTCTCCAATTGATATGGCTTTGCACTGACCACTCGAAAATTTTCTTGCAGTCCAAAGTCAACTTCAAATTTTGAAATTATTGGAGAAGTCCTTTTGCAAAGGCTGGTATATTTGGCCTCGACATCTCTCCTGGTAACGAGGTTCGGGCCAGTTTCAGAAAAGAAACTGATCTGATCTGTAAAGAAGTCCCACTTCACTTTCAGGGATTTTAACGTAGGCTTACCAATTAACAGGTCAAAGGGCATATCTGGGAGGACAATGGCCTGGATTTCGATTGACTGTTCCCCAGCCTCCAAAACCAAATCACTGGCCTCAGTAGCAGTGAATTTACTATGGTTGATTGTGTTTATTAAAATCTTCGTAGGGTATGTTTTCCACCTGTTTTTCTGCACTGAATTTCTATGTATCAGGTTGAGAGAAGAACCGCTGTCCAGATAGGCCTTTACCAAGTGAGAGTTTATAATCACATCAATGAAGGAATGGGGAGAATCGCAGATTGAAAAAATGGTCGATTCTGACCATGGGACCGGCGAACCCATACTCGTCAGTTTTTTCGACAAGAACGAAACATTTCTATCATTCGCCGCCTGGAGTAACCCCGTGTCACTAGACTCAGTAAAATGATCTGGTTTCTCGACTGTGCCAAGAGTTCTTGCAGATGGCCTGGAGTCAGAATAATTCTTTTCCGATATAGGCCTGATGTTCTTCAGGAGCTTGAGTAGATTCTGCTTGCATTCAACACCTGCCGTGGCCAGTTGCTCCTGCATATACTGGGGAAGTCCGTGGATTATCCCAATAATCAATAATTCCTCGCTAAGGCCCGGCATACCAAGTCGCATCTTTCCTTGCTTCTGGTAAAAATATTCCACCAAGGATCCACCTCGATATCTCCAATTAAAAGCACGGTCGTAACTCACAATGTGATTTTCGTTAAAAGAACAAATGAATTCCTGCTTCCAATCCTTCCAACAATATTCCTCTTCATCCTGGAATTTGTTGTCGAACCATAACAAAGCCGTTCCTGTCAGATAGGATCGCATCCCATTGATTCTAGCCTCGTCTCCAACCCATCCATTGTTCCCACAAATGTCTTTATATACTTTGATCCAAATCTTAGGATCAGCATTTCTTCCATCAAAGGTAGCCACATTCATTTTAACTGGCCTACCTACCCTGATTCCACTCTCATTTCTAAGAAGAAAGTCCATCATTAAGCGCTGATGATTCGCCATCGCCCTTATGAGGCTCTCCATGGTCGAATCCTTCACTCCGTCGCCCTTAGGCTTTGCTTCAGAATCCTTCATTTCTTCATCCTGCATGTCTTCAATATCATCCATTTCGTTTTTTAGGTTTTCATACTTAACAGCTTCCGAATCCTTCACTCCGTCGCCCTTAGGCTTTGCTTCAGAATAATTTACTCCGTCACTCTTGGGCTTCTCGCTTCAGAATCCTTCATTTCTTCATCCTGCATGTCTTCAATATCATCCATTTCGTTTTTTAGGTTTTCATACTTAACAGCTTCTTCCTTTATTTTTTCAATGTTCATTTCAATTTTCTTTTGAATGTTCCTTATTCATGCTCTGATATATTTTCACTTAATAGATTATCCATAACCTTCCTTACTTAAGGAATCCTGTCGGCTGCGCCATGTTGTAAGGTTCCAATTAAAAAGAACGAGTAAGAATTAACACGAGGAGATCTATGACATTAGAAAACCCAACTTTATTACTCTCTTGACCTATATATACACATCGCGCTTCACGCGGACATGCAAATCAACCATCCTTTTAAAGAAACAAAAGGTAAATATGCAGAATATTAAAATATACAAATATACAAAATAAAACAATACCATGCAAATATCCCAAGGTATGCGACAATACATATATTCTGTTTAATAAAATAAATAAAAATAAAATATATTCTGAATTTAAAATATTTGAAAAATAATATTACAAATTAAAATAAAATAGGTTCATTAGCCATGATGCAACACTTCCCCCTCTCCAGAGGTCGTCACGTCCTCGTGAGTTACCTCATCAATTCTCTCAAAATAGGGTTTGAGTCTTGAGACATGGACAATCCATGGGTCTTGGCCAGGATTATCTTTCGGCTCATTTAAGTAATTTACGTTAGACAGCTTCTTTAATATTCGATATTGGCCAAAATATTTTCTCAATAGTTTTCACATTTTCCGATTTTCCTGACTGGTGTCCAAACTGCCACTAAATGTCCTGGTTCATAGATTTTCTCATTGTGTTTTTTTGTCATAGTTTCTTTTCATTCTTTCCTGAGTCTTCTCTGTGTTGTTAATGACTACCTGTCTCGTCCTTGCTATTTTATCTAAGTAGTTTTCTATATATTCGTCGTAATCGTCCACATGTTACTGTCCGTTAGGATATTCTCGTCGTCTAAGAGGGACATGGGTTCCCTTCCAAACAACAGTAAAAATGGAGAGTAGCCTGTGGTTTCTTGAATCGTGGTATTATACGCGTGGGTGATAAAAGGGAGGATTTCGTCCCAGTTCTTCTGGTCTGTGTTCACATACATGCTGATCATATTGATTAAAGTTCTATTTAGCCGTTCCGTTAGTCCGTTAGTCTAGGGGTGGTAGCTCGTTGTGAAGCAGTGTTTAACTTTGCACATTTTCATTACCTCCTTCATCAAATTGCTAGTGAATTGTGAACCTCTATCGCTAATAAGAAAGCTTGGAGCCCCGTGACGTAAAATAATATGTTCGATTAAAAATGTAGAGACTTCTACACGGTTGCTTCTGATACTGCCTTTGTTTCAGCATACTTGGTATAATATCAGTCAACACAATTATCCACTTCCTTATTCTTTTCGTTGATGGCAAGGGGCCAACAAAGTCAATTCCGATTCTTTCAAAAGGGTAGTTAGCTGGGGGAATAGGCTGTAAAAGTCCAGAAGGCAAGTGATTTGAACCTTTCCGACTTTGGCAAAGGTGGCACGTCTTTACAAATTCTGAAACATCTTTCAACATGGAAGGCCAATAGTATTTATTCTTCAATTGGTAAGTGGTTCTGGCGACGCCCAGATGGCCATTCAGCATATGGTTGTGGTATTCACTCATGATTTCCTTCTTTCTCTTCTTTGGCACTACCAGCAACCATGCCCTACCTTCAGGATTTGGATTTTTCTTGTAGAGACACCCATTTTCTTCTTTGAAGTTCTGTGTAATTGAACGCTTGTTTGCACTAAGGTTCTCCTTAATATTCTCAATAAAATCATCCTTTTCGTCTATTATTTGATTCAGAAATAGTCTTCCATAATCTTCGTCCCATTCGTTTTCCGGTAAGGGTCCTCAAGATAGACCATCAGAGTCCAGATTTGTTTTACCCGATTTGTGTATAATTTCGAAATTATATTCCTGAATCTTCAGTGCCCATTGTGCTAATCGGCCGGTCGGATCTTTCAGATTCTTAAGCCAGCATAGTGCATGATGATCAGTTACGATTTTGAAGTGCCTTCCATATAGGTAAGGTCGTAACTTGGCAATTGACCACACAGCAGCTATACATTCTTTTTCGGTAGTCGAATGATTTTGTTCAGGTTTTCTCAGTGTTCGACTTAAATATGAGATCACCTTTTCTTCATCGCCGAACTTTTGGACTAATGTTACACCCAAGCCGATGTTAGATGCGTCAGTATGAATATAAATAGTTGCATTCGGGTCAAAGTGCCCTAATATTGGGGGATTTATCAATGCTACTTAACGGGTTTGAAATGCTTTCTATTGATTTTCTGTCCAGGTAAAAGGTACATTCTTTTTTATAAGACTGGTTAATGGATCGGCAATTTTTGAAAAACCTTTGATGAATTTTCTATAATATGAGCACATTCCTAAAAATGATTGAACTTCTTTTATCTTTTTGAGCCGAGGAAAATCTCTAATAGCCTTGATATTATGCTCCGCTGGTTTTATACCATGTTGATTAGTTATATGGCCAAGAATCTCCAGTTCTTCGAAAGCAAATTGGCATTTTTTGTTGTTCAATTTTAAATTAGCCTCGCGAAAACATCTTAAAACAGTTTCTATTCTTTTGAGATGTGTTTAAAAATCCGAGCTATAAATGATTACGTCATCTAGATAACATAAGCAAATTTGCCATCTAAGATTACCAAGCATATTTTCCATGTTCCTCTCAAATGTAGCAGGGGCATTGCATAGACCAAAGGACATTACGTTGAACTCATATAGGCCATGTGCTGTAGTGAAGGCTGTCTTTTCTTTATCTTTCTCCTCAACCTCTACTTGCCAATATCCTGATTTAAGGTCAATTGCTGAAAAGTATTTGGATCCTTAAAGTGTATCCAATACTTCATCAATTCTGGGAATTGGGTAAACATTCTTCACTGTTACATCATTCAATTTTCTGTAGTCAACGCAAAATCTGTACTTACCATCTCGCTTCTTGACCAATATTACAGGGAAGGACCATGGACTCGAGGATGGTCTAATTATGCCGTCTCTGAGCATTTCATCAATTTGCTCTTTTATGATTTCTCACTCTTTCGCGCTCACCCTATACGGCTTGTGTTTGATCGGTTTCGCGCCTTCTGTATCAATCCGATGTTTCGTTAAGTTGGATCTTCCTAATCCCGACGAAAACAAATCCGCGTACTTTTCCAAAACTTGTTTCAATTGCTCCTTTTTTCTTATATGATAAATTTTCGTTTATCTGAAATTAGGGTTCTTCATGCTCTTTTTGTTCACTTTCTTCTATAAGATTCACTTCGGCTGGCTGGCTTCCAAAGGACAATGTTTGGTTTTTTAATATTTTTAATGGTCGAGGGTAAGGGTTTGTTATCCAGATATATGTTTCCTTATTCACAACATTTATTAAGCTTCTCGCTAGTCGAAGTCCATTCGTTTGAAACATTTTATGGTTCTCCTCGATGATGTATTCGCCATCCTCTGATTCTACAAATGCATTAATCAATTTAATAGAAAGTTCTGGTATAATGGCATCCTTTGCACTTTTTTATTTTCTTCTGTTGATATTTGATTACCACAAAGCAATAACGCGCCATCTATACATATAAATACATATGTGTTAATTTATTCCTAATGGCCTTGTCTTTATAGTTTGCTGAAGAGCATTGCTCGAAGCAAATATTTGAATGTAATTCTACTGTCCTCTAAGCTTATGTCCATAGTTTACTTGAAAACCATTTCAAAAATTCCATCTTTCAGTGTAGCATATAAAAGCAGAATGATCCAATACAGTATTAGAGCTCTGAGAAGCGGTCTGGTGGATTATATTGGCGAAACCGCTGGGAGGGTTCACCACTGATGAGCCAAGCCCTCCCAATATATTTTTTCATCGCAGTAAGGACAGTAGAAATTCGTTTTATGTATAAAAGAAACATTCGCGCTTTTAATTCCTTTTATTTTATATTTGATTACGTCACGTGTTTCTGTCAAGTCATATTTGATTATTTCACGCTGACAATCAATTTTTGCGTTCATTTTCTTAAGAAAATCTCGTCCAAGTATAAATATTCGCAAATGTGTTCTCATTATCAAAAATTGATGGGTAATTGTTTTGTCATCAAATTTTATATTTAAAATAATATTTCCTACGATATCTAATTCTTTGCCATTGGGTCCAGAGCACATTTTATCAGGATTTATTATTTCAAGACCTGTGTTAAGAGCTGTACTAAGGTCGACCACTGAAAGATCGGCGCCTGTATCAATCAAAGCTTCGCAGATACCGATTCTATCCACGTTAATGTTCATTTTATAATCGGGGTCCAACCTTTTAATTCCATTTATGGTCGACTTGCTTTGATTGACGGACTCAGGCGCAATGCTTAGTTTAAAATTTCTAATGCGGCATATCTATTCCTTGTAGGGATACCAGAGTACGTGCTATTACTTACGTCAGCGTAGAGCAGAGGTCTCGACTTCTCAGTTCCATTATCCATTCGGATTTCTTCTTCGACCTTGTCTTGTGTAACTATGGGGTCCTCTTCCACAATTCTTACAAACCTGACTCTGCAATACCGCGCTACGTGTCCTGGCTTGTTACACTTGAAACATTTTGGTCTCCCGTCTTCTGTCCTATTCCTGTTTGAATTTGGACTCTTATTGTATGTTTTACTTGGGTAAACCGGTTTTGGCTCAGGATTGGGAGTGTAAGATCGTCTAGGGGCAGATACCTGGGGCAGAGGCTTGTTCTGGTAGTACCTCGGAGTGGGGGCCTGGGGCTTGGAGGTGTTCTGGTAGTACCTCGGAGCGGGGGCCTGGGGCTTGGAGGTGTTCTGGTAGTACCTCGGAGCGGGGGCCTGGGGCTTGGAGGTGTTCTGGTATGGTCTTCTGAACGACGGAGCGTTCTTCCATTGCTCTTGATGATGGGGACGAGGAGAGCGTGGTCCATTATAAAGAGCTTTTGATTTTGCTACACGTTCTTGGTAATTCTTTTCGAACAAATCGAGCTTTTTACAAATTTCAAGAAGTTCATTGGTATTTTTAGGAGGGTTTAGGTGAAGGGCAAAAGAGTATTCTTTCTTTAACCCTCCAATAACCCAGTTTATTTTAGTCTCTTCTTCCATTTGGGGGTCGACCTTGTTGCACAGTACAAGGATATCCTCTGCGAACCTGATTGCAGGTTCATTCCACTGTTGCATCCTGTTTAATCTCATCCTCATTTCTTCTTTGTTGGCGTCTGAGGCAAAATCCTCAAATAGGCGGCTCTTGAAATTTTCCCAGCTGGTGAAACTTATCTTGTGTAGGTTCAGCCAGGTTTTGGCGCTACCAATCATATTCATGGCAGCATAACTAGAGATAATGTAGTCTACCCAATGGTACAGGAAGCCAATTTCTTCAAGAGATTCAATCCATGGGCGAAGGTCTTCTGTTCCATCATACTTGGGGATGTCGATGTTGGGATTCAGGACAACTGGGTCGGAACTAGCATCTCTACCAATTGTTAAACCAGGTTGCGGCTTGGCAGACTCTTCAGCCTTGATTCTCTCCTGTGCTGAGTCTTGCATCTTACCAGAGCGTGTTTCAACCATCCTACAAATTTATATAAGGGAATAATGAGATAACTCTACTTTAAGTAGCCTCCAGAATAATTTATTTATTTTTTACACCAAAGAGGGCAGTGAAGTCTCACAATTTACCTAAATACAAATGATGATTCTATAATACATATATTCTGTTTATAATACATATATTCTGTTCAATAATATAAATAAATATAAAATATATTTTGAATTTAAAATATTTGAAAAATAATATTACAAATTAAAATAAAATAGGTTCATTAGCCATGATGCAGCCTACTCCACGCTGAAGAGCGCCAACAGCGCGAAACGCGTTCGTGGATGGCTTTTCTTGATTTATCAAGAAATTGGGTTGGCCAAATATCAGGGAACAGGCTAAATCAATGTTTAGTTGATTTCTGTACGACCAGATGTCGCTCTGCCTTCTGAAAAGCACATGTGCTCCTGGTCAGGATATGCCTTTTTTATTTTAAATATCAACACCTGACCTTTTAATTTTTTTTATATTATTTTTTCACACACACATTTTTGGTCGCAGTGGTTACAGCCTACTCCACGCTGACGAGCGCCAACAGCGCGAAACGCGTTCGTGGATGGCTTTTCTCGATTTATCAAGAAATTGGGTTGGCCAAATATCACGGAGCAAACTAAACGTTTATTTTTGCTCCACTAGATGGCGCTCTGCCATCTAAAAAGCACATGTGCTCGTGGTCAGGAGATGCCTTCTTTATTTTTACATATAAATATATATATATATCAATCCCTTTCCTTTATATCTATAAAAATGAAATACAAAATCGATGTTTGTTATTGCGTTGCGCAAAATCTACAGGATCAATCACTATGGAATTTCGCATGTAGGTAGCTGAAGATTTCGTTTAACATATAGGCTATTAAAAAAAACTAAAAAGGTTAATGTGTTTTTTTTTGTGTAAAACCAAAAAGCGTTAGAAGCCTTTTACCACTTGGCGCCGCACTGGTCGCGACGAAAATGAATTTGATTGGTTAATAATTTTACACGTAGTTTGTTAGTTTGTTTACACGATGAATGTTTTTAAAGGGTAAGATTATCCAATCGCCGTGTAACTTTAGGAAGTTATATATATATTTACTATACTACTGGGAAGGTGTCTGGTTTGAATTTGATTTGAAATAAATATTCGTTGCAATTTTATTTGCAAATTTTCTACTTTCAGTCGCAAGCAGCGCCTCTCGCGGCATCTGGTGAAATTACATTTATAAATTGTAAAAATGTTAAAATATGTACCATTTATAATAATTTTAATATTTAATTTGAGGATTTAGTGATATAATATTCCAATGATGTTTTAAAAAAAAAACTTGGCATTTCTATATTAATATATATTTGAAGAAAATATCTTATTCAAATTTAATAAATGTTAAAAAAAAAATGATATGTTTCAAAAATATATTTAAACGCATCTGTATAGATAATAGTCTAACAGAGTTCTCAGTTGTAAAGTTGTAAGCTATCTCTTCCAAAGATACTTAACAATAAATTGCCTTCTATACACCAAATATTAATAGATTTATTTATTTTCAATTTGTTCGATTTTGCAATCGTAGATTTTTTGCCTTCAAATGTTGTTTATCTTATCGTATTTGTTATTTATCTTCATCGAATTGTTTATTTTTAAAACACACTCTTTATGTTACGTTATATTCTATTTCATATTTCAAATTCAATTTTTAGCTTTATTCTTCAATAATTATATTTTGTAAATGTTTGTTATAATTTTTCATTTAGATTTAACACAATTTTTGTACCTGGTTTTCTTTTTTCAGTATCTTTCATAATGTCTTTGGCATCTCTTTTTCTCATAAATAGGCTGATGCTGTATTTGTATAATCAACAATTGATTTATTTATTTGTTATAGTTTTACAATTGAATTTAGCTCCATTTTTGTGTCTGATTTTCTTTTTTGCAGAATCTTTCCTAATGTCTTTGGCATCTTTTTTCTCAATAATACGCTGATGCTTTATTTGTGTAATCAATTGTTGATTTTATTGTCTGGTTTCTTTTTTGCAGTATTTGGAATCTTTATTTTTTTCAATCAATTGTTTCCTCACATGCTTGGGCTTTTCTTTTTATGCCTTTCCTGGCATTCAGTTTTATAGTTTTCCTCTGCTTGGTTCTCATTTTACCCTTTTTTTCAGCGTCTTCTGTCATTCCTCGAAGAGGCCGTGGATGACTCACCCTCAAAACCACTAGGCGTGTTATATGACTCGCCGCAGGAACAACACCCCTAATCCTATTTCTCCTGTTCCCACTGAATATTTCTTTGGGGGCCTGTAAATAGTCTGCCCTAACTGCTCAACCCTGCATTTCCCTGGGTAAACTGTTGGCAGGGCATGCTGCCACCAAGGGAAAGTTTCTATTCCTGATTTGTCTTCTTTTCTATATGAAATCCAGAATTTAATGACCTCAAACAGTGTATAGGCTAAATACTTCCAGACCAACATTCGGAGCTAAAATAGTTATTTGGCTTTTACCTCCATGGGTGCGCAGGTTGATGTTTTTTCTAGACGAGGGCCTTTTTGTTACCGAATCCATGGACAGATTTATTATTTGACTGGGCCCCTTCATCCTCATGACAACAGAGATCTATCTTATGCTCAACTTTATATTTTGGATTCTGAGGCTGCGAATAATATTCGTATAGCTGCATCGGGGCCTTTGGCATGCCATCCTCATATTTTGACTCTATTGGATTCTGTGCTTAGGCGTGTGAATCCATATAATTCAGCTTACAGCCAGATGCTCCAGGTAGAAAAGAATGAGAAACAAGCGGGCTCGCATTGAGAACCAGCAAATGTGTCAGGTTCAGATGCTCATCCAACAAAATCATTGTAGGGATCTCCGCCGATATAATGCGCCAAGTGTAAGTGAGGTTGCGGCTATTTTTGTTGATCAATATGGCCATGTTCCTTCTAACAGAGCTATTGCTATTTTTCCACATGATCGCGGCTTTGTGCGCATTTCTCCACTTAATCCTAACTGCGACCCAATGACATATCCTCTTTTTTTTCCTGCAGGTGATCCTGGATGGACAATAGGGCTCTCACATGAAGAAAATATGCGCACAAGAACTAGAAGCCATGTTACCATGCTTCAGTTCTATAGTTACAGGTTGGCTTTCAGACCTGGTTTTCACCCATTCACTATGGCAGGAGACTATTTCAGGAATATGTTGTTGATGCCTATATTAAAACAGAGGGCAATCGACTGAGCTATATTCGCCAAAATCCGTCCCTGCATATGGTGGAGTTATATCAAGGTCTGATGGATTATATTCAGGGACAAGAACGTTCCCCGGGTGTGTGTGTGTGTGCGATTAGCCCGTATTTTTATTCATCAATCTTCCTTTCCTGGGAGTTCCCGAGCCATGCACCAAAACTATCAGGATGCGATGGCCATTGTAAGAAAGTTTGGAAGACCTGACCTTTTTGTACCATTTACCTGTAACCAACGTTGGACTGGCATTGTTGAAAATCTTCTTCCTAACCAGAGTCCCTCTCATAGACCGGATCTGATGGCTCGAGTTTTCAATCTTGAGTTGCAGCAGTTACTGCATGAGATTGTTAATCAGAATGTATTGGGAGTGGTCATTGCACGGGTTTATGTTATCGAGTTCCAAAACGTGGTTTACCACATGCCCTCATGCTGTTTATGCTTAGAGAAGAAGACAAGCGCAGAGACGGAGATGTCATTGACAAATTGGTTTGTGTTGAAATTCCTAGCCCTACTATGCAGGTTCAGCTGTATGACATGGTACGTAAACATATGATCCATGGTCCTTGTGGGAACTTCAATCTTCGCTCACCATGTATGTCTGATGGAAAGTGTACTGAAGACTTCCCAAAATCATTCCTTCAGGTGACCAAGGCCAACAATAATGGATATCCTCGCTACAGACGTCGAGATGACGGCCAGACATTAGATGTGGACACTCACCAGGTGGATAACTGCTGGGTTGTTCCTTATAACCCCTATCTGCTGATTAGGTTCAATGCTCACATTAATGTTGAGGTCTATGCCTCTGTGAAAAGTGTCAAATACCTTTTCAAATATGTTTATAAAGGACACGACAGGGCTTAGGTGGAAGTGACTGTTGGAGAATCAGCTTTGGAAAGCAGGACACATGATGAAATAAAAAGCTTTCTTGACGCTCGGTATGTAAGCGCTCCTAAAGCAATGTGGCGCATGTTTGAATATCGCTTACATGCCCACTCACATACCATATGTCGCTTAGCTGTTCATCTTTCTAATTTTCACTCTGTATATTTTGTTGAAGGTAGCGAAGAACAGGCTCTTGAAAATGCTTCACGCAGATGCACAACTCTGACTGCATGGTTTCAGCTCAATTGTGTTGATGTATCTGCACGAACTATTTTATATGGAGACATACCTTCCGCCTATGTTTCAGGCAGAATCAATGGCATGCTAGAGTTCGGGGTGGGGATTTGTGCATTGGACGTATGTGTTCGGTGAATCCCAATGATTCTGAGCGTTACCACCTTCGACTTCTACTGTTACATGTCACAGGTGCTCAGAGTTTTGAAGATTTACGAACTGTCGATGATATTGTTTGCTCCACCTTTAAAGAGGCTGCCCAGCGCCGTGGATTATTGTCTGATGATTCTGAGTGGGACGCATGCTTGACTGAGGCGGCTTTGTTCCAAATGCCATGTCAACTGCGCCAGCTCTCTCTCTCTTTGCGACCATTTTCATCTTCAATAATCCAAACGACCCTTATCATTGTGGACCAAATACGAGGGGTATCATAGTGAGGACCTTTCTCGTGGAACCTCTGATACAGCTGCTGAGCAGATGTCCCTCAGAGCCCTTGATTCTCAGCTGAGAGAAAATCGCCTCAGCTGCCACCATTATTGACTTCCTGCCCCCCTGAACCCACTTCTTTATTCCGTAGAGGATCACCTTGATGTTAATGAGGAGATGCAAATTGGGGTACAAATTTATATCGTCATTTTAAGTCCACGTCCAGAGCCAAGGAAACCTCAGCAGAACGTGAAGTTCGCCTAGAAAACGATCGTCATTTTAAATCTACTTCCAGAGCCATGAAAACCTCAGCAGAACATAAATCTCGCCTAGAAAACGATCGTCATTTTAAATACAAATCAAGAGCCATTGAAACAGCAGCAGGACGTAAAATTCGCCTAGAAAAGGATCGTCTGCGAATATTAAAACGCAACGCTGATATTTCTACATTCACAAACACTATTAACACTCACTGCGAGCAGCATTTGTGGAATATGCACCAAGAGAACATACCCAAATCAGGTCACAACTTATAGAGTCAGCGCAAGCAAAGCTCCCTATAGGCCGTATATCAGGTCATTAAAACATGGTCGAATTATCGTGTGTTGAATTAATGAGGCTATATTGTATATAAAAAACTAGATATGTAACTATAAGGAACAATTTCTGACATTTCGATAACAGCATTGTTAAAAACGCCACACACTATTTATTTATCAAAATTCGAAACTATTTTGAACTCGTGAGATTCTTTTTTAAAATTAAACAATTTCTACTGCCCTTACTGCAATTGATCAAAATTCGAAACTATTTTAAACACGTAAGATTATTTTTGAAATTAAACAATTTCTACTGCCCTACTGCAATGGAAATCCTTTGGGCGTATCCGGCCGGCCGAGTGGTGGCGGTTGAAAGGGCTGTTCAAAATTGGCGGTGGGTCAAAACACCGTCACACCCCCTTGCTCCCAAGGACTCCCTGTCCTTGAAAGATCGAAGTTGAGAAGCATGAGCCCGGTACACTCGTCTTTCGGTGTCTTGGATGTCATAGACTAGACTGCTGATCTTCTTCATAACGAAGAAAGGGCCTTGTTGTCTTGGGCTGAGTTTAGACATGCAGGGATGGTGCTTTGCAACAGTCCTCGAAACTTGATCTCCCTCAGAGAATTCCACATCTAGATGTTAATTATCATGAAGATTCTTCCTCTTTATTTGAGCTTTTCTGGTATTCTCGCGAGCCAGACCTCTTGCTTCTTCTGAAGTGATGGGATGGTCAGCAAAAGATGGTGATTCATCAATTCCATACAGAAGAAACTTTGGGCTGAATTTGGTTACTTCATGTGGGGTCTGATTGTATGTCTTGACAATAAATGGTACAAGTGTCGACCATTTTTGTTTCGGTTTCTAGAAAATTGCAGCTCTCAATCTTGTGAGAAGGGTATGGTTAGCCTTTTCTACCATTCCACATGTCTGAGGATGGTATGGAGTAGCAAGGGAATAGGCAATTTTATTTTCTGACAGAATATTTTGAAGCTTCAACTTGTAAAATTCGAACCACTGTCTGTCAGAATACGTTTGATAACAGATGTCTAAGGATGTTGAGGATTGCAGCTGAATTTTTGGATGCTGTGGGACATGCCCAAATGTAACGACTTTGGTGATCTATGTGACCTGGAGATACTTATGTCTGGTGTTCTTGGCTTCATTTCCCAAACCAATTGTATCGAGACCAATGGGGTCAAATGGTTGGAGATCGCTGTCCGGTATTTGGTAGTGGCTTATGGTCGGTTGGTTTGACTGTTTGCTGAGCTGACAGACTTTACATGAGGAAACATACTCTTTTATGGTCCTGAGCATTTGTGGACACCCGTAATATGTGGAAATCAGCTTCAATGTTTTGATTTTCCAGGATGTGCAAAGGCATCATGAAAGTGGTGAAGACATTTTGCCCGTAGGGAATCAGGTACAACTGCTTTGGAATGGCCTCGAATTCGTATAGTGACAATGCCACTTTTAATTTGAGGGTTCTTTACAAATCGCAAGTCTGCCTGTTGCTGAGCAATCTTCATCTTATCTTCGGTTATGAATGTTCACACTGGATTCCTGGAAAGTGCGTCAACATGTGTTTGCTGTCCTCCTGCTCTGTGGATAATGGTGAACGATCTAGAAGATAGATCCATTGACCATCGGAAAAGTCTTCCTCCGGGGTTTTTATGATTCAATATCCATTTTAAAGCGCTATGATCAGTGACAATTTGGAATGGCTTTTCTAGGTAGTTGTTGAAATGTCTGACTGCTTCGATGATGGCAAAACATTCCAACTCTGTAGCAGTGTAGCGTGACTGCATTGGGTTGAGCCGTTTTGATAAATAGGAAACAACCCGTTCTCTGCCATCTGGATGTTTCTGTGCAGGAAATTCACCAAGTCCTTGCTCTGAGGCATCAGTGTAGAGCCTACATGGTAAGGTGGGATCGTACATTGCCAGAACTGGAGGTTGTTTGATTAAAGTCTTCAAAGTTTAAAATGCTTTTTGCTGAATTTCAGACCAGTGGAAAATGTTATCTTTCTTCAATAAATCTGTTAGAGGTTGTGCTATTGAACTGAAATATTTTATAAATCTCCGGTAATAACTACACAATCCGTTAAATTACTGTACGTTTTTGACTGTTTTGGGGATTGGGAAACTTTTAACTGCTTCTATTTTCCGAGGTGAATCTGTAACCTGATTGTATTTTATGATATGTCCAAGATATTCTATTTATTCTCTGATAAAAGAACAGTTTTGAAGCTTGAGTTTGAGGTTTTGAGAATATAAATTTTCTAGCACTTCTGATAGGTCAAAATGTTCTTCTAAAGTTTTGAAATATATGATGGAATCATCAAGATAGTTGATGCACCCCTTGTACATTAATGGGCCAAGGGTTAGTTGTATGAATCGCTGAAAAGTAGCAGGGGCGTTTTTCAACCCAAAGGGCATTACTACCCACTCATAAAGCCTTTCGTTTGTGATGAATGCTGTCTTCTCTGTGCTGTCTGGAGCCATTTCGACATGCCAATAACCTGAAGCGATGTCCAACGAAGTGAGGTATTTCGCTCCCTGAAGACGATCAATGATTTCTTGAATGTTAGGCAGAGGTATCTTGTCGTCAATGGTAAGGGCATTGGGGCGGCGGTAATCAACGCAAAGCCTCTTTTGGCCATCCGCCTTCGGCACGAGTGTGACTGGGAAGGCCCATGGGCTTCGACTGTCTCGAACTAGTCCTTTTTTCTTTAAATCTTCAACCTGTCGTTTAATCTCATCATACTCTGAGGCTGATCTTCGATACGATCGAAGTTGAATAGGCGGATGAGGAACGGTATGGAAGATGTGTTTTGCTATTTTGATTTTTCCTACATCAAACGAATTTTCACTAAAAATAGTTATATATATATGTAATATCTTGTGTCGAGGGTTTGATTTGTTTCTGGCCTCAAATGATTCGCCTGAAATTTAAAATTATACAAAGATGGTCCTTTAGTAGTCACAACACCATTCTTGATGTCGACATGAAGATTGAACAGTTTCCACGTCAAGACCTAGTAGAAGGGGGTACATGAAGTTTCTGAGGATGTGTAAATATATCTGATGGGTGATGTGACTGATGGTAAGGTTGACTTTAACGCGACCAAAGCTTCTTGTTCTGGAATTAGCTTGATTGATTCAAATATTTGATGATGGTTCCGTTTGTAGATTCAAATTTTTGAATTGGAAATATGACATTATACTGATGGTTGAACCTGTATCTATGAATGCTTGTATTGGCGTGGAGATGACTAATGTGTTGATGTTGATGAACTTGAAGATTGGCCGTTCTATTAGTTTAAATTAACTGTTGGTAAATCAGTTGAGTTAGAAGATGAAGGGTCGAAAGAAGCATACAAAGTTGAGGGTTGTCCATTTGCTGCAGTTTCTTTAGGGAATGTTTTGGGTCTATATGGGCATTCATTATGCCAATGAAAGTTATGTAAATTTCGCATTTTGGAAAATCTGCATGGGTGTGGTGGCTTCGGAGGTGAAGCGACGTAAGAGGTTTAAAATCTTTAAATCTATTATCGCCAAAGGCTGGTTTGGAGTTTTTTTGTATGGAGCTAAGAGCAGCCTCCAATTTCAAGGTTGCACCTACCCAAGTCTCTATATCTTCGAAATGTAATTAGGCTAAGCTTATCTTCCATTGTGCTGGTAATCCTTCCGTCAACATCTGGATCTGTTCGACTTTGGATAAGGAAGTTTGTTTTAGAAGCCGAAATTTGGACTGAAAGTAGTCATTGACTGATTCATCGCGGCGTAGATACCTTCGTTGTGCATCAATTAATAGTGTTGCTGTTGATGATCCAAATCTTGTAATAAATTTTGGTTTGATGGTTACCATTGATTAATATTTGTTCCCGCAATTTCATCAGCATACCAATATAAGGCTCTTCCTTCTAGATAGTAAACGAACAACTTTTCTTTATCTTCATTTGCAACATGTAAGTCAAAAGGTTTTACCCAGCTCTAGGTACGAATATTCTTCTGATCCCCGCTGTATTTTTGCAATTTTAAAATATTTTCTTTCGACATAAGGATATTATTTTTATTCTCAAAAAAAATATTTTTTTTTTCAGTATTTAATTTTTTGCTTAAAAATTATTAAAATCCAAATTATGTTAACAATATGACTGAAATAAATATAATATTCAAATGAATAAAATCTTTTTGATTCTTGAATAATTCAAAATACCTGCCGGCTGCGCCAAAACTGTGGTGGTTCGTCGGGTTTTGAAGAAATTATTTAATTATTCATTCCAAAGTATTATAATTATTACAGATATAATATAAAAATAAATATCAATGTTAATTATTAGTTATTTTATTGTTACAAATTAAAATCTAGTAAAGAAGAGTTTAAAAAGGTTTGATGAAATTGGACGTTGGCTGGTGGAGGCGTCAAAACAATGTTATCCTCCCCCGTGCTTACCACGCCACCACCGCCGCGCATGCGCCGACTGGGCGTTCCCGGCCGGCCAAGGTGGTGGCGGGTGAAAGGGCTGTTCAAAATTTGCGGTGGGTCAAAACACTGTCACAATATAGGTGAATTGGAAGTTTTCTAGAATCGTTTTAGCAAATTTTCTTAAGGCAAACTTTTACTCGGGTAAAAACCGGGCATGCACGCTCGGCTGTCGGCAATGCACGCTCTTAATATGTAACTAATCTCGCTGAAATTTGAACACGACAGTGACTTAAATCTGGAAGAATGTTTTGTCGCTTTTTTAACCAAGAAAAATTATAATTGAGCAAGTACTGAGCGACAATATTTTTTAGTCAGAAATGATAATGACAATATTGCTGTATCATGCTTGATTAAAATAAACAAAATTCTTTAGGGGAATATTCATTTAAGCAGACCATGGGCGAAGCCAGATAATAATTTTTAGTAGGCAGTAACAGCGAAACATTCACTCGAGCAGAAGAGACACGAAGCCAGGTATCTCTATATATAAAATATCGTTTCTCGGTCTTTTGGCTAAGATCATGTAATATATCTCTAGATATTTTTATTTATATATATGTTTTTTAAAATCTCTTCAGTAGAGAGAGTGGATATGTTTGCTCGAAAAATATATTTTATATATTATATTGTAGCATAAGCCGACTTCATGTAAATATATCCATTGTCATTTGTTTATTGTAAAAATACAAAATATGTAAATTAGGGACAGAGATATGAAAACTATCTTTTTGTTTGTAGGGTTGAGTTAGTTAAACTTCTCCTGCTTATTAAATTGCTTTTGATTGCCATACGACTTGTTATTTATTTCATCACTACAATATAAATATATAATGCAACGATTATTATTATCATTATTATCATATATAATATTCTGTGTTTTCCGGAATATTATAATCAATAATATTCGTTAGGCAAACTTTCACTCGGATAAAACCCAGGAGAAGCCGGGTCATATCCGTTAGTAGTATATATAATTGAAGCAATAAATTATTCTCTAAAAAAATTGAAATGAACCTATATTTAAAATGTATTACATAGAAATTTTGGTTATATAATTGATTCAGTAGGTTAGCAATCACACACAAAACTGACAAATTTTAATTCATATCTAGAGAGAAAATAGAGATAAAGAAAAATATTATGAGAAATGTTCATTATTATCATCGAGTTTTCATATAAAGAAGGATGTAAATTCAAAAAGAGAAAAAAGTGATGCAATGAAATATTTACCCTATTTATTTCATTCATGATATGAATATTAATCAATATCTTAAAAAAATAATAATATTAAAAAAATATTTATAGGAAAAATGCATACATATTTCAGAGTGAAACACATTAGTAGTATCATCCATATAGAGCCAAATGTAAGATAAGGCTTATATTAATAATTTATTATGAAAGATATTGAAAAGCTATCATAAAATGTTTAACAATTTCAATTTCTCTTTATTGTTATGTATATTCCATGTCTTTTTAACAGCTGCAAAATATATCTGTTCTGTTTGGATCAAAACAACACCCGTATATCTTAATTATTCAGAATCACAACCGTTTTATTCTTCTTCTTTTTTTTTCATATATAATGTGACATCTGGCTCCTCATTCACAAGAGCAAAAACGACATGAGTGGTAAACAAGAAATTACGACTGACTCCGGGGGACCGTAAGAAAAGAAAGGGGGTCAGCTGACGAAGACAAGCCAGGATGAGCAGGCAAGTAAGGTGACACCGGCAAGTTTAATCCTGGAATGTGGCCGTGTGGATGGTCCCGGAAGAGGGTGCAAGAGAAGCTTGGCCAACCCGGACGGGAACCGACTGTTAGCGAGGGAGATCCTTCTGGTGGCGGGTATTGGAACCAAGTGTATCTAATTCTTAATCCCACTAGCAGCTAATGGTATTAGAGGCGTTGTGTTAAGCTGTATTTACATAGAACCCCCTTGTTATTTAGAAGCCTTGTGCGCGCAAACAACGACGGATGAAAAGCATCTTAGCAATATTATCCACTGTGTTTTAAAAGGTTTCATTAAAAAGGAAGTTATTTTTTATATTAAGACTTCAACACAATGTTAGTTTTTATATTTTTCATTTATAATATGGGTATAATTTAGAGGAAGATGGATGAAAGAAATAAAAACTAATTTGTCATTAGGATATATGTGCTTTTCTCTTATTTACTTGAATTAAAAAAAAAACAACTTTACGAATATTAAAAAATTATTTGGACATTCTAAATTCGGCCCATTAAACCATCCAAAGCTTCGAAGAGTTAGATGGGGAATTTTGTAAAAGTTTATTGAATACTCTTTTGGATATAAAAAAAAAAAAACAGGCAGTCGTAGAAATCTGAAATCGTATATAAAGAGAGACGACTAAAAAAAAGGAACATAAAAAATTCCTATCATTAAATAACGTCATAATTTTGAAGGAAGTTATAGATAAAATGGTGATAAGAATTCGTTTTTGCTCACTAATTATCATCATAATGGTTTTGAAGAAATATATATATTTTTTTAAAAGACGGAAAAAAATTACTATTTTTCATAATCATTATTTATTATCATTTTCATTGTTTGAAAGAACATTAACAGGACTTAAATGCTTCAATGGTCCATGGACGTGAGGCTGAACAGGCGCCAAACAAGAGACCTGTTCCACATACTGAGAATGAAACCCCACCATTGCCCTGAGGACCAAGCTGATCTGTTCAAGTGATAATTACAGTGGGACGCTGTTCATCTAGGAAGGGGACAATATCACTGAATAATTATTATAAATACTCTGATGTTAGTTTATAAAAATAAAAATATTTGGCTACGTCACTACCCCTTACCATTCTTGTATTAATAGATTATCACTTGTGTAAAATTATTATAAATTTTTGCATTCCATATAGATTTTGTTTATAAATTATTTTATACTTAAACTTTTAGAATACTTGCTTTCTCTGCCGTGGCAACATTATTTCATGGCTTATAAAATTTTTAATTAATTATTTGAAATATAATTGACACGAAAAGTTATTTATAAAAGATAATTGGCATATTAACTTTCCTTGGTTAAATGGTGTGCCAAGTATAATTTTGTGATATTTACTCAAGTAGTTTTGGAGTTTATCGATAAACAGACAGATAACCAGATAGACTAATTTTGACTTTTATGATAATAGAGATATATATTCGATTGTTAAAGCTTATAATATAGTTAATTGATCTTTAATACGGTATATTTTAAGTGTTTTGGTTTAATATAAGACTTTATAAAGTATAAATTAAAAGGATTCAAATAAATTTAAATATTAATCAAATATATTTTATTTTAAAAAACATATTTTTCTTTAAAAGCTAAATGATCTCAAAGATAATATAGTGTTTTCAAATAAAAATTAACAGTCCGCGTGTTATCAAACGTCAGTAGTGTGTGAATGAGTACGGCGTATATGGTACATATGTGGCGACCACGCTTTATTTCAGAGAGCGCGAGCTAGGAGAACATCTCACTACGTATACGCGGCCGGCGATTGGAAAGCCTTCTTCCAGCTTCGCTTATTTCTTTCCTCTTTTTCTCTTGGGCTTTATTAAATTTAATTTATTTTCAGCGGCCTCTCTACAACGCCCACCACAAGCAACTCTACATCCTATACATTTATTTACACCAGTCACTTTAATCACTTACACAATAATTTTCGCATAATAACTGATCCACATAAAGACGTTTGATTCGTTTCCCTATTTATTTTGTTAAGTGACGTTTACTAATATTTTTCACCAAAATGAATCCTCTCTTATTGCACTGTTTATGGTAAATTCCCAAATATTTTGTAAGGTATCGGTCAATTATGGGTATAGGTAAGCTATATTATCTCTAATGTAAATATTATATAATGAGAGCTGATAAATATATTTGCACATTTTAAAGTAAGAAATGAAAAATATACGAAAGATACAATTTGGATTAGTTTGGCTCCTTAGAACTCCTAAAATTTATTTTAATGCAGTAGGGACATTTATTTTTTAAACAAACAGAATTGCTTAAATTCGTGGCTTATAAATGACACACTAGAACATTAAATGTCGTGATCATTGATGTATAAAATAGAGGCATTTCTGTGCTAATTATTTCTTTATAGAAAGAACTTTTAATGTATATATAAAAAACAATTCAGTAAAGACAAAATTGGAAAGGCGCTTGCTTCTCAGGTTGTGAACTTTTTAAAATATTTCGACAGTTTTATCATCCGTTTAATGAGATTGCACAAAATTTTCAGTTAACTTTTTCAAATGAACCCATAAACATACGCTATTAAAATTTTTAACTGCCAACGTGTTTTCATTTTCGACACAGATATATGGCATTATATTGTTAGATATAATTTATAATAGACTTTTCAAGTATATACATTTTTTCTTTACCTATTATAAATGACTATTATGATGTATTAGCGCCTCTCTGTTGTGAAAATTCGAAACTATAATAGACACGTATAATTCTTTTAAAATTAAGCAATTTCGAATGCCTTTACTGCAATGGAAAAAATAATGGGAGGGCCTGGCTCATCAGTGGGGAACGCTCCCAGCTGTTTCGCCAGTTTAATCTACCATACCGCTGTTACAAGTATACTTGTGTACTGTACAATACAATGCAATTTACAAGTACACTTGTATATTGCATTTTCGGTTTTCATTTTATGGTAATACTGATGCTAGACTCTTGGAATGGGTATTTCAGATGAACTATGGACATAAGCTTTGAGGACAGTAGAAATACATACAATTATAAATATATAATATGCTTCGAGCAATCGCTCTTCCGCTAACATCAAATTAAGTCTTTTATTAGAACAATTAAATTATGATTATAATAGAAACTGTTTTATTTTTAAAATAATCATACGCGTCTATAATAGTTTCGAATTCTCATAAATGACTCTATAAAATTGCGCCAATTTCTCTCATCTAGTTGAAGAGTTAGCTTTGTATTTATCAAAATAAGTCACAACGAAGGAAAGAGACGCCAGGGCTCTAGTTGTGACGTCTCTTTGTCTTTGAAAGGACGCTGTTCTATGGCAGCTATCGCTAATGAGGCGGCGCCAACCTGTTCAGACAGAAATTGCTCCACCTTTGTGGCCCTTACCGATCAATCGCTGAATAATTCCGGGATGTCCTTCCTTAATGAAATCTTCCGTGCACCTGGTGCTGCGTTTGCAACTATCGACCGACAAAATAGCACAACTCATCACCGAGAAATAAGAGATTTCTTCTTTAAATATTTTTAAAAACCGTGTACATTAATATAATAAAAATATGCCATTTTTTATTTTAGCAAGAGGCAAATCTTTAAGGAAATATAAGGGCATGGTATTACATTTTCAACTATGGCATATGGCTTAAACTTAATTCGACCTAACTTATATGGCGCATTAATATCCAGTTTAAAAGTCTCATAGAAATGGCTTCGATTGCAACGTATATACATATATATATATATATTTCTATATATGTATGTAATATGTTTGTATTTATTTTTCTTCATAGTTAGGCAGTCGGCAACACCGTACTTTCATACTTTCTCTAATTTTGAATAAGTTATTTTTTGTTTATATATTATTGATTCGAACATATTATGGTTAACACACACCTTGTTGTATAATTGAATTAAATATTAAAACACAAAGTATAGTGACCATCCCTTATTTCTAAAAAGGAAACCTTACAATTCTGTATTCTTATTCTAAATGCATATATATATGGGAATTTTGCCGGGAGGAAATTGATCTAAAGAGACAAGGTCGCCTCTCCCGTCAAAATAGACGTCTAAAACCAGACGCCATCTATTGACCGTCGCCGCAACTAGCGCCTCGGGTCGGTGACAAAGCCACAACGCCAGCTTTGGCAAACTGAAAAGCGTCCACCTAGAGACCATGGTTTCGGGCTAATGGCCCTCGTCAGTCTAGGGAGGACTTTATTCCATGAGATCCACACGGGATCACGGGACATTATTCCGAAACCATCGTCTCTAGGTGGACGCTTTTCAGTTTGCCGAAGCTGGTGTTGTGGCTTTGTCACCGACCCGAGGCCGCTAGTTGCGGCGACGGTCAATAGATGACGTCTGGTTTTAGACGTCTATTTTGACGGGAGAGGCGACCCTTGTCTCTTTATGTATATATATTATAATGGTTCAATGTCTTCAAAGGTTTTATTTGTGTGATATCATTTCTTTAAAAATATTTTTCCATTTTCAATTTATAATTTATTTAAATTTCACAATATTTAAAAAAAATATTATTGTTTTAATTTAATCAACCTTGCAAATATTTTATGCGCTTTGTGTTTTCGAAAAAAAAATAGTTCAGCATTTCTATTATATATTATTTGTTAATTTCCTTTTATATAAAATATATTTTTACACATATTACAAATATTTGTGAATATAAAATCGGCGTTATTGTTAATATTCAAAATATTCACACCCTTATTTTACAAAATTTATTTTGTCCATAATAAAAATGTATATGTATTACTGTTTCGAATGTCGACGTATGGATGAACTAGCAGTCGTGTACGTGAGGTGAATGTTGATGTTCTTCCCACACGCGGACAACAAGAAGCAGAGGCAGGGCTAGATGTTAGCACAGAGAGTGATTAGGGACAGCCCACGGGACAGAGGTAGAGGCCATGACACAAACTTGGATGCTTATCACCGAGACATGGAGAGACCGACTGAAGCGCCCTGCCGAGAAACACACCCTAGAACCATCTGATGCGGAACCCCTGCCAAAACCTGTCCTGTTTACAGGGGTCGTCTATAAAGAGTCCCTGGGGGTCCCACATGGGCTGGGCGTTGGCTTTTTTCCTCCCCTCTGTCCCTGCCACCAGCTGACCGCTCTCTCTTTGGATCTTTATTTTGACGTCATCATTTTTAGTTCAAATAAAGATAGGGGTTAAAATATAAATAGTTTATATACAAAACATGGGGTGGTAGTAAATATAAAGTGTCATTATTATACATATAGGAGTATAAAATAGGACAATAATACGTATAATGATGACGTCTCAATGAGATATAGAATATGATAAAAGAAAAATACATAAGAATAAATTATAAAATTGAGAAAAATGCAAGATAAAATTAGAAATGCCGTAAAAGTAATTTACTTATAGAAAAAAAATGAGAACCTATTGAATGAAAAATAACAAAAAAAAAAAAAAGCATAAAGCTATTAAGTTGAACTAAGGTTATAAGTTGACGCAGAGGACGCTTCCAAGTATGCTAGATGGGATTTGATAGATATATCCAGTGGAGGACAACCTGTGAGGGAGATTGTTGGGATAGTTGGAGTACACGGGCCTCCTCTGATTAAAGCTTTAGCATATTTGTAATGGAGGCCACGTAGCTTCCGGATGTCATTGGTGTCGAACACCCGCTTGCCCCAAACCCCAGAGCCATAGAGGATGGCTGGGAGGGTATAAACAATAGTGTATCTGTTTAAAGAATAGTGGCCCGTTCTGGCAGTGACTAGGAGAATTGGAGAGGTCTTCTAAGAGGTGGGTAGGGTACCGAGGAGGGACTGGGACGTGACTCAAAAGGGCCTTCTCTTAGCGCTTCCAAGTATGCTAGATGGGATTTGATAGATATATCCAGTGGAGGACAACCTGTGAGGGAGATTGATGGGATAGTTGGAGTACACGGGCCTCCTTTGATATAAGCTTTAGCATATTTGTAATGGAGGCCACGTAGCTTCCTGATGCCATTGGTGTCGAACACCCGCTTGCCCCAAACCCCAGAGCCATAGAGGATGGCTGGGGGGGGGGGGGGTATATGGGATGTCTGAGTATATTCCTGCAAAGAAATAGCTTAATGAGTTATGCAATGCAGTACGAACTTGTGTTAGTGAGGTACTGTTTTTATTAACAGAACGTTCAAGATGTTCGGTCTGCATTATTAGTTCGAACTAGTATCTCCCTACTATATAAGTAGGTCGATAGGAATGTGGAATGAGAGAGGTGAAAGCAAGAGATGTACTGCTGCCAATTATGATGGTACCTGGCTTATATGATGGAAAAAAAAGAGAGAGATAAGAATGATAAAAATGATGAACCGGGTAAAAAACCTAATCTAGCTGGTTATCCTGAGCTCACTATTGGGAACGATATAGCGAAGAAGGATGTTTCCAGTTGGATTAATAAAAAAATCTGGCGAGCAAGAATCTCTTGAGGGGAATATATGAGATTGGGGAATGAAGAAAAGGAAGGTAGCTGAAAGAATTGTTCTGTTGCAATGATGATTTTTTCGACTCGAATGGTAATATAAATAATTAATTATAAAAACACTTAAAAAAAACATTGTTTAAAATGCACTAATAATAACAAAATAAATATTTATGAAGTATTGCTTTTTTTTCTGAAGGTACCATTTAACAAATAAAATAATAGCCTTAGAAATAAAAGCAGTGGGGGATGATAATCATTTATGCAGCAAATAGGTATAAATTTAATAAAAGGCATAATTTTGCTAATCATTTGCTTCATATAAAATCACATTGATCTCAAATTTATTATTATTGTACCCCACCGCTTTTATTTCTAAGTCTATTATTTTATTTGGTAAATGGTACCTTCAGAAAAAAAAGCAATACTTCATAAATATTTATTTTGTTATTTTTAGTGCATTTTAAATAAAAGCTTTTTTAAAAGTGTTTTATAATTAATTATTCACCCTATTTTTAGTCGTATATATGCCAGTCCAAAAAAAAAATACCTTATCACTGAGACGACGTTGGCCTTAAATAGCTGCAAGCCTGCTCGCAGCAGATTGGTCAATTCCTCGTGGGCGGTCGGAAGTGACGTAAGCAAAATCCGTTACTAACAGAACTGCGTCTCTTTGCTTTTGGGAACCCTAAATTTATTGAATTATATTACAAAGTTAGAGACACCCAGTGGATTATTGTTAGGGATAATTGGTACATATAAAATTTGAATTATAATTAAACAATTGATTAAATACAGAAGTTAAAAGTAACAACATACTAGTTGAAAAAGGGGAACTATGTAAAAAGGTGTCGTGAAATGTATGGTGGTATATTGTTACACACACACCTATATATATATATATATATATATATAATGAATATAAATATATGTGTGATGATATTGAAATAAGATGACTAAATTATAACAGATAAAATTTATAAATTTGTTGGCTTTTCTCATTTATTTGCTTGTAATTCCAAGGACGTTTTAGATAGGAATCTGAATATTTGAATTTCTAATTTCTTCCATGTCATGAACATTTATTGAAAAATTCCTTTCGCAACCTCCAGCATTTTCCGAGTAGATATATTGCAACACATAATATTAAAAAAGAAATATAGATAATGGTTAATTTCCCGCCTTCCCGACCACACAGAATCTGAAAATTGGTACACTTGCATTGTTAATTGGACTGAGCGAGTATTGTGAGTTTCATTATTCTATATGGTCTGGAAGCATATATTAAAATTAAGGAAAACATGGGGTGGTAGTAAATAAAAAGTGTCATTATTATAAAGTTTAAAATATACTATATATATATCAATTTTTTCGTCTCTCCATGCTATATACAGTTACGAGCGTCATGCGTTCTTAATTCTTCATCTCTGTCACCGTTTGCTTTTTTTTTAAATGGCTCTCTCCTATTGGTTGGCTGCGATCACGCCACCTTTGCCCACCCCCCCCCCCCCCCCCCCCCCCCCCACTCGCTTTTTGGTGTTTGTAACTATTCTGTTGGAGCGGGTCGCTCCTTAAATTGATGCATATATTAGTTAATAACTAAATGAAATCCTCTCTTTCTTTTTCCCAGTAAAAGACGCCTACGGAAGCCAACAGTACATAGACAGATAAAGCACATAGGCTATAGTTATTAACTAATATATGCATTTATTTAAGGCGCCAATTTATAATTGTAACAAATAGTATTTGAATAAAAACATTCAATCGGGTAAAACACGGGCGTTGCCCGGGTCATTCGGCTAGTTGAATATAAGCAAAAATATTTTTTTAAACTTAATTCTATTGTCGGTATGTGGCGCTGAGTTTGTTGTTGACACACTTTAAAATGTTATAATACCTTGATAAAGGTTGGCGTTCAGCTGAAATATTGGTAAAAATAAATCACTTTTTGATCCAATATATGCCTTTTTATTTAAAAATTTATATATGGATTGTTTATTTAAAAAAAAGGTTTCTGTGATCTTTTAAATAATTTCAGTTGAACATCCTTTTCCAGTAGTGTATGCAAGTTACCATCATTTTGAGTTCCTGATTCTTCTATACTGCTTCTACAGGCCACCTTTTTATCTTAATTAATGTAAGGATGGATTTCGGTATAATATAGAAGGAAGAGTAGAGGAGAGAGACTGAGCATAGATTCCTGAGGTACACAAGCCCTTGTTCTTCGGTCTTTAGGAAATGCTCCATTGACCCGAACTTTTATTATTCTTCCCTTCAACAAGACAACAATCTAAATTAAGGTTTTTCCTTTAATATGATATGTGTTGTGCAGCATTTGAGGTAGATTCTTCCTCTGAACTCGATCAAAATCTGAGGTCATAAGAGTAATAATAATAAAACTGAAATAAATAATTTTAGTTAAAACATTATTCACCGAGCAAACAACATTCAATCAGATAGAGTCCGGGAGAAGCCTGTTCAATCGGGGTCCTAGTATATACATTCTATAACAAAAATACCGAGACACCAAGAAGAAGTTGTCTGATTCTATGGCATAGTATATAAACCAAATGGACTTATGTCCCTGCAAATGGTATCCAAACTCGATGAGCTTTCATTACAGCCCGAGGCAGGTATTCTGGGTACTAATTTCTGATAAAATATAATTTGAAATTACTTGCAAAAAAAAAAACTTAATTAGTACTTCATTTCATTATATACACTATGTGGTCAATAATATAATTATGCTATTTGCATTCTTTCTAGCTGAATAAATATAAATGCCGAGTATTAGCCAATCTTCTTTCTGGCTGGTTCTCTTATGTTGCTCACTCTTCTGCCTAGAGATATAGTCAGCGCCGAGATCTTGTCCTAAAATGAAGCGGCTTTCCGAGCTCTAAACTACTGTGAAATGACGAGTCTCACAAAGCTCCTTAACACAACATAACATACTTTATTTTCAAGCACACTATATATACAATCAAACATACACACGTGACCAGGCACTCCTGGTCAAATATAAAAAAAAGCATTTACAGAGTAATAATAATAAAATAATCCCTAACATTCCTCCCCGACTTGATGGGTTCCATCAAGATCCGGAGGGGCCACCGGCAGCAGCACCAGCTTCACCAAGGGTCTTCGGAGCACTCCAACTGATGGTCGCACCGATACAACCCGCACCAGGCCTTCCTTCCCAGGATGGGTCTCCACCACTCTGCCCATTAGCCACCTTGCAGGGGGCATTCTTTCCTCTTTTATCAATACTAACGTATTGATGTCGACATTGGGAGAGATGGTCTTCCACTTAGTTCCATCATTAGCTAACACGGCAGCCAGTTCTTTTACTTGATCCTGAGCCAGATAGAAACGTGAACGTAACTGTCGTGCAGCTCCTACAAAATTTGTTCCTGATCACTATATAGCCGAGTGCAGTGCTCTCTTCGCGCTACACATCGCTCAAAGGCCGACATGAAGGTGGGTGTGGAGGCATCTGTGACTAATTCAAGATGTACGGCTCGGGTCACATAGCACACAAATAGACAGATGTAGCCTTTTTCGTATTTCGACCTCTACCCTTGGACATTCGAAGGTTCACAGGTCCAGCACAATCTACACCACTTATTGAGAATGGTTTACCCGGTGTTAATCTCTCCTTGGGTAAATCGCTCATTAGCTGGCCTAGAGTGACGCGATTGTATCGACAACATGTCACGCACTCTCGAATGCCTCTATTCACCCGATCCTTGCCCTCAGCATCCAATACTTCTGTCCCAATGCGGACAGTATCAGGCGCACACTTCCGTGCAATGTCCGCATATGAACCGCTTGAATAATCATCTGAGCTACCTTTCCTGATGAAGGCAATAGCGCAGGATGTCTTTGTTCATATGTCATAGCTGGAGCCCATTTCAATCTACCGCCGACTCCAAGGATTCCTTGATCGTCGAGGATCGGTGTTAAACTATAAATCTTGCTCGTGCGCTTCACTGATCCTAAAGTGGTCAAACTTCTTATTTCTTCCCTGAAATGCTGGCACTGAATTGCCCGAAGTATTCTCCTATGAGCATTTCTCAGTTTGGCTGGGGTTAGGTGCGACTGATATCGCTCCGCGCTGTAGCGGCAATTATGGCAAAAGCGCAATATCCAGGCCACCTTTCGGATATATCCATCAAAGGTCGAGCTCATCTCTCCGATAGCCACCAAGAAAGGTGTATCACTGATGGCATGAATACTCAAGAGCTCAATTTGACCTTGGTGCTCAAACACAGTAGGCATTCTAGGCCATTCTGTGGATTCCGCTGACAACCAGGTAGGTCCTGTCCACCAGATGGAAGACTGTTTCAGCTCGGACCCCAGAATTCCTCGCCTGGCAATATCCGCTGGATTATTTCCTGTAGGGTCACAGCGCCACTCCCTGACTTGCGGACAACTCTGAATCTCCGCGACACGATTGCCGACGAAAGTGGGGAGATTTCCAGACATAGTTCTTAACCAACTCTAGACTATGGTAGAATCGGACCAACAGGTAGCAATCTCCAGTTTGATATTCAATTCTTCCATTATATATTTCACTAGTCTGGTCAGCAGAAGAGCTGCGCACAATTCTAAGCGTGGAATTGACATCTTCCGCATGGGAGCCAACTTAGTCTTTGATGCCAACAGTCTTACACTGACTCCATCATCAATGGGAATTCTTATCTAAACAGCTGCCGCATAGGCGTCCTCAGCGGCATTACCGAATCCATGCAATTTTATTCCCTGGGTATTCCTTCCGAGACCCAACCATCAGGGTATTCTCAAACTTCCCATGAAAATAAGTCCATGTTTCAATCAATGATTCATCCGTCGGATCATCCCAATGTAATCCCGCTATCCACAACCTTTGAACCATTATTTTTCCTGTTACAAGGACAGGTGCCAACCATCTTAAGGGATCGTCTAACTTGGCGATGAAGGAAGGCATTTCGCTCGTGGTAGTCGCCGATGTCTTTTCCAACGACTGAACTTCACATAAGAAACAGTCTTCACTTTGGATCCATCCCAAATCCAATGT
The DNA here is from genome assembly GCA_030710605.1 of Cordylochernes scorpioides. Taxonomy (NCBI): domain Eukaryota; kingdom Metazoa; phylum Arthropoda; class Arachnida; order Pseudoscorpiones; family Chernetidae; genus Cordylochernes; species Cordylochernes scorpioides. The sequence continues at coordinate 85,551,525 of CP092886.1, read as the reverse complement.
CCTTATAACATTGGACTGTTCAAATGCAATCCTTTTTGCGCAATGTTCTCTCGCAAAGCTGCCCAAAATCGTCAGATCAATTTCTTTAGAATCTCTGGTCTCTAGGGCTTTGAAGGTGATTGAGGCCGGAGAGGGTTCGTTTCTTCCAATGTCTTCCTCTTCCAAGTCTATGCTGGATTATTCTTTCTTCATGCAAGGTACCCTGGAAGATGTGGCTTTAGGGCTCTTTGTTTGAGCTCTTACCTCTTCATCGCTTGAAGCCCCCACCTCAGAACTCTCCACATCACGAGGCTCTGAAGGTTGAGAATCTTCAATTGCAGACCTTTCGTCAGAATCTTCCACTGCAATTTCTGGAACCTCTTGAGAACCTTGAGCTTTACCTTTTGAAGAATCAGGATCTGATGCAAAGGCATCGTCTGAAGGCTTAGAGGTATCGTCTGCAGGCCTAGAGCAGTCATAGGACTCGGAAATCCTCTCTAGAGATCTCAAACCACTCAAATATAATAGTCCAATGATCCACAGGACTCGCAATCCTTTCCAGTTTAGCACCTTTACCAGACTTTTCTGGAGACTTGTCTCCTAAATTAAGACATTTCGCTGGAGTAGGCACTTGCTCCTTTGGAGAACTGGCCGGAGTATAACATTGGCGTTATTACAGCTCCAGAAACAGTTTCCTTCAATACAAGTTGCATTTTATTGTTTGGAAGATATTTGCCAATTAAACCCTTTTCTATTGGTTCTCTCCTCACATAGGTGATCTGGACAGTGCAACCCTGTTTAGAAAGCGTCTCACTTTCTCCAACCTTTGCATCATTGCACCATCAGTTGTCCATCTTTTTCTTCCAAAGAAATTTGAGGTAGTCCCAATCATTATCTTTGATGGCGATCATCCGGAAATATTTTTTCAGGTCGGCCACAACTCCGAACTTATTCTTCCGAAGTTTTATCCCTATCTCAGGGATTCCTCTCAATAGACTGGGTCTCCTCTTCAAATATCGCTTCAACGAGAATCCGTTTCGTCCTCGACAGAAAGCGCCGTCAAATACTTGCCGTATAGGCGTCGTTTTGGCCTCACTCTTTAACAAAAGGTGACCGGACAAATAGTGTCCTTTTACTTCAGGTGGCATTTCATCAACTCCTTCGATGAACTCATCATTCAACCAATCCTTTGTATCAATAATCCCTTCCTCCATCTTTGATTCAGTACCTTGTTCTGCATATAGCTTTTCTGCCATCTTTGAATCAGTACCTTGTTCTGCATAGAGCAGCTTCACTTCTTCAGTGTTCTTCGCATCCATTCCTTGTTCCACATCCAGCCCTTTCTCTTCATCTGCTTCAACGGATTCTTTCTCGACTTCAGCCCTATGACTTTCGTCAACTTCTACAACAGACTTCTTCTTGACTTGAGCCTTTTCACCTTCTTCAGCAAAATGCCCCTTTTACAACTTGAGCCCTTTTACCTTCTTCAACGGCAATCTGCGTGGATGTCTCCTCTACCATTTGCTCGGATGATACTACAATCCCAGCATCTTCCTTAATAGAAGCTGGATCAACTGCTTTCATCAAGGTAACTCCTACAACCCTTGGCTTCTCACTCATCCCGAACTTCTAAACTGCTTCCATCGCAGATCTTCAAATCCAAGTTGGGCATTCGGCAAACTCCCGTTCCAGGCAGCGAGCCCTTTTTTGAACTAGCACCATGGAGGGCTTCTGTATTTCTGTATTGGCTCTCTGTGTCCTTCTCCTCCTTTTGTTCCTTGTAATCAATTTCCTTATCTTCTAGCATCAACCTCCAGATCAACTCATCTTCTTCCCGAAGATCTGCTATTTTCCTTTCGATGAGTGTATAGCTCGTTCTTATCTCATCCTCAGAAGGAGTTTCTTCCTCCAACTCCGCTTCTGCCCTTTTGATCCACTTGGAAATAGTCGTTCTTTTAACGGCTCTACTTCTTAATGCCCACTTCATGGCTTAGACTTGCTTTTGTTCTTAACTTGACCTTTTTTTGCTTAACGCACTATACCTCGGCCTTATCCTTTTAATCCAATTTGCAAAACTTTCTTAAAACCTTATTTGCATAACTTCTTCTTTTGTTATGATCTTGCCTAATTTTGCATAGGCCTTTTTCTTGATGCTCTTAATATCAACAAATTGGATTTACGATTTTTAACTTTTAAACTTTAATCAAGAGTGAATTCTTCTTAATCTTTATAACTTGAATCCGGTAACTTAAATCCGGTAACTTATAACCGGTAACTTAAATCCGGTAACTTATAACCGGTAACTTAGATCCAGTAACTTATAACCGGTAACTTAGATCTTTTAGCTTGAATCCGGCAACTTGAATCTGTAACCTGGATCCGGCTCGAGGGACCAAAATGTTAGCCAATCTTCTTTCTGGCTGGTTCTCTTATGTTGCTCACTCTTCTGCCTAGAGGTATAGTCAGCGCCGAGGTCTTGTCCTAAAATGAAGCGGCTTTCCGAGCTCTAAACTATTGTGAAATGACGAGTCTCACAAAGCTCCTTAACACAACATAACATACTTTATTTTCAAGCGCACTCTATATACAATCAAACATACACACGTGACCAGGCACTCCTGGTCAAATATTAAAAAAAGCATTTACAGAGTAATAATAATAAAATAATCCCTAACACCGAGCAATGTATTTTATGCAGCGGTTTCTTAACAATTAAAATAATTAGGCTTTAAAAAAAAATGGAGCCGTCTCTTTCTTTCTGTCTATAAATTTTAATGTTCTATTAGTTTTCTATTACATCTTCTAATGTTTCAGATTTGTTATCTCTCCCAAACTTTACATCTCTTTATAAAAATTGAAATATTGAAATTCAATTAGGAAATTTAAATTAGCGCAAAGTAAGTTAGAGACATAACTTGAAAGACTTAAAACAACTCTTTTTTGCTGATTAAATCAACATATATAGTCACGACCGTCATGGGTTTTGTCACGGATGCGCGCGCATCATCATTATGATCATTATCATTATCAAATGATAATATTAATAATAATAATAATAATAATTATTATTATTATTATTATATTATTATTATTATCCATCAACATATATAGTCACGACCGTCATGGGCCGGTTCTGTCACGGATGCGCGCGCACAGGGAGGTCACGTGCTCGCCGGCAGCCAACGGGCGCGCGCCGCCGGCATTACGTCATAGATTATAAACACAAGGTAATAAGGCCAAATAAAAAAATAAGTGTGTGATAAGGCACAATTTGGATTATCTACTTATTTAATTGCCTTATTCTCTGTGTGAAGTTCACGGATAGATATTGGTCAGAATGGATAAAATAAAAAAAGTGTCAAGGGATGGGAATCGAACCCACGACCTTCCGCTTACCGGGCAGATGCCATGACCACTAGGCTACCCTGGACATATTTTTCCGTTCACATTTTTATTTTTATATTTTCAAGACACACACAGTTTGGGGCGGGACGTTTCACAAGAGAGACATCCACGGCGCCAATTTATAATTGTAACGAATAGTATTTTAATTAAAACATTTTTAAAATATATACGCACTCGGGTAAAACCCGGGCGTTGCCCGGGCCATTCGTCTAGTCTCATTCTAATGAAATTGTTCGTATTAAATATATTCTGAATATATATATATATATATATGTAATGTTCCTCTCTCTTCGATTAAATAAATAAATATGCTTTATTAAATTAATAAACTAATTTTTATTATATATATTTTTAATGTCAAACGTACACTTTTTAAATAGATTCATAACAACAACAATAATTACAGTGCTGCCAAATCCAAACAATCAAAAATAAATTAATTAAACAGAGTATATTATAATATTATTATAAGGTATATTACAACTCCCCAGACTTCAAGCGACTTCATCCCTCCTGGGATGTCGATGCAGATAAGGTTGGATATTGGAGATGAGAGCCGTTCTTGGAGTTTTATCATCAGACTCATATTCAACATATTTGGGGTGGCCATCCATTTTGGTTAACCTTGTCACTCGATGCGGACCAGATAGCTTCCATTCCTTTCCAACCTTCTGATGTCTTACCAAAATATAATCGTCGATATTCATCTCTGGTGGCAGGGCTTTCTTACGACTGTTAAAATAAAACTTTGTTCTTTGTCGGTAGAGGTTTTGCTCAATTTGACTTTTTTCTGTTTCATAAAGGGGACAGTGAAGATTAAGCTCTTTATCGGCAGGTAAAACAGGAGAAGTTTTTGTAAGTTTGAATAAAGGGGAGCAACCCAGGTAGGAGTTGTAGGATCTATTATGGTAGCGTACTGCCGCTTCTAAGGCATTTTTCCATCCACCCTTGAAGTGAGGATAGCACGAGAGAAAGGTCTTTATATCTCGTATAGCTCGTTCCGCTAAACCATTTCCTGCAGGGTGATAAGGAGAAGTAGTTATTAATCGGATGTCTTTGGAGGTTGCCCACCTAGGGAATTCTCCATACACAAATGATCTCCCTTGATCGGAGACTATAGTTCTCACTGATTTCAGATCCTCATGTTCGTTGGAATATTTTATTAGAGCACGGCCATGTTGTTTCATTGCCTTTGCTGGAGCTACCCTAGTAGCCTCGTCAATAATTAGTAAAAATGTTGAATTCTTATCCTTAATGTTAGAAGGAGCCTCGGCGAAATCTACATGTACAGTATGGAAAGGTACCCTTGATTGATGGGGCAAACTCATCTTTGAAGGACGGCTCTTATACTTGAACTTGACCCTTTGACAGATAGGACAAGAAGATACATATTTCCTTATGTCATTCTTCATACCAGGCCAAACAAAGCGTTGCTTCATTTTATAATATGTCCTCCAAAACCCCGAATGTCCTCCTGATAAGGGATCATCATGGTACATAGATAAAATTGAAGTTCGATGTTCGTGAGGGACAAAATATTTCCCGTGATCTTCTAATTTTAAAGGAATACTCTGATGTTTAACAAACAGTACGGTTTGATCGCTGGAATTTGGTGTTTCAACAGCCAATCTAGACAGCGCGTCTGCATCGCTGAGCTCCCTGCCAAAACGGTGGTTCACTCTCATTTCGAATGAGCTCAGAAACAGCTGCCACCTCGCAAGTCGATCCTGGAGATGGCCACAGAAAAGTAGCTGTGTCAATGCGCGATGATCCGTGTGGACAGCAAAAGACTTGCCTTCCAAATACCATCTGAAGTGTTTGACAGCCTTCAACACAGCAAGGCATTCTTTTTCGGTGATGGAATAATTTTGTTCAGCCTTTGAAAATGTATATGAATAATAACTAATCACTCTGAGTTGAAGTGATTTCCTTTTATTCACGTCTCTCTGGTATAGAATAGCCCCTGTTCCATAATATGAAGCATCTGTTGACATTTTATAGGGCAATGACTCATCTGGGATTGCCAGTATTGGTTTTGACGTGATGATATCAATAAGTTTTAAATAGGCCTCTTCACATTTATCAGACCACATAAAACTAGAATATTTTTTCTTCAGGTTGTCCAACGGTCGAACTATCGTGGCATAGTTTGGTATATAGGCCCGAAAATGACCTGTAAATCCAGTAAAACATTGTAGTGACTTAAGATTATATGGGCGTTTCATGAGTTTAGACTTTTCGATTACTTCCTCCTTCATTTGCTTCGAGTTACCGTTGATAATTCTACCTAAAAGTTCCACCTCAGATACACAAATTTGGCACTTGCCCAAGTTCACTGTCATATTATATTGATTCAGTCTATTGAGAACTTTGTAGGTGAGGGAAGCTCATTCTTCAAGGGTTGGGGCGCCACAACAAATGTCGTCAATTTAAACAACCACTCTGAGTTCCAATAAATCAGCCAACATCTCGCTCATAACCCTTTGAAATCTAGGAGGTGAATATTTCCACCCGAACGGTAGTCTCTTAAACTCATAAAGTCCATCAGGTGTTACAAAAGCAGAGAACTTTCTCGTGGCTTTAGTTAGACCGACTTGCCAAAACCCATCCTTCAAATCAATTTTTGTAAAGTATCGACAACCCCCAAATTTATTAATGATTGAGTCGATTCTAGGAAAAGGAAAAGGGTCCAAAAAAGTCTCTTTATTCAACTGTCGATAGTCAATACAGAGTCGGTAGGACGAGTCCGTTTTAGGAACTAGAATACAAGGTGATGCGTACTCAGAAGTAGAAGGAGTAATAATATCCCCATCTAGCATCTCCTTGATTTTTCCAGCAGTCCATGCTCTCTTGTGATCTGACATAGGGTAAGGTTTACACGCCACGATGTTATTATTGGGCTTCAATAGAAAGTCGATCTCGTGCAATGATAATTCCTTTTTGGAGACATTGCAAAGCTTGGGGAATATAGTGATCAGGTCATCACTGGTAAAAATAACTTCTTTTGACCGCAAAGACAAGCACTTAATCTCATCAGTCCCAAAGTTCCATTGAATTCGGAGATCCCTCATGGTGGGCTTTCCTATTAACAGTCCGAATGGCATCTCCCTCAATATTGTCGCCGTCATCATTCTCTGTTGATCGTCAACCTGAAGTTCCACCTTAATATTCTCAGTAGCTCGGACATGGCTTTCGTCAATCGTTGTTATCGTGGTCTCTGATGGATAACTTTTCATTTATATTTGGCCAAAAGGTCTCTTCTCATTAGATTGATAGAAGAACCTGGATCCAAGAAAGCAACAAGTTTTACACCATTTATAATAACGGGCCACCTAGAATCGGGACTTTTGCAAGACAAAAATAGGATCGATTTTGTCATCGGGATCGTACAACCCTCTAAATTTAGTTTTTTTGAAGAGAAGACACAGAATTATTTTGATTGTTCATTGTCTGTGATGCCTTCTCAATTTGATCAAGTTTGGCAAAATAGGCTGGCTTCTTGACCACTGTGTTGCCAGTTGTCTGGTAGGGCTTGGGTTCAAAAGGTTTTTTCTCCAAACTGGGACGGATATTTTTCAGCAGCTGAAGAAGAGTCTCTTTGTTTTCGATTTTCACAGTGGACAACTGATTCTGCATATCTGGGGGTAGCCCATGAATCACTCCAATTATCAATAGCTTTTCACTTAAGCCGGGCATCCCTAATCGCATTTTCCTTTGTTTTTGGTGGAAGTAATCGATCAGAGAGCCGCCTCGATATCTCCACTTGAACGCCCTATCATATTTGTCTATGGGGTTATCCCCTAATGAGGATACAAAATCTTCTTTCCATGTTTCCTAGCTAAAGTTGCATTCATCAGCAAGTCTGCTATCGAACCACAATTGTGCAGTTCCCCCTAGGTAGTTACTCATACCATATATTTTGGATTGATCTTTTACCCAACCATTATTTGCACAGACATTTTCATATAGGGTTATCCAAGTGGCTGGATCTAAGTTATTACCGGAGAAATCAGGTGCTTTCATTTCGACATGTCTTGGTGCATATTCATGCTGGTTTAAACTTAAATTTTGAACTAAAGAATTAACTAGTTTTTGTTGTTCTGCTACAGTAGTTATCAATTTGCTAAAAGTGTCTTCTGTTAATAGAGATTTTGCATCTAATTCCTCCTCATCCATTACGCAAATTTGTAAATCTTCAAATGATCGATTTTTGTATATTTCAATTATTTTTGATGGAACTTTAACAATTCTATTAGAATCCTTTTCTAAATAATAAGAAGTTAGATTCTTTCCACATTTAAACACGAGCTCGTGATAAATGGGCATTTGAAATTCTTCAGGGATAGATAGAACGTTAGCATCAGGGTTAAAGCTATAGCCAATTACCTTTTTATTCTTAAAATGCAGGATGATCGATCCTGTCGGCTGCGCCATTTTTGTAATGTTCCTCTTCGATTAAATAAATAAATATGCTTTATTAAATTAATAAACTAATTTTTATTATATATTTTTTTTATGTCAAACGTACAATTTTTAAATAGGTTCATAACAACAACAATAATTACAGTGCTGCCAAATCCAAACAATCAAAAATAAATTAATTAAACAGAGTATATTATAATATTATTATAAGGTATATTACAACATATATGTTATATTTCTATAGGTGTGAAAAAGAATCAGCAGTCGTTTGTGGCCGTCTCCACCTCAATAATCATCTCTTTATTTTTTTCAAATCTTTTTTAAACAAAACAAAAATTTACATACTCCATTTAGTTAAATCTTCAGAAAAAAACAAAATAAAATTTACATTCCATTATTCAAAATGTATCACTACCCCCCACAAAAAAAAAATTGTATTAATTTTTTTCTCAACGGAGGTTGGGAGGGGATGGGAGGTAAAGGATAAGATACATTGCAAAAATTATATTACACAAGTAACCATATTGTTAGGGGAAAATCACAGGAAAAGGTGGCCATACAAAACCTAACTAACAATAGGCAGGGAAAAAAAATGATATTTTAAAAAATGGAGACACTCTCCATATAGAATCCCATTCCAGGGCAACTTTTTGTTATTTTCCCAATGAACCGCACCCCATTTCTTGGAATGTATATGACCTTTTTCACCTTTGGAAAACCTCACAGGATACAACTGGTTCCGATTCAGTTTGGGTGTCTACTGAAACCAGCAGTAGTTTCTCCAGGGGCTCTGTGGGGTGATCTGGATTTTTTTTAATGGAAGAGAACAAAACCTGAGGACTATCGGTGGAAGCTTGCTTGTTAGGTTCGACACCCAAGCATCCTTCCAAATCCCCTATTTCCTGAAATTGGAATGGTGGTTCAGTATTATCTTCAGTTACCGGATCCCAGATTAGCGCCCATCGGAATAATCTACCGTTAGTATGTTTGAAATTATTTAACCAAATTAATGCCTTATGGTCGGTATGAGCTATCACATGTTGACCTGAAATATAGGGATGATATCTTTTACATGTTTCTATTATCGCCAATAATTCAAGTTCTGTTATTGTATACTTGGATTCTGCTCCCCTTAAAGCCCTACTATAAAACGCTATGGGTCTTAAGGTGCCATCAGGATACTCCTGTTTAAATACGCCTCCTAAACCTGCAATACTAGCGTCGCAAAAGATATGTGTAGCTAATAATGGATTATAAATTTGGAGGATTGGTTTCGAAACTAATGCTTCTTTAAGGGCTTCAAAACTCCTCTGACACTCTTCACTCCACGTAAATTTTACATCTTTTTTCAATAGATCATTTAACGGCGCTCTCAACTTATTAAAATTATAAATTTTGCATAATGCGTAACGCTGCCCAAAAATGACCTTAAGCATCTAACATCACGAGGAGGGGGCAAAGATTTAATTATACCAACATTAGTACTTGAAGGAGAGATTTGATCTCCAAAAATTTCGTAACCCAAATAATTTATCTTTTGCATAAAAAACAAACATTTATCTTTCTTAAGTTGGATACCTTCCTCTTGTAGGATTGCAAATATTTCCCCAAGGTGTTCTAAATGGGATTCGGTATCTTTTGAGAAAACCAATATATCGTCAAAGTAAGATATTATATTTTTAAGTTCATATTTCTGCAATATGGAAGTGAGGATCCTGTTAAAAATAGCAGGAGCTGTCCGCAATCCAAATGGTAATCTGCACCATTGGTAAGAACCTTCAGTGGTGGTAAAGCAAGTAATAGGTTGATCTTTTTCATGTAAACCAATAGTCCAGTATGCACTTAGAATATCAAGGCACGAGAATACTTTTGAGCCTTGCACCTTTTGGATGATATTTTCAACTAAAGGAATTGGGAAACTATCTCCTATCAGTTTTGAATCCAATTTCCTAAAGTCGATACATAGTCTAGATTTATCATTTTCTCCCTTTTTATGTGCTAAAGTTACTGGCGAACTATATGGAGAAGAAGCATGCCTGATAATGCCATATTTTAATAATTACCTAATTTGTTCCTTAATTATTTCGGTGTCCCTGGGATTATGTCGATAAGGTCTGAGACAAACAGTAGTTTTATCTTTGAGTCTTAACCTGGGGGATCTACTTTTAATGGTCTAATATTATATTTGTTTTCACCAAAAATATCATTATAGCGACTTAATAAAATGTAGAGATTATTCTTAAGCTTGTCATCATTATTTAGATAGCTGTCTTCTAGATTTGGCAAGGGTAAGGGTCGAAAGTTTGGTTGGTAAACGAGTTTAGATTTAAAACAAGAGGGGACATTTATGTTATATTGATCAATAGTTTTATCTAAAAGAGGTAATTTTTTATATTATTACATTTTCCTGAAAGTTTTAAACAATAATTATGTTTTTTACAATATTTAACATTATTAGAAACGCCAAAATATATTTTTTTAGTTATCTCAATATTACAAAGCATTGAGTTCATCTTTAGAAAATGTATATTGAAATTTGGATAAAAACACATTATTTTGCATAATAACATTCTAATCAAAATCAATATTTAGGTTAAAATATTTCAGGTACTTAGTGGATACTATCAGAAAATTCAAATATGGATTATCAATAATATAGAACAACATATTGTTAGTTATATCTCCAATTCTGATCGTTAAACAAATTTGTCCAAATATTCCAATACGGTTAGATACAGTGCTAATCATATTAGGTGTGTTTGTGTGTTGTCGGCTAGAGTTATTTATCTTATCTAAAAGGCATTCAGGTAATAGGTGTACGGAAATAATATTAATGTCACTGCCTGAATCAAAAAGTACTAAATAGGTTCCCAAGAGTAATGAATCTACCCCAACGTCACTCATCACTCCTGTGCACCACCATTGTTGCCCTACATTACCTCGAAAGTCTTGTTAAAACTGCTTTCGCCGGGTTTCTTGTCGGTCGCCAACCTCTCTGCTGGGGCGGGCACCTGAAGGAAGAGAATCCTGTGAAGGCGTTGCATTCCTTGAGTCGATATTTTGAAAGTCCCTTCGATATCTGGGGCCATTAAATGGTGAAGATGTCTCTTCATGTCGAAATCCTTCTTCCAGGGAATATGCAATCTTAATCCACATGTCCAGATTAGCTGGATTGGCAGCGATCAAAAATGGTCTCAGCTTTGCGTTTACATTCGAAGAAAGCGCTTCCAGGGTCTGCTCCGAACTTATATTCAATATTTTGGCCAACTTCAGTTTATTAAAATAGTAGTCCATAAGGGGTTGCGATGGTAGCTTCTTTTCAGTCCAAAACTGCTTCATCAATCCACTTGTCGATACCGGGAAAAATGTATTCATAGTTTGGTGAAGTTCATCCAACGTAAACACGTCTTGGCACATCGAGGCGTAAATCTCTAACGCTTTTCCTTTAAAAATGCTCGGGATCATTGATAGAGCATCATTTTCTGAAATACATTGAAGCTTGACTATCCTTTCAAAAAGATTTCCCCATTCTTGATACGTAAGGCCTGTATCAGGGTTGAAAATCGGCAAAATTTCCTTAATTGAAATGTCGACCTTCGCTCTGGTTACAACCTCTTCTTTCTGTAAAGTTTTCAAGTCATTCTTCGATGTCATTTCTAATTTAATTATTGATAAGATTATTCTTGGGATCCTCCCGTAGGCAGCGATCCTGTCGGCTAGCTGTTATATTTCTATAGGTGTGAAAAATAATCAGCAGTCGTTTGTGGCGGTCTCCACCTCAATAATCATCTCTTTATTTTTTTTCAAATCTTTTTTAAACAAAACAAAAATTTACATACTCCATTTAGTTAAATCTTCAGAAAAAAACAAAATAAAATATACATTCCATCATTCAAAATGTATCATATATATATATAGATGGAATATTTGCCGGGAGAAAATTAATCCATGGAAGCAATGGTCGCCTCTCCCGTCAAAATAAACGTCAGAATCTGACGCCATCCATTGACCGTCGCCTCAACTAGCGGCATCGGGTCGGTGAATTTTCCATCTATGTTTTGCCAATAGATTTGGCCCAGCCACAGTGCCAGCAAAACACCTCTTTGGTAGATTGTGAGGATTCCATTAGATCCCGTGTGGATCTCCTGGAATAAAGTCCGCCCTAGATTGACGAGGGCCATTAGCCCGAAACCATCGTCTCTAGGTGGACGCCTGTCGGTTTGCCAAAGTTGGTATTGTGGCTTTGTCACCGACCCGATGCCGCTAGTTGCGGCGACGGTCAATAGATGGCGTCAGAATCTGACGTTTATTTTGACGGGAGAGGCGACCATTGCTTCCATATATATATGAAATAAGTTGAGTTATCCTGTCGACTCACTGTATTAAGAGGATGACTGGTAGCCTCTTGTAGAGAAGCCTGTCGACTAACTGTAATGAGTTGAGTTCCTGTTGACTCTTGTATTACTGTGTTGACCAAGAGGAACAGTCAGGATGGGGAGTTTTCCAGTACCTCTCTGCACCTTGGAAGACCTTTAAAAGTTCTCACAAAATACAGGCAGTCGTGGTCGAGGCAGAGTGGAAAGCTTGGGAATGTCCACACAAAAAACGAAGACACAGTTGCACTAAGAAAGTTCCGTTAACAGATAAAAGTTGAGCTAGGAGCGAAAGATGTAGATAGAAGTTTTCTTACTAACTACATGTTAGATGAGATCGACATGAGGTACGACCGACGCGGGCTTGCACTGAGGGTGAACTCCCTGTCAGGTGACTGTAAAGGGACTGTATTTATAGGTTAAAGACGGGGGGGGGGCTTATGTGACAGGGGGCCGTTTCTGAGAAAGGGGGCTTTGCATGTCACCAGGTGTGAGAGGGGGCTCTGCATTCCACCACATGTGAACAGTGTGGGTGGTCTGGTCCATTTTTAGACCTTCTTGTGGGCATTCTAAATCTATCTCGATTTTGACGTTATGACTTCTATCTCTTGCTTAGCTCAACTTCCAATCTATTACAGATTTTATTTATTTATCCTCAGTTTGTACAAATTACATTACATATGATGATGTAAAGACACATGTCAATAATACGTATAATCATTTACAGATGGGTTTCTATTATACAACATTAAAATTTTGTTGAAATATGAAATATAGTGAATAAAAATATAGAAATATGATTGCGGGTACAAAAAGTGTAAGTGGACAAAATTAAACATGTAATATATAAAAGATATAATAAATAATAAAATAAAAATAATTTTTGAAACAATTAGATGTTTTGCAATACTAAAATAATATCATGAAAAATAAAAGTAAATTTGATTAAAGTTTTTTTTTTGTTTAATGTTGGATTAAAAATTTGATTATATAATTGAAAGGTAAAAATAAAAATAATTATTCTAGATTTTATACAAAAATTCAAATATAATTAAAGGTTATTAATGATTGGATAAATGTTGGGTAGTGGAAGATTGAACAAAAATTGTCTCTTTTTAAGAAAAGTTACAACTGTTGTGTGTAGATCATATCCCATTGGTAAAGATTGGTGTTTTTGACTCTCTGAAGCGGGAATATGTGAAATGATCCCTTCGTTTGTCCACAATGCTGGTATGTAGAGAATGATTTCTCTTTTGTGTCATAAAGTCTATATAAGATTTAACTAAGTTGTTTTAATTAGTGATAATTTGTAAAGTTTTTATAAATAATGAGGTCACGTTGGTGATCGCATAATTGCGACATACAACTATTTGGTAGCTGTACATTTTTTCTAGTAGTTGAATAATATAAATTGTTTAGACGCTGGGTCTTTAAGAAGCACAGTGAAATATGAATGTAAAATTAATCATATTGTACCAATAATAAATTGTGATGCGCTGTGTCGGTTGTATAAATAGAAATTTCAGAAGCGCAATTTATTGGTTGGATTGGTTACTAATATGTTATGTATTGTGATCTCCATTAACAGGTAAAATGTTTAATATGTGAAGTGTGGTGTGGTTAAGGAGCTTGTGAGATTTATGAGATTCTCGAAGAAATCTAAATGGTTGGTTTGAAACATTTGTTTAAAATGGCGATCATGAAACTTGCAGTCAAGAACATCTGCCTTGAGCGGGATGGAGGTGTAACTGAAATAGATTCGGGGGACCCTATTACTGGCGGTCACTGTCTGTCTTTCTTGGTATCGTCGTGGATGTTTGTTATTTTTGTCCTTTACTTGAAACTGAATTTCTCTCTTTTGTTTTTAAGTTGGCAATTTTCTTGCTTATTTGAAAATATAGTTTTCTCGATGTTCGTAAGTGTTTGTGTTTTCGAAGTTGTTTAAATTTAATAAGATTGTTATACGATTATTTCAGGCTAAAAGTGAGTGAAAGATATGACTTTCGACGTGGACACGCTTTGAGGTGAGATGTGGTGTCACAGGCGTGAAGGCGTCTTTGGCCTGAAAAGTGAAAAGGTTTTGTGGTGTGGCACTGTCACACGAAGTGAGAAATGTGAATGAAAAGGTGTCACGTGAAGTCTTAGTTTGGTACAAAATCTAACCTGTTTCACCATGAATAACAAATTTAATAAAGTCATGGGTGGTTGTTGTATGAAACACATCGAGAGAATATTTGACTGTTAGTGGATGTGGCACGCTTAATGTGAATTATTTTATTGTGGCGACGATATAGAGCTAAGTGGAGCTTGTGTGGCTCAAGATTTAGATTTGTGTATTAAGTCGCGCACTAAAAAATGTTGCCAATTGGATAAAGTGATGTGTGAGTGTTGTAACGTTTGTTGAGAGAGATTTGTTGATGATTAAATATGCGTGTAAAAGGAAAGATGAGGGAGTGTATTTATCCTCGAATATTAACGATTGTAATCGTTTTGGAAGGTTGTGACTTAAATTAGCTACTGGCGGTGAAGTGGAGTGAATCTTTATTTTTAACTTGTTTTGGGAAAGATAGTTGTTTTCCCTAGTGGTGTTTTTGAAGATATTGTATCTTCCGATTTTTGCAATTAAAAAAATTGCGTTTCACCTATGTTAATTTATATTTAAAATTTGAATATATTTTTTAAATCGTTGATTATGGCAGTTAAAATGATTCTTGTAAAAGGGCAATGTCGTGAGAGTTACAAATAATTTGAATTGGGCGCTTACTTAAAATGGTGAACATTACCAAATTTTAAGAATTGATAAAAAATATTGGTCTTTTGGTATAAAGATAACTAATAAGTAAAACAAAAATAAGTTGAGAATTATGATGAATGACAATTTTTAAAAATAATAATAATAATATTTTTTTTTAAGTCATAGCTTTGGATAATGCCATTTTAGGTAAATTTAGGAAAGGCATGTAAGATTAGTAAATTAGTAAAAATGCGTGATGGGTAAAAAAATTTTTTTTCAAGTAAAATTGAGAGTAATAACTTGAAATTTATAATCTGATTAAAAATTAAAGTAAATTTTATAAATGTGAGAGTGTGAAAGTTTTAAAAATTGAATTAAAAATGGTATAAAAAAGTAAAATTTGATTTTAAATGCTTAAAGTGAAAATATAAATACAAAATTTAGGTTGAATCAAGTTGTGAACTTGAGGATTAAGTTATGTAAGATTTTAAAACTTACAGTTTTGAAGATAGTTCAGTCAGGAGACTTGGTCTTTGGTGATCGTCCTGCTGTCGGGGAAGTCGCTCCATGTAGATATTGTAGAAGCTTGTAACTTCTGGAAAGTTGTTTGTCGCTTGTTGCCTTGAGAATTGTCTCGATGATGTCAAGTCGAAGGTGGAGAACTTCTCACAGGGTTTGGGTACATCGCTGCTTGGTTTCCAGGACTTGCGGGAATTTCGGGGCTGTCGTTGGCGCGGTCAGCTTGCTCCCGGCGTTGGCGATCTGTTAGCAGGTCTGTGGAGGTCCCTTGGGGCGGCGTTTCTTCCGTAAATATCTTGGGGGAGAGATTGCTTGGACGTTTCGTTGGAATGGTCGGTTTGTTCCTCCATCTTTGCTCTTTCTCGCTTCCTATCTGAACAGGCTTCTTACCTTCTTCGTTGTGTCATCCTTCGTTTTGGTCATCCTGTCGACTCACTGAAATAAGTAGAGTTATCCTGTCGACTCACTGTAATAAGAGGATGTCTGGTAGCCTCTTGTAGAGAAGCCTGTCGACTAACTGTAATGAGTTGAGTTCCTGTTGACTCTTGTATTACTGTGTTGACCAAGAGGAACAGTCAGGATGGGGAGTTTTCCAGTACCTCTCTGCACCTTGGAAGACCTTTAAAAGTTCTCACAAAATACAGGCAGTCGTGGTCGAGGCAGAGTGGAAAGCTTGGGAATGTCCACACAAAAAACGAAGACACAGTTGCACTAAGAAAGTTCCGTTAACAGATAAAAGTTGAGATAGGAGCGAAAGATGAAGATAGAAGAGTTCTTACTAACTACATGTTAGATGAGATCGACATGAGGTACGACCGACGCGGGCTTGCACTGAGGGTGAACTCCCTGTCAGGTGACTGTAAAGGGACTGTATTTATAGGTTAAAGACGGGGGGGCCTTATGTGACAGGGGGCCGTTTCTGAGAAAGGGGGCTTTGCATGTCACCAGGTGTGAGAGGGGGCTCTGCATTCCACCACATATGAACAGTGTGGGTGGTCTGGTCCATTTTTAGACCTTCTTGTGGGCATTCTAAATCTATCTCGATTTTGACGTTATGACTTCTATCTCTTGCTTAGCTCAACTTTTAATCTATTACAGATTTTATTTTTTTATCCTCAGTTTGTACAAATTACATTACATATGATGATGTAAAGACACATGTCAATAATACGTATAATCATTTACAGATGGGTTTCTATTATACAACATTAAAATCTTGTTATAAGTTATATACACAATGTGGGATTGTTGGTTTAAATTACCATATATATATGTTCAAAGTATATTCGTATACATTTTTTATTAAAGATATTGTAAAATGAGAGTTATTAAAACACATATACATGTATAAACCGAAATAATAATATTTCCATTAACAAATATTTTTACACAATATGCTAATGTGATGTTCTAACACAAAGGGGGGGGGGGGATTACATCTCTTGAGATAATTACTCCTTTTCAAAATTGCATCGCCCAATGAAAAATTTATAATTTCACTAAGAACAGATTCAGTAATATTAGGAAAAATATAACTATATTTTGATTATAGTGTTCAGGTTTCAACTATACCTAGGCGGTTTCAATTTCTCGATGCCAAAGTGATTTGTCTGATTTTGCTAACATTACTTTAGTTCTATTTATTATATATTATTTAGTGTTGTGTGTGAGAGCGAGAATTTATCCACATATATTTTATTTAATAGTATGTATTTTGTTTCTGAATCGTTCATATTTGCATCAATCAATTTACAAAGAGACAGATATTAGGCCTCTTTATAGTACATATTTGTTTCCGTATATAAAAAAGTAAAAACACAATTTTTGAATTTTGAAGGATTTATTTGTAAAATATTATTTCAATTTAACAATGTCAATAGACACTCCCCCTAATTCTGACCTCACCGTCGAAAGGAAAAACAGATGGGACTTGACCTGAAGCGATACGTCTTGCTACCCACTACTTTCAAGAGACCTAGAGTCGCGGTATAGTCAGATCCCCCTTCACCTTTTGTGTTTGTTTAAGGAAAGTATCTTAGTTCCATTTATTCTTTCTTTTTCTCTTAGCCGTGGGGCTACGAGGTGCGAGAGCGCTAACATTTTTGGTATTGAGATGGAAGCTGAGGAGATAAGTAGCTCCTATGGGTCATTGGCAGAAAAGACAGCAGCAATACCTACTTGATGGCGATGTTTCCATCGAAGTTTCGAAAAAGAGTCGTCAAGTTTACGGAAATAAATTCAGCATATAACCGCTTTAATTTGTAAATAATGGACGGAGATTCACATTCGTCCTTAAGGAGCGTCGGCGATACAAATCAAGCCTCGGAAAAAGTGCCAATATTCAAATTTGGGCAGATCAAGTTGAGACCTCAGAAGAGAAAAACAACACGATACCTATTCTCTCACTACAGCAGCACAATGAGAAAATCTCATACTTAAAAAGCCAGAGGATCAAGGTTGCGAGGCTGGTGCCAGCTTTTCAAAAAACCCTACTTAATATGAAGCCTAACGGTCAATGCTGCTGATCGGCTAAGTGACTGTTGGCGATCTGCAACGGAATCACTTCGAGGAGCAGCCTTCAGAACGGTACTTTCAAGCCAGACAGGGCTTGACCGAGACGACTCATGAGGCCTACGGCGCGGCCTAACCTCTGTCTCTAGCTCTTTTTCTACTCTAAATATCTCCACCTTTTCCCTTTTTTCAATGTTCTGCATATATGACGCGTAACCGCCGGTGCATTCGCGTGAACCTTGTTATAGCCCTTTATTGTTAATAAAAAATAGAAAATCTTTTTGAAATTTCTTTATTCAAACTCCATATCTTAATCTCTCCACTTCCTTATTTCTATTTCACATTCTTTAAATGTTGATTCAGATATTTTTTAAATATAATAATCATCACACAGAAAAGATGATTCAATTGTTCAGTTTTTTTTAGTTTTCATTTTTTTTTTTTCATTTGAAGAACTTTTTTTTTACGCTTAGTAAATACGAGGCGAAGTAACACCAGGCCAATTAAGCGACCATTTTTTTACAGAATAATATTTACATACAATTATTTTGGATTAATTTTTAATATAAACCTATTTTTTCTTATTCTTACTGAGAAGATGGGCATCGCAGTCATTCACTCAACTCAGGCAATTTCAAGGGTTAATGCTCTGGGGCTGGTTGGATGGAAAAGCTGTCATCTATTTAAACTATATTGATTTTGAAACAACTAAATGGATTGAAAAAAATAATTATATCAAATACCTAAGCACTATTATAATACAATTTTTGCCATCACACACACTTTTTGCCTGTGGTTTATGTTATACTTCTGTATTGCTATTCTATGGCACTTCTACTATTTATTATTGATGTACTTTCAGTATGAAAGAAATTGCACTCGGGAGAATTCTCGGGAAAAGCCGGGTCATTCGTCTAGTATATATATATATATAAGAAGATAAAGAAAATATAAATAGAAAAATTGATTTACCAGACATTTACACACCATTTAGATCTTCTTAAAAAATTTTGTGTCTAATTATTTTGATTTCAATTAGTTAATTCTTATTTTTGAATTTACTTATTACAGTCGAACTTGGATAATTCGAACCCCAAGGGACCATAAAAAAATTCGAATTATCCAAAAATTCGAATTAAAAACGGAAATTCTATTTATAGGAAATTCTAGGGACCAAGATAAATATTCGAATTAAAGAGGTTTTCGAATTAAAGAGGTTTTCGAATTAAAGAAGTTCGAATTATCCAAGTTCTACTGTATATACTATTTTAAAGGGAGAGGTGCCATTTTTTAAACTACATGACATTGCTTTATTTATTTTTTTTTATTTAATGAATTTTTAAATATTGTTGTGATACCCGCGATTTCTTAAATTTTATTTTCACACATTAGTATTAACCTGTAAATTATATACACCACTTGTTTAATTATTTTTACATTTATCGCTTCAAAACAAAAGTATTGATACATTAAACATATAAAATATTACATGCAATACATTAAACATTTTTAGTTTCCACTTTTTATTTATTTTTCTCATATATTCATCCTAAATTGTTTTACTTCCATTTTAATGCATTCTTATAATTTTTTTTTTACTTATAGATAAATCGATCTCCACAAAGGTTTGAAATGATTTTTTTATATACACACATTTTATGGCTGAACTTTTTTAAAAAGTTCTTACAGTTTTTGTTTGCATCATTTTAATGATTCAATAATTTTTCATTGAATTGTATTTTATGTACTTATTACAAATATTTTAAAATATAAGATAGACCTCATTATTTTTCCTTTACTATTTTACGATATTTTACTTATTCTGATTATAATTTTTAAATAATATTTTGATACACAAAATTTTCCCCACCTACTCTGTATTTTAAATGATTTCATCTGTGATATTATAACACTATGCGGCGCTGAGTTTGTGTATACAAAAATGTAATGCCTCGATAAAGGTTGGCGTTCAGCCAGCCGAAATATTGGCAAAATAAATATTTTATTAAATCCAATATATGCCTTTTTTATTATCTAATTTATATATATGTATATTTATCATTTATTTTATATTTGTATCTATTTATTCATATATTCATCCTTATATAATCATATTTATATTTATTCTGTATTTAACCTTATATAATCTTATAAGAACATTGTAATAAATCAGTTTCATTCTCTTCCTTCCTGAAATTGCTTACCAAACATGAGTCAGTTTTTTCTCAGTGTTATTAGTGTGGAGTGTGAGAATGTGAAGGAGCAAAATAACTACTTTTTTAACATTTTGAATATATTTATATAAATATTTCACCAATACCTATATTTTCTCACCTGAAAGAATTTTTTGTATTATTCCTTTGCTAATAAACTATTTATTATCAATCATTTGGATTCAGGTCTCCTCTTTATTCCTTAATTTTTTCACTTCCCTATACATAAATTTTGTACATTTTCAGTGGCCACCGTCGCCCCTGTAATAACATTTAGGCGGTAAAGTTGTATTTAAACAACAATCAACTGTCGAAGTTTAAATCTTAAAGTGGTCGAAATATCGATAGTGTCGAATTACAGTTTGTTATATGATAGACCGTAGTTCAGGACATCAAAACAGGGTCGAATTATCGTTTCGAAATAACGAGTTTATATTGTATATATAAAACTAGAAATGTAGTTGTTAAAAAGATCCTTTAAATAAATGCATTCCTTTTATATGTTGTCTTAAATATAGTTGTGTTGTTTGCAATTTTATTTTCTGAGTTGCTATTTTTTTTATTCTTTTTCATTTTTAATATATTTTTTAAAATTTCACCAATGCCTATAGTTTCTTACCTGAAAATAATTTTTGGTATTATTTGTTCACGAATAAACTATTATCAATTATTTTGATTTCTTGTCCTCTCTTTATTTACTTATTTTCACCACTCCTCATTATTTTCTCCATTTTTGCACTGTGCTGTCTAATATAATGTTAATTATGAGGTTTTTATGGATGATATGATTAAATTCTAATTTTTATATAGAAATATATAAGATCTGCCCGATAATCTATACTTTACTTAGAAATTATTTCTACACACCTTTATATTTGAAATGCTGCTTCTTGGAAATCATATTTTACCCATTGCAATTTTTTAGCCACTATCTCTACTCTTAATATATCTGCTGGCCCTTCTGAGTAAACCCGGGGCGTTGCCCGGGTCACTAGGCTAGTATATATATATGGTCCTGCAGGTCAGGGGCCTGCTGGATGATGGTGAAGGCCTCTACGATAACAGGACTGATTCGCCTACAGAACCAGTAGCGGTAAGTCAGTGACAGGTCTCTGGACCCATTGGCGATGCAGAACTCCCGGGCTGAGGCCGTATGTGCTGAATGTGAAAGGGCAAGCAGAGCAGCCGTACCGCTACTTCGGCGTTGTGCCCGGAGAAAGCACACCTACGAAGCTATGACCAGGGCTGGTGACGTGCAGGTCGACTTGGGGCTGCCATCAGCTCAGGAGATGGAAAATGGGTAGAGGAGCCAGGCATGGGCGCTCTAACATGCGGCGGAAGGTGCGAGTCGTCATTCGCTGGAAGGGCGTAGCCGTTCCGCGAAGCACGATAGCCTCGCTACAAGGATTCGCGGCAATTATCGTCCATGAGTCGACTGGTGAACCAGGATAGGGCAGCGTGCGTGACGCGAAGAAGGGGGACGCATTGCCGATGAAGTCTCCAACCCGCGTTCCAACCCAATGCGAGGCGGCGAGGAGACCAGGGAGACGGAGAAACCTGCAGCCTCCGATGATAGTGAGGTCTTAAAGTGGTTCCGCGGCAGCCTTCTGTGGTTCAGGGCCAGAATCTCCGAGGCGGCCTCCCAGACTCCGAGCATCCGTCGACGTCGAGCTGGAAACCAGGTCCCGGGTGGAAGAGGAGTCGGCCATGCACCACTTTCGGAGAGCCAATAGTAGGCCCTTAGGCCACCGCGCAACGCAGTCCGCACCCTTTGAGGCACGCCAACCGCATCTGCGTGCCGAGGTCAAGAAAGCTAAAGCCACATGAAGTACATGAAGGAGGAGAGCATCAAGTAATTTGCAGCTTTGGCTCGACCGACGAGGGAGAGACCGTGGGTGAAGGTAGTCCATCAACGGAAGGCCACGTCCAAGAGATCCAGGAGATGTCCTTCCTGCATTGCGGCTGACGCTCTAGGCCGGATGTTACAACCCAGCATCCTCAAACAGGTGTTTGTACAGGAGATTCCCAGGGAAGAGTCGACGCGGTCACTCCAGGCGTAGCGCCAGAGGCCCACGCTCTTAGCGGACGGCATGAGTGCAAGCCATTAGCAACCAATCGACGGGAAATGGTTCTGGTCGAGATGGAATGATCTAGGGTGTCTTGCACATGTTGCAGGATGGCGGTACAAGTGGCTTGTGGGGCCGCCACTGCTTGTCGAAGGATACGCCGATCCACACGTGCCGACATCACTCTGGTTGCACCGACATTCCTATAAATTGCCACATTTCCTTGTTCCAACCATCTTCTCCACAGTCGGTGCACCGTGGACGCACCAAGGTGTATATCAGCTGTGATTTGACGTATGGACCAACCTGCCCTTTTCAGTCCGATCACCATGCCCCTCGTAAAAGCGTCTGTCTGCTTGAACTGCCTCCGTTTACGATGACCTGGCATTCTCTGTTATTACCCGTGTCTTTTGACACAAGAACAAAATTTCTACAATGATTTTCCTTGAAGAAATAACGACACGAATACTGTCCTTTCTGCAAGTTCCTTCCCTTATATCTTACTCCATGTGCGCACGAGAGCTGCGCATTTTACATCATTTGCATAACTCGGTTAGGCGCGTCTACCCTGAAATTTGCATAATTTTCTGGCCACTATTTCTTGGTGTTCCATTTTCAATGTCACGCAGTGTATAAACAACACACTGTTGCCGAATCAATACAAAAAAAAAAACAAATCAATCAACAACAACAACAACAACAATAGCCTTTATTGGGCACACGTGCCATACAGGATTCTCTCTGTAGGACAAAATAAATAAATAACAAATTAGCATCGTAGTTATATACAAATATTGGGTATTGACCTCGACCAATTATCGAGTTGGATCCGGTGTCTGTGCTAAATATTTTGATTGAACTGATTTCCAGTATTTATAAAAAGCGAATGCAAAGGGTCTGGATTTTACGACTTTTGGCATTAAAACATAAGGCGAATTGCTATTATAGCCGGTCTCTTGACGAAGAATTTCTCTTTCTTCTTCCATTGCCGTACAGTAGAACATGTAGTGTGGAAAATCGAGACTAAATTCACCGTTGCATAAGGTGCATTTTATGGTCTTAGTTTTCAATAGTGAAACATGATTAATTCTCTGTACTACAAAACGGCTTCTTAATTGTACAATGATTCTCTTTAAGGTTAGGGGGATATTGTCATTCAGATAGCATTCCATTGTAGGTGATGAATGAAAGTATTTATAGTGAGAGTAGAGTACTGATTTTCTTATTCTTACATAATCCAGCTGCAAGGACTGATCGGTTGCCGTTCTAATAATTAGGGGGATGTATCTTGGTAGAATATTGAAGTCTGTACATCCAACAAGCCATGATAAGCCGGTGTTATTAAGTAGCTCTGTTATACTTTTTACCAGTCCGATATTCTGTTTTGAAGAAATTGAAATGTCCCACAAATGTGCCAAACATATTGAAGGTAGCCTGCTGCCGTTTATTTTCAGAATTCTAGTCCAGAATTTTAAAGTTAGTTTTTTCACTGTGATATCAAGAGAGTTTCTTCCTGTTTCGGCCCTCAAAATATAGCCTGGAGTATAGCTTGGAAGGCACAGAAAACGTCTGAGAAAGGTATCCTGGATTCTATCTAAGATTAAGGCTTGATCATGTGCCCAGATTCGAGCCGCATAGAGTAGGACTGTCAAAATCATAGAATCCAACAATCTCATACTTGCATGGAAGGATTTGAGCTTTGACTTCAGAATAATCTCCCCCACAGCACCCATCGCGGCCATGGTCCTGGCTCTATAATTTAAAGCAACTTGAGTGAAAGAAATCGAAGGGGTTAGCGGGTAGCCCAGGTAACGTTTATTTTGATATAACACTTAAAGGACTTTGACCCCAATACCATCTTTCTGAACGCGCCACCTTTCCTCCATTACGAAAACCCATTATTCTTGACTTGTTTTCGTTCAGAGTTAGTAAGTTAGTTTCTAGATAGGTTTTCAGTATATTGATTTTCAATTGAAGTTTTATTTTAGAATCACCGATCAAAACAATATCGTCGGCATATAGGAGGAGGTGTATGTTTCCGAAATTGGGTAAGTATATTCCTGACAACCCCGAGTCATCAAAAATTTTAATCAAATCATTAATGAAGAGTAGGAATAGGCATGGGGATAGTGGGTCACCTTGGAGCACCCCCGAACGAATTTCAATGAATTCAGTGATATAATTGTTCCAACGAACCGCAGCGGTCATGTTTTCATAATAACATTTAATTAAGTTGAAAATCGGTGATTCAGTCCTATTTTGACTAGTTTTGTCCATAGCAATGCGTGAGGAACCGTGTCAAAAGCTTTTTTAAGCCTACGAAGAAGGAGTAACATTTGCCTCTTTTCTTCCTTAGGGCAAGTTGGATTACAGATGTCAATATGAAAATATGATCTTGACATGAGTGAGCAGATCTAAAGCCCGCCTGATTCTCTGGGATAATATCATAAGTTTCAATCCATTTGACTAGGCGGGACCTAAGTATTGCTATAAATAGTTTCGCGAAATTGCTCAGCAGTTAGATTCCGCGGTAGTTGGATGGATTGTCAGAATCGCCATTTTTAAAAATCGGATTAATAATAGACCTCGAAAAGGAGGATAGGAATACAGCTGATCTTAGTATTCTGTTGTATAGATCCTTTAGTAACAGTAAGTATGAATGTGGGGAAGGAGCTTAATTGCTTCGTTCGGTACCTCGTCGATTCCAGCTGCCTTACAGTTCTTTAAACGCGAGATTTCTTCTATTATCTCCTTCATTGCAATTTCCGCCAATAAGCCTGTATCCACTTAAAGCGTGTTTAACATAGGAAGGATATATTCTGTTGATGTTTCAGATGAGAGTAGTTTGTCGTAAAATTGGTGCCATTCTTGAAGCTATATGTTTCCTTGAATGAAACTTCTTTTTTTATAAATGCTTATTGTTTTCCAAAGGTTTTTAGAGTCATGAGTATTGCTTGATAAATTTACATGCAATGATTGGTAGTATTTTTTCTTTTTATCTCTATTTAATGCAGCATATAATTTCATTCTTGAAATATAGTTAACACGGTCTGTTTCTTTTTTTTATTTCATGTAGATTTTAAGACGGGATTTAGTATTCTTTTTTGTTAGATAACATTCTCGATCAAACCAGGGCTTTGAATTTGGGTTCGATGTTTTAGATCTTCTCTGCATCCCCGCTTTGCCCATAGTATCAATGATTTTATCAGTTAAAAGCCTCATTGTACTATCTATTGAATGATTCCAATTCAGGTGTATTTCATTTAGTGCCTGCGAGAAAAACTGTGAGTTATCATGTGTCCATCTATAACTTGTTAAAGGTGTTGGATTTGTATGTCTCGAGTAATTCACCATCGACTGTAATGAAGTAATTCTGCGATCAGAACCGGGCACTATAAGGGCAGACAAGGTGATAGGGAGATGGTCCGAGTATGGAGAGCATTCGATTTGGAAGTTCTCAATTAGATCCAAAAGCAAGGGGGTCACCACAAAGTAATCCAAGACCGAAGAGCCACGGTCTGAGATGTAAGTAAAATTGCCATTTTGATCTGCTATCGATCTGCCATTTAATATTGTCAGTAAGCTATTGTCGAGGAACTCAACAAAATGGGTTGCATTTGGAGAGAAACATCTTATAACTGGAATTACGCTGTGAGAAAATATTTGAAGAGAGCGCAAATACATTGTGAAAGCTGCCCATAGATCCCATTCGAATGTTAAGGTCACCCGCCAGTATTATTTCATAGCCACATAATAATCTTTCCTCAATAAACCTAAATAGTTTGTTTAAGTTGAGTTTAAAAGTATCACCAGGTGGTAAATATGCGACTAGTATACATAGTTTACATACAGAGGTTTGTTTAAAACAAATTGAAATCCAGTTAGGCTCAATTACTATTTTGTAAATATAATTTGCAAGCATTTTACTGAATTCGACCAGTATACCACCAGACGGTCTTCCAGTCTTGCAGCATCTTGTAGCCAGCGACTCATAAATAGTAAATTCATGTATGTCAACTTGTATATTGCGGTCGAGCCAGGTTTCTGCAAGTGCAAAAATATGATAATGTTTTACATAATCGAGAAGATCAAACAATGAACTAGCTCTCATGTATCCATTTATGTTCCAGTATAAAATGGCAATAGAATTTTTACATTTAGCAGATTTCAAGTAATTAGAATTACATGTATAAGATTTTTTAGCTTTTATAGTGAAATATTTTATATTTTTGTTCTCAGGACTTTTTGTGAACATTTATTTGTATGTATTTTATTTTGCAATGGCTGTAAAGTTTCTGAGCTGTCAACATCGATTCGTGGGTGTGTAATTGTAAAGTTTATATTAGATTTAAGTGATTTATTGGGAGGACAGGCTTTGTTTTGATTTCCATCAAAAGGTATATGTTGGTTAGATTTATTTTTAAATAATTACATTTTTTCTCTAGATTATTTTTGTTTATTTGCTATAATTCAGCCCCGTTTGGACTGACAATTTTTCCATTTACGACTTGGTACCTTATGCCTGCGACAATTAACTTGTCTCTTAATTTCGCAAAAGTTCCACTTGTTAAAAGTTCTTTTCTTTTGGCGATCAATATTCTACGTTGTTCTCTGATCCCAAGAGTGTAGTCTTTACTTATGTATATTTTAAAGTTTCTAAGCTTAAATGCATTCTTAAATAGTTTTTTTTCTTTCATTGTGGTCAGGAATGCTAACAAGGAGTGGAGCCCTAGCCCTTTTGGACAGCTGACGGCATTGTAAGATATTAATATCCTCCGGTATCTGCATCTTGTCGGCAATTATCTGTTTTATTGTGGAGTAGGATTATTCGGAATCCTCGCCCTCATTTCCTTCTACTCCATGGAAAATTAGGTTATTTTCTCTCATTTTCATTTCCAAAAATTCTATTCGAGTATCCATTTCTCGTATTTTCTCCGGGTTCATCGAGACTGATTTCGCAGTATTATCCATCATTGTTTCTAACTGTTGTATGCGACGATCCAATTTCTCTATTCCTTGTTCAACAGAAGATAAATTTGTCTCTAGTTTCCCATGCCAATCTTCCATCTTGTCAGAGAGGGCTACAATTAGTTCTCGGATATTCTTATCCGGGCTGGAATCAAGTGTTGTCTGCTTAGTGTATTTAGGTCCAGGATTTTGTTCAATACCCGAGATAAGTAGGAGAATATATATTATTCGTCTAAGATTATATTTTCTAGAACAAGTATCTATCTTAGTAATTGCATTTTTGATGTAAGTTAGATCAATTTCAATAGTCCGATTTGCATATTTATCGTTACTGACACAATTTCCATAGTTAGAAGTCGGGCATAGCCTTTTCTTAATCAAGTATAAATTAAGTAATATCAAAATTATAGTAAATTTCATTATTTATTTCCCCTATTCCTATTTTCAAAGTTATTTTAAGTTGCTATCTTAGTTTACTTTAAGTGTATAAGTATTAAAGTTAGAAAAAAGATAAAAATACAAAGATAGAAAGTACTTAGCTGGAGCCGACGATTCTTGCTGCGCATCCGTTGGCCACCTAGCGGAGAATCCGAACAAATTAATCAATGAAAATATATACAGATTAAAATAAAACAATAAAGAATTAATTATGTAAAACAATGAATTATATAAATTAACAATAAAGAATAGAATAACATCAGGGAATAATATTTAACAACAATTTCTACAATAATAAACAATTAATAACAAATAAGAATAAAACATACATTTTTAACCAAACAACAACTATCTTTCATATAAATCATATTTAATTCTATTTATATATATATATTAATATTAATTTTTTATATTTGGAAAATAGAGGAACGTACATTGTTAAAGGCTTGGGATATGATCATTTTTTCCTATATTTATAATAATCATTTAACTGTATTACTAACTTCTTATCAGTCTCTTACAGTCCTTATACCCAAAAAGAATAAACAAAAATTTGTTTTAAAGTTTAACACTAAGGGATAAGTATGTATCAATCTGATTAAATCTAGGGAACCGAATAAATTTAACTTCTGAACTGAAAAAACATTTTTTTGAGTTAGGTTTAAAAGTGCAGAAGATGACAATGTCTTAGTTCATTAGTTGATTTTTGTAGTATATCTAAGGCACAGCTATTACCCTGTCTCCGTTCCAGCCTAAATTTGCTTTCTATTTGGTCGAAGAGGCATGGTTTGGCAGTAATGGAGTAAGGGCCGAAGCTGCTGCTCAGGTCTTCATCTGAAGAGGCCCACCTGAGTACCATCCTCTTTCCATCTGGTCTAACCTTTATGGTTTTCATCTGGTCTAACGCTTAAGGTTTTCATCCTTCCTAATTTAATATATTATCTTATATCGTGTCCTCCATATTTACACTAGATTGTCTTTAAAATAAGCTTATAAAAAAAATCACAAAAATCTATCTTCTCTCATCAAGAGAGAAAATAGAGCAAAAAAAAAAACACTTCTCCCTCTCTAATTAGCTTTATTTTATATTTGGAAAATTATTATCATGGTTCTGTATTTGCTCTTCTCTTTAAAATTTCTCTTCGCTTATTCCTTTTTTTCACCCAGCCTATGACGCGTAACTGCCGATGCTTTGCTGATGTAACTTTTTTTTTATATAATCTAACTAATTATTTATTACAAAAACAATAAAAAAACAAACCTCACACATTTAAATTAAATTAAAAAAAATTATTAATCTTAAAAAAAATGCATAACTATACTATATATATATATATATATATATATATATATATATATACTAGCGGATGTACCCGGCTTCGCCTGGGTTTTACTCGAGTAAAGGTTTGTCTAACGAACATTTGTTAAAACAATTCTCTATAACTCATAAAAAAATAATAGACATATTTTGATAATTTGAAACTCGTAAATTTGAATCTCTCGATAAAGTGAACATTTTTTCCCGGTCCCTTAAAAAATACTCGAGAAGTTGAATAAAATCAATATTAATTGTTTCCTCGGTAATTGGAAGTTAAAGGAATAGTATCTTGCCTTGGAATTGTATCATTATTCTTGTCTCAAATAAATTGCCGTGTTATCCTGAATTTTGTCTTTCCTAATTTTCTACATTACAAAATTATCATTTTATCTATTATCCCAATATATATGTTGCAGATAAATGATAAAACTAACTTTGACTTGTGCGCAATTAATAGGTAGAAAACCTTACTTTTGATAAATTATCTTTAAGATAATAAACTTAGTGATAAAAAAACTTGTTATCATCGTCGCAATGGGGGCGCTGCTTGCGAGTTAAAACTACAAATCTGCAAATATTAAAGAAATTATCTTTCAAAAACCTTCCCGGGGATATACCTAATAATATCCCAAAATATCACGGCGATTGGATGTATGTTTTTTGAATCTAAAGAGTACAAACATATAGACAGACAGACATTCAATTATATATACTAGACGAATGACCCGGCTTCGCCCGGTAATTCGCCCGAGTGCAATTTCCTTCATACTGAAAGAACATTACTAAAAAATAGTATTAGAGAGCCATAGAATAGCAACACCGAAGTAATACATAGTTCAAATAGTTGGCAGATTTTCCACCCAACCTCCGCGGTACCCGCCCCAGCGTGTTAACTCATATATAGTGGTGCATCCTCTGTAGGTCTATTACACTCTTTGGGTAAAAAGGGATAGGGATTGAAATTGCTTGAGAAGAGTGACCGTGATTGACCAAGCCTAGCCAACAGCCTGTAATCTAATGTTTTCAGACCCTAGTCAAACATTCGTAGATGTTTTTCTGAAAAATAATAATAAAAAAACTAATATTAATATAAATCATAATAATCTGCAACTGTCCTTGAATATTATAATTCTAGAGATTTTACCTTTCAAATATATACAAATATATACCTATATAGAAAGAATTATGAAAATAATATACCACTCAAACAACAACAAAAAAGACTAAAATAGCATTAAAAAAAGTATTCATGACAACACAGAAGAATACACAAAATTTGAAGTCTTATTTTCTGGAGCCAAAACATAAATATTTTTTCCTGAGCCAACTCTAGAGCAGGCAACATACAATTGCCCATGCGAGAAACAGGGTTGCTCCAAGTCAATGCCAGCAATTTTGAGGGACTGATCTTGAGCCTTGTTAATCGACATGGCAAAAGAAACTCGAATGGGGAACTGCAATCTTTTAAAATGCAAAGGAGAATGTTAATCATCATGAATCAGAGGAATCCGGGGAATAAAAACATCTTCATTCTGAAAACAACCAGTCAAAATGGTTGCCTCTACCACATGAGGCCACAATCCTTTAACACAGAGACGGGTACCATTGCAAATACGGGGTACATCAATATTTCTCAATAAAATAATGGTAACACCAAATCTAAGTTCTAAGTGATGTGGTGGCATCCCAGAATGTTCTAAATAATTTAAAAATTCTATTGTATATTTCATGCAATCCTCAGCATCAATGGTGGAATCCACAGAAGTATATAAAATGCTTTGCCCTGGTATTTCTTTCAAAAGCTGAGCATTTATGGCATCAACTACACAATTCCTTGGAGCCAAAATTTCCCGCTCACAAAGCCAAGGATAGTAATTCGCCCTTCCCCGGTTAAACATCTCCTCAATGTTAGGAAAAACACTATTCTTTAGGCCAGAGAGGGAGTCACACACACACACAACAGTGTTAACCAATTCATTTGAAAAATTAACATTACCATCCGTATCAATAAGTTGGCCACTTCCAAGTTGAAGCAAAAATTGTGAAAATAACAGTGAGTTAGGATCTCCTGAATTGACAGCCCGCATATTTGTTGAAAGAGTAAGTCTTTCAACAAATGAACAAAGTGGGGATGCCTTTAAGCAAGCATGCAACTCATCTGCTATTGTACCTCTAGGGATAATGGGCAATATCTGCCTGAAGTCACCGGCCAACAACAACACTACACCTCCCATTGGTCTCTGATCCTGCCTACAATCTTTAAGTTTTATGTCAACTGCCTCTAAAGCATGCCTGTGTGCCATAGTACATTCATCCCAGACAATAAATTTGCATTGTCTAAGAACTTCGCCCATTGCGGAATCAGCATTCAAATTACAAACTGGTACCTCATACCTGGTCAAATCTAAGGGTAATTTGAAAGTCGCATGAGCAGTTCTGCCACCATGCAACAGAGTGGCCGCAATACCAGAAGAAGCTGTAGAAAGAGCAATGTCCCCAGTACTTCGTACCTTTGTAAGAAGAAGATTGATCAGAAAGGTTTTTCCTGTGCCCCCCGGAGCATCAAGAAAGTACAATCCGCCAGCATTGGAATCAATTTTAGAAAGGATCCTTTCGTATGCCTCCTTTTTTTCAGGAACATTGGCAAGTTTCGGTTCATTCGAACCCACAAGTTGTAGTAACCTGCTGATTTTATACGATGTTTCTCTTAAAAGTTCATGACTGGTTCGGTGAGTAACATTGCGCTGTGGGGACCTCATGCCAAACTTTTTCAAATGGAAACCAGTCATTTGCAGAACTTTTTGTTCTGAAAGTATTAACGCCTGATTTGACATTTCGTATGTCAGCTGTAAAAGACCGCCATTGGCTTGCTGTCTGGCAAGATTCAGAATATCTGCAGACATTGGTTCTTTAAATTGTGCCCATATGTCTTGAGGGTTGGTAGGGTGGCAGCAGGTAAGAATAATAGCAAAAAGTTCCCGGATTTTTAAAGGAGACTCACTTAGCACTGCTTCCTGAATACAATGATGCCTTTGCTGGTCATTCTCAAACAATCCCAAATGCAGACATGCCTCTTTATATGTTTGACAGAGCACACCATTGATTGTTCTGAGGGCTGCAAAATAAGTCGGACCACGAACACTATGAAGCAGCATGCGAAGATAAAAACATTCCTCAAAATTTGGATGAACGGTGTAGACTCTGCCAATAGCATCAGAAGCAAAATCAACTTGGTCAGCAATGCGAGTGCCTTGTTTTCGAGGCTGCCATGATTTAGAAGCAGACCAAATGTAGTAAACAGGAACTTCAACATAGAGAAGTGTTTTTGCAAAGTTATCGCGCTGGCAAAGGGCAAATAATTCTGTCAACGTGGTCTTAGGTGGACGGTGAGCCTGTAGTGCAGCATTAGCAGAAGTAAAATATACACGCTGCCCATTTTCCAAGTATACAGAGAGATGTTGAACCATTGGATGACGTCTGTGAATAGGGAATCCCAGAGTGCGCCAAACAGCTTCATTGCTACTAATATATCGACCATGTTGGTACTCTAGCACTTCATTAGACTCTGTTTGAGCACCAGTAACTGCAAATATTGATTGGTCTGAACCCTTGTATATGTATTTGCAGATATATTTTATAGCAGAGATTGAAGCACAGGACTCCACATTGATGTGAGCATCAATTAGTCTGCATAGAAGAGGCGAATATGGCACAACATACCTATTATCACTGGTAACATTAGTCATGCGCACAACCTGAACACCATTCTCAATGGTGAAAACTCTCACTCTTTTAACAAAAGAAAAGCCACCTTCCTCAGGCCTGCGACGTCTGTACAATGGGTAGCCATCCCTATCTGTCTGCGTTTCAGCCAAGAGTAGCCGTGGATATTTCTTTTGGCATATACCCCGTTCCATGCAGCCAGGATCAGGATACCCATGTCCACATGGCCCATGAATCATATTTTTGGTTACAGTCCGAAACAGTGAAGCATCAACCTCCTCATTGGGGATTTCAGCACAAATGATTGAATCAATCTGGTTTGGGCTAAACTTATTTTAAGCCACAATAAAATATGCACATGTGGTAGCCCTCGCTTTTGCCATTCAATGGTATAACACCAACATTGGGGCTTGCCAAAAACATCACCCTTGATGATCAAATCTATAAGCTTGGTAACTTTCAATTGAAAAATGCGAGCAATCAAGTCATGCCGAACAAATGCACCTTGGGTGGGGAATTACATTAGTTTTATCTCAGGCCACTCAGGATTGCATGTAAATGTAATAAAAAGGTCTGGGCGACCATATTTACGGACGTAAGCCATGCAATCCTGGGCATACTCATGCATGTGCCTTGGACTGCCCACAAAGGAAGAAGGAATAATAACTTGTCTTCCAATAAGGGCATGACTCCTGTCAGTGCGAATAGCATCTAACAGATTGATGTATTTGGTTGCACGAAGTTGAGCTTGATGCGCTGAGATGTAATGCAGCCTTTCAGATTCCACCTTGGTATAAATGTCGACCAGAATTTGATGGGTTAAATCTCCAAAAGCCAGTAACCAATTTGTTATGCCAGGATTACGGCTACGAATCATTAGCAGTGAAGCATAAAAATCCATGCAAGAAATCGTCTTGTGCGCCTGAAGGAACCTCATCAATCAGCTGAGGGATATGGAAATGATAACCATCTTGACCATTCCAAAAAACCAATGGGTATTGCAGGGCGTCATAAGACCTGTGAAACTCGTTAATCCTCTGCACACCACTGCCTCTTTTGGAAAGAACAATGTCACGTCTGTCACAGTTTTCCTGCACAATAACAATGGCAACCTCATTAATGGTTGGAGCATTTAATGTGAAAGGATGGTGTCCAGGCGGTGCTTTGTCAGCCTTAATGACCAACTTGTAATCAGGAGAAGGCATTTTTTCAATGGAAGTTTTGAACAAATGGACATAAGGATTATGTCGATGCAACATTTCTTGCAAAATGTTAACAATGTGGGGCTTAGTGATGGGAAAGTTTCTATGGCGGGTGGAAACCTCTGCACTACTATCTCCGATGAAGAAAATCTGAAGGAATGCTGGCTGTAGTTGTCGGCTATCAGAGTTGAGTGGTGGCAAAACAGAGCCAATTCTATGATAGACCTGGCCTTGGACCTTAAACGTTGGCATGTAACCTGGCAACACAACACGACTACCACACCCAAAAGATGTCATTTGGAAGGCATTGTTATAGTAACGGACACGTTGCATGAACTCAGCCGAGTGAGGAGAAGACCCATCGAGCAGAGTTCTGAGAGCTTCTGGGGGTTCAGGTAAATCAGGAATTCTGACCTTCCCTGCAGAACAGCACATTCCAGGCGGCTCACCATTGTACTTAAAGGCAGTACAATGCAGACATTGTTTATCCATATGGCCAATCTGAAGAAAAGTAAATTGTTCATAATTCAGGGCCGGATTGTAATGGAAAGCAGCATTGAGCATATCAGCCCAAGTGCTAGCTCGTTGCCTGAAATACCGCAACCGGTCAGCCTTCTGTCGTGTTTGGGGCTGCTGGGGAGTCTCTGATGCGCGTTTAACTCTGTGGCGCAGCCGGTCACTTTGGAGGCGGGCTTGAGACTGTTGGGGATTCTCCAATGTGCGGCTACTTTGGCCTCTAGCAGCTCGGGCAGCCATGCGTCGAGCTGCAAGAGTTCTTACTCTAATTGCAGATCTTTTGCGAGGCATATCAAATGGGATGATTCAATTTGAAAATATGTCCTAAAAAACAGAAATAGCACAATCAGTATCAAAAATATTTTTGTATATATATAAAAAAAAAGCTTTTAAGGAAAACAGTGCAGACCCAAAACAAATCCAAAGTATTAGAATAAGTTACAGAACAAAACTGATTATCTAGTAGAAATTTTTAAGTTTGTAAATATCAAAACTACATTGTTCACTAACCATAACTTGGTAACTAAAAAAAAAATTCTCCCTCAACCTTTCAGCAGAAAAAAAATAAAGCTAAAAAAACGAATGGCAAAACATGTCAAACAGGTCAATCTTTAGAATGCTCAACCATTTTTTTCCCTAGCCTAATATCTGCGTAGACAAAAAGAAAGCAGCATAATAGAACTACCACAAACAATATATACAGAAATGGCAAGCGAATAAAATATATGACAACAACAGACTCAATTTTATACTATCAATGAAACATATGATTTTTTAAAAAGAATAACAAAACAAAGGCCATTACAACAATGACAAAACATAAGCCCATTGTTTATATACAGTAATAAAAGTTTGTAAATATTGTCAAATCTGCATTGTTTACTAACCGTAACTTTGTAAAATGTAGTGCCCTATAAACATATCAGAAAAAAATAATAATACTAAAAAAAAACTAATGCCAAAATAGCCATGTTAATATTTTAGGCTGATAAAAACCAAAGGGTATATGGATTATAGACAAACACATGTTTTGGCTGTTAAATGAGACAGTAATTCATATTAAATTTTCACTACTGTATTTTTTGCATATTGACTATTGTTTGTTTAATTTTAAGAATTATCATATTGACTGTAAAAAAAAAAAAAACAAAGGCCAGAACAAAAATTAATAAAAAATAAGAAAGCCATTGTTTACATACAGTAACGCTAATTCTGTAAAGTTTTTTTTTTAATTGCATTGTTTGAACTTACCTTAACTTAGTAATATAAATTTTAGACAAACACATGTTTTGGCTGTTAAATGAGGCAGTAATTCATATTAAATTTTCTCTACTGTATTTTTTGCATATTGACTATTGTTTGTTTAATTTAAATAATTATCATATTGACTGTAAAAAAAAAACAAAGGCCAGAACAAAATTAATAAAAAATAAGAAGACCATTGTTTACATACAGTAACGCTAATTTTGTAAAGTTTTTTTTTAATCGCATTGTGTGAACTTACCTTAACTTAGTAATATAAATTTCTCTCTCAATACTTTTGTAAAAAAAGTGACACTCGTATAAAAATATATTTAAAAAAAAGTACGCAAGCATCTTGAAAAGAAATGCAGAACGCTCATTGGTCGCTTAATTGGCCTCGTGTTGTTACTTTGCCTCGTATTAACTCCGCGTAAGCCTCGTATTTACTCCGCGTAAAAAAAGGTTCTTCAAATGAAAAAAAAAAAGAAATAGCCAAAAATACTAAGCAAAATGTAGCCGAAAATTTTCCTCAGGTTTATAAAAAACGACATGCAAAATTTGGTACCAATTGGTTCAGTAGTTTTTGAGTTTATCGCGAAACAGACAGACAGACATTGACTTTTATATATATAGAGATAGATAAATTTATTTCGTAATTAAATTTATTAATCATTTTTATAAATTACTTATTTATTATTCGGATTATATATAGGGCTTTTTGGCGCTATATGTACTTATTGTGCACAAGTAAATTGAAGCGGGAGAGAGACGTGAGAAAAGAACGAATTTATAACATCGACACATTTTACGGCGAGTTATTCTGGAAGTACAAGGGCTAAAGCTTTCGTATCCTAATAATTTTTTAAAACAAATCTAAAATAAATTTGATTTTTCAAAGTAGAGTTTATATGAAAAATATATTTTTTTAATATTGAAAAAAGAGAAGAAAAACTTCCGAGAATAAAACCCACGATTTTATATTTAATGCAGGATTTTATGCTTTTTGCAACATCTAAGCTAAAAAGATAATTACATTTCGTTCGACTAATGAACTTAACGCTGATATATGACTATATAATGACCCTTATGAATCTTCGACGCCTGAGAATATTTTTGGCCGATAAAGTCATATTAGCATCTTTGAGATCCGCTACATTTCCTCGCTTGGAGCTGTGTGCAACATTTATTGTTATCCCAACTTTACAAGTTCATTTGCGAAACCTTTCCATTGGTCATAAATAGAAGAGCAATGTGACCAGACTACCATTGTTCTATGCTGTTTAGTATCTAATCTTGGTAGAAGTAAATTATAGTTTTTCCAAGGGCGTAGAAGAATTACGAAAGTTGCTTCGTTACCGGAGGTTTCACGTTAGTACAATGTGAGAATCCTGCTGTATCAACTTAAAGAGGAAAATCAATCAATTGATCGATTATGCATCATGGTGCTATGGTTCAGATAGTTAATAACAATCATTGTCTCGAACAGTGTCTAGTGGAACAATGGGTAAAAAATCATTCCATTTTCCACTCGGAAAATCTTTAAGACAACACCAGTATAAAATTTTTTAGGCTTTTAAATGGTCGAGAATGACTACATTTCTACATATCATTTCAATTTTTGTGATCAAATTTTAATACACTACTGTGCATACCATGTGGACGTTATCTATTTAATTGACTAGTTCAAACCTCCCAACAAACAAACAACACACTAAACAATGCAGATGTACAAACTTTCAGATTTATAAGTGGCCGTGGTGGTCAGGAAAAGACTATAAAATATAATTTGTTTTTTTTAATTGCAACCTGATAAAAGTTGGCAGTATAAAACTGAAGGTATAATAATTGTATATAATAATTTAAATATACATAGTAGTGGGGATGATTATAATTATTCTAAAATGTAAATTTAACCAATTTAGCAATTTAATATTATAAAATTATATATAATCAGTTTTTATTTATTTAATTATTGATAAATATAAAATGATTCTCTAATATTATATATATATATAAATATTATATAATCTAAAATACAAATATTTTATTATTTTTTTAAAACATATATTTTATTTTTTCATTCATTGACTGTTCTGCATTTTTTGACCATATATTCAAAACATACCATTTTTTTTACTATTATTTTTTGTTGTAAATATGTATATTTAACCCTACCTATCTTTTATTCACGATTATAGAATTCATTATATAAATTCTATATTCCTGTGATATAAATAATTTTATGTATATTTTCACTTCAAGAGATTCAAAATAAAAAGCTGCTTGAAAGGTAAATAATTATCTTTACTTTTCCACGACTGCAATCAAACACACAAAAAAATTATAATCTATAATATAAGTCGACAGGATACGAACCTGTGCGGGAAAATCAATTGCACAGTAATTGATGAACACTTTTACGATAACAAGTTCAATAGGACCAAGCTATTTGAAAACATAATTGACAAAATACCCTTAATATATCAGCTCAACCGCATTACAGGGAACACTTTCAACCTGGTATTAGAAGCCCTCACTTCCTAGAAACTCAAAAGCATAAATCGTACAATAGCCCTCCCGACCATTTCTGCAATATCCCAGTTTTAACCCTTGTAAATATCAAGCCTAGATAAAGTTTTTTTATTAACGCTTCCTCATTTTTTATCTTTGCTCTTTTTCTAATAAGCATGCTTCCTTTCTTTTTATGCATAAAATTTGGATTATTTCAACATCATGTTAATTCTATTTAATTCACACGTACACAAAAGCCTTTATTAAGACACATTGGACTTATAGATGATTCTCCCCGAGATTACAAAAGAGATAAGCCTGTGAAAGTGGGGAATATACAGAAGAAGAAAAAGAAAGATTATGTAAGTATGATATATATGTTATAACTAACAACAAATGTAAAAAATAAACAATAAAGTTTAAAAATAAAATAAAAAATTAGAGGTAGCGATAGGCAGGTGTTAATCTGGCAGGAAATGAATAACTATATTTGATGAATCAAAAAGTTATGAGGCTTTATTATACAAAGTGATAATGAGACACAAATTGAACCAATGTTGGTCCAATCAATCCTGAACTTTCTGTTTAGGCTAGACTCGGCTTCTCTTGCCTCAGTGGAATTTATCTTCTCTAACTTTAATTCCCTTGACTTTATCCTCTTTAACTCTTGACCTCAACTTCTTTATCCTTAGGCTTCTTTAACCTCTTTATCTTTAGGCTTCTTTAACCTCTTTATCCTTAGGCTTCTTTAACCTCTTTATCTTTAGGCTTCTTTAACCTCTTTAGGCTTCTTTAACCTCTTTATCTTTAGGCTTCTTTAACCTCTTTATCTTTAGGCTTCTGGGTTCCAATGAACCTCCTTTGCCTCTTAACCTCTGGGTTCCAATGAACCTCCTGGCTTATCTTCTGGGTTCCAATGAACCTCTTGATTATCCTCTGGGTTCCAATGAAGCTCTTGATTATCCTCTGGGTTCCAATGAACCTCTTGATTATCTTCTGGGTTCCAATGAACCTCTTGATTATCCTCTGGGTTCCAATGAACCTCTTGATTATCCTCTGGGTTCCAATGAACCTCTTGATCTGCAGATTCTCACTCTCCTCGCGCGCGCCCGTCTTCTCTTCTCCTACCCTTTTTCCTCTGGCATTTTTCTCGCCGCGACTTTTATAGGAGCATAAAAGGTCACGTGGAGGACTCTGTGGCGCATCCCGTGATGCCCGCCATCTAGAGTCGCTTTCCTGAATCATTTCTAACATACTCCCATCAATTTTGACAAAGAAATAGTCAAAATTAAATCTTCCACAAATTAATCCATGGAGAGCCATTATGAAGGCTCCAGCCTCTAAATTCTCAACCAATTCCAAAGGTATGGCGCGATAGACAGCGCAAGTATAGGCGGCTAGCCACACCTTTCTGCCATCTTTCAAATAAAGAGGTCCCAATAAATCAACTCCAGTAATTTGGAAAGGTTTTTACAAGTCCAATTCTACTCTCAGGCGAAGCTGCCATTGGTCTTTGCAGAGCCTTTTCCTTGAACCTTTCACCAACTAGGCACTTACTAATGATTTTCTTTATAGTTTTTCTTCCCCTGATTATCCAAAAATTTTCCCTTAATGTTGACAAGATGAGTTGCACCCCTGCATGCCCATTCTTTCTGTGCATCTCCCATATTAGTTGTTCAACAAAGGGGTGATCTCCTGGTATAATGGCTGGAGTTTTAAATTCCTCTGGGACTTGTCCATGCAACAGTTTACTTTCAATACACCACAGACCCTCAGAGTTCTTAAAGATCTTTAAACTCTGGATAGAACTTGACTTTTCAATAGAGGTCTTCTCTTGAATGATTTTAACAAGCTTCATTTCCGCCAGGTCTAGTTCCGAAACTTTTAATGGGCCGGTCTCAGTAAACTGTTTTTGAGTTTCCCTATAAATCTTAAAACATAGGACATTATTTTTATGTTTAGGGAATAATCTGATCTTATAGTCAACAACCAATCGTTTCGATCTACCTTTACATTAATGTTCGCACTCACAATTTCCTCTTCGGAACATATATCCTCCTGATCTATCGTGGGCTCTGATCTAGGCCATGATTCTTTAGGTTGTTTTAACCATTCGGGGCCCTCCCACCATCTACTTCGCACAAACTGAGGTGGAGAACACCCTCGAGACAA
The DNA here is from genome assembly GCA_030710605.1 of Cordylochernes scorpioides. Lineage (NCBI taxonomy): Eukaryota > Metazoa > Arthropoda > Arachnida > Pseudoscorpiones > Chernetidae > Cordylochernes > Cordylochernes scorpioides. The sequence continues at coordinate 85,511,213 of CP092886.1, read as the reverse complement.
AAGATCAGCCGGGTTCGAATACCCTGGTACGAACCCCCAGTTGTTCACATTGGTCGTCGATTGAATTGCCTTAACTCGGTTTCTCAAGAAAACCCGCCATTCAATTCCTCTTTTGATCCAGCTCAAGGCCGTAGAAGAATCAGACCAAATAATTGTCTCACATCTTCTTTTCAAGGCAGCGCTTATAGAGTTGGCTAATCTGGCTCCCAGCACCATATTATAAGGTGCGAAGTAGATGGTGGGAGGGCCCCGGATCACGTCCGGCTCACCACAAATTTAATAAATAATTTTAAATGAATCCGTTTAAGAAATCAAAGTTTGGAGGTAGCGACAGGCAGGTGGTGAACCGGAAGAAATGAACAAACGATTTCAATAATGAATATGATATTTATTCACATATGAAGATTGACCTTGAATAGAGGCCACCTTTACCTTGTTGGGAAACAGCTTCCCTGGCCACTTGTCTTTGTGAGATAGCTTCCTTGGCCACTTGCTACTTGGGAGACAACTTCCTTGGCCACTTGCTACTCGGGAGACAGCTTCCTTGGCCACCTGCTCTTCGGGAGACAGCTTCCTTGGCCACTTGCTACTCAGGAGACAGCTTCCTTGGCCACTTGCTACTCAGGAGACAGCTTCCTTGGCCACCTGCTACTCGGGAGACAGCTTCCTTGACCACCTGCTACTCGGGAGATAGCTTCCTTGACCACCTGCTACTCGGGAGACAGCTTCCTTGGCCACCTGCTACTCGGGAGACAGCTTCCTTGGCCACCTGCTACTTGGGAGACAGCTTCCTTGGCCACTTGCTACTCGGGAGACAGCTTCCTTGGCCCCCTGCTACTTGGGAGACAGCTTCCTTGGCTAGACTCGGCTTCTCTTGCCTCAGTGGACTTTATCTTCTCTAACTTTAATTCCCTTGACTTTATCCTCTTTAACTCTTGACCTCAACTTCTTTATCCTCAGGCTTCTTTAACCTCTTTATCTTTAGGCTTCTTTAACCTCTTTATCCTTAGGCTTCTTTAACCTCTTTATCCTTAGGCTTCTTTAACCTCTTTATATTTAGGCTTCTTTAACCTCTTTATCTTTAGGCTTCTTTAACCTATTTATCTTTAGGCTTCTTTAACCTCTTTATCTTTAGGCTTCTGGGTTCCAATAAACCTCCTTTGCCTCTTAACCTCTGGGTTCCAATGAACCTCCTGGCTTATCTTCTGGGTTCCAATGAACCTCTTGATTATCCTCTGGGTTCCAATGAACCTCTTGATTATCCTCTGGGTTCCAATGAACCTCTTGATTATCCTCTGGGTTCCAATGAACCTCTTGATTATTCTCTGGGTTCCAATGAACCTCTTGATCTTCAGATTCTCACTCTCCTCGCGCGCGCCCGTCTTCTTTTCTCCTACCCTTTTTCCTCTGGCATCTTTCTCGCCGCGACTTTTATAGGCGCATAAAAGGTCACGTGGAGGACTCTGTGGCGCATCCCGTGATGCCCGCCATCTAGAGTCGCTTTCCTGAATCATTTCTAACAATATACATACACATATATGTAATATTGTTGCAAATGCCGACGTATGGATAAGCTGGCAGTCGTGTACGTGAGGCGAGTGTTGATGATCTTCCCACACGCGGACAACAAGAATCAGAGGCAGAGCTAGATGTTAGCACATAGAGGGATCGGGGACATCCCACGGGACAGAGGTAGAGGCCATGACACAAACTTGGATGCTTATCCCCGAGACATGGAGGGAGAGACTGTGTATGAAAGACAGCAGCCGTCTGTCGATGGCCACACCCTAGAACCATCTGCTGCTGACCCCCTGCCAAAAACTGTCCTGTTTACAGGGGTTGTCTATAAAGAGTCCCTGAGAACCCCACATGGGCTTTGCCATTTTCCTCCTCTCTCCCCTGCTGTCCCCATCTGACCGCTCTTTGGATCTTTATTTTGACGTCAAGATTTTTAGCTTTACATACAAATGGGGGGTTACAGGTATTATTAATAAAGATATAGCATATATACAAAATATGGGGATGGTAGCAAATAGAAACGGTGTACATTTTAAAAGAAGGGTAGAATCTTTTAAGGTATCGGCTATAACTAATAAGAAGATATGTGACATATACTAAAAGTGTTAAGTCTTTGTGTTATTTCCAAGAATGACTACCAGTCATTAGAATCCCAGAGAAAGATCACTCTCAGCCTTTCTAAACAATATTTAACTTTATTTTCTAATATGCAAATCCAAAATCTCAAAAGACTCTATTTACATATGTACAGTTCACAATGTTTTTCTTTGACTTTATCTTATTTGACTTGATCCTCTTTATCTTGGTAACTGTCTGGACAGGGTTCTTCTTTATCTACTTTCACTTTGTAACTGTCTGGACAGGGTTCTTCTTTATCTACTTTCACCTTGGAACTGTCTGGACAGAGTTCTTCTTTATCTTCGAATCTATACCTTCTCTTCCGCCTCACTTACTTCTACTCTTTTCTATTTCTACTTTGATCCACCTTCCGCCACTTCTTACTTTGATCTACTTTCCGCCACTTCTTACTTCGATCTACTTACCGCCACACAACTTATGCCGATCAAACACTTTCTCCCTCGCGCGTTCTAATCCCTTCTTCTCTCTCGCGCTAATAACTTTTCCGTTCAAATACCTTCTTTTATATAATTGAAAAATGTCACGTGGGCTGTGGTGTTTTTTTGCGGCGCATCCCGTGGCTCGCGCCATCTAGAGCCGCTTTCCTCAACCATTCTTAACATACCCCTACCCTCTTTGTGTAAGAACAAAGAGTTAAAAGGGCCATATCCTCTTCTGAGGTAACTTCTAAGGGGTAAATCTTTTGTATAGGTCTCATCAATATACCCCGCGTTGTTCTTTTCCTTGCCACTCTGATCTTCCCATCCCTGCCCGGAATCAATTCCTCTATTTTCGTCATTGGCCAATCTATTCTCCTTTGATCGTCATTTCCAATGAGAACTATTTCTCCGATTCTAAGATTAAACCCAGATCCCTCTTTTCCCTTTTGTACCAATAATCCCAGATATTCCTTTCTAAATCTCTGTCGCAATTCCCTTTTCATTTGCTTAGCCCTCTATGTCTCCTTCTGAATGTATCGGCTGTAATTTTCCCTATCTCTGGAAAATGGGTCGTCCTGTCCTGCAGAAACATAGCTGGTGTTAATGGGATTAGATCATCGCTATTCTCTGTGATGTACGTCAGTGGTCGCTTATTAATGGTGGATTCTACCTCGATCAAACACGTTTCCAATTGTTCATAATTTAGTTTTCTATGACCTAATATTTTCCTTAAGAGGTTATTGATCATTCGTTCCCAGAATCCTCCCCACCACGCCGCTGTAGGTGGATTTAACTTCCAGCTTATTCTTTGTTCTTGTGTTTCTTTTACGATTTTATCCCATTTTAAACGGGCAAACAAATTCCTTGTTCCCACCAGATTAGTACCGTTATCGCTATAAATAGTACTAGGCCTTCCTCGCCTTCCTATAAACCGACTTAATGCCAATATAAAGGAGTCAGTCTCCAAACTTGAGACCATTTCAAGATGAATTGCTCGGTAAACGGCACAAGTGAACAAAACCATCCAAACCATGGATCCATCCTTTAAATAAAGGGGACCAGCTAGGTCGATACCCACCACCTTAAAAATTCCAAGGGGTTCCGTTCTGTCATTAGGAAGTGGAGCACAGGAGATTTTGATTGGTCTTTGATCAAATATTCGGCATTTGACACATCCCCTCACAATCCTTCCAATGGTTTTCCTTGATTTTATAATCCAAAATTTCTCTCTCAGTATTGACATCAAGATATGTGTTCCCGCGTGATTGTTACGCAGGTGCTCTTCCCGGATCATTAGATCGACCAGAGGATGTTTATGTGGTAACAAAAATGGTCTTCGAAAGTATTCACTTTCTTCACTGTATAGTAGTTTGCTCTCCACATAAAGCAGTCCGTCAGAGAAGACTCCCACTCTCAGATTCTTACCATAAGTCTTCCCAGGTTCGAATGCTTCTCTTTGTATATTTCCTACCATAGTTCTTTCTGCTTGTTCGATTTCTTCAGCTGATAACGAACCTGCACATATTCCTCTCTTGCAACTTCTTGATGAAAATCTCTTAATCCACCCAATCACTCTAAGGTTACTGGAATAGGAAGAAAATTTGGTGGAAAACCACCTCCTTTTCAGTGCAACCTCTGCTAGTACACATTCCTTACTTTCCATATTTACTTCCTCTTTGTTCACCATCAATTCGGTTTTCGGCCAATCGTCTGGATCCCCATACAACCAGTGGGGTCCCTTCCACCACTCACTCTTAAGATAGCGAGTAGCAGAACAACCTCTCGAAGGAAGATCAGCTGGATTCTCATCTCCTGATATATGTGCCCAGCTCTTTACGTCGGTTAAATTTCGAATTTCAGTAACACGATTTTTAACAAATTTGTTCCAGGTTCAAGCTCTCGTTATCCATGCTATTGCTGTAGAAGAATCACTCCACATGTACGTTGGGTAATCCATCCCCAGAGCATTTCTTATTGCATTCAACAGCCTTGCTCCCAAGATGCAGGCCATAAGCTCGAGCCGCGGTATACTTATCCTCTTCAGCGGAGCAACTCTAGCTTTAGCCCACAGAAGAACTACTCTGACTGTATCTTGTACCACAGATCTAGCAAAGACAACAGAGGCGTAAGCTTCACAACTAGCGTCTCAGAAGACACGCAATTGTACGTCTCCCTCAGAGTCCAGGTACAGACATCTAGGTATCCTTACTTGGTCTAATGACGCGATTTCATACAACCAGCTTCGAAATTCCTTCTCTATATCCTTCGGTAATTGCGCATCCCATTCTAACTTAAGAGTCTACGTTTTCTGTAATAGAACCTTGGGGTTTATCAATACAGGACTCAAAAATCCCAACGGATCAAAGAACCTTTGTATGCAGGACAGTACTGTCCTTTTCGTCAAAATGTTCGGGACCTGGAATGGCCTGGTCACATTGCACTTCAATATGTCATCCATATTGTCCCATAAAAGTCCCAAAACAGAGACATCACTGTCTGCCTGCGCAAAGTCTCCCGTAATCGCCCACTGGTTCAATTCCATCTTGGCTTCTGTCATCAACTGTATAGAAATTTCCATGAAATCTTTTACCTCCTCTTCTTTCAGAGATGTTACGCAATTGTCTACGTAAAACGACTTCAGTAATTTCGCCGCTACAAACTTTATTTCATCTCTAATGGATTCCAGGTGATATTCTATTACCGCAGCAAATAAAAAGGGGCTACATTTCAGACCAAAAACAACACGTTTGTGTCTCAAACCTTTCGTCTCGTTTGTTCCCGTTTTCCACCATAAAAATCTCAGGCAATCTCTGTCCATTTCCTGCACGGAAATAGTCTGAAATGCCTTCTTGATATCAGCTACAATTCCAACTTTTCCCCGTCTAAAGCGTAGAAGCGTCTCTGGTAAAATCTCTAACAGATTGGGCCCCGTCTCTAAACAGTCGTTTATAGCTAGGCCATTTGCACCTTTGCAGGATGCATCGAAAACTGGTCTGATTGGGGTCGTTAAACTTCCTGGCTTATACACAGGACGATGTGGCAGATAATGTATCTTGGAACCATTTAATCCCATCGGTATTTCCTCAATAAAGTCTTCCCCAATCCAGTCTCGCAACACGCCATCATATTCTTCAAATTTTCTCGTATTATATAGTTGCTTAGTTCTCGCTACTAGTCTTCCATAAGCTATCGCCTGATTGTCATTTAGTTCTTCCCTATTTTCCCGCCAAGGTAAGGCGACTATATAACGTCCATTTTTTTCTCTTTTCACAGTTTTCTTAAATTCTGCTCTTACCCTTTCATCGTGTTCTCTTCTATTTTTGTCTGAGCTTGCATCCTTTATCCCCAAGACTTCCAAGTCCCATAATTCCTCTATTCTGGCCTGATTCAATAGAGCTGTGATCATGGTTGTAACTAGGCCTTCTCCTTGGTATGATGGGCGTCCACACAAGATCCAGCCAAAAATAGTCTCTATGGCTGTTGGCCCTGATTTCAATTTTAATGTTCTACCTGTTAGACATTCACCGAAATAATCACTTCCTATTAAAATATCAATCTCTTTGTTTTGAAAGTCTTCATTATTAAATTCCACGTGGTGGGAAATAAGCTCCTCCACCCACTGACTCATGGGAATAAAGGTGGTCCTATTGCAAATGGTATTTTCTTCCAGGAAATCAATACCGATGTTTTCCAGTTGGATTCTATAGATGCCGTGTTTCTCTACTCCGGTCATTCCTCCTCCAAATAACGCCTTCTGTATTTGTCCCTGACCAATCTTTTCTAGGTTTAACTGTCCAATCAAGGCTCTTCTGATATAGCTTCTCTGGCTCCCGGAATCGAATAAAATCCGTACTATTCTTTGTCCTCTTGGACTCGCTTCCCTAGCGCTGGTGATCATTAGTAGTACTTCACTGGAGCATGTTTGGTTAGCCATTGATGCTGAAGGAGCCTCCAGGTTGCCCTCTTTTACCTCTGTTTTCTTCTCGTGTATTTCTCCTCTTCTTCTTGAGCACATCAGTTCTACGTGTCTGCCCTTACATACAAAACACTTAAATCTACTTCTGCAATTCCTTGCCATATGTCCCCTCCCTAGGCACCGGAAGCAGACCTTTGCATTCGTAGCCTTTTGTCTGCGTTGCTCCAGCGTCATCCGTTTAGCTCTGTTACAATTCCTCGACCTATGGCTAGGCATATCGCAAAAGACACAACTCTCGTTGTCACTTTGGTTTAAGAGATGTGCCGCTGTCGGAGATGTTCTTCTCTGGATCTCCTGTTTTTCTTGCATCTTTTCAGGTCTTTTGAAGCCAGCTCTTACAAATTCTAGCCGCTCAGTTCCTCTAATTTCATCTTTTATAAATTTTAAAATATTATTCAATCGCTGTGAGCTGTTAGGTTCTTTGGTGTTATCTTCTGACTGGTATCCTGCCTCTGGTATTCGCTGCCATATCTGCAGTACATCATCAGGCAGGCTGGATTCTACCATTTGGGAATAGGAACACCGCATTCTGATCGGTAGTCACTTCTAATGACTCTAACTATCTCAGTGAAGCCATAAGTGGGTCATACAAATCCGCCAATGTTCTCCTTTGAGAACTTGCTTTCTTTACAATCAATTCAAGTAGTTGTCTGACGTACATTTCTGTCAGTAATACTTTGTCGCCGAATTTTTCTTGTAGAGCTTCTATGGCCTTTGCATAATTGGCCTCGGTGACGGTATACCCTTCCAGAAATTTTTGAGCTCTGGAACCTTTGGTCACTGCTTGGTGGAGGTAATGGAACTTGTCCACATCGCTTAAGGTGTCGTCCTTATGAATTCTCTCGAACTGCCCCCACCATGGCAACCATTCCCTCAAGGTTCCGCTGAACTTCAAGAGTTCCAACTTGGGCAATTTGCATATCCTCTTTTCCGATAATGCAGATGTAGAGCCATTTCTTTCCCGCTGAATCGTTGCGATGGATTCCAACGCGTCTTGTACCTTTACTTCCATGGTGGTCAGCATACGCTCATACACATTGCAGCCTTCCAATTTTGCTGAGAATACGTCTTCCGAGGCCTCCTCTTCTAAAAGTAAGGTCTCGATCGTTCCATTTAAAGCCTCTACTCTCTGCTCCAATCTTTTTAGCTGCTGGTGTAAAGCTAATATCTCCCATCTATTCAAAGGATCATCCTCTATTATCCTTTTGATTTCGGCCACCTTCTTCGTCATTAATCCTCTGAGAGGAGATCTCATCTTCCTTAGGTTTTCCATCTTCTCTAGGATCAGGTCCGGGCTCACCAATTTGTTAAGTCTTTGTGTTATTTCCAAGAATGACTACCAGTCATTAGAATCTCAGAGAAAGATCACTCTCAGCCTTTCTAAACAATATTTAACTTTATTTTCTAATATGCAAATCCAAAATCTCAAAAGGCTCTATTTACATATGTACAGTTCACAATGTTTCTTTGACTTTATCTTATTTGACTTGATCCTCTTTATCTTGGTAACTGTCTGGACAGGGTTCTTCTTTATCTACTTTCACTTTGTAACTGTCTGGACAGGGTTCTTCTTTATCTACTTTCACCTTGGAACTGTCTGGACAGGGTTCTTCTTTATCTACTTTCACTTTGTAACTGTCTGGACAGGGTTCTTCTTTATCTACTTTCACCTTGGAACTGTCTGGACAGGGTTCTTCTTTATCTTCGAATCTATACCTTCTCTTCCGCCTCACTTACTTCTACTCTTTTCTATTCTTACTTTGATCCACCTTCCGCCACTTCTTACTTTGATCTACTTTCCGTCACTTCTTACTTCGATCTACTTTCCGCCACACAACTTATGCCGATCTAACACTTTCTCCCTCGCGCGTTCTAATCCCTTCTTTTCCCTCGCGCTAATAACTTTTCCGTTCAAATACCTTCTTTTTAACAGTTGAAAAATGTCACGTGGGCGCACTCTGTGGTGTTTTTTTGCGGCGCATCCCGTGGCTCGCGCCATCTAGAGCCGCTTTCCCCAACCATTCTTAACAAAAAGAGTCATTTTTATACAGTTTAAAATATACTATATACATATACATATATACAATATAACAACAAAAGCCCCCATTAAGACCCAAAGTCTTGCAAAATACTCGACTGCAGGATCCAAGAAGCAAAGTAAGAAAGAGATAAAGAAGTGAACAACAAAATTTAAAAAATAATATATATATATATACACATATACACATATTCACTTAATTTAAAGTAACAGTAACGATGCCTTTTTATTCACTGCCTTGTAAAACCCACCTAGATCCAGTGAAAACTTTCTATCTGTTAAGTAGTTTGTTAAGATATCTTCAACTGTGTCCGGGAATCTATTATCCTGTTTCGAAATAAATGTTTTTCTTTCATCTGAAATACTTGTAGAGTGGAAAATATAGTGAGATATTTCGGAGTTCATCTTCTGATTACAGAGCTTACATAACAATTCCGCTTCTCCGAAAATGTTATTGTGATTTTCCCGAAAGAATGTGTAAAGTACTCGCAGTTGGGCAATGTGTGGTTTAACAATGAATGGAAGATTGTCCAACAGATATCCTTCAGGAAGGGATGTTTTCTTCAGGTTTCTATAGTGAGGATATAGTTTAGTATTATTGATTCTCGCCCAGTCACCTTGTATGGATTGGTTTATTGCTGTTCTAGTAATCAGTGGCAGTTCATGTTGAAGAAAGTCCTTATCTGTGCAATTAATCAGATAAGAAAAACCAGTGGAATTCAGAATGTCATTGATAGTTTTAACAAGCCTATGTGGATATTTGAATTTCGGGACAAATTCATTAGTTCAGTTGAGCATATAAATGGTAATCGGTTAGCTTCCATATTGAGGATTCTGATCCAGTATTTAATTGTAAGTTTTATGGAAGTGACTGCAAGAGAAGTTCATCCACACTCCATTCGAAGGATATATTCAGGAGTATACCTGGGCAGGTTTGAAAGTCGACGCAAGAAAACATCCTGAGACTTGTCCAGTAACTCCTTTTTATCGCAAGCCCAGATCGGAGCTGCGTATAGGAGTACCGCTACAACAATTGAGTCCAATAGCCTTAAAGGTGCCCGAAAGAGGTTAACTTTAGTCTTAGTCATGACTGTCCACACCTCACTTATTGCAAACAGTGCCTTGCCCTGTAAATGCTTGGCAACTTGTGTATATGAAGTCGATGTTGACAAAGGATAGCCAAGATAATTGTACTTTGATGAAATAGCCAGTGGTCTTTAGCCCCAGAACCATTTGTCATATATTGCGAGTCGACCTCCATTGCGAAAAGCCATTATTTTAGACTTATTTTAATTAAAAATTAAATAGTTCGTTCCGAGGTATTTCTTTAGCATATTAATCTTTAAAAAAAGGCATCTCCTTATCGTGCAACTGAAAGTTGCTGATGGCTGGCGCCATCTATCGGAATAAATATCAACTATTCTCGTTGATTTTTAATTATTCCAGAATTGGCCAAATACCCATTCTTGATTAATCAAGAAAAGCTAACCACGGACGCGTTTCGGGCTGTTGACCCTCATCAGCGTGGTGCAAGCTGTACCTCAACGACCAAAAAATTGGTCATTAAAGCATCCTGAAAAATCATGAAACGGGTAGTTAAGGCCCGAATTGCGTGAGGACGCTACACAATGTGAAAAAATAGTACAAATGTAACATTGTACTGGGATAAGGTGCATAAATTAAGAAAAAGGCATCTCCTTATCGTGCAACTGAAAGTTGCTGATGGCTGGCGTCATCTATCGGAATAAATATCAACTATTCTCGTTGATTTTTAATTATTCCGGAATTGGCCAAATACCCATTCTTGATTAATCAAGAAAAGCTAACCACGGACGCGTTTCGGGCTGTTGGCCCTCATCAGCGTGGTGCAAGCTGTACCTCAACGACCAAAAAATTGGTCATTAAAGCATCCTGAAAAATCATGAAACTGGTAGTTAAGGCCAGAATTGCGTGAGGACGCTACACAATGTGAAAAAATAGTACAAATGTAACATTGTACTGGGATAAGGTGCATAAATTAAGAAAAAGGCATCCCCTGATCGTGCAACTGAAAGTTGCTGATGGCTGGCGCCATCTATCGGAATAAATATAAACTATTCTCGTTGATTTTTAATTATTCCAGAATTGGCCAAATACCCATTCTTGATTAATCAAGAAAAGCTAACCACGGACGCGTTTCGGGCTGATGGCCCTCATCAGCGTGGTGCAAGCTGTACCTCAACGACCAAAAAATTGGTCATTAAAGCATCCTGAAAAATTATGAAACGGATGGTTAAGGCCAGAATTGCGTGAGGTCGCTACACAATGTGAAAAAATAGTACAAATGTAACATTGTACTGGGATAAGGTGCATAAATTAAGAAAAAGGCATCTCCTTATCGTGCAACTGAAAGTTGCTGATGGCTGGCGCCATCTATCGGAATAAATATCAACTATTCTCGTTGATTTTTAATTATTCCAGAATTGGCCAAATACCCATTCTTGATTAATCAAGAAAAGCTAACCACGGACGCGTTTCGGGCTGTTGGCCCTCATCAGCGTGGTGCAAGCTGTACCTCAACGACCAAAAAATTGGTCATTAAAGCATCCTGAAAAATCATGAAACGGGTAGTTAAGGCCAGAATTGCGTGAGGACGCTACACAATGTGAAAAAATAGTACAAATGTAACATTGTACTGGGATAAGGTGCATAAATTAAGAAAAAGGCATCTCCTTATCGTGCAACTGAAAGTTGCTGATGGCTGGCGCCATCTATCGGAATAATTATCAACTATTCTCGTTGATTTTTAATTATTCCAGAATTGGCCAAATACCCATTCTTGATTAATCAAGAAAAGCTAACCACGGACGCGTTTCGGGCTGTTGGCCCTCATCAGCGTGGTGCAAGCTGTTCCTCAACGACCAAAAAATTGGTCTTTAAAGCATCCTGAAAAATCATGAAACGGGTAGTTAAGGCCAGAATTGCGTGAGGACGCTACACAATGTGAAAAAATAGTACAAATGTAACCTTGTACTGGGATAAGGTGCATAAATTAAGAAAAAGGCATCTCCTTATCGTGCAACTGAAAGTTGCTGATGGCTGGCGCCATCTATCGGAATAATTATCAACTATTCTCGTTGATTTTTAATTATTCCAGAATTGGCCAAATACCCATTCTTGATTAATCAAGAAAAGCTAACCACGGACGCGTTTCGGGCTGTTGGCCCTCATCAGCGTGGTGCAAGCTGTTCCTCAACGACCAAAAAATTGGTCTTTAAAGCATCCTGAAAAATCATGAAACGGGTAGTTAAGGCCAGAATTGCGTGAGGACGCTACACAATGTGAAAAAATAGTACAAATGTAACCTTGTACTGGGATAAGGTGCATAAATTAAGAAAAAGGCATCTCCTTATCGTGCAACTGAAAGTTGCTGATGGCTGGCGCCATCTATCGGAATAAATATAAACTATTCTCGTTGATTTTTAATTATTCCAGAATTGGCCAAATACCCATTCTTGATTAATCAAGAAAAGCTAACCACGGACGCGTTTCGGGCTGTTGGCCCTCATCAGCGTGGTGCAAGCTGTACCTCAACGACCAAAAAATTGGTCATTAAAGCATCCTGAAAAATCATGAAACGGGTAGTTAAGGCCAGAATTGCGTGAGGACGCTACACAATGTGAAAAATAGTACAATTTATGCACCTTATCCCAGTACAATGTTACATTTGTACTATTTTTTCACATTGTGTAGAGTCCTCACGCAATTCTGGCCTTAACTACCCGTTTCATGATTTTTCAGGATGCTTTAATGACCAATTTTTTGGTCGTTGAGGTACAGCATGCACCACGCTAATGAGGGCCAACAGCCCGAAACGCGTCCGTGGTTAGCTTTTCTTGATTAATCAAGAATGGGTATTTGGCCAATTCTGGAATAATTAAAAATCAACGAGAATAGTTGATATTCATTCCGATAGATGGCGCCAGCCATCAGCAACTTTCATTTGCACGATAAGGAGATACCTTTTTCTTAATTTATGCACCTTATCCCAGTACAAGGTTACATTTGTACTATTTTTTCACATTGTGTAGCGTCCTCACGCAATTCTGGCCTTAACTACCCGTTTCATGATTTTTCAGGATGCTTTAAAGACCAATTTTTTGGTCGTTGAGGAACAGCTTGCACCACGCTGATGAGGGCCAACAGCCCGAAACGCGTCCGTGGTTAGCTTTTCTTGATTAATCAAGAATGGGTATTTGGCCAATTCTGGAATAATTAAAAATCAACGAGAATAGTTGATAATTATTCCGATAGATGGCGCCAGCCATCAGCAACTTTCAGTTGCACGATAAGGAGATGCCTTTTTCTTAATTTATGCACCTTATCCCAGTACAATGTTACATTTGTACTATTTTTTCACATTGTGTAGCGTCCTCACGCAATTCTGGCCTTAACTACCCGTTTCATGATTTTTCAGGATGCTTTAATGACCAATTTTTTGGTCGTTGAGGTACAGCTTGCACCACGCTGATGAGGGCCAACAGCCCGAAACGCGTCCGTGGTTAGCTTTTCTTGATTAATCAAGAATGGGTATTTGGCCAATTCTGGAATAATTAAAAATCAACGAGAATAGTTGATATTTATTCCGATAGATGGCGCCAGCCATCAGCAACTTTCAGTTGCACGATAAGGAGATGCCTTTTTCTTAATTTATGAACCTTATCCCAGTACAAGGTTACATTTGTACTATTTTTTCACATTGTGTAGCGTCCTCACGCAATTCTGGCCTAACTACCCGTTTCATGATTTTTCAGGATGCTTTAAAGACCAATTTTTTGGTCGTTGAGGAACAGCTTGCACCACGCTGATGAGGGCCAACAGCCCGAAACGCGTCCGTGGTTAGCTTTTCTTGATTAATCAAGAATGGGTATTTGGCCAATTCTGGAATAATTAAAAATCAACGAGAATAGTTGATATTTATTCCGATAGATGGCGCCAGCCATCAGCAACTTTCAGTTGCACGATAAGGAGATGCCTTTTTCTTAATTTATGCACCTTATCCCAGTACAATGTTACATTTGTACTATTTTTTCACATTGTGTAGCGACCTCACGCAATTCTGGCCTTAACTACCCGTTTCATGATTTTTCAGGATGCTTTAATGACCAATTTTTTGGTCGTTGAGGTACAGCTTGCACCACGCTGATGAGGGCCAAAAGCCCGAAACGCGTCCGTGGTTAGCTTTTCTTGATTAATCAAGAATGGGTATTTGGCCAATTCTGGAATAATTAAAAATCAACGAGAATAGTTGATATTTATTCCGATAGATGGCGCCAGCCATCAGCAACTTTCAGTTGCACGATAAGGAGATGCCTTTTTCTTAATTTATGCACCTTATCCCAGTACAATGTTACATTTGTACTATTTTATCACATTGTGTAGCGTCCTCACGCAATTCTGGCCTTCACTACCCGTTTCATGATTTTTCAGGATGCTTTAATGACCAATTTTTTGGTCGTTGAGGTACAGCTTGCACCACGCTGATGAGGGCCAACAGCCCGAAACGCGTCCGTGGTTAGCTTTTCTTGATTAATCAAGAATGGGTATTTGGCCAATTCTGGAATAATTAAAAATCAACGAGAATAGTTGATATTTATTCCGATAGATGGCGCCAGCCATCAGCAACTTTCAGTTGAAGGATAAGGAGATGCCTTTTTCTTAATTTATGCACCCTATCCCAGTACAATGTTACATTTGTACTATTTTTTCACATTGTGTAGCGTCCTCACGCAATTCTGGCCTTAACTACCCGTTTCATGATTTTTCAGGATGCTTTAATGACCAATTTTTTGGTCGTTGAGGTACAGCTTGCACCACGCTGATGAGGGCCAACAGCCCGAAACGCGTCCGTGGTTAGCTTTTCTTGATTAATCAAGAATGGGTATTTGGCCAATTCTGGAATAATTAAAAATCAACGAGAATAGTTGATATTTATTCCGATAGATGGCGCCAGCCATCAGCAACTTTCAGTTGCACGATAAGGAGATGCCTTTTTCTTAATTTATGCACCTTATCCCAGTACAATGTTACATTTGTACTATTTTTTCACATTGTGTAGCGTCTCACGCAATTCTGGCCTTAACTACCCGTTTCATGATTTTTCAGGATGCTTTAATGACCAATTTTTTGGTCTTTGAGGTACAGCTCGCACCACGCTGATGAGGGCCAACAGCCCGAAACGCGTCCGTGGTTAGCTTTTCTTGATTAATCAAGAATGGGTATTTGGCCAATTCTGGAATAATTAAAAATCAACGAGAATAGTTGATATTTATTCCGATAGATGGCGCCAGCCATCAGCAACTTTCAGTTGCACGATAAGGAGATGCCTTTTTCTTAATTTATGCACCTTATCCCAGTACAATGTTACATTTGTACTATTTTTTCACATTGTGTAGCGTCTCACGCAATTCTGGCCTTAACTACCCGTTTCATGATTTTTCAGGATGCTTTAATGACCAATTTTTTGGTCTTTGAGGTACAGCTCGCACCACGCTGATGAGGGCCAACAGCCCGAAACGCGTCCGTGGTTAGCTTTTCTTGATTAATCAAGAATGGGTATTTGGCCAATTCTGGAATAATTAAAAATCAACGAGAATAGTTGATATTTATTCCGATAGATGGCGCCAGCCATCAGCAACTTTCAGTTGCACGATAAGGAGATGCCTTTTTCTTAATTTATGCACCTTATCCCAGTACAATGTTACATTTGTACTATTTTTTCACATTGTGTAGCGTCTCACGCAATTCTGGCCTTAACTACCCGTTTCATGATTTTTCAGGATGCTTTAATGACCAATTTTTTGGTCTTTGAGGTACAGCTCGCACCACGCTGATGAGGGCCAACAGCCCGAAACGCGTCCGTGGTTAGCTTTTCTTGATTAATCAAGAATGGGTATTTGGCCAATTCTGGAATAATTAAAAATCAACGAGAATAGTTGTTATTTATTCCGATAGATGGCGCAAGCCATCAGCAACTTTCAGTTGCACGATAAGGAGATGCCTTTTTCTTAATTTATGCACCTTATCCCAGTACAATGTTACATTTGTACTATTTTTTCACATTGTGTAGCGTCCTCACGCAATTCTGGCCTTAACTACCCGTTTCATGATTTTTCAGGATGCTTTAATGACCAATTTTTTGGTCGTTGAGGTACAGCTTGCACCACGCTGATGAGGGCCAACAGCCCGAAACGCGTCCCTGGTTAGCTTTTCTTGATTAATCAAGAATGGGTATTTGGCCAATTCTGGAATAATTAAAAATCAACGAGAAAAGTTGATATTTATTCCGATAGATGGCGCCAGCCATCAGCAACTTTCAGTTGCACGATAAGGAGATGCCTTTTTCTTAATTTATGCACCTTATCCCAGTACAATGTTACATTTGTACTATTTTTTCATATTAATCTTAGTTTGCAGATTTATTTAAGACTCCCCCAAGAGAACGATGTCATCAGCTTACAAAAGAAAGTGGACCTCTCCAAAACCCGGAAGGCAAATACCTGGTAAATCAGAGCCGTTATACGTGTTGATTAGATCGTTAATAAATAAGATGAAAAGATATGGAGACTAATTCTATTTAATTCATGTAAATGCGTTTGCGTAAATGTATCAGCGTTCTTTGTAATTCACACCTGTTTAAGGCCCTAAATCTTCGATAAGTCGTGGAACGATCCAAAAATAAAGAAGCTTTCGCCCTTGCATTTTCTCGTAATATTGGATTTGTGTATGTTAAGGGAATATAATCTTTCTTCATCAAAGTTAAATCTGGGACGGATTAACCATGTGTAAACAGGAGATGATTGTTTGTTCGTGTAGTTTAAGTCAGGACCGTTGATTCAGAAAAACAATATGCAAATAATCTTCTCTTCAAGTTGATAGATATACTGGCCTTTTATAATAATGGCCTTTTATAATACTGGCCTTTCATTATACTGCCATTTTATAATAGTGGCCTATTATAATACTAGATTTTAATAATATTGTTTTTTTAAATTTTAATTATTGATTGTTAAGTATTTTGTTACTATCTCCTCCTGAAATTATCAGATGTTTATTGTCATATTAAGGAAGGGGTTTGTTTGAAATTATGTATTCAAATTGGTTTGCTCCATTTACATACAAATATGTGGTCTGTGATCAAAATTAGACTATCTGTGTTTTCATATCATAATTTATTATTTAATGTTAGTTCAGAAGAATTTAAATTACCATACAACTATTAATAACAATGAATGTATTCTATCAAAGTGGAATAGCATTTTTCACAGCGTGTGCATTTTACTAATAATTTAATTCAATAAAATTAATACTCTTCCAGCAAATATACTCTAAATATTCCTTTTAGAATATTTTGAAAACGCATTCAAGATAAGCAAAATCAATTTTAGCTCTAAATCAATTCAATCAATGACATTTGAAATAAATATTATTAAAATAAGTTTTGAAAATGTTCTTCTCCAGAGAGAAAAATATTTTTGTTACCTTTATTTTTTATTTGATTATATCTTTTTATATTGCACGTCAAAGCATTAGATGGTCCAGGACTGGAATAATTCGGCTGAGTAGAGCTCCATAATTCCGTAATCAGCCTACGAGAAATAATGGAAGACCGGCCTGATATTAACGGCGCCGGAGATTTCCTATGCAATTTCCAATTTCGCCTAATTAAAAATGAATAGTGTTTTCGGGTTCAAAATACCTCTCTTCCTAGTTTTATTCCAACTTGAGCGCTACACACCTCAGATATATCTTTAAATATTTAGTTAATCGTTTGAGAAGATAGACATACACCGGATTTCTGGAGCGCCAAATCCCAAATACTTGGAGTTACTTCTAATGAATTAATGAAGATTTTCATAAGCGTGAATAATATAATTAAATTGCGCCATTTTTCAAATAATTCAAATATTTTCAGAATAAAAATTATTTATAAAATATATAAAAGCATAATAAAAATATATAATTTAGTAAGATATTTGTTTTAAAGTGTAAGAGAAGAATAAAAAATTGTAACTTTCTAGAATACTCGTATATTAAAACTAAAACCAGGATGTGAACTGAAAGTCTTTTAAAACTTCAAAACCTATATATCTGAGAATATATTTTACTAGAGTAACGTGGTTACTGCTGAAATGCTAATATTGACGTGAGTTTTTATTTTGAAAAATAAAAAGCACAACTTTAGTTGCACTTTAATCGCCAGGTGGCGCATTACCTGGACCAGAGAATTATACGGGGGTGGGGGAGATATAAATCGTTTAAAAAAATTAAAAATTTTAAATAATCTACACTTATTTTTGCCATTGTAAAATTTAAGATTCTTTCATTGACTCTCAGTCAAAGGTTAAATGAAATTTAAAATTAAAATTAAATAATAATAATGATAATAGAGAGGTGAATGATAATATATATATACTGAAGGAATAAATATTTACAATTTTTCTCCATCGAAGAAGGCTTCTCTACCTTGAGAGAGTCCTTTTCCAGACAGGTAGAATATCTTTTAAACTCTACTTAGTTCTACCCTGAGAAGATATTTTTAATTACACACTTTAGCAGACGTCGGGGAATTTAGATTACCAGGAAGTGACCACAATAATTATTCTTAATTGATTAATAGAACGCACTATTTTGTAAAACTAAATTTTGATATATAAGTAGATGTAAATAGAAGCGTGTACCCACGTTTCGACATTCATAAAAAAAAGCCAAGAACTGATGTAACGAATAGAATTGTGATGTGTTATTATTTTAACAATGTGTGTCTTTTTTATCTACCTAACAAACATGTATTTATTATTAGATAAAATTTTTATATTAACACTAAGCAATAACGCGCCATCTATACATATAAAATGAAAGGATTTAAAAGCTCGAATGTTTCTTTTATACAAAATACAAACTTCTATATATATATATATATATATATATGTCGTGGCTAAATGAAGAGGCGCAGCCGTTATGCCTAGCGAACAGCGCGCGCCGCGATGTCTGCCACTTTATTTTTTGTACCGCCTGGATACATGGATGAATTTACATATTTACATTTTAACGCAAGCGTAACATTTTTACATACTTATTTTGACGAGAATAAATTGTATCTCTTGGCATTAACTATACAAATTATGACATATACTGTCCTTACTTATATATAAATCATAAATAATAATCGTTCCTGCTATTATTACTATTTATATTATACTATATATTTTATGGTATATCATATTAAAATTAAAAAGGCATATTCTAACCGCTCTCATGAGCATTTTAGATGGCAGAGCACCATATTGTAGAAACACTTGCAATGGAAAATTCTGAGCGCCTCACCTGGAACCATGGTTTCGGGCTAACATCACTCGTCAATCAGGGCGGACGTATACTACATAATATCCACAAGGGATCAAATTAATTATTCTTATTTGCCAAAGGGGTATTCAACTGGTAAATTGGCTACGAAAATTTTCTAGCCAAAATATAGATGAAAATATTGCGGGGAATATTGATCTATGAAAATGAAGGTCATCTCTCTCGTCAACGTAGACGCTAAAACCAAAACTATTTTGACGAGAAAGGTGACCTTTATTTTTATGACTTTAATTATATAAACGTCGTATATTATATAGATAAAGAATTCTTCCTGAATTGAAATATATGAAATGTCGTATATTATGTTTATATATATCTATTGATATTTCTGGAAGTGTGGTATTTTATGTTTGCTTACAACAAGACCAATTAATTAGGTTAATGTAGATAAACACGTGACTTAAGGTATCTCCATTGCCTACATTTTAAAGAGGCAAGTCTGAGGATCATGTTGGTCATTCGTGTCGAAAATGACAACTTATTTCACACACTAAATCAATCAAATGTATTATAGAAAGGTTTTTAAAACAAGTATGATAAGGGCTTCCTTCATGCATAAATGTAAATTAATTTTTTGTCTCTCCTAGAGTATAGGAATAAAATAATTTCTCAGAAGATTCACGTGTTATAAAAACGACTCAAATGTTGTGCCATAAAATAATTATTAATAATTCTTTCAATACAATAAAATATGTGACTCCAAACCTGACATGTAACTCTAGAAGGGTAATAAGGCGTATCTATTAGAATTATGAGGTTATCTGTTACCCAAATGCATCGCTTCGGGTGTGAACTGATCCAATTTTAAATTCAGCAATTTTAACTCACAGTCAAAGCGAAAAAAAAAAAGAATTCAGCATAGTTTCTAACTTGACGCGAATAAATTACAGATAAAAGTACAATAATTCATCATATGCAGCATATATGTAAATGTTGATTAATTGGTTATCTTTCAATTTTATTTTTCAGTTTTCTCCCTATCATATTATTTTCAATGCTGATTTATTCTCTCTATATCTCTCTTTACACTATAAATAGCTAAATTACCAAATTATCTATCTCTTATTCATTTATATATCCTAATTTATTCCTATTTATTCAGGTATGTTTTACTTTTGTATTTAACCTTATATGAACGTTATAGGAGCGTATTATCAATCTCTCTGTCTCTCTCCTGTGCCATCTAGAGAGCAAATTCGGAAAAATAAATGTCCTGGGGCGTACGCCGATGATATTCTATTGCTGATCCGTTAAGATTGGCAGTTCGATAAAGTCAAGACCATCGTTCACGAATTCCGGCATGCGTGAGAGGTATGCGTGAACTCCTCTAAGAATAAGGGATTATAGACACCTTGAGAAACCTCGTCGATTTCCGCTTGGCATCTCGTGGGCTACATCTTCCATCACGGTACTGGGCTTCGAAATAACATCATTTCAAGGAATATCGTTGCAGGAAAGTTAACTGCTGGGCATCCTGGAGAGGGCGATCTCCAGAGAATTCCCATACGTCCGTGACTTCTTCCTGGTCGGGCGAGCGAGAACGGCAACTCGCTGGTTCTACACCATTTCCATGGCTACAAGACCGTCAACTCCACTTGTGTCAAATTACAAGTCATGCTACACGGTCGTCTGAGGATCCTGCTGTTGAGCTGTGGCTCCCGGAAAGTCTACTGGCCAGCCCTGTGTCCGTCAGTGGCGTAGAGCTGCTGGATAAAAGGACCCAACTGAGGCTCTCCTACTAATGGGAATTCAGGTCTCGTAAAAAACAGATTTATTTTTCATTATATATATATATGAAAAATAAAAATAAATTTATATATATAGGAAATTTATTTTAATATAATCTAGAAATAACATAATTTTAATTTTCACCCACTAATATTGTTAAAAAGAAATGCTATTTACTCTAACTACTTGGTATAAAATCGAAAAATTAGTGACTCTAAATTCGAACTGAAAATAGTATTAGATAAAAAAATAAGGTACAAAATATAACGACAGTAAAAAAAAAATAGAAACGAACGTTCTATATTAGAGAGAAAAATATTTCGAAATAACTAATGCGCATCCAGAAATGCCCTAATATAAAATTCCATTACTTAATTATGTATAATCCGTTTGGCTAAACGTTTGACGGGTTTTCTGGAAGATGTCTTATTTCTATACCGTAGCGCCGTTTAAAATTCCCCACTCATCCATTTTCCTTGGAGTTCCTCAATTACTCGAGTTTTTCCATTAGGATTTTTCTCTATATGAACTTAGCTAATTTTCAAAATTTACGTTTTGGGGGATATTCTTTTCAATATTCGGAATTAATTCACTTTTTAAGCTTTACTTTAATTATAAAGAGACATTAAATTTCGACAAAAAACTATTTTGTTAATTGATATTATATTTCTAAGCATTAACGTAAAACTCATAGCTAGGTTATTATTAATTGAAAGATTTTATGAGTTCTTCATTAAAAATAATTTGAAGTGTTTAATTTACTAAATTATTATTTTTATGTGTTATATGTATATTTAAATTTATTTATAATATATTAATTTCTTGCATATGCTGCATTATGACGACATATATAATACTAGCGGATTAAGTTAAGTTTAACTTTTAGCGTATATAAATGTATTTCCCAAATTTTATCTAATTTTAAAAATGTTTAAGTTCATTTGCATAGTATTATTTTTATATTTCATAGTCATAATTCTTATTTCTCTTTTAATTATATTTGAAATATCACTTCGCATGTAAATTTGTATGTTGTATATAATGGCTCAAGCGCGCTTATACCCTCTTAGTATATTCATACTAGCCACGCCTGTTCAAGAACCGAAAGGTTCGAAAGCTAGCACAAATATAATAAAAGATGCTCCTTCGTAAAACTTTTGATTCGTTATTCAGTACTTGGTTAAATATAATTTTTCTTGGTTGAAGTGCGACAAAAAAAAACTCTTCCAGATTTAACTCTCTGTCCTGTTCAAATTTACATTACACAGATTAGTTACATATTGAGAGCGTGCATAGCCGACAAACATATACAGGGTGATCCAAAAGTCCCGCACTATTTTAAAAATTAATAACTCCGCGAATATTTGCGCTAGAGCAATGCGGTAAACACCATTGTGTTCAGGATGCAATGGGATTCTTTATGGCAAATAATGAAAAATTTGAAATTGATTTTAGTTACAATTTTATTCGCCAGATGGCGCACTACCAGAATCGGAGATTCAGCCGCCAAATTGTTTGATAAATTGAAAAATATAACTGATCGACACGTATTTTTCCTTTTTGAATACCAGGAAAGAACCTTAATAACATCAAATAACAAATAAATAAAACACCACTTCGCCAAAAGTATGAAGAATTGGTTAACAATTTTTAAATACAATCAGAGATATGTAAAATAGGTAAATGCAAATTAAAACATGCAGCAAAAAAAATTATATTTCAGATACGGTTTGTTTCCGAAGATAATAAATTTCTGATATTTTTAATTCAACTCTCTCTCAGTATCGATTATATTTATTTTAATTCATTTGAAAAATATGTATCTATCTCTGATAATTTATTTTACTCTGGAATGCCGTTGTTGTTGTCGTGTCCAATAAAGAGCCTCAGATATATCCATGCATCTCCATCACAGCAGCAGCAATGTCCACTACCTTGGGTGTGTAAAGCTGCTGCTCTGGGTCTATGTCAAATTTCTGCAAGGCTGCGGCCATTGCTGACTATGAGAATATGTGGGTAGGTGTAAGTTCCACACCAGGACAATTGTTGCATGCCCTATAGGTTATTGTGCCATATGGATGTATTGTCATTCCTTTATAGTGTTTGTTCTAAGTCTTGTTATAGTTTTTGTCATTTTTCTCTCCGATTTTATTTCTCATTTTTATCTTTTCTTATTTATTGTTTAATTATCTTGTATTTTGACAAAGAATCAGCGTTAAATAATGACATTTGTTCTTTCCTTTGGCTCAACTTTCTGGCTTCCTTTGCTAATTCAAATGCCATTTCATTACCCCCGATCCCAGCATGGGCAGGGATCCATTGTAGAAGGCAGTTATTCTCCAATGGTCCCAGTGGGGTAAGTAACGAGTGTATTTTCTGTGTGATTTTAGTATTGCCCTTCTGAATTGCTTCTAGAGCGGATATGGAGTCGCTGTATATTAAATTTACTTCTACTTGATGCAGGCATGGTTGGTTAAGGCATACATCAAGGGCTTTCCAGATAGCTGTCAGTTCACAAGTGAAGTTTGACGATATCTATCCTGCTTCTTCTTTGATTTTGATGTGCGTTCCATCTTGCAGTATTATGTTAATTCCGGCCGCTCCATAACTCAGGGTAAGGTCTGAAGATCCATCTGTATATGCTGTTGAAGGGGGTGGTCTAGCATTTTTTATCAAGAATTTGTATTATGAGGACATATCCGTTAATATTTCAAACACATTAGACACCGAAGCCCAAGATATCAAAGTCTACCTCAATCAAAACAAAGCCATCAACATATACAATATGTAACACCCTCCAAACAATACACATGGCTGGAACAATGGCTCAATTTCTTACAGATAACTCTTATTGTAGGTGATCTTAATGCCAAACATCAACTATGGGGATGTTCCACGCCAAACCCAAGAGGCAAAATAATTTCAAACATATTTGACGACAATGCAATCATGTGCTTAAATGATGGGAATCCTACCCATCATTCCTACAGCTATAATACTGCACAAGCCCTTTATATAAGTTTTTACTATCCTTACATTTTCCACAAATGCAAATAGCAAATATTAAAAAGTATTGGAAGTGATTATTTGCCTAATTTGATAGAAATTAGTACCAAGACCAAAACCAGCTCAATTAAGAAAAATTCTGGAACTTCAAAAAGGCTAATTGGATATCTTTAGAAAACACCATTATTAAAGCAGCCACAGTTTCAATACCAAGACGTAATATTGAGAAATGGATTCCAAATTATACATACCAGGCAAAAATATTCAAACACTTATAACTAAAAGAAATGAACTACAAAAAGAGCACCCAAAACCGAACAAATTGTAGAACTGAACTGAACATTGTGAATGCGAAAATAAAAAGATTATACGTAAATGTGAAATAGGAAAAATGGAAACAAACTTGTGAAAACCTGAACCCAAGAAACACAAATACAAAACTTTGGAATTTGGAAAACAAATTGACAGATCCCTGTCACAAACCGAAAAAAACTAATATGATTAAGAATACAGATGGTACACCAGCAACTAATGACAAAATTGCTACCAATCTTTTAGGTAATTCATATCAAAAAGGTAGTAAAATCAAGGTTGAAACAAAGGCCCGAAGGATTATTCATGACTGTAAAAATGTCACCAGCACTCATAATATTTTCCATGAAAAAAATCAATATGAAAGAGCTAGCTTATGCATTAGAAAACACTGACCTAATCGAGACTTCTGGGCCAGATGGAATCCATGGCCGAATGATATAAAACTTGGGCAAAATTGGCAAAGAAAGACTTCTTAATATTTTCAATAACTCCTGGAAAACTGGAAAATTGCCTCAAGACTGTAAAAATACAACAATAATTCCCATTTAAAAACTTGACAAATCTGCTGATGACCCAAAAAACTATCGACCTATCTCTCTCACAAGTATTTGCTGAAATATAATGGAAAATATTATACTCAGACGACTCACCTACCACCCTGACACAAGAAATCTCTTACCAGAAGAACAATATGGATTTAGGAAAGGACATGGGACAATAGACCATCTCTTATTTTTCACACAAAAGGTAAAAGATGCACAAACAGAAAACCATTTAACCACACAATAGCTGCTTTTTTTAGACCTTACACAAGCTTTTGTTAAGGTATGGAAAAACAAGTTAATTACAAAATTATACAAACATTTCAAAATTGGTGGAAAAGCTATCACTTGGATAAATGATTCCCTTAAAAATAGATACATCAGGGTCAAATATAATGGCATTCTATTTAAAACTTTCAAATTGTATCAAGGATTACCACAAGGATCAGTCCTTAGCCCAAATCTCTTCACCCTATTTATTGTAGGCATAGAAGAAAATTTTCACATAAAACCAATATTGGACTTTTCGCTGATGACATTATTCTATGAAGCAGCAACATTAACTGGAAAAAAAGCTGAAAGAGATTTAAACAAGACTCTTCTCCACCTAGAAAAATTTAAATTTGCTAATAAACATAAATTAGAATTCAACCCCCAAAAATCTGAAACCTGTCTTTTTACTACCGATAAGAAACTATACGAAATAAGGCCAAATATTATTCTGAAAGAACAACAATTACAATATAATAAACATCCTAAATATCTTGGCTACACCCTGTATCCAGAAATTAACTCCAGTAAACATATTGAAGGAGTTGTTAGAAAAGAAAGAGACCGACTGAAAATCTTGAAATATATTTCATATATATATAATATATAAATGCAGCTAGAATTATTACAGGTCTTCGAAATACCTGCCCTAATAATATTGTACTTTACGAGGCAGACATTATGCCCTTAAAGGATAAGAGAAGCTACAATCTGCCAAAATATATTTTAAAAAATCAAGAGTTATGAAAACAAACACAGAACTTTCAATTGCATACTTAATTGGGAATCCAATATAAGACTCAAAAAAGAAGGCCCTCTCCACCTGGCCAAAAGAAATGGATTTTTAAAATATAAAGTGGAAAAATATTATTTAGCAGAAAAAATATCTCCATGCAAATCACTAACAAAATGTCATTTTTAATGCCACCTCAAATCAACCCACCAACAAACAATACCAAAATCTAGAATACTTAAAACAATTATCATTAGAAATAATTAATAAAATTCCTAAAAAAATGTAATAACTATCTATACCGATGGTGGCAGAGACGAGTTGGGACAAACTGACAGTGACTCTCTCATTAAAACCACAAATGGCAATGAGAAAATAAACAGAAGAAACCCATATTTTTGCTCAGTTTTCAGATCAGAACTTATAGCCATCTATGAAGCCTTAAAATCCATCAGAAACACTAAACATCACGATATATGGATTCTTACTGATAGTAGAAGTGCCATGCAACACTTGAGTCACACAAGGGAACTTAGAGACAAAGTAAGCAGGAACATAATTGGTTATCTCCAAAAACTCTCAATACCTCAAAAATTCACCTTCAGTGGATACCCTTACATGTTAGCATTGAAGGCAATGAAGCTGCTGATGCGCTAGCGAAAAAAGGCACAAAAGAACCCTTGCTACAGAAAAATTAACTTACTTAAAAAAATATAGAAACAGTAGCCAAAACAAAAATAAACAAGAACTGGAGGATCCCACCTAAGCACAGTTGGTACACCCTAGAAGCAGATGGCCACCCAGACCTTTCGGTCCACAAGCCGGCATCCGAAGCATGCCCTTCGCTGCTATTCTGTTCAATTCATAAGCCAAGTAACGGTATCCAAGCTAGTGCTTGGACATTGTACCTGAAAACACCACCTCCCAGACAACGTGTCTGGAAGGATTTCTATACCAGTGGCCTTTAATCACAGCAAAAGAGGAAACTATCTACTGTGTCCAGCAGGGACCGCGGGGAGGCGGCCCCCGGTTGACTCTGTTCACTCACAGCTGAGGAAAAGCTCAGCTGCCACGTCGTGGGCTTTCTCAAGAAGCTTGCTGTGGTTTCTCAGCAGCTTACTCTCGATCGCGCCCCTCGCCCTCCTTCTCTCTTCCTGCACACCCACTACCCTTGGACAATCCAAGACGTAGTGGCGTGAATCCACATCTCTTTCTCCACAGACGCAATTAGGGTTTCTCTTAATTTTAAATCTGTGGAGACTTGGGGAAGGGCCCATGTCCCGAACTACCCTAATGAGTTTGTGGGACATTACCTTACAGAGGTACTTGGGTGTTGTTACCCAATTGAATATACCTCTCTCTCCTTCACACTGTTCCTCCATCTGTCCAACCATAAGTCCTGGAAGGGTCCCCTGATCCTCCTATAAACTTCTTTCTTGGTCACTGGGGTCCTCAGTGATCTACCTCTAAAGCATCCTGCCTTAGCGAGCCTGTCTGCGAGCTCATTACCTTCGATGAGGCTGTGTCCCCTAACCCAATGGAGCTCCGGAGCCCGCGTTATCATCTCCAGCTCCTGGATTATTTGATGCGCGAGTTGCCCTTTCACCAGATTGATGGCGACGAGGGCCGACATACAATCTGAATAGAGGCGGTCCGGGCTGAAGTTCTTCTCGGCACACACTCTGAGGGCACCCTGATCGCAGCAAGCTCGGCTGAAAATAACAATTCGTCCACTCTGAGTGTTAAGCTTTCTTGGAAGATCAGCTCTCCATTAGTGAAAATCACTACTACAGCTCCAGTATTGGGTCCAGACTTACTACCATCAATGAAAACCTACGTGCCAATCCCTGTCGGCCATCCAGGAGTCCAATTCCACTTTGGCAACCACTGCGGTGGCTTCCTTGGGTCCCTCTTCCATTCCAGGGCACCCGCTTCAAGTCCCAGGGCATCTTTCCTGTTCTCTCAATTCTTCTGTCTGATGGTCTCCTCCTCTAGTTTCAATCACAGGGGAATTAGCCCAGCGAGGACCAAAAAGGCCTCACTGCTGGTAGTGCGATATCCCCCTGTGATTCTGAGTGCCGCTGTCCTCTGCACGCTCTCTAGAGTTTTGCCACCTTCTGATCCCTGTTATAGCAAGATTGGCTCGACACAGGAGAGGCAGAGGTTCCTAAAAATAGTACCCTCCACCCCCCCCCCCCCCCCTGTTGAGAGCCAACTAGGACAGGCCTGCACAACGCCTCCCTGCCTCTCGCCACCATCTCCTCCGCCTGGTATTTCCAACCGATCTTGTCATCAATGACCACCACCAGGATGGTCATCCTATTGACCAACGCTACCCTCCGTCCTTTCATCCGGATAGCCGGCTTGTGCTCCCATTTGATCCCTTTCCTTTTAGTTCTTATGTCCCTAGGCTTAAAGCTGAGTGCTTTAGTTTTGGAGACATTGAACTTAAGGCCAGAGTCATGGGCTCAGTTCGAGAGGATTTGGAGAGAAGCTTCAACACACTTCTCAGCCTTCGCTCTCGAAGCAGCCTCAATAATGAGGAACTGGTCGTCAGCATAGAGAACCAGCCTGGCTCCCTCAGGGAGCTCCACCTGGTAAACGGTGTTTACCAGGATATTCCACAGAATAGGTCCGCAGCAAGAGCCCTTGGGCAACCCCTAGCACAGTTTCTTTCCAACTTCCGCCCACCAAAACTGAGGCTAATCCGTCTATCCCTCAGGAAGTCACGAACCAAGCTGCACAAATTATCAGGACAACCCATGTCCATTAAATTTCTCATCAGCTTGTTCCAGCTCACGGAGTTGAACGCGCCATCAATGTCCAGGGCCACGAGAAGAACCCAAGCACCCTTATTTAAGCCCATCTCAACCCCCTCTAACACCTCGTTCAGAGCTGTGGTTGTGGACTTCCCTTCCCTAAAACCATGTTGGAAAGAGGAAAGGAGCTCATTACTCTCTAGCCAGTGCTTCAGTCGCTGAGCTAGTAGGCTATCCAGGACCATACCTAGACACACTAGTAAAGAAAGCGGACGATAATCATTAGGAGAATTACCCTTTCTACCAGACTTTTCGAGAATCACTACTCGGGCAACCTTCCATGCCTCAGGAAAAGTACCAGTGTCCAGGCACCTATTTAAAAACCTGGCAAGAACTGATGGGTGCATTCTTAACAGGGCTTTCACGACCGTGTTATCGATCCCTTCGGGCCCAGGAGATTTCCTTTTCCCGAACTTGAAAGCCCTTCAGTTTCACCTCATTCTCAGAAAAGGGCGGATCCACCAAACCACAAGTGGTCAGAGAGATCTCGTCCTCTGGTTCATCATTTCCGAAGTGCCGATCCAAGTTGTTTTTATTTTATCTTCTGCTTTCAGGCGAGTAGGTCTAGAACATATTCTCTCTTAATTTTCTCATTGTTGGTGGATGCAATAGCACCAGTGATTATTTTGGCCGCTTTTGCTTAAACACTGTCTAGTCTTACTTTTAGTGATGAGCTTGAGGGAGCCCAGACCGGTGTTGCATATTCCATTATCGGCCTTATTCAGGTGATATATGTTGTTCTGAGAATTCTGGGTTTTTCTCCCCAATTTGTTTCACATTGCGATCTCAGAATGTTTAGTTTTCTGGTAGCTCTATTTGAGGTGCTAATTATGTGTTTTGAAAATTCCAATTCCTCATCAATGACAGTTAAAATAATTTTATTGACATCTTGTCAATACATGCAAAGTGCACAGTCTGCACTATTTAAAAAATATATAATATGCATTATATACACTATGTACAATGAATATGGCGCCTCTGCCAGCGTTGCAGAGTTTGGTGGAGAATCGCCAGTGGGTCTCCAGCGACACAACACATTTTGCGATCTACGATGAATACGTAGATCGCGTACTTCGCCGCTTAGGAGATGGTGATGGCGTGGTCCTCGAGACCAACTGGAAAGATCCAGGACTGCAGTATCACACCTAGGTATTTTGAATTTCTAATTTTATCAATTATTTGTTTGTTTATGCTTATTTTTTGGTTATATTTATGCCTTTTTCCCTGTCAGTGGAGAAGACGCATAGGTTTGGTTTTATTGGGTTTATGGTCATTTGGAGTTCCATTGCCCACTTCTCCAGTCCTCTCATTGATGTGTTCAGTATTTTTCACGATTTTTCTATGCTTATACTTGTGTGCCATATGGCTATATCGTCTGCATAACAGGCAACCTCTGTGTCTTCAGTGAGGTAAGGATGGATGTCGTTAATATATAGCAGATAGAGTAGAGGACTGAGCACAGATCCTTGAGGTACACAAGCCCATGTTCTTCCTTCCTTGGAAAATTCTCCATTGACCCAAACCTTTAACCTTCCTCCCCTTAAGAAGTCTGCAATCCAGGTTAAGGTCTTTCCTCTTACTCAAGGAATATAGCCGTGGTCTTCTTTGGCGGTTTTTCCTGGAAAGAATCTATTATTGATTGACAGAAGTAAAACAGTTGATCAGTCGTACAGTGCTGGGATCTATAGGCAGTTTGGTAGAAGTTTATTTTATTATTGTTAGTGAGCCAGACTATGAGCCTAGAGTGGATAATCCGTACTGTTATTTTACAAAGTATGCTGGTGAGAACAATTGGCCGATAGTTCTTGGATTCCTTGGCATCTTTGTTTGGTTTCAGTATTGGCACAGTAATTTATATCTTCCAATTCTTTGGTAGTTTACCAGTTTACCTTGAAATGTTCAGTATTCGTAGGAGTTGTTTATTAGCTTTGTCTTCAAAGTGTTTAATCATTTGACCAAAGATTAGATTATCTTTTGGTGACCGCTTGGCTTTTTTTATTGATGAGTTTAGCACATTCAGTGTGAAGTTTCTCGAGAAAATATCTTGTTGATGGAATTTTCTTGCTTGTTTAACTAACTGGTTTATATTATTTTTAGAGTCCTGTCTTCATTCGTATATTTGAGTGTGGAAGTGCTTGAAAGATATTCAGCAATTATGTTAGCTATCTGTTTGTTCTCGTTCTCGCTGTTCTATTCATATCGGTTAGAGTATTGGAGGATTGGTGTTGGTTTTGATTGTTTTCTAACACTCTAATCATATTCCAGTGTTGGCTGTCCTTTCTTGGATCCATTTTTTTCACAGAATTCTGCCATTTTTCTCTTGTTTGCATGTCCAAATTTCTTGTTCCATTTTGTGACTAATTTCAATGTGTTCCTTTATTTTTTCTTCTGCTTTATTTTTTAAAGAAGTTCATTGATATTGTCTCTCTCTGCAATCATTGCCTCGATGTTGTGGTCCTTCCAGTAAGGTATCCACAGGTCTAACGTCTCCTTCTATGTATCGATGCTTTTGCAGCTTTTGATTTATTCGAAGAGAAGTTTTCCAAGTTGTTGTCAAGCGTTCTGTAATTCAATTTTTCGTTGCACAGTTCTTCAAGCTTTTCTGTGATTTTTTACAAGTCGGCCTTCCTAAAGTTCCATGTTCTTTTATTCTGTTGGACATTCTCAATTTTGAAGTTTAGGGTTGTTAAATTTGGTCTGTGGTCACTGATTGCACCTCTCAGGATTTTCCATTGTGTTGTGGGTGCGATGTTGAAATTTATCGCTGTGATGTCTATTGCGGATTCTGTGCCTGTGGACTTGGATAGATAGGTGTTCTCTCCCTTATTTAATGGTATAAGGTCGAGGTCGGTGACCTTTGTTATCCTGAACAGATGATCCCCAAGTTGAACCTTTGGCGTTAAAATCGTCGAGTATGATTTGATATCCGAAGAGGCTTCACTTAATGTCTCTATTGTGTGTACCCATACAAAATTCAAAGATTTCACGAGCTGAAAGTTGGCGATTTTAAGATGCGTCAAGAATTAGCTGCATGGGTATTCCGGCAAATTGATATTGATGAAAACTGGCTTTCGAATTTTCTGTGGACAGATGATTCTCACTTTTCTCTAAACGGAGAATTTAACATTCAAAACAGCCTCTTTTGGGCCACAGAAAACCCTAGGATTTTTACAGAAATGCCACTTTATCAGCCTAGATTTACAGTTTTGTGTGGGTTCGCTTCCTCTTTTATTATTGGGCCATTTTTCTTTGAAAAATCAATGGAAGAACTTTTGAAACCGCTTTTGTAACTGGTGAACGTTATGTTCAACTTTTGAGAGAAAAGGGTATTCCCATATTGCAGGGAAAAAGCACTAAGCGAAATAACATTCATGAAAGTTGGAGGACCTCCTCATATTTCCCGAGGTGCCAAACAATTGCTGAAGAATACGTTCTTTGAAAATCGTGTCGCCACTTTATATACCAGTGGCCTCCAAGATCACCAGACTTGACGTCTTGCGATTTTTGTTTATGGGGGTACATTAAATCTTGTATTTATCGATGCTGGCCTACCACATTGGCCATGTTGAAGGCTTCTATCAGATGGAACGTTTTATCAATTTCAACAGATATGTTATTTAATGCTGTCCATTCTGTCATTTATCGTCTGCAGGCGGTGATTGAGAATGAAGGGTGCCACATTGAGCAAGGATTGTGACTTAATACAAGAGAGAAGGCAGTTACCTCATGTGTTATGTAAGCTGCCATGTATTATATTACCTACCAATATTTTGCAGCTCTTTGTGTTAGGTTATAGAGATAATAAATGCTGTCCTCAAATCTTGACTCTTTTTTCTTTGTGAACAGTAATATTTTGTTTGTCATTTGCTCACATATAATATCGTGCAAACCAGAGTGTTATAACTTCTCGAATAACACTGGTATACACAATTTTTCCCCTTATGTTTAGTTTTCCGCTTTTCTCTCATCAGAAGAAATAGCATAAGGAATATTTTCTGTACACCAATACCTTTAGAAATTTTGTGCAAAAAAATAATACAAAATGATTTTACAACCACGTTTTTCAACGCAAAAGGTCTATTTAAAAAATATTTTTATTTGAGGGGACACATTTTTAAAAATTGTGTACAGTATGAGAGAGAGTTGAATTAAAAATATTAGAAATTCATTATCTTCGGAAACAAACCGTATCTGAAATATAATTTTTTTTGCTGCATGTTTTAATTTGCATTTACCTATTTTACATATATCTGATTGTATTTAAAAATCGTTAACCAATTCTTCATACTTCTGGCGAAGTGGTGTTTTATTAATTTGTTATTTGATATTATTAGGGTTCTTTCCTGGTATTCAAAAAGGAAAAATACGTGTCGATCAGTTATATTTTTCAATTTATCAAACAATTTGGCCGCTGAATCTCGATTCTGGTAGTACGCCATCTGGCGAATAAAATTGTAACTAAAATCAATTTCGATTTTTTTTCATTATTTGCCATAAAAGATCCCATTTCATCCTGACCACAATGGTGTTTACCGCATTGCTCTAGCGCAAATATTCGCGGAGTTATTAATTTTTAAAGTTGTGCGGGACTTTTGGATCACCCTGTATATATATATATATATGTTCCCAGCTTCGCCCGATTTTTACCCGAGTAAAAGTTTGCCTAACAAACATTTGTTAAAACGATTCTAGAAAACATCCAATCCCTACTGAATCTATACTTGTCTAGACTCTCGATGATTTTTTGCTGGTCCCTTGAAAAATACTCGATAAGTTGAAAAAATCAGTATTAATTGGTCCACTCGGTAATTTGAAGTTGAAGGAATATTATCTTGCCACAAACGAAGATTTGTAAATAACTGTATTTAGCGAATGTACCCGGCTTCGCACAGTTTTTATCCGAATAAAAGTTTGACTAACGAACATTTGTTAAAACGATTCTAGAAAACATCCAATCCACCTATATATCTACTTATATATTTGCCTTATTCTGTCTGTTTGTCTGTTTGTTTGTCTGAAGCTCACGGATGGGATTTTTCATAACCATCGGTGGTTCAGTGGTAGAATGCTCGCCTGCCACGCGGGCGGCCCGGGTTCGATTCCCGGCCGATGCATTTTTTTTTTTTTACAATTTTTAAAACTCATTTATATATTATACAAGAATGACATCCACGGCGCCAATTTATAATTGTAACGAATAGTATTTGAATAAAAGCACCCGTTGCCCGGGTCATTCGTATATAATAATTGTATAAACGAATGCAAGACAAAATCACCGCAAATGTTTCTTTTTTTTAAGGCATTTATCGTTATTTATCGTTAATTTTTGTTTCGATTTTATTGAAAAAAAAAACGATATGGTGCCT
The DNA here is from genome assembly GCA_030710605.1 of Cordylochernes scorpioides. Lineage (NCBI taxonomy): Eukaryota > Metazoa > Arthropoda > Arachnida > Pseudoscorpiones > Chernetidae > Cordylochernes > Cordylochernes scorpioides. Next base: position 85,477,440 of record CP092886.1, on the reverse strand, counting down.
TTAAAAAATGATCTTTATTACTATGCAGTTTTCTATTTAGTCAATATACCTAAGTTCATGTTGCAAATGTAATTATCTCTATCGATTTAGTAGGTGAAATGCAAAAAAAAAATCGACATGATGAAATCTTTATGAAAATTCACATTTTTATTTTTATATTTTCAAGACACACACAGTTTGGGGTGGGACGTTTCACAAGAGAGACATCCACGGCGCCAATTTATAATTGTAACGAATAGTATTTTAATTAAAACATTTTGAAAACACACAGTTTGGAACGGGACGTTTCACAAGAGGGACATCCATGGCGCCAATTTATAATTGTAACGAATAGTATTTGAATTAAAACGTTTTTAAAATATATACGCACTCGGGTAAAACCCGGGCGTTGCCCGGGCCATTCGTCTAGTTGATTTATAAACGTATATAAATATAAATATTTTTATATGAGTTTAAATATATTTTTGAAACACATAATTTTTTGAAAACAATTATTATATTTTAAATAAGATATTGTCACTCTTTTGTGAATTTGATAATTATTATTTCTTTTTTATCAATGAATTATATATATTAATTTAAAATTTCATTTTTGTTATCATCATCACATACAATGTAATTTTTTTTATATAAACAAACGATAATAAACAACAACAATTAGGGGCTCAAAAATCATTTATTATGGTTAGCAGCTCCCTAAATAAAAATATTTTCACAATAACAATTAAAGTTGCATCATCATTTTTATAAAACAACAGCAAATTAAATTAACAATGTAAAATATATTTTAGCATCACATTTTAACATTTAACACAAAAACGTTACAATTTTTTCTTCAAATATATATTAATATTGAAATGCCAAGTTTTTTTACGTCATTGGAATATTATATTACTAAATTCTCAAATTAAATTTATTATACTTGGAAAACATTTTAAGAATTGTTACAATTTATAAATATAATTTCACCAAACGCCGCTAGAGGCGCTGCTTACGAGTGAATGTAGAAAATTTGCAAATAAAATTGCAAAGAATATTTATATTTCAAATCAAACTCAAACCAGAAATATTCCCAGTAGTATAGTAAACGGCGATTGAATAATCTTACTTTTTAAAAACATTCATCGTGTAAACAAACCACGTGTTAATTATTAACCAATCAAATTCATTTATCGTCGCGACCAGTGCTGCGCCCAAGCGGTAAAGGGCTGGAACTAACGCTTTTTGTTTTTTTATTTAAAAAAAAAAGGAACATTAACTTTTTTAGTTTTTTGAATAGCCTATATGTTAAACGAAATCTTCAGCTACCTACATGCGAAATCTCATAAATATATATTTTGTAGATTTTGCGCAACGCGATAACAAACATCGATTTGGAATTTTTGGATTTCATTTTTATAGATATAAGGATTAGAAAGATAAATGATTTGGAATAATAAAAAATAATACATGAAACGCGAATTTTATATCATATTTGATATATATAATAATAATAGAAATAGAGAAAATGTAAATATAATCTATATAATAATAAAATAGGTAAAACTTATCCAGATATTCAAAATGAGAGCATTGTATATTAAAATAGTAATTTTATTCTTAAAAGATAAAAAATTAAAGATACCCTTCAATAATTTGCCCTAAAATATTGCTTAATCATTCTATTAATATCTTTTGATAAAAAATAACGTAAAAATATTAGATAATATGGAAAGATATGATTTTCTTTTTCAAATGTGTCATAGTCAATCTGGGAGGCTAATTTGGAAATTTATAAGTTTATCAAATGTTGATAATTAGCGCCGTTAAATATTCGCGAATGTTCCCGGCTTCGCCTAGTTTTGACCCGAGTAAAAGTTTGCCTAACGAACATTTCTTAAAGCAATTCTAGCAAACATCCAATCCCTACTGAATCTATACTTGTCTATACTCTAATTCGAAATGTTTTCCCGGTCCCTTGAAAAATACTCGATAAGTTTAATAAAATTAATATTATTTGGTCCACTTGGTAATTTGAAGTTGAAGGAATAGAATCTTGCCACAAAGGAACATTTGTAAATAACTGTATTTAACGAATGTACCCGACTTCGCCCGGTTTTTACCCGAGTAAAAGTTTGACTAACGAACATTTGTTAATTTGTTAAAACGATTCTAGAAAACATCCACTCCACTAATATGAAGGTTTATAAACGTATATAAATATTGTTATATGCGTTTAAATATATTTTTGAAACACATGATTATTTTGAAAACATTTATTAAAAATTAAATAAGATATTTTCTTTAAATATATATTAATATGAAATGCCAAGTTTTTTTACAACTTCTTTGGAATATTATATTACTAAATCCTCAAAAAATATATTAAATTTATTATACTTGGAACACATTTTAGCATTTTACAATTTATAAATGTAATTTCACCAGAAGCCGCGAGAGGCGCTACTTGCGAGTGAAAGTAGAAAATTTGCAAAAAAAATTGCAACGAATATTTATTTCAAATCAAATTTAAACCAGAAACCTTCCCAGTAGTATAGTAAATATATATAACTTCCTAAAGTTTCACGGCGATTGGATAATCTTACCTTTTAAAAACATTCATCGTGTGAACAAACTAACATTCATCTTGTAAACAGACCACGTGTTAATTTTCAACCAATCAAATTCATTTATCTTCGCGACCAGTGCTGCGCCCAAGCGGTAAAAGGCTGGACCTAACGCTTTTTGGCTTTATATATTTTTTTAAAAGCACATTAACTTTTTTAGTTTTTTGAATAGCCTATTTGTTAAACTAAATCTTCAGCTACCTACATGCGAAATTTCATAATGATTGATTCTTTAGATTTTGCGCAACGCGATAACAAACATCGATTTTGGATTTAATTTTTAAAGATATAAGGATATAATGAATTTGTCTGAGACTCAGTGCGACAAACTTATAGAAAATATTCAAAATAATTTTGAAAATTTATTGGAAATTTCAAAAGGAAAACCACCATGTCATGCTCGATACATTTACCACAAAGAAGGACACAAACGGTCAATATACCTGCTTTAAGAGTTGCTTAATACGTATGTTTTCCACTTTTCATTTAAATTTTATAAAGCTTTATCCCTTTTTTATTTATAGCCACAGATCACTCCAATTCCATAATAGATCCAAATAATTTATGGTAATATTATTTTACAATTAGTAGTTTTTAGTTATAAAAAAACTGGGGGATAATAAATATATAAATTCTCAATTTTAATTGTAAATTTAACATTGGCAATATGTGTATGCGAAATTGATAATATTTTTTTTGCCTTAGTTTTCAGACTTTCTTTATAAAAAATAACTCCAAATTATAAATATATATACATATAGCAATAGATAGAGTTCTAATAGAATATTTTGAATAAATAGGCAGTGGTTTTTTTTAAGCCCTGGGGGAGAATAGGGTAATTTCTAGCCTCGGCTTGCCGTTATATGGTTTTTACTCAGACTTTATCTTAACAAATTTAAGGTAGGATTTGCTTACGTAGATCAAATGTTTTACTTTTATAAACTGTTGGAAAAAGGAGGAAGATAGGAGAGGGCACTGAACACCGGAGGATTTTATTGAACCGATCACGGTAAGATAACACAACTAACTAAACTAACAAAGATATTCCATTTATATATACACCGCAACACACCACAGAGCAACAGGTCACTGGTCAAAACAATTATATCATGAAATCCGAGAGAATTGCCATTTTAACACTTCCTCTCAATTCATCAGATTTCTACATTCCAAATCCAGTGACGTGTTTTTCATACAAAAACCTTGGTAGGCCTTTAGTAAGGATGTCGGCAACATTTTCTTGGGTTGGTGTGTGGGCGACCTCGACAAGTCCATCGCTGCAAATGCTTCTTATGTAATGCCATTTTATGTCAATGTGTTTAGTTCTGGCATGATAAACCGGATTTCTCGCCAGCTGTTGAGCACCCTGGTTATCCGTCTTCAGAACAGTCGGTCCATTCAGCAATTCACCAAATCCCATCTCATCCAACAGCGCTCTAAGATAGACTGCCTCCTTTCCTGCTTCACAAAGTGCGACGTACTCAGATTCTGTGCTCGAAAGAGTGACAGTCTGCTGCTTCTTCGATTCCCAGGCTATTGGACCTCTTGCCAAGAAGTAAACAATTCCCGTTTGAGATTTTCTATCCACGAGGTTTCCACCCCAATCAGCGTCGACATAACCATGAAGAGCCTCATTAGATTTCCTGTAGGTAATCCTCAAACATGAGGTGCCTTTCAAATAGCGGAGGACACGCTTGGAAGCATTCCAGTGCTGTCTCCTAGGATCATTACTGAACTGTCCCAAAGCACTAACTGCATAGGCTATATCGGGCCTTGTCGACACTGAGAGATATATCAATGATCCAATTAGTGATTGGTATTCTACCTTTTTCACTGGCTCATTCTCACCTTCTATAGATGAAATATTTGTTAACTTGGAGTTCGAGTCCATGGGTGTAGAAATAGGCTTTGCCTCTTTCATTCTATATTTCGCCAGAAGTTCTTCAATATATCTCTCTTGATCTATGGATATTGAACCATCCTCTTTCACTTGTATCCTTATACCCAGGCAACAATTTATCCCTCCAAGATCCTTTATTTTGAATATCCTTTTCATACTTTCTTTAAAGGATTTCAACGTGTCTTCTCTTTCAGCCGCAATTATCAGATCATCAACATAGATTGCCACCAGGAGAATACCTTCATCATGCTTGATATAGACACAATTGTCAGATTGAAGTTGCTTCAGTCCCAAATTCTTTAATTCATTGTCGAGCTTTTCATGCCAAACTATTCCAGCTTGTTTTAACCCATAAATGGCCTTCTTGAGTCGACATACTCTCTCTGGATATTTTCTTGAGACGAAGTTTTCCGGCTGTGTCATATAAATTTCTTCTTTAATTTCTCCATTTAAATAAGCAGATTGAACGTCCATCTGATGGAGTATCAAGTTGTATTCAACAGCCAAGGCTAAAAACATTCTAATAGTACTTTGGCGCACTACTGGGGCAAAAGTTTCCTCGTAGTCTATTCCGTACTGCTGTGAATAGCCTTTTGCTACCAAGCGAGCCTTATGGCGCTCAACAGAACCATCACTATTGCATTTCGTTTTGAATACTCATTTGGTTCCTATGATGTTTCGATTCTTAGGGGGATCAACCAATTCCCAAGTTTTGTTCTCAATCAAGGAATCAAACTCTTCCTCCATTGCTTTCTTCCAAAAATAAGAATCCCTTCCTGACAGCGCTTCCTCTGCGTCTTTTGGATCTGGCAAGTATTTCGCCTCTAGAAGTTCTTGCGTTGACAAATTGGCTGTAGGATATTCCTTTCTTGGTCGGCCAGATTTTCCCGTTCTAATATACCTTGGTCTTCCTCTTCCTCTTCTTGAAATGACCACTTCACTTTCTGACGGCTCGTCCACTAAATCAGACATCTCTAGATCCGATTCACTTTCAATTTCAGTTTGTGATTTATCTTCGGACGTGCTTCCCTTTTCTTCAACTAGAGGAATTTCCTTGACAAAAGGATCTTTTTGTGGACTAACATCAATTTCAATGACTTCATTCCGAATTCTTGATAATTCTGGTTCAATAAAACGTACATCTCTACTTTTTATAATTGTACGTGTACCAGGCTTCCAAAGTCTGTATGCCTTAGATTCTGTGAAATCCCTATTAACTTGTATTCCTCACTGCGAGGTGCGAATTTAGATCTATTCGGCCTATTATTCACGGCAAACGATTTACTTCCTATAATTTTTAAATGAGAAACTACAGGTTTTCTTTTGGTAAATAACTCATGTGGAGTTTTACAATCGTTATTTCTCGGGGATCTATTTCTGATAAAAGTTGATGTATGTATCAATTCAGCCCATAAAGTTTCAGGTAAATCACCTTCGATCATGAAGCACCTAGTCATATCCAGTAGAGTTCTATTCGCTCTTTCAGCTACACCGTTCTGTTGAGGTGTATATTCGACAGAGAGCTGACGTCCTATACCTTCTCCTTCTAGGTAATCTTTGAACTCTTTGCTAAGGTATTCAGGCGCATTATCACTTCTAATAAATTTCAACCTTTTTCCGGTTTGCTTCTCAGCATAATTTTTGAATATTCTAAATCCTTTGAATACTTCACTTCTTGATTTCATTATAAATGTAAATATGAATCCTGAGAAGTCATCAATAAATGTTAAAAAATAAAGGGCGCCACCCAATGATTTTGTTCTCATGGGACCACAAATGTCAGTATGAACCAGCTCCAGTGGTTCCCTTGATCTTGTAAAAGACTCTTTCTGAAAAGGTAGCCTTGTTTGTTTACCTTTCAAACAAACTTCACAGGTAAAATTTTTAACATCAAAATTTGGCAGGCCGTAAACAATATTTTGCATTTTTAGCTTTTTGAGATCTTGCAAATTTAAATGGCCAAATCTACTATGCCATTTTTCGTAATTTTTCTCTCCAGCTATGCAAATTTCTCTTGTCGCTAATGCCTTAGGACAATTGATTTGACTTAAGATGTAAAGTCTATTCCTTTCATAGGCCTCTATGCAAATTTTTGTATGCAAATTCACTATTTCAGCCTTTCTGTGCTTGAAATTAACGACATTAAATTTACTTGTGCACTTACTGATAGAAAATAGATTTCCATTTAATCTAGGTACAAACAGCACATCTTCTAAGGATAGGGTTACAGGTCCGTTTTTACCCGAACATTCCAATTTTACCTTCCCCTTTCTCAGAGCTTCAATGAATCCACCATTGGCCAGTGTAATTTTCACTGGTGCAGTCTCCTCAAAATGATCGAATGAGTCTCTTGAGCTGCACATGTGGGCAGTTGCGCCACTATCCAGACACCATTCATTTGCGCCAAGTTTGCTCAAATATTTTGTCCCAAAGGACGCAACCATTTCATTTTTAGGGTTCCTGGACTTTCTTTTTCTGCAGTCGGCAGCTTTATGCCCCTTTTTTCCACAGAAGTGGCAGCTAAATGGGAATCCCTTTGGCTTTGGTTTTGATGTGCTGGGCAAATTCTTTCTTTCTGGGTTTCCAAGGAAAGCTTGTTCGGTATTAGTTGTGCCGTTCAATTGAGTTTGCCTAATTTCCTCCTCCAGCATTTTCACTTTTAAAGTTTCAAAGTTCGGCAACTTGTCCCTAGTTTCAATGGCAGTTCTAAAACCCTCATAACTCTCGGGAAGGCTACACAACAGAAGGATGGAAAGGAAGTCTTCTGGGACTTGTGCATCCATTTCACTCAACTTGTCAGCCAAACTGCTAAATTTGTTGAGATAATCCTGCATCCTTTCATTTGGTTTCATTTTCAATAATATTAACTGTTTCGTAAGAAACACCTTCGTTGCAGGTCCTTTTGGCTGATGCACTTCATTTAAAAGCTTCCATGCCTCTGCAGAAGTTTTACATCTCTTCACGTGTATTATTTCTGAAGGACTTAAACTTAGGACTATAGTTGCTAGCGCCTTCTGGTCATTCTTCTCCCATTCGTTGGATTCTACTTCGGTTTCAGGCTTGATTCTTATGCTATTTGCATATTCCCAAAGTTCGGAATGAATTAGAATCATCTTCATTTGCATCTTCGATGTCTCGTAATTTTCGGAATTTAATTTTTCGATTTGGTAAAGACTTGACATTTTTGAAATATTCTTACCTAAGATGCAATTCTATTGGCGCATTCCTGGGCCCATAACCTGTTGGAAAAAGGAGGAAGATAGGAGAGGGCACTGAACACCGGAGGATTTTATTGAACCGATCACGGTAAGATAACACAACTAACTAAACTAACAAAGATATTCCATTTATATATACACCGCAACACACCACAGAGCAACAGGTCATTGGTCAAAACAATCATATCATGAAATCCGAGAGAATTGCCATTTTAACATAAACAAAACTATTTTTATTTATAAATATATTTTATAGAATATGATAAGCATTCAAATGTGGTATTATATAATGCTTTGTTTTAATCGTCACTACACCAGCTTAACAGCTTTTTTTAAAGATTCATCTATTTCCTAACCCCTCGCGTACGAGATGTTATGAAATCGAGCCGTCCCTGTACTAACTAGGGCCATAGCTCGAAACTATTATTTTAATATGTCAAAATGATATTGTGGCTAGTTCTTTGTCACCAACTTCACGTTTTCTTCTGGGCTGATAAACATAATACAAAGGAGTTGTTCGTTTATAGAAACTAATTTTTTCATTAGATAATAAAAACCATTATAATATCGTACCATGTATATAATTTTATTTTATTAAATTCACTTTAAATTATGTTTTTTTTTTAAATTTAATTTATGTACCTTAAATTATTATAAACCTAGTCGGCAAAAATATTAAAATTAATATATTTTTATATATTTAATTTAAAAAAAAATTACCTCTTGTTTCAAAATTTCGAACTCGATTTTTGATATGTTTTATTACAACATATAGCTTATCAATATATTCTGTTTTTGTTTCCAAAAGGTATATATTGCATTAACTATAACGCTAAGCAGAGAGCTTCCGTAGGCGGTTTTTTATATTTTCGTTATTGAAGCGCAATATATATATATATGAAAATACAATAGAAAAAAATAAAAAATAAGTGGGTCAGGTGTTGATATTGAAAATAAAAATAGAAAAGGCATATCCTGACCAGGAGCACATGTGCTTTTCAGAAGGCAGAGCGCCATCTGGTGAAAGAGAAATCAACTATTCATTGATTTAACCTGTTTCCTGATATTTGGCCAACCCAATTTCTTGATAAATCAAGAAAAGCTATCCACGAACGCGCTTCGCGCTGTTGGCGCTCGTCAGCGTGGAGTAGGCTGTACCACTGCGACCAAAAATATTTTTTGAACCCAGTGGCTTCCCGAAAAACCAAGAAAAAGAATTTTGGTCTTAGTGGTTAAAAAAAAAATATATATATATATATATGAATCACTATTTTTATATTCGTATATATATTGAACAAGATTTTATTCTTTAAATGTACAATGTGTTCTAATTTGTTTCCAATATTATATTTATTGTTTCATACACAAAACGCTTTATATGGGAATAATATTTAATATGGGAACATGTTCAAATAATTATTGGAGAGAAGATAAAATGCGTGTCAAATCGATAGATTGATCGCTCAGGAAGATAAAGTGTCTACATAATAGTTTCCCATCCATCTTCCTCACCGATCATAATTGGTTATTATGGTTGCGAATCTTATACTCTCCACGCTTCAACATGTTGGCTTATGGTTCACTACCCCTCTATTCTTCATCCTTTGTCTACATATGATTCTCCATGGCCTTTTTAATGCTAATATATCCCAAAGTTCCAAATTAACTCAATTACAATTACAAACAAAAGCCTCAGCCAACATATTTGTTTGTAACGTTATACGGCTCGGTTATCTTTCAGGTAAGCGGCCATTCAAATTGCACAAAGTCCAAAGGATCAATATATTGGTTTATTTCCATCGATCTCTCCGTAGAAGAAGTGACTGCTTCTATTATTTCTTACGGAAGTTTTCTTTTTGGTATTTTCTTGAACGAGTTTAATTTGTTCTTCAAACAAACATAGATTAAATCTTGGTTTTGCGTCTTGGAATGTGCGCTTGAAAGAAATGAGCGCTAGTGTGGCAATTAATAACGGAATATAGTAAAACTATACCGGTTTAGATTTTAAAGTTAATTTAATTGTAATATATATACAGAAGAAACTATATTCATAGAGCTAGCTATATGTAACAAAACACGCATATTTGTGGATCTCAACTTATGAATATTAAGAATTCTCTATTAAGGATTTAAGAAAAGTTGAATAATGTAAAGAAATATATATATATTTTTTTCACATACAAAGCCTTTCTTAAGACATTAGTCTTATACAGATTCTCCGTACAAGGTGCAATATCAGGAAAAGAAAAGCACAGGAAACCAGTAGTTCCGCAACTATATACAATTATTAGTAATAAGAAAAAGTAAGATTTAATATGAAAGGTCGACGCCATCGCCCCAAGTCTTCAATTCCATAAGCGAGGAGCAGAAATAGGGACTAAGGTATTTAGTTAGCCATAAATATAGCATCCAGACACAAAAAAGGAGGTTTACTCCAGCACAGCCATCCATATTACCAGCTCCGCAATCTCATCGTCGACCAACACGATGGCCCCTCGATGTTTCGTCATCATTCTGAGGTGTAAGAACAATAGCTTCCAAGTTATCTTTTCTCCCTCTTTACACTTACTGCCTTGTAAAAATTATATAGGGCCTGAGCAACTAGTCTGCTTGTTTGGGAACTGGTTAACATCATTTGGATTGACCTAAGTTGGCTGGTGTCTACCATTGAAAAGAATGTCCTTCTCTCCTCACTAATATCTTGGCATTCATAGATATAATGAGATAGTTCAGTTTCCATGTTTTCTTTGCAGAGATCACAAATCTTATCACCCTCTTTGAAAATGTTTGTATGGTTTTCCTTAAAAAACGAATATAGTATTCTCTGTTGTGCGATATAGCGTTTTACTGGGAATGGAAAGTTGCTAAGTAAATAGTTTTCAATTCGGAATGGACTGTGCAAATACTTATAGTGAGGGTATAATTTAGAATTCTCAATTTTTGCCTGGTCACTTTGAATAGATTGTTATATTGCAATTTTAGTTATTAAAGGTATTTCTTGCCGGATAATCCTTGCATCGTTGCAGTTAATTAACCAAGAAAATCCTGTTGAGTTGAGTATGTTAGCCAAACTTTCCGCAAGTCCAATTTATATATTTCTATTTCTTGATATCTCATATAGTTGTACTAAGCATATATGGGGGAGTCGGCTGCTGTTCATATTTAGAATTCTAAGCCAGAACCCGAGTGTCAGCACCGTAACTCCCAGTGACGTTCTTCTGCACTCCATACGTAGAATAAAACCAGGAGTATATCTGGGTAAATTTAGAAGTCTCCGTAAGAAATTGTCTTGTACCCTGTCAACCAAGTTTTTTTGGTTGTTTGCCCAAATTGGAGCTGCGTAGAGCAAGGTTGACAGAACCATTGAGTCTAGAAGCTTGAGTGAGGATCTGATAGAATTGATTCTTGTTTTAGTCGATATTGCCCAGACCGCATTAATAGTATTTAGCGCCTTGTTTTTAAAATGCTTTGCCGCCTGTTGCGTTGAGTTTGACTCTGTCAGCTGGTAACCCAGATACGTGTATTTAGATGTTATAGTGAAAGGCAATTGTCCCCAGAACCAAACATCCGATCGGGCCTTTCGACCTCCATTTCTAAACACCATAACCTTTGATTTCTCTGGTTCAGCGTTAAAAAATTATATTCGAAGTATTTTCTGAGTACATTGATCATTTTTTGTAAATTTATCTTGGATTCTCTGAGAAGTACGATGTCGTCTGCGAACAGAAAGAGATGTATATTTCCATAATTCGGTAGATAAATACTTGGCAAATCAGCGTCATCATACAGAGAAACCAAGTTTGTATTTTTATAAATTCTGTAAGTGATCCGTTCCATCTTATTGTTGCTGACATTTGATTATAATAGCTTTGTATAAGGCTGATAAATCGGGTACTTAAACCGTAAACTGTCAACCTTTTCCAAAGCAAGGAGTGTGGTACTGTATCAATGGCCTTTTTGACATCTACGAAGAAGGCATATAACTTCCTCCTTTTGCGGCTCAGCGTCATCTGTATCAGTGAGGTAAGGGTAAAAATATGGTCTTGACAGGAATATCCACTTCTAAAGCCCGCTTGGTTTTCCGCTAAGATTCCCCTTTTTTCAATCCAATTATTCAATCTTGTCTTTAATATGGATGTAAAGAGCTTTGATAAATTGGATAACAATGATATTCCTCTATAGTTTGATGGTATATTTGGGTCGCCAATTTTGAAAATAGGATGAATAATTGTTCTAGTCCACACTGATGGAACCGAGGATGTCGTCAATATTTTGTTGTATATATTTGTTAATAGAATCAAATATTCGTCAGGTAAAACTTTGATTGCTTCATTTAATATGTTATCCAGTCCCGTTGCTTTATCCTTCCCCAGATTGGATATTTCGGTGGTGACCTCATAAGCGAAATTTCAGCATCCAGATCCGGGTCCATATATGTTAGCGCCGGTGATATATACGCGTCGATTATAGGTGGGGAAGACAGCAGTCTTCGATAAAAATCCTCCCAATCACACATCGGGATATTGCCTTTAATTGTGGTTCTTTGCTTAAAAGATTTTATTATCTTCCAAAATTGAGAAGCGTTTCTAGCATTAGAGAGGGCATTCTGTATATCATCAAATTATTGGTTCTTTTTAAGTTTAATTAATGATAAATATTCTTTCTTGCTTGTGATAAACAAATCTTTGTTAACTACATTATTTTGTAATAAATACAGTTTAAGACTTTCTTTCATTTTTTTCTTAGCCGTATAACATTCCTCATCGTACCACGGTTTAGACCTCAAACCACCAGATCTTATCTCACGTCTCATCCCTGCTCTTGACATTGCCGTTTGGATTTCAATTGTAAGCCTTTCGACTTGTGAGTCCAATGTGGAGCCCGTCAATGGTAAAATGGCTAAATCTCTCAAGTTGCCTTTAAAAGATATAGCCTTGTCTGCAACCCAGGAATACTTTGTTCCAGGACGAAACTTCGTAGAATCTTTTGAATTCATGTTATCTAAGCCCTTGAGTTTTAAAACAAGTGGTAGGTGATCCGAATATGGCATGCATTCAACACTTAGATGAACAATGAGTTCCAGTAATGCCGGTGAGACAACAGCAATGTCTATAACTGAGGATCCTTGACTTGAGATATAAGTAGATCTACCATTCAGTATAGTGAGGGAATTATCATCGAAGAAATCAACAAGAGTTTCTGAAAGAGATGATGAGACCGGATCGCTAGAAGCACGGCTGGCAGAAAGCACAGTCGGGGTATCTAGCAAGTTATGAAAATCCCCAAGGTCACCGGTGCGAACATTTAGATCACCGTATAGAACTATCTCAAAACCCTCCTGCATTTTATTCTCAATGTAACTAAATAGTTTTTTAAGATTCTCTATCTGTATTTGAATTGGTGGTAAATAGACAAAAATCATACAAACTAGTAGTGAATCAGCAGTTGGAACTAATTTAAAGATTGCTGAAATCCATTGAGATTCCACTTCGACTTTTTCAATTAATGGTTGGATTCTTTTACTGACTCCCATAATAATACCACCTGAACTTCTCCCTCGTTCCAATGTCTTTAAAGCCGGTGAGTGGTAAATTTTGTAGTTCTCAACTGCAAAGTTCAGTGGGTTTTGACACCAGGTTTCAGTCAAAACGAAGATGTCGAACTGTTTGAGATAATCAATAAGAGGAAATACGGAAATCATTCTAAAGAATCCATTTATGTTCCAGTAAATAATTCCAGAAGGCTTGCCATTTGTTGTTAAAGAACTTTTATTTGAACGAAATAAGTGTTTATGCTGCAGGAATTGGTTGGGCCGTGATTCAGTAAGTTCGCTATCGGTGGGTTGCTATATTACGTTCCCGCTGGCGCTAATTTTTTGTGTGCCATTGACATCACGTCAATTGAGAGCAAGGAAACCTTGGTGCAGACAACATGTCACCTGGAATCCAGATGGATTTGTAAGCATAATGTTTTTAATGAGTACAGATTCTTTCTAAAGAGCGATTCTCGTCGTGTATTTGTTTGGAGAGAGGTAGGAACCAGTAATAAACCGGAACATGGTTGAAAGTGATCCCTACAGAAGCAAAGATTTCATGGTCTGGGCTGGAATCTTCTTGGGCGTCGCACAGCACTCAATATTTTTAGGCAAGGAACCCTGACTGGACAGAGCTATCGGGACGATATCTCGGCAGCATATGTGTTGCCTCTAGCATTGGAAATGGGAGAAAACTTTATTATAATGGATGATAATACCCCTTCACATAGGGCTGGTGTGGTCGACACTTTTCTCCAAACCCATGCAATTGCTCGGATGAATTGGCCAGCTCGATCTCCAGACCTAAATCCCATTGAGCATTTATGGGACAATCTAGGAAGGCGGATCTCATCCTTTCGACCCCCTCCTAAAAACACTCATGAGCTAGAAACAGCCTTAACACAAGAGTGGGCGTTGATTCCACAGGAGCTGATAAACTCCCTAATTCTTAGTATGGGTCGCCGATGTAGAGCTTGTCTATCAGTTAAAGGTGATCACACCCCATATTAACAACAATAGCCAAGATACTTATGCAGTGACTACAAGAAGATCATTGCTCGACCTGCTAATTTGTATAAAATACGCATTAGAATTCCTTGATTTATGGTATTTTAATCAATAATAGAATGATACATTTGTGTATAAAATTTCATTGATAAATGTTCAATACAATTTTAGATAAATGGAATAAATATGTTGTTCCTTTAATTTTGCGGGCCAGAGTATTAAGATTACTGATATATCATATTCTTAAACAATTAAGGTTAAACTTTGGAAAAATAATAGAGTTGATGGAACACTAAATTGTAAAAATGAAAGTTATCTATTGATACATTTCCATAATTTATTTTTTCTTTCTGCCTTTTATTATTTTTATTATCTTACTATGCAACCTCAGCATTAACAGAAAATTAACGACAAAGTTTCAAGAATCAGAACAGGACATTTTAAAGGAATGAAGATAAACCCAGACATGTATAGATCCTACAGTTACTGTAATAACTGTCACAACACCCAACTCACTCCGGACCATATATACAATTGCCCGGCCATCTTTACAGCCCTTTATATAGCAGACATCAATACGGAAGAGGATATCCAAACGAACAAGGCACCTCAGTTGGCCGGTATTGTGATCAGGGTGCACTGACCGATCTGATCTGCTATATGGAAAAGACACCACCACCACCACCAAAAATAGCCACCAGGCGGCTAGATTGAGTGGACGTGTATTGCATCGCTCCGCATTTTCCGGTAAATATTGACTTTAATTTATTTTATCTTTTGTTATATTATATATTTTGAAATAGTTTCAATACAGTTTATATTTAAACATATTAAATTTTGAAATTATATATTCCAATTTCTAAATCTCTCTCTCTCTCTCTCTCTCTCTTGGATTAAATTAAATACTTTATATAACGCTAACAATTCATTAAAATTTAACGCTGTCAATAGATATGCAAAACATGGCTTCTTATTCAAACAAAGAAAATAAAATGGATTCAGTTATGAATTCTAAAAATTTAAAATTGGATGAAGTATTTCAATACTTTAATAATAAATATTCAGGCAATCAAAAAAACGTAACTAAAAATGGCATATCCTTTTTATCAACAATGATTACTCAAGCAAAAGAAGGAGTTTCTTCTCTTTCTGATATGAATAAAGACTCCACAATGTAAATAATAACGGAAGCTGTCAATTCTGCAATGGAAAATAAGGTGGAAAAAATATTAAAAGAAATTTCGGTATACAGTCCCACAATTGTCAAACATCAACAAATTCAAAACATGGAATTTACGCTAATTGCAGATCCAGCCAACAATGAATCTATATCTGATGTTTCTCAAGCTATCTCTAGAACCATAAAGAAAATAAGGGAAGACGGTGGGAATATCAAAATTAATAAAATTTTGAATACACGGAACGCAGTAGTAATAAAATCGCCATCGCAAGTAGAATTGAATGCTCTTCAGGAGAAATTGGGAAAATCGGATGAGTTAAAAGCAATCAGTAAAATATATATTCCTAGGAAAAGAGATCCAACGGTTGTGGTTTAAAATGTTTCTAAAATAACGGACACAACATTTGTAAAGACAATCTGTAACATGAATCCAGAGTTAAGGGGAATGGAGGATGAAATAAGGATGCTGTTTATAATGAAATCAAATACTGCTACACAAAACATTGTTTTAAGACTTTCACCAAAGGCATATCAAATAATTAAGAAAAATAGCAATACTCTTTACACTGATTTAGAACATTGCCATATTCAGGATAAAGTCTTAGTAAAGCAATGTCAAAAATGCTTTCAATACAATCCAAACCATAAGCTTAAAGACTGCACAAAGGAGAAAATCTGTAATATCTGTGGGATCCATGGAACCCATTCCTGCTCGAATGAACTGAGTCGTCACAACTGTTCTAAACACCCAATTTTCAGAAATAAACAAACAAATCACAGGGTTAATGGGACTGATTGTCCACTTTACAAAATACAAGTAGGCAGAATCATAAATAGAACCCAATATTTTTATGATTTGGAAGAAGAATAGAACTGAAATATTCTCATATGAAATTTTCATAAGCGTTTTGCATAAATGTCCACTATGAAAGAAGTAAAAATTTTAACCAGAGGAAAATTTAAATGTATACAACAGAATATTAGGAAAAGTATAATTAACACAAAGCAATAACGTGCCATATATACATATAAAATAAAAGGATTTAAAAGCGCGTATGTTTCTTTTATACATAAAACGAACTTCTACTGTCCTTACTACGATGAAAAAATATATTGGGAGGGCTTGGCTCATCAGTGGTGAACCCTCCCAGCGGTTTCGCCAATTTAATCCACCAGACCGCTTCTCAGAGCTCTAATACTGTATTGGATCATTCTGCTTTTATATGCTACACTGAAGGATAGAATCTTAGAAAAGGTTTTCAAGTAAACTATGAACATAAGCTTATAGGACAGTAGATTTACATTCAAATATTTGCCTCGAGCAATGCTCTTCAGCAAACTATAAAGACAAGGCCAACTAGGAATAAATTAACACAAAGCAATAACGTGCCATCTATACATATAAAATAAAAGGATTTAAAAGCGCGTATGTTTCTTTTATACATAAAACGAACTTCTACTGTCCTTACTGCGATGAAAAAATATATTGGGAGGGCTTGGCTCTTCAGTGGTGAACCCTCCCAGCGGTTTCGCCAATTTAATCCACCAAACCGCTTCGCAGAGCTCTAATACTGTATTGGATGATTCTGCTTTTATATGCTACACTGATTCTATCCTTCAGTGTAGCATATAAAAGCAGCATGATCCAATACAGTATTAGAGCTCTGAGAAGCGGTCTGGTGGATTAAATTGGCGAAACCGCTGGGAGGGTTCACCACTGATGAGCCAAGCCCTCCCAATATATGTTTTCATCGCAGTAAGGACAGTAGAAGTTCGTTTTATGTATAAAAGAAACATACGCGCTTTTAAATCCTTTTATTTTATATGTATAGATGGCACGTTATTGCTTTGTGTTAATTTATTCCTAGTTGGCCTTGTCTTTATAGTTTGCTGAAGAGCATTGCTCGAAGCAAATATTTGAATGTAAACCTACTGTCCTATAAGCTTATGTCCATAGTTTACTTGAAAACCTTTTCTAAGATTCTATCCTTCAGTGTAGCATATAAAATCAGAATGATCCAATACAGTATTAGAGCTCTGAGAAGCGGTCTGGTGGATTAAATTGGCGAAACCGCTGGGAGGGTTCACCACTGATGAGCCAAGCCCTCCCAATATATGTTTTCATCGCAGTAAGGACAGTAGAAATTCGTTTTATGTATAAAAGAAACATACGCGCTTTTAAATCCTTTTATTTTAAAAGTATAATTGCAACTTCCGATCTCAGGAGCTCTATTAGAGACAATCCTCCAGATATTCTCCTTCTTCAAGAGCCTTATGTTTTAAATTGTAAAACGACACTTGAAGTTACACCGCATGAGTTTCTTTTAAACGAAAAATCAAATTTTCATTTCAAGGTGAAATATCGACCATTTCTAACCTTTTTGAATGAGGTATGAAAGGATGAATTATGAAGAGTAATGACGAACGGAAAAATAAAAGTGTCCAGGGATGGGAATTTTTATTTTTCCGTTCGTCATTACTCTTCATAATTCATCCTTTCATACCTCATCCAAAAAGGTTAGAAATGGTCGATATTTCACCTTGAAATGAAATTTTGATTTTTCGTTTAAAAGAAACTCATGCGGTGTAACTTCAAGTGTCGTTTTACAATCACAGGCCGCAGTGTATTATATTGTATTATGTTTTAAATAGAAAGGTCGTGTTCGATATGGACTCGCACATAGTACATTGTTCCTCAACAGAAAACATTTATACTGCAACGGTTATATTTAATAAAAATATAAAATATAGGAAGTTAGAGGGTTTCACAAATCAGTTTTGTACATCAATCTCTATTAATACACCTAAATCTATGACGATAATAGCAAACTTTAATATTCCTCCAAATAAATGCGATGACGAACATTTGATCTTTTTAAAGAATTTGATAGCTACCTTCGAGAATACTCCCCTAATCCTCTGTAGAGATTTTAATTCCCGTCACCCTGTTCGGTTCGATAGAATTACAAACTCTAACGGATATAAAATGCAACCTATTATTAATTAATATAATATTTTCATTCACAATAACGAAACTCCTACCTGTCGTAATAAAAGCATGAAGATCTCACTATTTCAAATAGACATTCATTGAAACTAATAAACAATTAGCAAACTTTTGAATTAACCAATATTTCCGACCATGTGACAGTTTCATTTGATATCAATGCTAACTTAGATATTACAAACAATCAACAAAAATCTACATGGAAATTTAGTGAAAAGAAAGCAAATTGGTCACTGTTTTCAAATACAATATCTAAACAAGAAGTAAGAAAATTGGAAAAGGATATAAAAAAGGTCGAAAAAGACACTGATATTGACATGGTAGTTGACAGGCAAACGGATATAGTTCAGGAAGCTGCATATCAATCTCTGGAGGTGAAATCTTCCAACTTCACTTTCGATACTGGGATCAAGTGGTGGAACAAAGAATCAGAAAAAAATAAAAAAGTATTTTCATTATGTGAGAAATCTATACTCTCATCATAAAGCAATTGATGTTAATGAATATAAGTCTGTCAGAAATAAATATAAAAATAGTATCAGAAGAGCTAAGAGGAATAGTTGACGAATTTTATAGAAGAAAATGGATCTAATAATCCGTTTGGAAACGCCTATAAAACCTAAAAAAAATTGAGTTCCTCTAATCAACAAAAGGGATTACCAATAATTGAACATGCACCAGTAGATTCTAAAGAAACTCTAATGAAAGATCTGGTTAATGAATTAATTCCTGATGATACAACTATATCGGATACTGCTCACCATACATCAATAAGGAACTATACACCGAAATTTACAAACTCCAACTCATGCAATATTCATAAGAAAGAAATAGAAGAGCTAATCGACAAAATTAATGTAAATAAATCTCCTGGTCCAGACTATATTAGTAATAATATGATAAAAAATGCTTTTCAATTAATACTTCCGATTTTACACTCACTATTTAATAAATGTATTCAAATAGGATATTTCCCAAAAAATGGAAAACAGCAGCACCACCAATTATGAATCAGCTAAAAGCTACCGTCCGATATCTTTATTACCAATTTTTTCAAAGATTCTTGAAAAAATTCTCAAAAATAAAATATATGAATTTTATATTCAAAACAATCTGTTAAGCTTGAGGCAGCACGGATTTATCAAGTCTAAGTCAACTATCACTGCTTTGAATACTATAATCGAGGTATTAATGGAGCATAAGCAAAAATAACTGTCTGCACTAGTTACAATAGATATCTCGGGGGCTTTTGATAATGCCTGGTGGCCAGCGATCATCAAAAGAAAAGACTCAGATAATTTACCGGAAAAATTGATCAAAATTCTACAATCATATTTAAACTCTAGGATCATTTCTTTCAGTTACGACAATTTAACAACTTTAAAGCCAATTACTAAGGGGTGTCCTCAGGGCTGTCCGCTTTCTCCACTTCTATGGACAATTTTACTGAATGAATTGCTGATGAATTTTCAGGTGCCCAATTGTGAGTTGATTTGTTTTGCGGATGATATATCGGTAATATGCTGGAATAAATATCTAACATCACTGAAAATAGTTATAGAGGAAGCATTAAATAGTATCGAATTATGGTGTATTAAGAATAAGTTAGAAATCAGTTCGGAAAAAACAAACATTTTATATTTGCATAATAAAGAGAAGATCCCAGTTAAATTTAAAAGTGGATTAATTTCACCAGTACAAAAAATAAAAAATTAGGAATAACAATTGCAAATCATAGAAGAAAAAACAAATTGAATTTTGCTTTTCATATAGAGGAAATAGTGAGCAGAACTCAAAGAATAAAAAAAAATCTATTCTCTCTTTTCAGTAAATCTTGGGGTTTGAGCTCCCAAAAAATAATTACATTGTATACGAGGTGTGTTCAAATGGTATCGCGACTTTTGTGTTTTTCAAAAATTATTTATTTATTCATGAATACCTATTTTGTCCCCTTCAAAGTAATCCCCATGAGATATTATACACTTGTGCCAACGGTTTTTCCAATCTTCGAAGCACTTCAAAAAATCTTTTTCAGCTCCTCCTTCGAAGCCGTCTTTATCTTGTCAAGCGTAGCGTAACGTCGTCCTTTCATGGGCCTCTTCAGTTTAGGGAACAAGAAAAAGTCACAGGGGGTCAGATCTGGGGAATACGGTGGCTGCGGCATCATTAGTGTGTTTTTTTTTTTTGGCCAAAAAGTCGCGCACAAGCAACGATGTGTGAGCAGGGGCGTTATCGTGGTGCAAAAGCCAATTTTTGTTCTTCCACAAATCCGGGCGTTTCTGGCGGATTGCTTCGCGCAAATTGCACATAACTTGCAGGTAATATTCCTTATTGACCGTTCTACCCTGTTAAAAGAACTAATGATGCACCACGCCCCTGCAATCGAAGAAAACTGTCAGCAAAACTTTCACATTCGACCTAACTTGGCGCGCTTTTTTCGGTCTTGGTTCGTGCGGCTGCTTCCATTGAGATGATTGAGCTTTGGTTTCCACGTCATAACCATAAACCCACGCTTCGTCACCAGTTATGATCCTCTGGAGCAAATTTGGGTCGTCGCGGACAGAGTCCAACATCTCATTAGCAATGTTCATGCGATGCTGTTTTTGGTCGCAATTGAGCAATTTGGGTACGAATTTCGCGGCGACCCGTCTCATGCCCAAATCATTGATAAAAATCGAATGGCACGAGCCAATCGATATGTTTAGGTCCTCAGCAACTTCTCTAACGGTGATTCGACGATTGGCCAATATAATATTCTCCACTTCTTTAATTTTTTCGTCTGTTGTTGAAGTGCTCGGGGGTCCGGCACGCTCTTCGTCGTTCACATCTTCTCGGCCTTCTGAGAACATTTTGTACCACCGATAAACGTTGCTTCGGTCCAAGGTAGCTTCTCCGTATGCCACAGTCAACATTCGGAATGCATCTGCGCACTTAATTTCGTTTTTCACACTAAATTTGATACAGGTTCTTTGATCCATTTTTTTTTAATAGGTAAAAATCGGAGACGATCCAAAACACCTGCAAGCAAAGCAGCTGTCAACAATTAAGTGAACATTCAAAATGGCCGAGCTTGTCGGCATAAGTGAGATACATGAGTACCAACATAAAGCCACAAAAAGATCGAAATTCGAATATACGCAACCCGCGAAAATTCAAAAGTCGCGATACCTTTTGAACACACCTCGTAAATCTTTATTCAGATCAACTTTAATATACGGTTCAGAAATGTGGTTCAAATTTTTATATAAAAAATCGATACAAAAATTAAACTCAATGCAATATCAGATATTACTATGGAGTATACGAGCTTACAAGACAACCTCGTACAATTGTGTTCACTGTTTGGCCAAAACTCCATTGATTGCAGATTATATTGAATAAAAAAATATGAAATATGACTTGAATAATTTATCGTTCGAGGATAAGCAAAAATACAACATCGATATTCCCTTTATAATTAAATCCTATATAGACGAGAGAATGTCGCTCTTACTGAATAATACAAACGAGACATTTACAAGTTTTTTCAACCGGGGTATTCCAAATTATTTTCGCCCTAATTTCCACAACACACAATTTGTAACCAACCATGGTAGTAACGGGAGTTTTCTGGAAAGAATTCGCGCATCGGAGGATCCGGGCTGTTTTTGTGGATGCCGCATTCAAGATTCTACTCATCCTTTACTTGAGTGCCCAGCATTTCAAGACTACAGACTCAGTAACGGTATTCTCTGTACCGATCCAAGAGAACTGATATCCAGCAGGGTTTCATACATTGAATTCAATAGATTTTGTAAATTTATATCAAAGTTTTAATATAATCTCAAGTGTTAGGTATAATTGTAACTGTATGTGCTGTATATAATGGTTTATTTCTTTATTTTGATGTGTGTTTAAATTAAATTACCTATGTATATAGTAGGCTTGTTTGAAACCAATTTCAAGAATATGGTAAATGCCTTTGTGCATATGTTTTTGGATATATAAATAGATTCTCTCTCTCTCTTGTATTGATTTTCCTTTGGGCGCCAGTGTCCTTGGAGGGACATCGCGCTTTGTATTTATAGTTGAATATGAATCTTACTATCTTCAATATCTTCTTTTTAGAGGCCTCTCAGAATGAACTTGTTATTGCAATAGAAATAATTGTTTATAAAATATTTTTAAAACTTTTTTTGAAACCTAAGAATATAAACTGCGTGACATTGAAAATGGAACACCAAGAAATAGTGGCCAGAAAGTGATGAAACTCGGCAGACAGAAAGAGACAGGGACGAACAATAAGTGATCTTTATTTCAAAATGATAGTCATAATACAGAGCGAGAACGGCGTCGGCTTAGTAGCAAGTAGGACCACCGCGGACGGCGATGCACGCAGCAACACGTCTAGGTAGAGAGTCAATCAGAGTACGGATGGCGTCCTGAGGGATGTCTATCCATTCCCTCTCAACCATTTGCCACAGTTCGTCTTCTGAACGCGGCTGTGGCAAGGCATGCAAACGGCGTCCAATGATGTCCCAGACGTGCTCGATTGGTGAGAGATCAGGAGAGTACGGTGGCCAGGGAAGCATCTGTACATCTTGCAGAGCTTGTTGGCTAATGCGAGCAGTGTGCGGTCAGGCCTTATCCTGCTGATCAAAGGCATTGGGTACCCCCTGAAGGTAGGGGAGTGTCACCGGTCGCAGCACATCATCAACGTATCGTTGGGCCGTCATAGTGCCCTGAATACGAAGTAAAGGTGACCTGGAATCATACGCGATTGCGCCCAAAACCATGATTCCACGTTGTCGCACGGTGGGGCGTTACACAATTGCTGCCGGATTGGACCTTTCTCCACGTCGACGCCACACGCGTACACGGCGACTATCACTGGACAAGCAGAAACGCGACTCATCTAAGAACACGACTCTGTGCCATTCCATCATCCACGTCGATCTAGCCCGGCACCTTTCCAAACGTTGGCGCCTATTCGGTGGGGTCAATAGCAGTCTTCTTAGCGGACGGCATGAGTGCAAGCCATTAGCAACCAATCGAGGGGAAATGGTTCTGGTCGAAATGGAATGATCTAGGGTGTCTTGCACATGTTGCAGGATGGCGGTACAAGTGGCTTGTGGGGCCGCCACTGCTTGTCGAAGGAAACGCCGATCCACACATGCTGACGTCACTCTGGTTGCACCGACATTCCTATAAATTGCCACATTTCCTTTTTCCAACCATCTTCTCCACAGTCGGTGCACCGTGGACGCACCAAGGTGTGTATCAGCTGCCATTTGACGTATGGACCAACCTGCCCTTTTCAGTCCGATCACCATGCCCCTCGTAAAAGCGTCTGTCTGCTTGAACTGCCTCCGTTTACGATGACCTGGCATTCTCTGTTATTACACGTGTCTTTTGACACAAGAACAAAATTTCTACAATTATTTTCCTTGAAGAAATAACGACACGAATACTGTCCTTTCTGCAAGTTCCTTCCCTTATATCTTACTCCATGTGCGCACGAGAGCTGCGCATTTTACATCATTTGCATAACTCGGTTAGGCGCGTCTATCCTGAAATTTGCATAATTTTCTAGCTACTATTTCTTGGTGTTCCATTTTCAATGTCACGCAGTGTATAATTGATTTTTATCTACGAGTACTTTCCCTTTAACTTTCTTTACCTCTTCTTAATAGCATTTTTCTTTCATATATATGTTCCTCGCGGTAGCTGGTGAAGCTATTACACTCTTGTGCTGTACAATATTGATATATATGTACCCGAAAAATGTATTTCTTTAAAATAGGTAGGTAAAATAATAAAGATTGACTTTATATTGTGGAAATGAAAGAAAATACTATAATCAATTTTAATGCGAGGCCTGAAATACGAATATAGGTAATTTAGGATACGTTTAAAAGTAGCCTAATGCTATGCTTCGGATTTCATGCTCACAGTCTAAGTCGGAAATAGAGTATAGTACCTCTTAGAGCCAGACTTTTATTTTCATTTGTAGACCTATAATATTCGAAAAATACAGGATTTATCATTTAATTATAACATTTTTAACAATTGTTTTATATGGAGTTAATTTCATGAAAATGCACTATTTTGACTCTATAACGAACGTTTATGAATTTAATATTTGCGCGCAGATAAAGGTCTTAAATCTTTAAGTCAACATTTTGTAGTCTAATAAGGACGTATTTTTTTTTTAGAAAACCCTTTAGTTTAAATGTTAACGTTTTAAGATTGAATAATAATATTTTTTAAAATGTGTGTCATTGTACAACGTCAAGATATTTAATTAGCTTAAAATATATGCTATTACACTTCAATATATTTATATTATACCATAAGGTCTCAATATTAAACATTAAAGTAAGTATTAAATATTTATACATGTGTGTGTGTGTGTGCACAAAATAAAATATTTTGATATCAGAACCTTTCTTTAGAAATCAAAAGTGCCCTTTTTGAATTCAAACATGTATTTAATGAGTCAAAAATGTGTAATATCGCTGAACTAAAAAAGAGAAAATATTCATTTTAAAAATGCCACTAATATTATTCATATTTTACAATATATCATATATTTTTCATAAAAATGAAAATAATGGGCCGAGGTGCTAATCGTGAATTTTGAATTTTGAAATGAATTTAACGTAAAAGGGAAAAAAAAAAGGATAGATAATTTCCCAAATATGATAAAATTGCAATTTTGTGACCTGAAAATATAAACCTTATAATTTATTGATAAATTACTATCCCTTTATAACAAATACTACTACCTATATTGAAATGAGAATATCTATTAACATGTTTGTTTGTTTAAATGAATCCTCAAAAATTCCAAATGTAAGTTGAAGTAAATGGAGTTTGAAATACAAGTTAGTCAAACCTATGAAAATTACCCAATAGAAAATTATTTCTATAGCTTCTTTTAGAGTTTTGAAACCTTAGGATAATAAATTTAAAAATCCTATATCACTGCTAAATATGATATCACTGCAATTATATTGTGTTAAATCAACATTCGTTAAACAAACATTCACTTAGATGAAAACCTGGCGCGCGCGAACCCGGGTATTTTGACTAGTTGTACTAATAATAATAATAATAAAAAAACAGAGTGATTTATTGTGAGGAAAATAGATTGTTTTATTTTTAATTTCTATATTTTAAAATTTAAAATGAATTAAAATCAAATTCTTATTTCTTTCATTATCATATAGAGATATTACTTCAAATATTCAAAAAAAGTTATCCCTCTTTTTATTCCATATTGTAAAATGATTTTGTTCCCATAACAAGTATGTTATATATCTTCCAAAACAAAATATGAAAATTTTCTTTGGAAATAAGAATCGAGATAATAAAGTTATGTGGATTTAAATTAATTGAATCAGAAAGAAACATTCGCGCTTTTAAATCCTTTTATTTTATATGTATAGATGGCGCGTTATTGCTTTGTGTTAATTGATTCAGGTTCAATTTTTAAAAATAATTTATATTTGAGCAACCCTAGCCAGGAAGTTGACAAATCTCACGGATTTTGTTACAACAATAGGATTTAGTAGATTTGCATTCATTCCTACAAAGCAGCTCTGATCTGGCTTGTATTGGGTGTCAAATGAATATGGACAAAGAATGTGTGATTTTAAGATCTAAGTCAGTTTAAAATATTTAATTGAAAGACAATTAATATAAACAGGATTTATAGCAATTGTTTCTACTTATTGAATTGCAAATCATAGAAGGTGGGTAGTAAATGCAAACGGTTAAATTTGTAGATGGACAATAAAAGATAGTCCACCTGTTGTGTGTGTATTATGGTAAAATTTTCTAACACAAAAGATTGTTTGCCTAAAATTCCAAATGTTTATCTGAAACCTTTCGAATTTAAAGAAATCCAGAATCTCTATTCCTAAACAACTAATATGTTACAATTTCCCCGAGGATGCCAAAACATTTAGGGCGAATCTAATTTTTTTCCGGAAAAATAATGTTTATATACTGTCAATAATAAAATTGCGCATCACCTAGAAAAACTTAAGTTAAATTTCCTTGGCCCGTATACAAGCAGCTAAAAGGGAGTCATCATCTCGTATAGTTTTTCAATGGCTTCTTGTGTGATTATAGAACAGGCAATTTTAATATTTGCCAAAACTGTTCCCATCCTGTCCCATACATGCATAATTCGTGAATGATCTGAGGAACAAGCATCCCAGGGAAGGATGTCAACATTTTGAAGTAAGGCTCATTAGATGTTGGCTGTATGTTACGGGGCATTATCTTGTTGGAAAATGGCATTATCCGTCTGCTCAAGAAATAGTAACACGACAAGTTACAACACATCTGTAATGCATAGCTGAGTATTTATTGAGCCTTTAATAAAGATTGATGGGACCCTACTTTCATAGCTGATACCACACCAGGTGCCAGGGGTTCTCACAGTATGTCTCTCCACAATACAGTCCTGATGGAATCCTACTTGGGGCCTACGTCTAACATGTATCCTGCCCTCATAAACCCTAAAAATAAATCTTGATTAATTTGAACAATTGAGAGAGCGCGTCTTTTCACACCAGCTCAACTTGTTGCTTCTATGTCTAGAAGAGAGTTGAATTTTTAATAAAGGCTGGCGATTACGGAGTTCCGTTTCGATAGGACGGTTATTAATAGTGTTCAGAGATGTGGTCCAGAATTATTCTTCAGATGAAGATGCATGTAGAGCTACTTGAATCGTTAGGAAACTTGCTATCTTGGGTGCTACAAACATCCTTCGAAACGTTCTACTTAGGTTTTCTTTGATATTTCTCATCTTCTGGCCAGTGAACATTAATTCGATTGCTGCCTATTTTCATAGCAATTTCTCTAGTCGAAATTCATTCTTTTCTAAGGTCCATGAATCGGCTTCTTGTAAAATCAGAAATTTTCTTGTAGGCAGAAATGCCTTGGCCTTGAACAGATTGAAGATAATCTTAAGAATGCAAAAAAAAAGATAACCTTATTTAATATAAAACACTAGTAGGCTTTTTGAAAACCCTTTCTTGAATAATAAAGGCTATTTTATGCACTCATTTCCAGTTATGGTTTCAGAAAGTTGATCATTTACAGGCCTTAATGTAGCTGATGAAATTCTTCTGGAGAACCAGTGTAAAATATTAATATATATATTTTATAACAGGTATAGGTACATTAGAAAATAGGTTATTTACCGGAAAAAATGTGCAAGAATGCAGTTTTAAATGTTTTTTAATAATCTCAATATATTATCCTAACCTGCTAATGCAGGATCACTAAATATTCTCAAGTTTTCTATACACACTCTACCATTTAAACAACAAAGTAAAATATATATATATTGTAGCGTAGAAATCAAGCCTTGAAATATCCTAAGATGTAAAAGTATTTATTGATGACGTCACAGCGACGAGTCGACAATTATTAACAAGTCAGCCCCAAAACTATTTACCGCTAGAGAATCTTTAGCAAGCAAGCAAAGAAATATTTTAAAGATGATTTTACAAATACAGATTAATATATATTTTTATAATCTGTTGAATATTTTCATTGAATAATATTAAATTAAATAATAAAATATTTCTTCGTCACATAGCCTCCTCCTATAGAGAGCATCGACCCGATGCTCAACAGGAGACTTACGTCGTCAGTCTTAAGGACTAGTACTATGGCCAGGGATATTTTCAGGTGACTGCGGTGGATGTCTTCTTTCAGTTGAGATATCTTCTTCATGAGGACTTGGTAGGTCTATGTTTACGTCAAGGTAGCTTTTTCTAATTTCTACTGTGGTCGGCAAGGGGAGTTTTATAACTTTACGGCCTCCCATCCAATGTGGTCTATCATCTAGTTTTAATGGCGGGGCGTCCAGCTAGATCTTCTAGCAGGTGAGAAATGTTGTCTGATTCGACCGCTATATGAAGTAGGGCTTCGTTAGCGAATGAAAGTTTTCCTCGATGATTCGTCATTTGGGTCCTGAGATTCGGTTTGAGAGTTGTAGAATTCCATTGCGTCTTGCTTTCTTCGGAAATATTCATTTCTCCTCTCCTCATTGTGTTTCTTCCTGTCGCGGCCATAGCGGACGACGTGACCTGGGCGTCCGCAGTAGAAACAGATTGGCTTTCACTCAGTTGTCCGCCATTCATTGGTGTCATATTGATGAGGCTGAAGTGGGGATATAAAACTCAGTTTATTGGTGAGCTGCAGTACATTGTCCTGGTGGGCTATGGTTACCATGGCCCGTTCCAGGGCTGGGTTTGGGGTCGGGTTCTGGAGGGTTGTTGAGGTCCGATGCTCAGCGGGGTAGCCGTTGGGAGGGTTTGATCTGGCACAAGACATCTTCGTTGCCGGTCAAGAGAAAAAAAAATAGAAAAATAAAAATAATAAAAATGCTCGAGGTCAAAACGATAACTGGCACGTTGCATCTGTTTGCATTCCACGAAAACGGTGGTCTGTGGTCAAAATACAATCTGTGCCTGTTATCTCTGTGGTGTCGCCTCTCTGATAAACAAATAAATAAAAAATTAAATTTAGGAAAAAAAATTAATTTGAAAAAAAAAAAAAAATTAATTAAAAAAAAAAAAATTAATTTTTGTAGCGTCACGTGCATTTCCGGTCGGTCGCTTGTTGACACACAACACCACCCCCCCTCTTATCTTAGACTCGGTCCCTCGAGTCGCCGTTATCTTTCTAAAAATTCCTTAAGTCTCGACACGTGCGCTAACGTGTTCTGGCGTCTACTATTTTCGTTGCGTCCGTCCTGTGGTCGTAACCTATATGTCGTTTCCTTGATTCTATCCGTTACTACGTACGGGCCTACGTACTTCGGTAGAAATTTCTCCGTTTTCCCTGGTTTCCTGCGGGACGACTCCAGTAGTACCAGGTCGCCCACTTCAAACTTCCGGAAGCGGTCACGGTTCGCAAGGTCATACTGACACTTCGTCATCATTGTCCGGTCTCGGTAGTTTTCGTCCGCAATTTTCTTTAATCTCTCGTTTTCTAAAATGCGGTTGGTCACGTATTCGTCGTAAGTTTTTACTGGCTCGTCGACGGTTGGCAGTCCTACGTCTAGGGACGTCCTCGGTTCTACGCCGAATATCAACTTATGCGGTGTCACCTGTGTCGACGACTGAATGGACGAGTTATACGCAAAAGTCGCCATTTTTACGAATCTCGGCCATTCGGTGTGATCGTCCTCGAGATAGACTCTGATGCCGTTTTTTATGACGCCGTTGAGTTTTTCGCATAAGCCATTTGTTTGCGTGTGTGCCACGGAAGCCATAATGTGTTTAATACCGTACAAACGTGTAAAGTCTCTAAAAGTACTCGAGTCGAAAGATTTGCCTTGATCGGATATTATGCACTTCGGAGTACCGAAAACGTAGAACAGATTGTCTAGAAGTGCGTTGCACGTGGTTTCCGCCTTCGTATCTTTTACCGGGATTGCGAGTGCGTATTTACTAAAATGGTCTACGATCGTTAGAATGTGTTCGTAGCCCTCAGCCGATTTTTTGAAAGGACCCTGGTGGTCTATCCCAACTCGTTCCCAGGTGTCTGTTGCCGGTGGTAACGGTTCTAGCGGGGCTGCGGGTTTGAACCTCTGTGGTTTGAAAGCCTGGCACACTTTGCACGACCGAATGTATTTCCGCACGTCTTCTTCCAGACCTTTCCAGTAAAAACGTTGCTTAATACGGTGGACCGTCTTCGCTACCCCCATGTGTCCTGCCTCGGGTATATCGTGTGCTGTTTCCATTATTTCGGGTACGCTTTGCTTTGGTGCTACGACCAACCATTGGTTACCTTGTGTTGCATGGTTCTTTTTATAAAGGATCCCGTTTATTTTTTTATATTCGTCCCGTATTTTAGTGTCTGGTAGTTTTCCGGTAATATCGCGGCAAAACGTGTCTTCCTTTTGTCCGTTTTCGTCGATCCGTACTGTGCATGCCATTAAATCGTTGAAGCTGTCTTCGACGTTCGTATCGTTTTTGTGGAACGGGTTACGTGAGAGTGCATCCGGTGCAACGTTCTTCCTCCCTGCACGGTGGACTATTTCAAAGTCGTGCTCCATGAGTTTTAGCCCCCATCTGGTAAGTCTTGAGCACGGGTCACGTACGTTAGCTAGCCACGTTAACGCGCTATGGTCTGTTACGACTTTGAATTCTCTCCCGAAGATGTACGGCCGTAACTTTTGTAGAGCCCAGACTATTGCTAAACACTCCAGTTCTGAGATACCATATTTACTCTCGTGTTTCGATGTCGTTCTCGACAAGTAGTGGATCGGGTGCAAGAATCCGTCATTGTCCGGTTGCATTAGTACCGCGCCTAATCCCACGATTGATGCGTCCGTGTGTATTTCTATTCTAGCGTCAGGGTTGAAGTGTGCTAAAATTGGCTCCTCAGTCAATTTTTTTTTTAAGGTTTCGAAAGCTTCCATTTCGGCCGGACCTATCACGAATTTCTTATCTTTTTCCGTTAAACACGTCAGCGGTTTGCTTATCTTTGAAAAGTTTTTTATGAAACGGCGATAATAGCCGCAAAGTCCCAGAAACGAGCGAACCTGCTTGACATTTTTCGGAATCGGAAATTCCTTAACCGCCTCGATCTTATCAGTAGCCGGTTCTACGCCGTTTTCCGATACCACGTGTCCCAAAATTGGTAACTTTTGGTAGGCGAATCTACATTTTGATGGTTTTAGGGATAAGCCTGCCCCGCGGAAACATTCTAGAACATTTGTTAACCGCACGTTGTGTTCACGTATGTCTCTTCCGTACACGATGACGTCATCTAGATAAACCATACACTCGGACCATTTCAATTCAGCTAACAGTGTATCCATGATTCTTTCGAAATGACCCGGTGCCCCGGTTAAACCA
The DNA here is from genome assembly GCA_030710605.1 of Cordylochernes scorpioides. Lineage (NCBI taxonomy): Eukaryota > Metazoa > Arthropoda > Arachnida > Pseudoscorpiones > Chernetidae > Cordylochernes > Cordylochernes scorpioides. Next base: position 85,446,116 of record CP092886.1, on the reverse strand, counting down.
AAGGGTAACACTTGAAACTCGTACAACCCGTTACCCGTCGTGAACGCTGTAACTGGCTTGCTTGTTTCGTCCAGTGGGCACTGCCAATAACCGCTAACAAAATCCGTGTGAGAGAAATACTTCATTCCCGCTAAACGGTCCAGGCAATCGGTAATATCCGGTAATGGATATGAGAATTTTTCGGTTACGTTGTTAACTTTTCTATAGTCCACACAAAATCTATAGGATCCGTCTGATTTTTTAACCAAAACGACCGGGCTTGCCCAAGGGGATGTTGATTTCCTAATAACACCTTTCTCACACATTTCTTTAACCTGTTCCTCTATAATCTCACGTTCCTTAGGGCTGCGGCGATAGGCTTTTTGTCGGATTGGTTCCGTGTTCGCTTTAAGTTTAATGTGGTACGGTTCGATATCTGCCGCCTTATTCCATTCTTCTGAGAAAAGTTCCCGATACCTGTACAATACATCCAGTACGTCGATTTTTTCGCTGTCCGATAGCTCCGGGTTTATATCGAACTTCTGTGGTTCGTATTCGCACGTGGCTGTCGTACTGTATCCCACCTGTTCACTTAGGAAAGAAACATTCGCTATTTCCCCGCTGGATCGTAACAAGCACGAGTTTGCTACCAACTGCACCGGCTCGTTCCTAGTATTTATGACATCAATGAATATCTCTGATACCGTTTCGGAAACGTGTACTGATGGTATTAGTAGCCCTGTTCTTCTTACGCAGTCGGGGTGGGGTTCTAAAATGCCCGCCATTACTGTTGGCCCTTTTAACTTAACCCTCGTTTTACAACGTGGTGCAATTTCAAGGTCGTCTAGTATGCAGTATTTTTGTTTGGGGTTTTTCCGATCGTTCGTAATTGTACCTAACCTCTCAAGTTCCCGTTCTTCGTTAAGTTCTACCACGTGGTCGTCCGTGCCTATTTTTGGCCTATACAATTCTACCGATTCGTCTCTAAACATAATTTTGCAATGATAGTTTGTTAGAATATCGACGCCGAAAATAATCTTCTCCCCGTTTCCTGGAATTATGGTGAACCTGCCACATATGTCGAAACCATCAATGTTGACCTCCAAGTATGTGCACGTGTTCGAGACTACTGACCCACTTATTCCCCGTATAAGTAATTTAGAAGGCATTCTAGTACATCCCAGTGCGTTGGCTATTCCTTCGTCTATGCAGCTAACATTTGCCCCTGAATCGAAAATCAGTTTTCCTACATGTGACTCATTTATGTGTGTGATTAAGCAGAAATTTGTCATACCTGACCAACGGAATTTCTCCATTGCTGTACCCCCTATTTCTAAAGTGGATTTTTTTATTGGTACCTTATTTAATGTCTGTTTTTCGTTAACCCCCGGTTGTCCCTTTACCCTAAAGATTATGCGATTGGTGTTACCAGTAACCTCGGAAAATACACGTGGTACGCTCTCTACACTATTTGAAACTTCCACCACAGGATTAGAGGCAAAATTGTACTTACCACGTGGCCTCCTTTTCGGGCAATACCAGTGCTTGTGCCCCGTCTGGTAACAAGTGAAGCATCTTGGCGTCCCGTCCGGTAGCATAAATCTTCTTGCCTTTTCCATGGGCGTTTCGGTCTTTGGGTTTCGTTCCCACCCTTCCGTCGTCCTCGTAGTTTTTTCCACACTCGTCGTTGTACTTGCCTCCGTCCGTTCCTTGCTCCATTTATTCGTCTCGTCGAGGAATTTCGCTGCCTGTAGGAGGTCGGCCTCTTCTGGGTTCCGCGTGGTACTCCACGAGGCTGCCAGTAGTAGGCAGTCTTTTGGGGCCAATGCCCACAATGCCTCCTTGCTTGAATTAAACGGCGAAAATTCACCTGCCGTCGCGTGGGCCGTAATCAGGTTCATCAGGTATTTCCCCGTATCCTCTGTGGACTGGGGCCGTCTCATCTTCTTTAACTCGCTGCCCCTGCTACGTGCCCGGCCGTCGTTCCTTGGGTAGCGAAGCTTCAGCGCTTCCAGGACGTCTTCAAGTGCGGCTGAAGGGTCAAACCTGCACTTGATGAATTCGCGGCCGTCGAGTGGAAGCCGCCGTACTAGGGCCTTTGTCCAGTCTCCCTTCGGTACTTTGCTCGCCGTCAGCCACGTCTTGAATTCCTCTACGTAGTCCTCGATGTCTTCCTCCTCCGGGTTGAAGCACGGCGTTTCTCCGTAGCCGATGTTTATGTTCGTGGCTTGAGGTGCTGGGCCGACACTGCTCTCCACCATGTGATGAGGCTGAAGTGGGGATATAAAACTCAGTTTATTGGTGAGCTGCAGTACATTGTCCTGGTGGGCTATGGTTACCATGGCCCGTTCCAGGGCTGGGTTTGGGGTCGGGTTCTGGAGGGTTGTTGAGGTCCGATGCTCAGCGGGGTAGCCGTTGGGAGGGTTTGATCTGGCACAAGACATCTTCGTTGCCGGTCAAGAGAAAAAAAAATAGAAAAATAAAAATAATAAAAATGCTCGAGGTCAAAACGATAACTGGCACGTTGCATCTGTTTGCATTCCACGAAAACGGTGGTCTGTGGTCAAAATACAATCTGTGCCTGTTATCTCTGTGGTGTCGCCTCTCTGATAAACAAATAAATAAAAAATTAAATTTAGGAAAAAAATTTAATTTGAAAAAAATATATATATAATAATTTGAAAAAAAAAAATTTAATTTTTGTAGCGTCACGTGCATTTCCGGTCGGTCGCTTGTTGACACACAACAATATCTTCTTCCTTGCTTTCGGTAATGAGGTTCAGGATGCGGTCGTATCGTTTGGGCCTCGTATCTAGTATTTGGTTCCGGCCTGGTTGCTTGAGGGGGACTTATTGTAGGTTTTGATCTAGGTGCCAAGGTCTTTACAATCTCTTCCCTCACTAAATCTTCAATGACAGCGATTTTAGGCTCCTCATGAGGAGAGTCCAATACTTGCTTTATCTCTTCACGAACAATTTTTCGGATCAGCGATGACAGATCTTCTCCGTCATCCTGGTCACAGAGAGAGGCTACATTTGGTAGGCGCTCGTACTTGGTTGGGGTAACTCGCCTACAACGGAGCACTTCAACACGGCGACATTCTGTAATGAATTGCTCGGTGCTCTGTACATCCCTCGGTAGGAGTGCTTGATAAAGCTCCTCAGCTATCCCCTTCATGAGGTGCGAGATTTTATCTTCCTCGCTCATTTGAAGATCAGCCTCTTTGCACAAGCACAGGACATCCTGGATGTAAAATTCGGTACTTTCGCCTTTTAATTGTGCTCGTGTTTTAAGTTTCTTCTCCGCTTGCAATTTTGAATTTTCTTTTTTTCCGAACATATTCTCTAATTGAGATGTGAATTCCTTCCAAGTCTGGATGCTTTCTTCGTTGTTCTCAAACCATTTGAGAGCAGTTCCAGACAGATAAAAATAAACTTTAGTAAGACAAAGGGTTTCGTCCCAATGGTTGTACCTTGCCACACGTGCATACCCTTTTAACCATTTTTGGAGATCTTCACCATCCTTCCCGGAGAAAATGGAAGGGTTCCTTGGCAGATGTTGAACAACGTAGTTGCTTACCTGAGTACCTTCCTTCTTTACATTCATAGAAGTTTCTTCTGGCTCAACAGAATCAATTTTTCTTTTATTTCTTAATGGGTATCGGTCCAGTCTCTCCACCAGTTGTAGCGTAGAAATCAAGCCTTGAAATATCCTAAGATGTAAAAGTATTTATTGATGACGTCACAGCGACGAGTCGACAATTATTAACAAGTCAGCCCCAAAAGTATTTACCGCTAGAGAATCTTAAGCAAGCAAGCAAAGAAATATTTTAAAGATGATTTCACAAATACAGATTAATATATATTTTTATAATCTGTTCAATATTTTCATTGAATAATATTAAATTAAATAATAAAATATTTCTTCGTCACAATATGAAAACATCACTGAACAGTTACAATGATATGGGTTTTCTCAAAGTGATATTTCTAAATATGTCATACATTCAGCATCAGCTGACCCATGAATCTGATTTTAATTTATATGGATTCGATCCATCTATTTAGAATCGATATCTCTCTCTCAATTTCCAAATTATATAGTTTTAATTTTAGATTCCTTAGTTTCGAGGCACCAAAGATTTGGAAGGAAATAATGGATCTCGTCTACGAATACTACCTATATTAATTTAGTGGTATCAAACTGATCTATTTGCCGACGGAGACATGAAAAAGGTCCCAAACAAAAGGTAAGCACAACCTTCTAGGAGGAAAATATTAGAAGGTTTTATGTGGAAGAAGAAATAGTGAGAAATACATCAATAACCTATATTCCTTAGTAATCACATATGATAGTAATCACAGAATCTTTCAAAACATTTTGAAAATCTGCTAAGGTATTTATTTCCTGAAAAAATTGTGTAAAACCGGGGTTTCCCCTAGTCACTGAGAAACGAGGTCAATGAAGCGAATTATCTATAATTTTAAACCTTTTCAACAGAATTCAAACTTTCAGAATACTTTCATTGATCTTGTACCGGAAATAAATTTCATCGCTTTGAAACAGTTCAATATTTAAATAAAATAAAACTGTTAGAGATACCTTTCATCGTATCTACTCTTAATAGATAGTTTAGAGTTTATCTATACTTTATAAATTTCGACTTTTCATAAATTATCCTCAGATCTGGCACCACTCAGTCAGAATCATTTCGCCCACACTAAAATATTGCGAATCTTCATCCTTATGCTACTAGAGAAGCAAGCTAAATGTGTTGCAGCTCTCAGCATACTTTTCAGGAAATTGATATTCGTAAAAAAATAAAAACAATAATAACAGGTAATAAAATAAACCGATGATCCCGTGATATTGCTCCAGGCTTTCCGGCATCTAATAATTAGATCCTCCTCTACAGAGAGCCTCGAGCCAATTTAAATCAACCTCCCGCACTAAACTATTCAAAGTTTTACATTATACAATTTCCTTGGACCTCTGATTTGTTTTCGGTTTTACAATGCACGGTGCTATATGATTTTGATTGATAATATAGTAACCATATATTGAAAGTCACGAACTGCTGAACTAATGCGCGCATACATGCGATATGGGTCATATATATATATAGTGTGGTGGCCTTAATTTATAATTTGGGGAATTATATTTTTATTTATATATTTTTATTTGGTACTGTTGATTATATCCCAACTGAGAGAGCTTCGAATTATTTTATTCCGTCACCACATTTTGAAATACACCTGGATGTTTTACAAGATGAAAAACATAAAAATTGGCTCTAGTTATCATACGAAAACTAATTTTATAAACGTTAAAGGGAGGGTATATCAACACAAATAAGAGTTCATTTTATCTCAATTTTTGAAATTATATAGAGCACCATTATCTACTTTCATAAAAATAAATCAATCTTTAAATTTAATGTCATTCTAAATTGAAGAAAACGACGCATATCGGTCAGAAGGGGCAAAAAATGAAAAATATTTTTTAGTTATTTTTGGAATTTTTTTTGAGACAAAGAGACAAAACTTAAATATTTATATTAAATATTAATTTATCTTTGTTTTTATAAAACTCAATATATAGTTTAAATACAAGAATATGTCGGTATTTCTGCTTTATTTATATTAAATATAAACTATATATATATATATTATATAATCTAAAAACTCAAATATTTTTATATTTTAAAAATATATATTTTATTTTATTCATTGATAATTTTACTTTGTTATCATCGTTTTTTAAAAAATACTTTCAGTTTTTGTTGTAAATATGCGTAGTTAACATATCAATCCTTTTAAATCACTAAAATAGGATTAACTTTATAAATTATATATAATGTGAAAATAACTCATGTGTAATCTTTCCTCAAGTAATTGAAAATAAAAGCTACTTGACGGTAAATAATTATCTTTTTTTTTTTATCACGACTGCACCTCAACCCTTTATCTTATCGATCCTTTGTCTTATCAACCCTTTATCAACAACAACAAATTTATTCATAACAATAAGTCGACAGGATTTACCTAATTTTTATTAAATTTTATATCAATTTATGTGGAACTTGTGAAATAATGGCAAAAGCAAAAAGAGAAAAAGATGTTAAATTTGTATATCAAGTGATACCGTCTTTTGTAAAATACAATAATAATTTAAATATTAAAACTTGGATTATAAATTTTGAAAGAAAAAGTGATTCTTATGGGTTTGATAATAGTTGGAAGATACTTCATTTATCGGATTACTTACAGGATGAGGCTTTAACATATTACTTCGAAAGCCTTTGCCATATTGAGGACTGGAATAAACTCAAAGAAAACCTTATAACCAGATTCCAGAAAACCAAACTTACACCATTGGTTGAAATGATGAAAATCATACAAGAAGAAAATGAAACAGTCACCCAATATTATCACCGAAAAATGCAGCTGATCAACAGTGTATAATTAAACCTCCATAATAGAATTATTAAATGAGGGAATAAAGAAAAAATTCAAACCCTATCTAGCTACCATAGACTCCGTACAACCCTCAGAATGGCTATTAATGGCCACTAAAATAGAAAAAAGTCTAGAAGAACCCCAACAACCCTCTACCAGTACAAGAGATAGGCAATTTACTTCAGTAAAATTTAACCCCAACTACTCCCAAACCAATAAATCCCAACCATTCCCAAGGACAGCAGCAGCTCACCACCAGCAGGAACCCCACAAATCAATGAACCAGCCTCCACTACCCTGCAAGATATGTGCATCTCACCAGCTACCCAACCAGATCCATTTCCATAGAGACTGCCCACTTGAGAAAAATACTCATCCGAAGCGCATAAACCCAGGTAGAACATTATTACTTTTTTCTTTATTTATAAACCAAATATCCTTACCTTGTGTACTTGATACTGCATCATCCATTTCTATTATCCCTTTGAAATACTTAAATTATATTCATTGTAAAATATTAGATAATTCCCCAAAAGAAAGAATAGGTCAGGTAGAAGGATTTACTTACCCATTATACAAAATATTGGTTAGGCTTAGCTTAGGTAAAATTACAAAGTATCAAGAAATGTTTGTTTTTTTTTGTGATAGTCCAATAGAATATCTTATTTTAGGTTTACCAACATTTTATTTATTCAAGTTACAATTAGATTTTTCAAAAACCTTCATTTCCAAAATTATAATTTCTTGTATTCTTTTAATCCAAAAACTGATAATCAGAAAGTCATATGCCACTACCCTATGTATTCCAGACCCATACTATGTTAAAAATTCATCTCTTTTAAATATCAACCCATTGTATAATTCCAATTCTTTTGATATACCAACTAAAAATGTTAAACTTATAAATACTACTTCACAAATCCCATTATTGATTTTAACTCATTTCACAGTATGCGACAACCGGACTCTATAACAAATTATAATTCTTATTTGGACTTAGGTAAAGTAGATATTAATCCATATTTCTCTAATCAAACAATTTCAGATATATTGCATAAATATAATAATGTTTTCTCTAAGCACAATTTTGATATAGGACACATAAAGACTAACCCAATTTGCATATCTCTTTTAGATAATATTCCCACATAGCACAAAAGTCATATAGGACATATTTTTACAATAATGCTGAAATACAAAAACAAATAACTGAATTATTAAAATATGATATTATTAGACCCTCATCTAGCCCCTATAGTTCTCCTGCATTATTAGTGAATAAAAAATCTGATACCCCAAATCACCCCACAAGACGCTGTATAGATTATAGGAAACTTAATCAAAAAACAGTTCCAGATCATACCCCAATTCCACTTATAGAACAAATTATTGATAGGTTATCACAGTCAAAAATATATACTATTCTACATGTTAAAAATGCATACTGGCATATACCCATAGATGAAAAAGATAAACATAAAACCTCCTTTGTAACACAATTAGGATGTTATGAATGGAACAGACTTCCATATGGTCTAAAAATGCACCTTCACAATTTGAAAGGATTATGAAGTCAGTTTTCACTAACACATAACATACACTAAGCCTTAAATTATTTTGATGATATTATTATACACTCCAAAACTTATGAAGAACGCATTAAACATTTAGATGACATATTAGGTATATTCGAACAAGAGGATATAAAGCTCAATCTCAATAAATGCGAATTTTTACAAAAGTAGAAATACAATTCTTAGGATACACTATTAACTCAGGAAAATATACACCAAATAACACAGATATTGAAGCAATTTTAAAATTGAATAGACCATATAATATTAAAACCTTACTGAGATTTTTAGGCACCATAAATATTTATAATAAATTTATTCCCCATTATGCGCAAATTAGGGCACCTTTGAATGAACTTTTGTTAAAAAATGCTCCTTGGCTATGGTGTGCGAAACATGAACAAGCCTTCCAAACACTTAAAAATGCACTCATATCACAACCTGTACTATATATTTATGACCCTTCAAAACCATGTCATTTATTCACAGACGCGTCAAGTCTAGGAGTAGCAGGAGTTCTTACACAACCGGATGAACAAGGCATTTTACACCCCATAGGTTACTTTTCAAGAAAACTTCACCCATATGAGCATAATTATGCTGCCTCAGAAATTGAAACATTAGCTATCATTAATTCAGTACAAAGATTTCACACATATCTACACAACATACATTTTATATTGCACACAGATCACTTACCTTTAAAATGGATCAAAAATGTAAAAAACCCACAAGGTAGATTATTTAGATAGTCCATAATTCTATATCAATATAGCTTTGACATTAAACATATTAGAGGATTAAATAATATAGAAGCAGACATGCTGTCAAGAGCACCTGTCTCATTTTACTTAACATATAATGAGTTAAAAGAACAGCAAACATCAGAACAATTCAACAATAGTAAACTTAAAATACAAAATGGCCTTTATACAATTATTAGAAAGGGTTTTAAAAGAGTTTATGTACCACAGACACTAAGACACAAATTATTAAACAAAGTGCATACAAAGCATGGACATTTTGGAACAACTCAAATGACTAAAATAATTTCTCCACACTATTATTGGCCACATATGACTAGGGATATTGCTAATTACACCAAACATTGTGAAACTTGCCAGTTTAACAAGTCTAAGGATAACAGAATTGTCTATGGACCACTACAACAGATGCCAATAGCTACACACCCAAATCACATTTTTTTCTGTAGATACATTGGGCGGGTTACATAATTATGGGACAACAAGACACAGTATCCATATGATAGTAGATCACCATAGTAGATTCCTTTGGGCTTTTCCAACAAAATCTGTATCAACTGATTCTTATATAACTTGTTTGAGAAATTTATTCCAAATTAATAAACCTGACATATTAATAACTGACAGAAATGCAGCTTTTCTTAGCAATAAATTTAAACACCTTTTAGATAGAAATAATGTTAAGCATCTACTCACCGTTGCTCATCACCCAGAAACAAATGCAAAAGTAGAAAGATTGAATTCCACTATCATTAATAGGTTAAGATGTGAATATAATGGTAATTTAAAGATTCCTTGGACAAAATATATTCCTAAAATTACTGAAAGCTATAATGAAACAGTACATACCACAACAGGCTTTACACCTTATACTATGGAATACAACCACAGTATATAGAACATGAGACAGAAACACTTACACCAATAGAAAAGGCAAGGAAATTAGCCATTGAAAGAACCCTAAAATCCCATGAACACAGCAAACACCTTTATGATATTAAACACCCAGAACCCATTTTTAAAGAAGGAGATCAGGTATTAGTAAAAACCTTTATTTATCCAAACACTGGTAAATTAACTCAAATATATATAGGCCCATTTACTATTTCAAAACAACTTTCTCCAGTCACATATGAAATTAATAAACCCAATTTACCCCAAAGAAAACAAACAGAAATTATACACTCTAATAAGCTTAAATTATTTTACCCATAAGCAGATTTTTTACTCCACTATAGTACTAACATAGAAAATGACTTGATAGTAAACCAAAATTCTAACACAAAGTTAATAGATATTTACGATAAACCATGTTTTTTACAGGAAGGCCATATTTTGGATATGGACAATGAAGACCAAATATCAGCACCAATTCTTAAGCTTTCACAAATAACTTAATGTCACTCCATACATCTATTAGCGATTCATTACTCAACCATGTAAAAATAACATTTTCTACTGCTTTTTGATACTTTGAAGTGTAACTAGCATAATGTCATAATTACTCAAATTTTAAATACTTTTTTTTGCCTCATATACATTTTTGATATATATCACTCATTAATATTTCTTATATATACTTTTATTATAATTTCATAATTATATAAATTATTTGTAAACAAACTTTCTTTTGTTTATTTTGAAAAAATGTGAATATTGATTTTTATTGTTTCTTTTTTTAATTATTTTATATATTTATTGATTTCGTTAAATTATTTTTTTTAATTACCAATTTTATTTTAAAATTTTAATATTTTAAAATCTTTTTCACACACAGGGGGGAAATATTATATAATCTAAAAACTCAAATATGGCTATATTTTAAAAATATATATTTTATTTTATTCATTGATAATTTTACTTTGTTATCATAGTTTTTTAAAAAATACTCAGTTTTTGTTGTATAGTTTTGTTGTAAATATGCGTAGTTAACATATCAATCCTTTTAAACCACTAATATAGGATTAACTTTATAAATTCTATATAATGTGAAAATAACTAATGTGTAATCTTTCCTCAAGTAATTGAAAATAAAAGCTACTTGACGGCAACATAATTATCTTTTTTTTATCACGACTGCACCTCAACCCTTTATCTTATCGATCCTTTGTCTTATCAACCCTTTATCAACAACAACAAATTTATTCATAACATATATATATATATATATGGTAATTTAAGCCAACAACCCCAATGTATATAACTTATAACAAGATTTTAATGTTGTATAATAGAAACACAGCTGTTAATGATTATACGTATTATTGACATGTGTCTTTACATCATCATATGTAATGTAATTTGTACAAAGTGGATAAATATATAAAATCTGTAATAGATTTAAGAGTTGAGCTAAGCAAGAGATGGAAGTCATAACGTCAAAATCAGATAGATTTACAATTCCCACGACAAGACCACCCACACTGTCACATGTGGTGGAATGCAGAGACCCCTCTCACACCTGGACATGCAAAGCCCCCTTTCTCAGAAACGGCCCCCTGTCACATAAGGCCCCCCGTCTTTAACCTATAAATACAATCACTTTATAGTCACTTGACAGTTTAGTTCTCCCTTAGCGCGAGCTCTCGTCGGTTGTCACCAAGGTCCTCCTCATTCATCATGTAGACGAGTAAGAAACTTCTATCTCCATCTTTCGCTCCTAGCTCAACTTTTATCTGTTAACGGAACTTTCTTAGTGCAATTGTGTCTTCGTTTTTTGTGTGGACATTCCCAAACTTTCCACTCTGCCTCGACCACGACTGCCTGTATTTTTTGAGAACTTTTAAAGGTCTTCCAAGGTGCAGAGAGGTACTGGAAAACTCTACACAAGGCTTACCAGAACTTCAACTTATTTCAGTAGTCGACATCAAACTCAACAAATTATTACAGTGAGTCGACAGTATTCTACAAGAGTCAACAACCAAACTTCAACATTACAGCTAGTCGACAGGATCTCTTATTTCATATATATGAGAAAAACAATAGAAAAAATGCTCGTGGTCAGAATATGCTTTCTCTATTTTTAATATTGAGCCTACTCCACGCTGACGAGCGCCAACAGCGCGAAACGCGTTCGTGGAAGGCTTTTCTTGATAATCAAGAAATTGGGTTCGCCAAATATCAGGGAAAAGGTTAAATCAATGAATAGTTGATTTCTTTTTCACCAAATGGCGCTCTACCTTCTGAAAAGCACATGTGCTCCTGGTCAGGATATGCCTTTTTTATTTTTAATATATATATATCTGTAGTAAAGATATGATAATAGGTTTAAATTTATTGAGCATACTTCGAAAGAGTGGACGTGGGGAAACAAAACAAGTTAAAAAGGGAGGTTTAAACATTGTCTTACATGTTGACGCGAAAATAGGTACTTTTGGGCCAACCGAGCCTGGCAACACTGCACCCGCTGCCCCCCCCCCCCCCCCCCGCGCATGCGCGAGCAGAAAACGATACCCCCGCAATTCCGGTAAACAAAAGCTGTCTCGACGCCAACGTTTGGTTTTGACAGGCCTGAAAAAGAACTATCTCTCATAAATTTTAATAATTGTTTTGAATAATATTTGTATTAATATTAATTTGTGTGATTTTTGAATAAATATTTCTTTCAATAAGTATTAAATTATTCATCACTGTTTTCTAATTTAGGCCTCGCCATCCAGCGTTGTGACTCAAATTCTTCTGACCACTGCAACAAAGGTATTGATTTATCAATTTATAATTTTCAAGTCAGTTTCCAGCATTACTGTAAAGCTAGGAGCTTTTAGTTCAGGTTAAGCCATCGGGACCCTGTATTGTCTTTTTTTTTTTTAAATAAAGACAAGACAACATTTTGGCGCAGCCGGCAGGATACAGATTGAAGAATTACTGATTACACAAAGGTGCAACTGTGAACCAGTGATTACTTCTCAGGATGGCTGACCAACCAGTTAGTAGTGCTGAACTGAAAAAGCTTAGGACGCCAGTGCGTGCAAGGTTCACCAAGGCGTTCAATGAGCTCGAAACAGAGATCAAGAAGAATGAAGTCAAGAAAGCAGATGTAGAGAAAATCCTCCGCCGATTCCAGACCCACCATGAAAAGCTTTCAATATTGAACATGAGGATGGAAGAAGCTCTGCTACGAGAATCAGCGTCTGAAGACATTTTCACTGCCGAGTACGAATCCGTTTGTGAGTACGAAGATAATTTCTGTAACATTATGACTGATTACGAGGCTCTTGCGGAAAAGGATGACGTTAGTACAATCAGCGGCACAGCAGCAATGAACTATTAACTACCGAAGCTGGAGTTCAAGAAGTTTGGGGGAGAACCAAGAGAATGGATTACATTCTGGAGTCAGTTCAGCACGATTGACCGGGATCCACAGATGCCTCCAGAAACCAAGTTTCAGTATCTCTTTCAAGCCACCGCCGAGAACTCCGAGGTAAGAGAAGCAGTCGAAAGTTTTCCACCGAGTGCCGACAACTACCCTAAAGTCATCGAGTATATCAAATCACGTTTTGGAGAGGATGAAATGCTTGTTGATATTTATGTACGTGACCTGCTTCAGAATGTGCTTCAGAATATGAGAGCCGACGGTAAAATGTCTGTAGTGAAGCTTTACGATAGACTGGAGACACAACTGCGAGCATTAGAAACATTGGGCGTCGCTCGTGACAAGTTTGCGGCTATGCTGTACCCACTCGTCGAATCAGCGCTACCAGAGGACACCCTGAGAGTATGGGAACGAAGTCAATATACGGTGAGCGGAAGAGGAGTACAGGATAAGTTGACACAACTCATGACGTTTTTGAAGACAGAAGTGAAGGGCGAGAGTCGAGTGAATATGGCCAAAGCAGCGTTCAAGATCGACAACAATCAAGATGCGAAGGATGATCGATCAAACAGGAAATCTCTTTCTAAGAAGAATACTGGAAGTAAAATGCCGACGGCTACTGACCTCGCCAACACAACTCAGATGCGAAACAACTGCATCTTTTGTGGGAATGGTCACCCGAGTCAAGAATGCTACAGTGGACAGCCGATGCATCTACCAGAGAAGAAAGATAAGGCTAAAGGGAATAATGCTTGTTTTTGGTACCTGCTTCCTGGCCACGGATTCAAGAAATGCCGGATTAAGCCACGTTGTCCTGTCTGCGGAGGGAAGCATTACCCCATTATGTGTCCTACTTTGGAAGCCCAGAAGACTTCTCATCTCCAAAAAGCGGAACTAAAGGTTTCAGGGGAAAGTCCTGCAACAAAGCAAGAGACCGCCAATCAATTCACGTCAACAACTTTAAACAACGCTACCGTGGGAGGAGTCTATCTACAAACTCTGATAGTCAAGATAAGCGGACCAAAGGGGAAGCATAATGTTCGAGTGTTGCTTGACTGTGGATCCCAGCGGTCCTATATTTCAAAGAGAATGGTGGACGCACTGGGCCTAAAGAGAGTGCAGCAAGTTACACTTACCCACAATCTGTTTGGAGGCGGATAAATTCGTCAAAAGAAGCACAATGTGTACAAAGTAAACGTTTCCAGCCTCAACAACAAATACATGGATGAACTCAAATTCTTAGATCAGGAAGTAATTTGCGGACACATCAGTCAAGTACAGGATCATACTATACTCAATGAGTTAAAAGCTCGAGGGATCAACTTGATTGACATATGCCAAGGTGAAGAGATATCAATCCACATGTTGATTGATTCAGACTTGCTTAGCAGCATTCTGACAGGCAGAATGCAAATATTGCAAAATGGAGTTATGGCAACAGAAACCTAGTTGGGGTGGACAGTAATGGGACCAGCAATAGGGAAATACATGGAAGATTCATGCCTGATCGTGACTTCATTTCACGTTAACAGTTTCGAGGTTCAGGATTTATGGAAATTAGATGTGCTTGGCATCATGGATGCAGCAGAAACAAAATCTAGGAAAGATTTAATCGAAGCCTCCAACACTCATTTCAAGGAGAATGTGAAACGAGACGAAAGCGGAAGGTACATCGTGTCACTACCATGGATAGCTGGACATCCACCAGTTCCGGTCAATTGCCGAACTACAGAACATAGATTGCTGACTACAACAAGGAATGTCCAGGGCAAGATGCTGTATGAGAAGTATGATACTATTTTTGAGGAGTGGGAAAAAGAGAAATTCATCGAGGAAGTTGAGGATAAATGGGAGGAGTGCAGTTATCTTCCTCATCGCCCAGTGCTCAAGGATAGTCACACCACTCCTATTCGTCCAGTATTCGACGCAAGTTGCAAGAAAAAGGGGCTCCCATCATTAAATCAATGTCTGGAAAAGGGAGACAACCTGATTGAGCTAATTCCTGATCTGCTCTTGCGGTTTAGACTTGGAAAGTATGGCATCATTGCAGACATACGAAAAGCTTTTCTCCAGATTCAGGTTCGAGAAGAAGATCGTGAATTCCTTCGGTTCCTTTGGTGGAAAAAGGACCAGAAGACACTAAAATTTTACAGGCATTGCCGAGTAGTCTTTGTCCTTACCTGAAGTCCTTTTCTGCTAGCTGCAACCATTAAGTATCATTTGAGCCTGCCGCAGTTTCAAGATAATAGGTGCGCAGAACTTCTTGCCCGAAGTTTTTACGTCGACAACTGCATTCTTAGTTTGTCATCTACACATGATGTCAAAAAATGTATCAAGGAATCCTCCGACATCATGATGCAAGCCAAATTTGAGTAACGAGACTGGATGTGGAATGAACCTGGAATCACAGAACAAGATCCAGCCTCTATTTTGGGAATGAAATGGCACCTTCAGACTGACACTATTGCCATTAATGTGCAGTCATTGAAAAATATAGATGAAGAAATATCAATCACAAAGAGAAGTATCTTGTCAACCTGCCATCGCATTTTTGATCCGATTCAATTTACCTGTCCAGCTACAATCAAGATTAAGAAGATGGTTCAAGATGCTTGGAAGGAGAATAAATCATGGGATGAACCGCTGAACGAAGACAGACGGGTCGAGTTCATAAAATGGAGGAAGCAAGCTTTAGAATTGGATCAGATCAAGATACCTCGATGGATCTTACCTATCAAAGGAAGAACAACATTGCACGTGTTTTGTGACGCTTCAGCTATAGCGTACGCAACGATGATCTTCATGCGTTGAAGCAGGAAATCGACTGGCAACTATTAAGAGGATAACGATTCCACGACTGGAACTATTAGCCTGTTTGATTGGAGCACGACTGTTGGTGCATGTTCTGGAAAATTTAGAAGAAAGTCCGGAGAAGATTCAATGTTGGACAGACTCCAGTCCTGCCCTATACTGGATACAACAACAAGAGAATTGGGCTCAGTTCGTTTCCAACCGTGTCAATGAGATAACAACACTTACGAAGAGTGAAGATTGGAACCATGTCGCAGGGGAACACAATCCAGCAGATCTCCCATCCCGTGGTGAATCCCCATCGAAATTCACAAAATCCGGATGGTGGGAGGGACCAAAATGGCTTCAGGAAAAGAAAGAAGACTGGCCAGTATCAAAAGTACAGTATGATCTGGAAGCCATTGAAGAAGAGAGGAGGAAGACTGTGGTGGCTGGATTCGTAGCCAAAAAGCCCGAGGAGAATCCATGGTATCTGAATCTATACGAGGGAAAACGTGAAGTGACTCTAACACAAATACTGAGAGTAATCGCGTGGATGCTACGTTTCAAGCCCTCTGAATACCAAGGAAATATCATCTCACAAGAGGAGCTAGACAGTGCTGAAAAGTCCCTAGTTAAGATAATACAGAGTGAATCGATCGGTGAGGAAGATCCCAAGTTGAAGCAGCTACACGCGTTCCAAGATAAAGAAGGATTATGGAGAGTGAAAACGAGGATAGTGAATCGAAATGACGATGAACTGTTCCGATTGCCAATTTTGATCCCAACGAATCATCCGGTCACATAGCTAATTGTGAAATCAGTCCACGAGAAAATGTACCACTGTGGAGCCCATACGCTGCGATCAATACTAAGAGAGAAGTTCTGGATTCCAAAAGCTCGACAACTAGTTCGTCATGTAATTCATAAATGTCCTCGCTGTCGACGATTTAAAACCAAGCGAGTCGACGTACCAGAAGCATCGTTGCCTCAACATCGCGTACGAGATGTTGTGGTTTTTGAGGTGACAGGAATTGACCTCGGAGGACCTTTATATCTGGAAGATGGATAGAAGGTTTGGTTCGTCATCTTCACTTGTGGCGTATACCGTGCGGTCCATCTCGAACTGGTGACTTCCTTATCGACGGAAGCATTGGTGGGAGCAGTAGAGAGGTTCGTAGCAAGACGAGGTTGCCCTGCAGTCATCTATTCAGATAATGGGACGAATCTAGTTGGACTCCGGAACGAGCTTTATCGAGTTAATTTTGGAGTGAAATGGAAGCTCAATCCTCCGGCAGAACCGTGGTGGGGAGGTTGGATCGAGAGAATTGTTGGACTCACCAAAGAGCTGCTTCGAAGATTGCTGGGAAAATGTATTGTCAACTACGAAGAAATGGTGACGATCCTCGAAAACTGTGAACGAGTTATCAACGCGCGACCACTCACCTACATTTCTGAGGACAATGATGACCTTGTGCCATTAACCCCAGAGATATTTCTTCGAGAACCAAGAGCTGAAGGAGAGATTGATCTAAATGAATTCAGGTGTAACTTTGGGAAGAGCTATGAGAAACGCAAACGACTCCTGAAGGAATTCCGTAAGAGGTTCCGAAGCGAGTACCTAGGATTGTTGGTGCATCACGACAATCGTAAGAAACAACGACATGGCCTATGGGAAAGATTACGAAGGTGTTTCCTGGAACTGACAATGTGCGAAGACTTGTGGAAGTTAAGACTAAGTCTGGATTCATGAAGCGTGCAGTTCAACGATTGTTCCCACTTGAAGTACCATCTGAGGACGTAGAGCAAGGCGACGGGGAGCTTAAGCCAGCGGAGGATGAGATCGTCAGGTAGAAAACATCCGGTGTGGAGTCCGCGTCAGTGCAAGAGAAAACTACTCCAGTAAAAGTAGGGAAAGTTTACACGCGTTCTGGAAGAAAAGTCAAGTTACCGATTAGGTTTAAGTGAAGTTTTAGAGAAAATTTAATCAAAACTTTCTGTTAGATTTGAGATAATTCCTTCCTTGTTTTTTTAATTAATATTGACCTTATAGCAAAGTTCAAAAGGTCAAGGTGGGAGAGTGACGCGAAAATAGGTACTTTTGGGCCAACCGAGCCTGGCAACACTGCACCCGCTGCCCCCCGCGCATGCGCGAGCAGAAAAAGGATTACCCCGCAATTCCGGTAAACAAAAGCTGTTTCGACGCCAACGTTTGGTTTTGACAGGCCTGAAAAAGAAATATCTCTCATAAATTTTAATAATTGTTTTGAATAATATTTGTATTAATATTAATTTGTGTGATTTTTAAATAAATATTTCTCTCAATAAGTATTAAATTATTCATCACTGTTTTCTAATTTAGGCCTCGCCATCCAGCGTTGTGACTCAATTCTACTGATCACTGTAACAAAGGTATTGATTTATCAATTTATAATTTTCAAGTCAGTTTCCAGCATTACTGTAAAGCTAGGAGCTTTTAGTTCAGGTTAAGCCATCGGGACCTTGTATTGTCTTTCTTTTTTCAAATTTAAGACAAGACAACACATGTGCCTCAAATGTTAATATTTATAATATATATTTGTGTCTGTTATTAATTAACAATAGAGGGTATTCGAATAACCATTTAAATATTATAATTATTTCACCTTGTGCGTGTCATCTATATATGATATTCGGTTTATATTTAAGTGCATCTTATAAAATGCATCTACAATAGAAAACCTCTCTATAAAGAAAAGGTTGCAAAGTCAAAGTGTCCTTTAAAGAGAAGTGTCCTTTTACCGGATATAAAGGTTATATTTTTATATATTGAAACTAATTGTTGTTTATAAAGTAATTTGTTAGATTTCATTGAACACAAAATAGATTTTATTTTAAAATTAATATAAAATATATAATAGAGTTTGTTTTAATTTCAAATATTATTTTAATTTAATTTAATTATATTTTAAATATAATGAGTCTTCCAACATTTGTTAAGCATCCGTATTCTTATATATATATTTTTTACAATTTCTAAGTATTTTATGGCTTCTAGAAATGAATGTCGGCTTAGGCTTCAAAAATGTTTTTTCTCGTTTTTTTTTTCAGCACACCATATTTATTTTTTTTTATTAATAGGCCACACAAGACGAAATTTATATTTAAAAAATTAATAGTTGTCAGTGTCTTCAAATGAAAACAATTAGTAAGCAGCGCCTTTGTTTTGCGCGTTCATTACAAAGTTATTCACATTAACCCCCAATCGATATAGAATTTTCCTTTTAAAATAAACCTTTTTGCGCTATGTGTCGGTATTTATATTAATATGAACATAATATTTTTCATTTATTTTCATATCATCGAAATTTATATTTTACCAACAACTTTTCATTCGTTAACGAACATTCGTCCCATTTTAAGAAATTTGAATAACTTTAAATCTATCATCATAATTTCTTTTGTATTTTATTTATTTGGTTAACCCTGGCTCCACTGAGTGTTCGATATTTTATATTAAGAGTTATTAAATGCTCAATAATAAATATTATATAATATTTTTAATTTTTATATTAATAAACCAGGCGCGATATTGAAATATTATCATTTTATATCATCGGTATATGACTGCCATCTTATCCATACGTCGGCAACATCACATTTGCAACAATATTACAGAAAGTCGACAGGATTACTGAGGACAACGGCATGCAGAGGATGACAGCGGCACCTGTGGTTAACGGCGCATTCGTGTGAAAGCTCCTTCTACTAGCCCTACACCTTGCGTTCGAGTGGACCATCTCAAAGACGCCATGCGAGGACTAGTCGTACCTCGCAACGAGGAGGTCATCATCACCCCCATCGACATCTCCTGCGCTACGAGCACCTTCTTCCATCGGCTCGAACAAGCAGACAAAATTAATCGAGAAATCCTCGCTACGCCCCGCCAACCAGCACTGACGATGTCCCATGTCAACCACCGCAAAAAGTGATCACCAGGCCTCATCGCAAGCCACTCCACAAGACCCATCCAAGACATCATCCATCTGGTAGGAGAATTTTCTCTACAGAACTTTCTTAATGTAACACTATTTCCGCACTGAATTAACTACTCGTTCAGCAATACCATTTTTATAGCAATAACATTATTATTTTAAATCCATCAAGTTCATTATTTTACCTGCCCTATTACTATTTCAATTATTATAACTTTAGATGTGTATAAAACATTTTAACCTTAATCAATTTTATTATTCTTTATTATTATTTTGTGTACCATTAGGAATGCCTTCAGCCAACCACAACTAATTATACCTTTTTTTTCTTCAATTGTTTTTTTTTTTCATTATCTCTAGGCTTATTACACACATATTATAACTTTAACCATCTTTCTAATCATTTTAAAACTTTTAATATATTGACAACGTCAATAATATTTTTTAATAGTTTAAGATATTTTTGAATATATATATTTTATCTATTTCGTTTTTCTAATTTTATCGTTCACGTCTCCTAACCACCCCTGCCCATACCTTCTCGTGCATTTCCCCAAGGGCTTCCTGTTCGCCAATATTTTTTTCATTGATTAATCCAACTGAGAAATCCTTCCTCGCTATATCATTCCCAATAGTGAGTTCAGGATACCCAGCTAGATTATTTTTCTTATCACCCGGCTCATCATTATCAATCATCATTTTATTTTTAATTACTATTCAAGTCAGGTGAAATCATCATTGGCAACAGAACAACCCTTGCAGCTACCTTCCCCATCTTCATTCCCCAATCTCATGTATTCCCCTAAAGAGAATTTTGCTCGCCAGAATTATTTTTTAAATTTTATTATTCCAACTGGAAACATCCTTTTTAGCTATATCGTTCCCAATATTGAGCTCAGGATACCCAGCCAGATTAGTTTTTTTTACCCGGTTCATTATTTTTATATATATTTTTCATCATACAAGCTGGGTACCATCATTATTGGCAGCAATACATCTCTTGCGTTTACCTTTCCCTTTCCACATTCTTCAACCTACCTACCTCTCCCTGCTAGTCTGAACTGATAATGCAGACGGAAAATATTTAACGTTCTGTTAATGAAAACAGTAATTCACTAACACAAGTTCGCACTGCAATGCAGAACTCATTAAGCTATTTCTTTGCAGGAACATACCTTCACCAACCCTCTGCGTCAACTCATAATCTTAGTTCAACTTAGAAACTTCATGCTTTTCTTTTATTTATTTTTTCATTCAATAGGTTCTCAAGTTTATTTTTATCTATAAGTAAATTACCTTTACGGCATTTCTAATTTTTTCGTGCATATTTTCTCAATTTTATCATTTATTTTTATGTATTTTCTTTTATCATATTCCATATCTTATTGAGACGTCATCATTATTGCCCTATTTTATTCTCCGTTATTTATAATGATTAATTTGTGTCAAAATTATTTCTTTTGATTTTATAATAGGTTTGTTAGGTCATCATTCATGTTATTTTATTTCCCCCCAAAAAAACCTTCATCACCGGGGGCGCATTCTATAGTATATTTTAAACTGTATAATAATGACACTTTTAGTATATGTCACATATCTTCCAATTAGTTAGAGCCGATACCTTAAAAGATCCTACCCTTCTATTGAAATGTACACTATTTCTAATTACTACCACCCCATATTTTGTATATAAACTATTTGTATTTAAAACTAAAAATGGTGACGTCAAAATAAAGATCCAAAGAGTGTCGATCAGCTGGTGGCAGGGACAGAGGGGAGGGAAAAGGCAACGCCCAGCCCATGTGGGGACCCGAGGGACATTTTTATAGACGACCCCTGTAAACAGGACAGATTTTGGCAGGGGGTCAGCAGTAGATGTTCTAGGGTGTGTTTCTCGGCAGTCCGCTTCAGTCGGTCTCTCTCTCCATGTCTCGGTGATAAGCATCCAAGTTTGTGTCATGGCCTCTATCTCTGTCCCGTGGGGTGTCCCCGATCCCTCTCTGTGCTAATATCTAGCCCTGCCTCTGCTTCTTGTTGTCCGCGTGTGGTAAGAACATCAACACTCGCCTCACGTACACGACTGCCAGTTCATCCATACGTCGGCAGGATCACATTCGAAACAATATTACATATATATATATTCAGAAAAAGGCATCTCCTTATCGTGCAACTGTAAGTTGCTGATGGCTTGCGTCATTTAACGGAATAAATATCAACTATTTTCGATGATTTTTAATTATTCCAGAATTGGCCAAATACCCATTCTTGATTAATCAAGAAAAGCTAACCACGGACGCGTTTCGGGCTGTTGGCCCTCATCAGCGTGGTGCAAGCTGTACCTCAACGACCAAAAAATTGGTCATTAAGGCATCCTGAAAAATCATGAAACGGGTAGTTAAGGCCAGAATTGCGTGAGACCGCAACACAATGTGAAAAAATAGTAAAATGTGATATTGTATTGGGATAAGGTGCCTAAATTTAGAAAAAGGCATCTCCTTATCGTGCAACTGAAAGTTGCTGATGGCTTTCGCCATCTATCGGAATAAATATCAACTATTATCGTGTGTGTGTGACCCGGTCATTGCCCCGGGTTTACCCGAAGGGCCCGCTGAGACATTGAGTTTGGCTTAAAAATTGCAATGGGTATAATCTGATTTTCTAGAGGCAGCAAATCAAGTATACGGGTGAGCAAAAATACTTTCTGAGTGAAGTATATATATATTCGGGCAAATATTATATATTTTATATCAAAATGAGATCAACAACAAACCTTAAAATAAACAACATATTAGACAGCACAGTTCAAAAATGTAGAAAATTAATGTATAGAGTAATGATGAAATAAGTAAAAAAAATCAAAATAATTTTGAGGTGAGAAACTATTTTTAAAAAGTTTAAATAAATATATTTGAGGTGAAAAAAAAAAGAGAAAAAAATTAACAAATCAGAAAATAAAATTGCAAACAACTATTTTGCAGATAAGACAGCATATAATGAAATGAATTCATTTGAAGGACCTCATTAAAAACTATATTTATAGTTTTATATATACAATATAACCTCATTAATTCAACACACGAAATTTCAACCATGTTTTGATGTCCCGACATACGACCTTTTTATTATTATTATTTTTTAATTATCCCTAGTACACGTGGTACAGGCCATGATAATTATGGTGGGTAGTTAGCGACCTCTTCTACTGTAAGCGCACCACATGTCTACACATGTGAAAAGCAGTTCGACTTTGCACTTACAAATGTGCCAGAGCCCCGTTTGGTTACTTGCACTCGCTGGTGCGGTTGGACTTTTGCAAGAATCGGGGGTCATTGGAGCATTTTTTTTTTAAATCAGAAAAAAAAGTGTCCAAAGCGGGTGTAGCGGCTACTAAATATTAACTTTTCATATTTTCATTATAAGTTTTAATTTGTTTAATAAATATTTAAATCAAATATTAAATTAAAATATTCATCTTATAAATATATAATGCTCATAGAATATACTTTATTAAAATGATATAAATTTACATAATATAAATTTATATAATATAATAATTATACATAATTATAAATATAAATCATAAATCATGTAAAATGTAAATATTTATATATAATATATCAAACACATATATTTTAAAATTGTATAATATTAAAATGTTATTTGACCATGACAGATATAAACAAAGGAACGTCAACATGTATACAACAATTTAACCCCTTCTGATAATTTGTATTAGATAAATGTAATTAAAAGTTAATTTTACAAAATATAATTTGTTGTTGGACTCCGTTTGGAATTACAAACCAACCAGAAACACGGGAATCGAACCCGGGTCGTTGTGGTCGAAAACCAAACGGTTTAACCAGCCTTCCACCGACCCCCACTTACGACCTACTATATAACAAAGTGTAATTCGACACTATCGATAATTCGACTATTTTAAAATTCAAATTTCAACAGTTTGTTTTTGTTTAAAAACTCTATAATTAACAACATATTAGACTGCACAGTGTAAAAATGTAGAAAATTGTACTTATCCTTCCTTATATATATATAAATGAAATGCGAAATCGATGTTTGTTATCGCATCACGCAAAATCTACTGACTCAATCATTATGGAATTTCGCATGTAGGTAGCTGAAGATTTCGTTTAACATATAGGCTATTCAAAAAACTAAAAAAAGTTAATGTGCTTTTTTTAAAAAATAAAAAAACAAAAAACGTTAGTTCCAGTCTTTTAACGCTAGGGCGCAGCACTGGTCGCGACGATAAATGAATTTGATTTTTTTAAAGCATCGGTGGTTCAGTGGTAGAATGCTCGCCTGCCACGCGGGCGGCCAGGGTTCGATTCCCGGCCGATGCATTTTTTTTTTACAATTTTTAAAACTCATTTATATTATATCTATATTAATAAAATGCAATCTTCTATATAAATGGAAATTTCATAAGTGGTGTTCGCTAAAAACTTTCGTTACAATGCATCAATTTCGACCAAATTTTCAACATTTATGTAAAACGAGATGGAGCAGGTTTTGCTTAACATCAAAATATTTTTCCTAACTTTAAAATACATAACTTTGCTGTTATCGATAAAATACAAAAAAAAATCAACAGAGTTAATTTTATTTATATATAAATACAAAAAAAATTCAGCAATTCATTCCACTCGATCTAAAAAAATATTCAAAACAAGCAATTTTAAGATAACACCATATGTAAAACAGTCGGCCAAGAAAACAACAACGATATTACATCTTTCTCACATATTCACACACAATCTTGATTAATAATTAAAACTAATCTTTAACATTGTTTATTATACTTCATAATATATAATATTCGTTAGGCAAACTTTCACTCGGATAAAACCCGGGCGAAGCCGGGTACACATCCGCTAGTATAATTATATGCATATAATTTTATGTATAAGAAAAACAATAGAAAAAAAATAAATATTAAAGGTCTTGATATTAGAAAAATGAAGGCATAGTTAAAAAAAAAGTTAAATAAACGTTTAGTTTATTTTTGCTTCACTAGATGGCGCTCTGCCATCTAAAAAGCACATGTGCTTTTGGTCAGGATATGCCTTCATTATTTTAAATTGTATGTATAGGGCAATGAGTGAAATAAGTAAATAAAGGAAAAACTAATAATAAAAATAATTGAAAATGAATAGTTTATTAGCTAAAAATATAATACCAAAATATTCCTTCCAGGTGAGAAACTATAGGCATTGGTGAAAAGTTTAAATGAATATATTTGAAATGAAAAAAAAAATTGCAAACAACACAACTATATTGCAGATATGACAACATATTAAGGGAATAAATTCGTTTAAAAGACCTCATTAAAAACTACATTTCTAATTAAATATATATATAAAGCCAACAGCGCGAAACGCGTTCGTGGATGGCTTTTCTTGATTTATCAATAAATTCGGTTGGTCAAATATCACAGAGCAAGATAAATAAACGTTTAGTTTATTTTTGCTCCACTAGATGGCGCTCTGCCATCTAAAAAGCATATGTGCTCGTGGTCAGGGGATGCCTTCTTTATTTTTAGCATCAACACCTGACCCGTTTATCTTTTATTTTTTCTATTGTGTTTTCATATATACAGGATGATCCAAAAGTCGGGCACTATTTTAAAAATTAATAACTCCGCGAATATTTGCGCAAGAGCAATGCGGTAAACACCATTGTGTTCAGGATGCAATGGGATTTTTTATGGCAAATAATGAAAAATTCGAAATTGATTTTAGTTACAATTTTATTCGCCAGATGGCGCACTACCAGAATCGAATATTCAGCGGCCAAATTGCTTGATAAATTGAAAAATATAACTGATCGACACGTATTTTTCCTTTTTGAATACCAGGAAAGAACCCTAATAACATCAAATAACAAATCAATAAAACACCACTTCGCCAAAAGTATGAAGAAATGGTTAACAATTTTTAAATACAATCAGAGATATGTAAAATAGGTAAATGCAAATTAAAACATGTAGCAAAAAAAAAAATGATATTTTAGATACGGTTTGTGTTTCCGAAGATAATAAATTTCTAATATTTTTAATTCAACTCTCTCTCAGTATCGATTATATTTATTTCAATTCATTTGAAAAATATGTATCTATCTCTGTTAATTTATTTTACTCGGGAATGCCGTTGTTGTTGTCGTGTCCAATAAAGAGCCTCAGATGTATCCATGCATCTCCATCACAGCAGCAGCAATGTCCTCTATCTTGGGTATGTAAAGCTACTGCTCTGGGTCTATGTCAAATTTCTGCAAGGCTGCGGCCATTGCTGGCTATTAGAATATGTGGGTAGGTGTAAGTTCCACACCAGGACAATTGTTGCATGCCCTATAGGTTATTGTGCCATCTTGATGTATTGTCATTCCTTTATAGTGTTTTGTTCTAAGTCTTGTTATAGTTTTTGTCATTTTTCTCTCAGAGTTTATTTCGCATTTTGATCTTTTATTATTTATTGTTTAATTATCTTGTATTTTTCCAAAGAATCTGCGTCAAATAATGACATTTGTTCTTTCCTTTACTCAACTTTCTGGCTTCCTTTGCCAATTCAAATGCCATTTCATTACCCCCGATCCCAGCATGGGCAGGGATCTATTGTAGAATGCAGTTATTCTCCAATGGTTCCAGTTGGGTAAGTAACGAGTGTATTTTCTGTGTGATTTTAGTATTGCCCTTCTGAATTGCTTCTAGAGCGGATATGGAGTCGCTGTATATTAAATTTCCTTCTACTTGATGCAGGGATGGTTGGTTAAGACATACATCAAGGGCCTTCCAGATAGCTGTCAGTTCACAAGTGAGGTTTGACGAAATCTGTCCTGCGCCTTCTTTGATTTTGATGTGCGTTCCATCTTGCAGTATTATGTTAATTCCGGCCCCTCCATAACTCAGGGTAAGGTCTGAAGATCCATCTGTATATGCTGTTAAAGGGGGTGGCCTAGCATTTTTAATCAAGAATTTGTACTATGAGGACATAGCCGTTAATATTTCAAACACATAAGACCTCGAAGCCCAAGGTATCAAAGTCTACATCAATCAAAGCAAAGCCATCAACATATACAATATGTATCACCCTCCAAACAATACACTTTTTGACGATGTAACAATGGCTCAATTTCTTACAGACAACTCTTATTGTAGGTGACCTTAATGCCAAACATCAACTATGGGGATGTTCCACGCCAAACCCAAGAGGCAAAATACTTTCAAACATATTTGACGACAATGCCATCATGTGCTTAAATGATGGGAATCCTACCCATCATTCCTACAGCTATAATACTGCACAAGCCCTTAATATAAGTTTTTACTATCCTGACATTTTCCACAAATGCAAATAGCAAATATTAAAAAGTATTGGAAGTGATCATTTGCCTAATTTGATAGAAATTAGCACCAAGACCAAAAACAGCTCAATTAAGAAAAATTCTGTAACTTCAAAAGGCTAATTGGATATCTTTCAAAAACACCATTATTAAAGCAGCCACAGTTTCAATACCAAGAGGTAATATTAAGAAATGGATTCCAAATTATACACACCAGGTAAAAAATATTCAAACACTTATAACTAAAAGAAATGAACTACAAAAAAGAGCACCCAAAACCAAACAAATTGTAGAACTGAACCGAACATTGTGAATGCAAAAATAAAAAGATTATACGTAAATGTGAAAAAGGAAAAATGGAAACAACTTGTGAAACCTGAACCCAAGAAACCTAAATACAAAACTTTGGCATTTGGCAAAACAAATTGACAGATCCCAGTCACAAACCGAAAAACTAATATGATTAAGAATACAGATGGTACACCAGCAACTAATGACAAAATTGCTGCCAAACCTTTAGGTAATTCATATCAAATAAGTAGTAAAATCAAGGTTGAAACAAAGGCCCGAAGGATTATTCATGACTGTAAAAATGTCACCAGCAGTCATAATATTTTCCATGAAAAAAATCAATATGAAAGAGCTAGCTTATGCATTAGAAAACACTGACCTAAACAAGACTCCTGGGCCAGATGGAATCCATGGCCGAATGATATCAAACTTAGGCAAAATTGGCAAAGAAAGACTTCTTAATATTTTCAATAACTCCTGGAAAACTGGAAAATTGTCTCAAGACTGTAAAAATTCAACAATAATTCCTATTTAAAAACTTGACAAATCTGCTGATGACCCAAAAAACTACCGACCTATCTCCCTCACAAGTATTTGTTGAAAATTAATGGAAAAGATTATACTCAGACGATTCACCTACCACCCCGACACAAGAAATCTCTTACCAGAAGAACAATATGGATTTAGGAAAGGACATGGGACAATAGACCAACTCTTATTTTTCACACAAAAGGTAAAAGATGCACAAAACAGAAAACCAACTAAAAACACAATAGCTGCTTTTTTAGACCTTACACAAGCTTTTGATAAGGTATGGAAAAACAAGTTATTTACTAAATTATACAAACATTTCAAAATTGACGGAAAAGCTATCACTTGGGGGGGAATAAATGATTCCCTTAAAATAGATACATCAGGGTCAAATATAATGGCACTCTATCTAAAACCTTCAAATTGTATCAAGGATTACCACAAGGATCAGTCCTTTGCCCAAATCTCTTCACCCTTTTTATTGCAGGCATAGAAGAAAAAATTTCACATAAAACCAATATTGGACTTTTCGCTGATGACATTATTCTATGGAGCAGCAATACTAACTGGAAAAAAGTTGAAAGAGATTTGAACAAGACTCTTTTCCACCTAGAAAAATTTGCTAATAAACATAAATCGAGAAAATATCTTGTTGATGGAAGTTTCTTGCTTTTTTAACTAACTGGTTTATATTATTTTTAGATTCCTGTCTTCATTCGTATATTTAAATATGGAATTGCTTGAAATATATTCAGCAATTATGTCAGCCATCTGTTTGTTCTCGTTCTCGCTGTTCTATTCATATCGGTTAGAGTATGGGAGGATTGGTGTTGGTTTTGATTGTTTTCTAACACTCTAATCATATTTCAGTGTTGGCTGCCCTTTCTTGGATCCATTTTTTTCGCAGAATTCTGCCATTTTTCTCTTGTTTGCATATCCAAATTTCTTGTTCTATTTTGTGACTAATTTCAATGTGTTACTTTCTATTTTCTTCTGTTTTATTTTTAAAAGAAGTTCATTGATATTGTCTCTCTCTGAAATCATTGCCTCGATCTTGTGGTCCTTCCAGTAAGGTATCCACAGGTCTAACGTCTTCTTCTAGGTATCGATGCTTTTGCAGCTTTTGATATATTCGAAGAGAAGTTTTCCAAGTTTTTGTCAAGCGTTCTGTAATTCAATTTTTCGTTGCACAGTTCTTCAAGCTTTTCTGTGAATAATTTTCAAGTCGGCTTTCCTAAAGTTCCATGTTCTTTTATTCTGTTGGAAATTCTCAATTTTGAAGTTTAGGGTTGTTAAAATTGGTCTGTGGTCACTGATTGCACCTCTCAGGATTTTCCATTGTGTGTGGGTGCGATGTTGAAATTTATCGCTGTGATGTCTTTCGCGGATTCTGTGCCTGTGGACTTGGATAGATAGGTGTTCTCTCCCTTATTTAATGGTGTAAAGTCGAGGTCGGTGACCTTTGTTATCCTGGACAGATGATCCCCAAGTTGAACCTTTGGCGTTAAAATCGCCCTGTATGATTGTGATATCCGAAGAGGCTTCACTTAATGTCTCTATTGTGTGTACCCATACAAAATTCAAAGATTTCACGAGCTGAAAGTTGGCGATTTTTAGATGCGTCTAGAATTCGCTGCATGGGTTTTCCGGAAAATTGATATTGATGAAAACTGGCTGTCGAATGTTCTGTGGACAGATGATGCTCACTTTTCTCTAAACGGAGAATTTAACATTCAAAACAGCCGCTTTTGGGCAACAGAAAACCCTAGGATTTTTACAGAAATGCCACTTTATCAGCCTAGAGTTACAGTTTTGTGTGGGTTCACTTCTTCTTTTATTATTGGGCCATTTTTCTTTGAAAAATCAATGGAAGAACTTTTAAAACCGTTTCTGTAACTGGTGAACGTTATGTTCAACTTTTGAGAGAAAAGGGTTGTATGAAAATGTGTAGTTGAATAGGCTTATGGTTTTCACTTGTTGCAAAATGAATCAATGATGTTCCATATGCTTGAATTGAATTGAATTGAATATGACGCCTTATTCCAATTTAATTTATTGCTTAAAAAAGGGAACAAAGCAAAGAGAGAAATCTACTGTTACTAAACCTAAAGATTGAATATGCATGCTAGAAAATGCCTCTATGAATTTAAGATAATAATAATAATTACAAAATCAAAATATAAATTTAAACAAGGGTATTCCCATATTGCAGGGAAAAAGCACTAAGCGAAATAAGATTCATGAAAGATGGAGGACCTCCTCATATCTCCCGCGGTGCCAAACAATTGCTGAAGGATACGTTCGTTGAAAATCGTGTGATAAGTCGCCACTTTATATACCAGTGGCCTCCAAGATCATCAGACTTGACGCCTTGCGATTTTTGTTTATGGGGGTACATTATATCATGTGTTTATCGATACTGGCCTACCACATTGGCCATGTTGAAGGCTTCTATCAGATGGCACGTTTTATCAATTTCAACAGATATGTTATTTAATGCTGTCCATTCTGTCATTTATCGTCTGCAGGCGGTGATTGAGAATGAAGGGTGCCACATTGAGCAAGGATTGTGACCTAATACAAGAGAGAAAGCAGCTACCTCATGTGTTATATAAGCTGCCATGTATTATATTATCTACCAATATTTTGCAGCTCTTTGTGTTGAATATGGGGATAATAAATGCTGTCCTCACATCTTGACTCTTTTTTTTTGTGAACAGTAATTTTTTGTTTGTCATTTGCTCACATATTATGTCGTGCAAACCAGAGTGCTATAACTTCTCGAATAACACTGGTATACACTATTTTTCCCCTTATGTTTAGTTTTTCGCTTTTCGCTCATTAGAAGAAATAGCATAAGGAATATTTTCTCTACACCAATAACTTTAGAAATTTTGTGTAAAAAAATAATACAAAATGATTTTACTACCACGTTTTTCAACGCAAAAGGTCGATTTAAAAAATATTTTTATTTGAGGGGACACATTTTTAAAATTGTGTACAGGATGAGAGAGAGTTGAATTAAAAATATTATAAATTTATTATCTTCGGAAACACAAACCGTATCTAAAATATCAATTTTTTTTTTGCTACATGTTTTAATTTGCATTTACCTATTTTACATATCTCTGATTGTATTTAAAAATTGTTAACCAATTCTTCATACTTTTGGCGAAGTGGTGTTTTATTAATTTGTTATTTGATATTATTAGGGTTCTTTCCTGGTATTCAAAAAGGAGAAATACGTGTCGATCAGTTATATTTTTCAATTTATCAAACAATTTGGCCGCTGAATATTTGATTCTGGTAGTGCGCTATCTGGCGAATAAAATTGTAACTAAAATCAATTTCGAATTTTTCATTATTTTCCATAAAAAATCCCATTGCATCCTGAATACAATGGTGTTTATCGCATTGCTCTAGCGCAAATATTCGCGGAGTTATTAATTTTTTAAATAGTGCGGGACTTTTGGATCACCCTGTATATATATATACTAGTTGATGTACCCGGCTTCGCCCGGGTTTTACCCGAGTAAAAGTTTGTCTAACGAATCACTCGATAAAGTGAACAATTTTCTCGGTCCCTTGAAAAATACTCGATAAGTTGAATAAAATCAATATTAATTGTTTCCCTCGGTAATTGGAAGTTAAAGGAATAGTATCTTGCCTTGGAATTGTAACATTATTCTTGTCTCAAATAAATTGCCGTGTCATCCTGAATTTTGTTTTTCCTAATTTTCTACATTACAAAATCATCGTATCTTAATGATAATATTTAGCAGATTGTTGAATTATAACAGATAAATTGGAATATTTATCTTGATTATTTTTAGGCGAAAAGTTATTTCAAAAATTTTATTTCCTAGAAACCTTCCCAGTACTATACTAAATAACTTCTCAAAGTTTCATGGCGTTCCAATGAGTGGTTTGGTAAGGCATAAAGAACAGACACACACACATACATTCATTTTTATATAAGATTTATCTCTATATACAAGGTGATCTAAAAGTCCCGCGCAACTTTAAAAATTAATAACTCCGCGAATATTTGCGTTAGAGCAATGCGGTGAAAAAAATAGTGTTCAGGATGCAATGGGATCTTTTATGGCAAATAATGAAAAATTCGAAATTGATTTTAGTTACAATTTTATTCGCTAGAAGGCGCTCTACCAGAATCAGAGATTCAGCGGCCAAATTGTTTGATAAATAGAAAAATAAAACTGATCGACACGAATTTTTCCTTTTTGAATACGAGGAAAGAACCCTAATAATATCAAATTATGAATCAATAAAACACCATATTTTCAAAACTTTTAAGAATTTTTAAATACAATCTTAGATATGTATAATAGGTATATGCAAAATAACATGTAGCAAAAAAAAAAAATGATATTTTAGATGCGGTTTGCTGGAATCCTCTCAGCTATTTAAATTTCGAAGTTAATAAATTTCTGATTTTTTTTCAATTCAACTTTCTCTCAGTATCGATTATATTTATTTTAATTAATTTGAAAAATATTTATCTATCTCTGATGATTTATTTTACTCTGGAATGCCGTTGTTGTTTTTGTCGTGTCCAATAAAGAGCCTCAGATGTCTCCATGCATCTCTATCACAGCAGCAGCAATGTCCACTATCTTGGGTGTGTAAAGCTGATGCTCTGTGTCTATGTCAATTTTCTGCAAGGTTGCGGGCATGAGAATATAATGGTAAAGGTTAGTTCCACACCAGAACAGTTGTTGCATGTTCTATAGGTTCTTGTGCCATCTGGATGTATTGTCATTCCTTTATAATGTTTTGTTCTAAGTCTTGTTATAGTTTTGTCATTTTCTCTCTGAGTTTATTTCACATTCTGATCTTTTCTTATATTTTGTTCAATTATCTTGTATTTTGCAAAATCATTAGCGTCCAATAATGACATCTGTTCTTTCCTTTGGCTCAACTTTCTGGCTTCCTTTGCCAATTCAACTGCCATTTCATTACCCCCGTTCCCAGCATGGGCAGGTATCCATTGTAGAATGCAGTTATTTTTCAATGATTCCAGTTGGGTAAGTAAAGAGTGTATTTTCTGTGTGATTTTAGTATTGCCCTTCTGAATTGCTTCTAGAGCGAATATGGAGTCGCTGTATATTAAAAATCCTTCTTCTTGATGCAGAGATGGTTGGTTAAGGCAAACATCAATAGCTTTCCAGGTAGCTGACAGTTCACAAGGGAAGTTTGACGATATCTTTCCTTCTCTCTCTTTGATTTTGATGTGTTTCCGGCCCCTCCATTACTCAAGGTATGATCTGATGATCCATCTGCATATGCTGTTAAATAATTTCTCTGATCGCATAAACCAATTGTGTCAAGTTCTTTCTTTTTAAGTATGTTTTAGTTCTCTTTTTTATTGCAGGGTTCATTCAGGTTAAGATTGATGATTACATTTGCTGGCAATGGGGTAGGAAAATTGGTTATTCTCGAATTTGAAATTCATTATGTTTCATATTTATGCCCTTTCTAATATTGTTGTCGTACTGAAGCGTTGAAGATCTTTTGAGTCTTTCTTTTTGTGACCAGTTTAAATAGGTTCTATTGGATATGTGTTCTGTATCTTTACTTTTTAGGCTATTGGTATATTTTATTGTTTTTAATTGTCTTCTGCTTTCGAGTAGGCCTAGACCACAATCTCTCTGAATTTTATCTTTGTTGGTGGATGAAACAGCACCAGTGATTATTTTGACCGCTTTTGCTTGAACAATGTCTAGTCTCCTTTTAGTGATGAACTTGAGGGAGCCCAGACGGGTGTCGCGTATTCCATTATTGAACTTATTAAGGTAATATATGTTGTTCTGAAAATTTTAGGTTTTGCTCCCCAATTTGTTTCACATAGCCTTCTCAGAATGTTTAGGTTTCTGGTAGCTCTATTTGAGGTGCTAATTATGTGTTCTGTAAATCGCAATACCTCATAAAGTATCACACCTAGGTATTTTGGAGATCTAATTTTATCAATTATTTAGTTGTTTATGCTTATTTTGGGGTTAAATGTATGCCTTTTTTCCTGTCAGTGGTGAAGACGCATAGGTTTATTTTTATTGGGTTTATGGTCATTTTGAGTTTCATTGCCCACTTTTCCAGTCCTCTCATTGATGTGTTTAGTATCATTTCTGATATTTCTATACTGCTACTTGTGTGCCATATGGCTATATAATCTGCATAACAGGCAAGCTTTGTTTCTTCAGTGAGGTAAGGATGGATGTCGTTAAGGTTGTGTCGTAATTAGACGTACAACAAATAAAACTTGACCATGACTCTTATTTTAGCTCCTATTCTCTTCGTTTGGCCAACAATTAATGTTCAATTTATATACACATGTATTCTTACATAATGAGACTTTAAAGAATGCAAATAATCCTCATCTATTTACATACACAACACATATCCCCCCTAAATAATACTCCAGTCGGTCTAGGGGTTTCCTAGCTTTCTGAGGTCTAGGACTGCGAACGGGCACTTGCACAGCGGCGGACTCCGGTTTAGGTCTGCAGGAGGGCACTTGCACAGCAGCAGTCCCCGGTCTAGGAGTGCAAGAGGGCAGGTGCACAGCAGCAGTCTCTTCCTTGTTTCCTGGTGTAACCTCTGGAACCTCCTCTTCACTTTCTTTCTGACTTCCACCTACAGGCTTCTCTCCTGACGTTCGAGAAGGTATCAAAATTCTTGTCTCCACTTATTTCTTTCTAACAGGTCGCTATTAATTGATATGCCTCTTATACACAGGCCCTCGTAACTTATAAGGTAGTGATGACAGCTCAATAATTTCAAAATAGTATCTTTTTTCCATTTAGGTCCAGTTGCATAGTTGCGGAAATAAACCTCGCAACCTGTAGTAAACTGCTTCTGCCTTCTTACGGCCTCATGAAATACCTCTCACGGATTTCCTATCTTGGTATTAAATTCGAAAATATTGATCTCAAACTTCTCTTCATTAGAAGTTCCGCGGGGAATTCCTTTATTACAGTTTGGGGGAATACTCTATGAGCAAATAAGAATATTTGTAGATTCGTCTCTAAATAATCCTCCCCATAATTCTTTCTCAAAAAGTTTTTAAGCTCTCTTACATATCTCTCAGCTAAACTATTTGTACTAGGGTTATACGGTTTGGTCTTAGTGTGCTGTATACCATTCACTTTGGTTAATTGCCCGGAGACAAACTGTCTTCCGTTATCTGTAACCAAAAATTCGCGCAATACAAATCTGGCGAAATTTTCTCCCAGATGACTTATAATCGTTTTGCTGGTAATATCTTTGAGGATAAAAATTTCTATCCATTTTGAATATGCGTCTACGAGAACCAAAAACATTCTTCCCATGAACGGACCCACTAGATCAAGATGAAGTCGATGCTATTGTTTTTCGAGCCAAGTCCATTCCAATATGGTAGCCGGGGGCATGCTTGCCGTTTCTTGGCATACTCTACATTCTCTAGTTAACTCCTCGATGTTACTGTCTATGCCTGGCCACGAGAAAATACCGTTTGCAATCATCTTCATTTTAACAATCCCCATGTGCATTTCATTCAAGTCATTTAAAATTAAAGGTCTTAATTTTTGGGGAATTACCACTCTTTCACGCCATTGAAGAAAACCAAACTCCAAACTCAATTCCTCATTGATCTTATAATAAGGAGCTAGTGGGTTTTCCCTAAGTACCCTTGTGAATTTCCACACACACACACACAGTTGCCTTCTCTAACATTCCTTAATACTATAGACAGTATTTTATCTCGGGACGTCTCATATGCCACCTCCCTAAAAGAGAACGGTACCTCATTCAACTTCCTGAGAAGAAGTACCTGGTCTTCATCAAGAGACTCCCTTTCACTCGATTCTAAAGAAAGACATGACAATGCGTCAACATTGGAATTATCACTACTTTTTCGAAATTCCACAGCCTAATTAAATGCAGCTAATATTAAGGGCCATCTTTTAATTCTGGATGCTGCACATATGGAAATTGGATTCTGAGGTGAAAATATATGAATTAAGGGTCGGTTGTCTGTGACCAATACAAATTTTCGTCCCAGTAAGTATTGACTGAATTTATCAACGCCATAAGTTATGCTCAACGCTTCGTTTTCTAGTTGAAAGTACCGTTTTTCCGCTTCAGTTAATGTTCTAGAGGCAAAAGCTATAGGGCATTCTTCCTTTCTATCATTTCTATGACTCAGAATTACGCCTAGTCCATAGCTCGTTGCGTCACAAGCCAGAACCAATTCTTTGTTTGCATCGTAATGTGTGACAAAACAGACTCATCAGTTTATAATAATTTACATTTTTAAAATAACATTCGATGTTCTTTCGTCCAATTCCATCTAAGATTTTTATTCAAAAGTTAATAGAATAGCGCTAAAATGTTTGGTATATTCTTTATGAATCTATAATAATAAATTAAGAGTCCTATGAAAGATCTTAATTGCGAAACATTCTTTAGGTTCAGGCGCCTCTATCACTGCTTTAATTTTATTTTCTAAGGGATGCAGGCCATTTTTATCAATTCAAAACCCTAGATATTCCACCGAATCCATTTTAAATTTACATTTATCTCTGTTTAACTTTAAAACTTTTTCTAGCAATCTTCAAACATTATATCCAACTTTTGTTCATGATATTCAAAGTATTTTCCTGCAACCAGAATATCATCTATGTAGCAGGCCACACCAGGCAAATCAGCAAATAGACCTTCCATAATAGAGTCGAAAAATCAATTTCATTCTATACTTTGTTTTTTAAAGAGAAAGGTAAACTTATGGCGTTTCAAAACACAGGAGTCACATCCTTTTTCAAATTAAAATTTATTCTAACATCTTTTAGACAGCCCAAATCTTTGTTAAACAAATCTGCCTACCTATCCATCAAACTATTTCTATTAGATTCATTATTTAAATTTTTAATGCTACACAATCTAGAATATCCAAGTTTTAACTGTTTAAGCCATTCTCTTCCTAATAAATTACCTGTTTTTTTTCATTTACAACTATTAATCGTAAATATTGGTTAGCTTCTTTTACAAAAACATTTCTTTGACCTATAATCTCTATTGATTTACCAGAAAAGGATTTTAATCTTAAATTTGTTGGAAATAATCTTTTACCTTGCTAATAATTCTTATAAAAATCTTTGGTATTAAGGTAACTGGACTTCCTGTATCTATTGTAAAGCACAAATAATTAATCATCTACTGTTAAATTCATTGTGGCATCAGTTTCGCCCTGTACAAAATATATATAGTCATCTTGTACAAATTTACATCCCCACATTTCTATTAGCTTTGCAGGCCCTACTTAAATAACCCAGTTTTTTGCATTTTGCAACAAATCTTTGTTATATAAGGTAACACAGATGCCACGTGTGAATGTCTTTCACCACATCTATGACACACTATTTTGCCTTTGTCACTTTGCCTGAAAGGCCTATGCTGCGCCGTACTATTATTGTACTCACCCTTTTTATCCTTTCCATTCACAGGGGATATCTTGGCCACTAATTTATCATGTAATTATCCTTGTATTTATCTCTGCCAGTTCGAACGAGATCGCCACTGCAAAAACTTTATCCAGGGTGACATCGTTGTCCTGTTGTAGTAGCTTCTTTTGCAGGCTTTCCGACTTGATTCTACCCACCAAACGGTCTCGCAACTTGGTTACCAGCATATCGCCGAAATTACAATTTATTGCTTAATGTTTCAATTCTCTAAGATATTACGAAATTGATTCTCCTTCCTGTTGAAATTTATTCAAAAATCTGCATCGCTGTGGTATCACTTTCTTCTTTGGATCCAAATCCAGCTTAATTCTTTGAATGATATTATCATAGGGTTGATCTTTCATTAGGCCGGGAAGAAAATGTCGTTTCCCAGCATCAAAGTTTCAGAATCTAGTAGCGAGGTAAAAATCGGCACTCTACTCTCCTCCTTCAGATCATTCGCCATAAAGGAAGCCTCAAATTTGTGTACAAAAAGATCGAAATATAGTCCATTGGACTATAACATTTAAAAGGTACTATTAACTTTGAACTTGTCATGTTGATCTTTTCTATTCCTTTTTTTCTTGATACAGATAGTTTCAAAGATGTAGTAGATATACTTGCGTAGAACGCCGTTTTTCTCAGATTTTTACTGGCTCTGTAGATCCCGCATCCTCGTCGCCACTTTTGTTGGGTCGAAATTAGACGTACAACAGCTCAAACTTGACCACGACTCCTTATTTATCTCTTATTCTTCACGTTTGGCCAACAACAAATGTCCAATTTATATACACATTAATTTTTGCATAATGTGGCTTTAAAGAATGCAAATAATCTTCATCTATTCGCATACAAAACAGTTGATATATAGCGAGAAGAGTAGAAGACTGAGCACAGATCCCTGAGGTACACCAGCCCATGTTCTTCGGTCCTTGAAAAATGCTCCATTGCCCGAACCTTCATCCTTCTTCCCCTTAAGAAGTATGCAATCCAGATTAAGATTTTTCCTTTTACTCCGATGTTGTGCAGCCTTTCAAATAATTTCTCCCTCTACACTCGATCAAAAGCTGAGGTCATATCCAGAAATATAGCCGTTGTCTTCTTTGGCGGTTTTTCCTGGGAAGAATCTATTATTGAATGAAAGAAATAGAACAGTTGTACAGTGTCTGGATCTATAGGCAATTTGTCAGAAGTTTATTTTATTATTGTTAGTGAGCCAGACTATGAGCCTAGAGTGGATAATTCGTTCTGTTATTTTACAAAGTATGCTGATAAGAGCAATTGGCCGATAGTTCTTGCATTTCTTGGCATCTTTGTTTGATTTCTGTATTGGCGCTATAATTGATATCTTCCAATTCTTTGGTAGTTTTCCAGTTTGCCATGAAATGTTCAGTATTCGTAGGAGTTAATTTTTAGCTTTGTCTCCCAAGTGTTTAATCATTTGACCAAAGATTAGACCATATCCTGGTGACCTCTTGGATTTAACCTTTCTATTGATAAGTTTATCTCTTTCAGTGTTAAGTCTCTCTCAAGTAAATATCTTGTTGATGATAATTTATTGTTTGTTTAACTAACTTGTTTATATTATTTTTTAGAGTCCTGTCTTAATTGGTATAGCTGTGTCTGGAAGTGCTTGAAAGATATTCAGCAATTATATATGTTTGCCATCTGTTTGTTCGTTCTCGCTGTTCTATTCATATCGGTTAGAGGTTTGGAGGATTAGTGTTGGTTTTAATTTTTTATAACAATCTAATTATATTCCAGTGATGGCTCTCCTTTTTTTGGATCCAACCTTTCGCAGAATTCTGCCCATTTTTCTTTTTTGAATATCCAAATTTCTTGTTCTATTTTGTGACTAATTTCAATGAGGTCCTTTATGTTTTCTTCTGTTTTATTTGTTTAAAGAAGTACATTGATATTGTCTCTCTCTGCAATCATTGCCTCGATGTTGTGGTCCTTCCAGTAAAGTATCCACAGGTCTTTACGTCTACCTCTAGGTATCGATGCTTTTTCAGCTTTGGATATGTTCGAAGAGAATTGTAGATCGTTCTGTGATTTAATTCTTCGCTGCACAGTTCTTCAAGCTTTTCTGTGAATTTTTCTCCAGTGTTCTTTTATCCTGTTGGACATTCTAAATTTTGAAGTTTAGGGTATTTAAAATTGATCTGTGGTCACTGATTGCACTTTTCAGGATTTTCCATTTTGTTGTAGGTGCGATGTTTTAATTTATCGCTTTGATGTCTATTGCGGATTTTGTGCCTGTGGACTTAAATAGATAGGTGTTCTCTTCGTTATTCAACGGTGTAAGGTCAAGGTCGGTTAGCATGTCCTCAACCTGCTGACCTTTGTTATCCTGGACAGGTGATCCCCAAGTTGGACTTTTGGCGTTAAAATCAACGAGTATGATTGTGATATCTGAAGACGCTTCACTAAATGTCTCTATCAGGCCTGTATTGATGCTAGTATTAATGGGGTGATAAACATTTAGGTTTGGTGTTGTTTTATCTGGGATTTCTATTGCCTGAGCTTCTGTCGTGCTTACTCTGATTATCGGCGATTGCATTAAATTTGATTTCTAGAGTTTAATCAAAACGGCAAGTCCTTCTCCAAATTTTGCCGGTCTACCTTTCGTAGTGTTGTATAACCTTTGACATTGAATCTCAGATTCTGATTCAAATTTGTCTCCTGAAGACACATTGTTGTCACGGAGAAGACAAGTCAGCTCTTCAGCTTTCCTCTGGGTGCCATCTGTAGTAGATATAATTGTGTATTCGTAGTAGATTTATCATCAGGAGTCCGGGCTGCAGCTCCTGACGCGGTAGCAATACTGAAGATATCGGTTTTGCTCTTCATTGGAAAATGGGTGCCGTTGCCACGTTAGTCACCTTGGAAACGAATCAGAATTTGGTCAAATATTCCAAGGGTCCAGGGGAGACCGCAAGGAGGTGTGGTCGGACTTCCCCCACCCCTCCCTGGAATCCCGTTACTACAGAATAAAGCACTCTTGGTGAATATTTTTATCGCTATTCAGAATCTGCCACTGAAGATTTACGAGCGTTTCGTTCCTTTAAATATATTCGAAGCGGTAAAGGACCCATGAATTGCTACACTCTAAGGCGAATGATTAAAAATTTTGAGGAAACTGGATCTCTGGAAGCAAAACCTCGGAGTGGAAGACCATCGACATGCAAGTCAGCGGCTGTTACGGTTTTGCAGAATATTTAAGCTATTGAAACGTTATCGACGTATGGAGAAGTAAGTGCTCGACAAATGGAGATTTCGTATGGAACAGTTTGGAGAGAACAGACATTCAGACTTTTTCCTAAAAAATACCCAAACAAAATTCAAAGTTTTCACGAATTGAAAGTCAGCGATTTTGAGAAGGGTCAATAATTCGCTGCATGGGTTTTCCGGAAAATTGATATTGATGAAAACTGGCTGTCCAATGTTCTGTGGACAGATGATGTTCACTTTTCACTAAAGGGAGAATTTAACATTCAAAACGCCACATTTGGGCAACAGAAAACCTTAGGATATTTACAGAAAAAACACTTCAGCAGCCCCGAGTTACAGTTTTGTGTGGGTTCACTTCTTATTTTATTATTGGGTTATTTTCTTTGAAAAAATCAATGCTGAAGGATAAGTTTGGTAAATATCGTGGGATAAGTCGCCACTTTATATACCATTGGCCTCCAATATTACCAGACTTGACGCCTTACAATTTCGGTTATGGGGGTACATTAAGTCGCGTGTTTATAGATGCCGGCCTACCACATTGGCCATGTTGAAGGCTTATATCAGATGGCACGTTTTATAAATTTCAACAGAAATATTATTTGATGCTGTCCATTCTGTCATCTATCTTCTGCAGGTGGTGTTTGAGAATGAAGGACGCCAAATTGATCAAGGATTGTGACCTAAAACAAGAGAGAAGGCAGTTACCTCATGTGTTATATAAGCTGCCAAGTATTATACTATCTACCAATATTTTGCAGCTCTTTGTTTTGGGTTATGGGAATAATAAAATCTGTCCTCACATTTTGACTCTTTTTTTTTCTGTGAACAGTAAATCTTTTGTTTGTCATTTGCTCATATTTTATATTATGTCGTGCAGGCCAGAGTGTTATAACTTCTCGAATAACACTGGTACACACAATATTACCCCTTATGTTTAGTCTATCGCTTTTCGCTCATTAGTAAAAATAGCATAAGGAATATTCTCTAGAACTCTCCCCAACTCTAGAAAATTTGCGCAAAAAAATAATACAAAATTATTTTACTACCACGTTTTTCAACGCAAAAGGTCGGTTTAAAAATGATTTTTATTTGAGGGGATACATTTTAAAATTGTGTACAGTATAATAAACAATGATAACATTCGACAAGCCCATAGGATATTTGGAATAAAGTACGACAAATATATTTTATCACTCCTCTCTATATTTCATTTTTGGATCATGACAAATATCCAGTTAAATATATGAAACTACACATTCCTTATAGCAAGAAATCCTATTAGCCTTCATAATTTTTGGTACTGTTTCAACATTTCAAAAAATCGTGTATTGATATCAGTACTGATTTTTCAAACATTCAATCTATTTCACAAAACTCCATCTGAAATATAAATATCTTTTGCTACGTGTTTTAATTTGCATATACCTATTTTACATATCTCAGCTTTTATTTAAAAATCGTCAACCAATTCTTCTAACTTTTGACGGAATGGTGATTTATTAATTTATCATTTGATATTATTAGGGTTCTTTCCTGGTATTCAAAAAGGAAAAATACGTGTCGATCAGTTATATTTTTCAATTTATCAAACAATCTAGCCGCTGAATCACTGATTCTTGTAAAGCGCCATCTAGCAAATAAAATTGTAACTAAAATAAATTTCGAATTTTTCATTATTTGCCATAAAAAATCCCATTTCATCCTGAACACAATGGTGTTTACCCCATTGCTCTAGCGCAAATATTCGCGGAGTTATTAATTTTTAAAATAGTGCGGGACTTTTGTATCACCCTGTATTATGATAATACAGATTTAACTTTCTGTTCAATATTGAAGAGTCATAAAAATACTATTGGAGTAAAATTCAAAACAACCAAGTTATCCTTATAAATGCAATGGGCTATCATAAGGTGTGTTGCAGGCTAACAAAAACCTTAATTGAACCAGAAATGTTGACACCATAAAAATAACAATTCTCTAGAATAGAGTTATGCAAATGAATTAAATTGGGAAAAAAATAAAGTAAAAAAAGCTTTATTGATGAAACTACAGAGAACCAATAATGATGAACAAAATATTGACAAACTATATTTACAAAAGTCAAGCTTCCCAAAATCATTATTCGGAAAAATATCTTTCAAAATTGTCAAAATCTAGATCAAAGCCCCTGATGAACAATATTGCGGGTTGCTAAAAGAAGAACTAAAGACAAATAAATTTCTTTGGCTGGAAAACACGGGAGCATGATACATACAGTCCATGCGATAAACAGAGAGACTTAAGATGCTCACCAACTACTTGCATTGGATATTTTTACAAAAGAGTGTACTTTTCAAAATGGTATATAAAATAAAAAGTAAATTTGCATAATTTTCTAATAGTCAAGGGCAATTTTAAAAATACCGAAAAAAAGCAATACCAAATAAAAAATAAACATATTATGTTTGATGTTTCAGTAACAGCATTGTTAAAATTACTGAATGTATTCAGTACTTTTGTCTGAACATGGCAAAAATGCTGTAACTGAAACCACACATTATTTATTTATTTGGATTTGGTCTTGCTTCTTTGGTTTTTTCTTAGTACACGTGGTACAGGCCATGATAATCATGGTGGGTAGGTAGCGACTGTTTTTACTGTGAGCGCACCACATGTCTACACATGTGATTCTTATCTATATTTCAAAATATATCTCAATTGCTTTTTCCTAAAAAGGTATATATATATTGCCAAGGTCGTAAATAAAAGTAAAATGTCAAATGAGTTATCAATTAACCCTATATGGATCAGGGTTATGGGTCAGTAACATGTGAAAATAAGGCCAACAAATGAAATATATTTTTGAAAAATAAAATTTTGAACGCTAGCCTCACACAGGGCACACATTTTGCTTCCAGCTAAATGCATTCTTTTTTACTATGGTGTGATTTCCACATGATGGATCTGTAGATACATTATAATCTCTCCAGAGCTTAAGGTAGCAAACAGTATTTTCACAATACATAAATATCAATGCCAAATGCCAGAGTTATGATAGCATGTTGCAGTGTAATGTTGACCTGCAGGATGGGAAAAAAGCAATATTATTTCCAGACTTTAATTTGATAAGTATTATGAAACGTTAAAAATATAATCTTAACTTTTAAAAGCATGAAAGAATGCTAATTTGATTTGAATGAATTGAGTCTAAAACAAACATGTAAAAGTATGCACCAATCGAAATCATTTATTAGCTCTATCAGTGCTGCCCCCAGCGGTAAAAGACTGGAGGTAACGCTTCATGGGTTGGTAAATTTTTTTAACATTACATTAACTAAACAATATTCCATGTCTTGCTAACATAAATTTTTAAAAATAATATGCATAAAAATAATGCAATTCTAAAAATCATAAATGAAGCGTCATTGAATTAAATGGGAGAGAAATGGTGTTCCATTTTTTTTTTGTTGTAAAACTTTGACTTATATATTTTTACAAATTCTTAATGTACATAACCCAAACCAATTTTTTTTATGAATTCTGCAAACAAATATAATAAAGAAAATATGGAATGAAGAATTGTATAGAAACAATTATAATACAATTGTGTATATATTATGAGTATGCAGAATTAACTTTCTGTTCAATATTGCAGAGTCATAAAAATACTAATGGTATAAAATTCAAAACAGCAAAGTTATCCTTATAAATGCAATGTGCTGTCATAAGGTGTGTTGCAGGCTAACAAAAACCTTAATTGAACCAGAAAAGATTGGCACCATAAAAATAACAATTCTCTAGAATAGAGTTATGTAAATGAATAAAATAGGAAAAAAAAAAATAAAGTAAAAAAAGCTTTATCGAGGAAACTACAATAGAGCAATAATGACGAACAAAATATTGACAAAATATATTTACAAAAGTCAAGCTTCCCTAAATCACTATTCGAAGAAATCTCTTTCAAAATTGTCAAAATCTAGATCAAAGCCCCCTGATAAACAATATTGCGTGTCTTGCTAAAAGAAGAACTAAAGACAAATACATTTATTGGGCTGGAAACACGGGAGCATGCTACATAGAGTTGCCCATTCGAGAAACAGGGAGGCTCAAGATGCACACCAACTACTTGCACAATGTTTGACCCTGAGATTTATTAATTGTCATAGCAAAGGCAACCATAACTGGGAATTGCAAGCGTCTAAACTTAA
Source organism: Cordylochernes scorpioides (assembly GCA_030710605.1). NCBI lineage: Eukaryota > Metazoa > Arthropoda > Arachnida > Pseudoscorpiones > Chernetidae > Cordylochernes > Cordylochernes scorpioides. Next base: position 85,401,160 of record CP092886.1, on the reverse strand, counting down.
AAGGCAGATCATTTGGAATAATAGGTATTCTAGGAATCAGGACCTCTTCCCCTCGAAAAGAGCCAGTTAAAATTCGAGCCTGGAGAAATTAGTGCCCATTCGAGTGATGCATAATCTAGTGCCATTACAGAGACGGGGTGGATCAAGGTTTCGTATTAAAATTACTGGCACACCAACTTTCAGTAGAATTTTGTATGAAGGTGTACCAGACAATTCCAGTGAATTTAAAAATTCAGGGGATACCACACAGATTCATCAGGATCAACCATTGTATCAATTGACCTATAGACTTTGCTTTCACCCGGGATTAAATTTAATATTTTATTATTTACTGGCCGAATGACCCGGGCAACGCCCAGGTTTACCAGATTAAATGTTTTATTGAAATACTATTCGTTACAAATATAAATTGGCGCCGAGGATGTCACTCTTGTGAAACGTCCCGCTCCAAACTTTGTGTCAGAGAAGCGATATTTTTATAAAGAGATGATCTGGCTTTGTGTCTTCTCCTCGAATGAATGTTTTTCTGTTCGAATTTTGTTCCTGCACACTAAAAATGAACTGGCTTCACCTGTGGTCTCAGCTTTTTGGAATTTTCCCCGATATAATTTTGTACCTGATAATCAAACATGATACAGCAATATTGTCTTCGTCATTTTCTGACTAAAAAAATAACTATTTTTACCCAGAACCTGTCAATTTTATATTTATTGGCTAAAAATCCGATAAATATATTTTCCAGATTTTTCTCTATGTCCTGTCAAAACACGTTTTATATGTATAGGTCAGCTGATATTACCTCCCATCTTCAACGCTAGAGGCGCTGCTTGCGAGTGAAAAGGCAAATTTGCAACGCAATTTGCAAATATCTCGAAGAATATTCGGGATAGAGACCTGAAATTTTCCCTATAAGTTTTTCCAGATTCTACTCTATATACTGTTAAAATTTCAGTCAGATTAGTTACGTATAGTGGACGTGTATAGCCGACATAGATACCCACATACATACATACATACATACATGCACTGACTTTTATATATATACTAGACGAATGACCCGGGCAACGCCCGTGTTTTACCCGATTGAATGTTTTTATTCAAATACTATTTGTTACAATTATAAATTGGAGCCGTGGATGTCACTCTTGTGAAACGTCCCGCTCCAAACTTTACATGTACATTAGGTCAGCTGGTATTACCCCTCATTTTCACCGCTAGAGGCGCGAGCGAATTGACTTTTTGTAAATATACATAATTATAAAGATAGAAGCTTCTATAGAAGATAATGATCATAATGATGATGCGCGCGCATCCGTGACAGCGATGAGGAATTGAGGAAAGACGGTCGTGACTATATATGTTGATAATAAAATAATAATAATATAATAATAATAATTATTATTATTATCATTAGATAATGATAATGATCTAAAGATGATGCGCGCGCATCCGTGACAGCGATGAGGAATTGAGGAAAGACAGTCGTGACTATATATGTTGACGAATGACCCGGGCAACGCCCGTGTTTTACCCGATTGAATGTTTTTATTCAAATACTATTTGTTACAATTATAAATTGGAGCCGTGAATGTCACTCTTGTGAAACGTCCCGCTCCAAACTTTACATGTACATTAGGTCAGCTGGTATTACCCCTCATTTTCACCCTAGAGACGCGAGCGAATTGACCTTTTGTAAATATACGCAATTATAAAGATAGAAGCTTCTATAGAAATAAATATAATAAGCCCAAATAGCTCAGTTAGGAGAGCGTTAGACTGAATATCTAAAGGTCCCTGGTTCGATCCCGGGTTTCGGCATCTTTTTTTAATTTTTAAATTTCTACTTACCGTAACTTGACACTAAACGTGACAGATGTGTGCATGACGCTCATAACTGTATTAAATATAATCCAAATTGTGCCTTATCACACACTATTTATTTATTTGGATTAGGTCTTATTACCTTGTGTTTATAATCTACTAGCAGATGTGCCCGGCTTCGCCCGGGTTTTACCCGAGTGAATGTTTGTCTAACGAACATTTGTTAAAACAATTCTCTATAAACTTATAAAACGTACTCGGCTTCGCCCGGGGTTTTACCCGAGTAAAGGTTTGTCTAGCGAACATTTGTTAAAACAATTCTCTAAAAACTTATTTAAAAAAAAAAAGATATATTTTTATAATTTGAAACTCGTAAATTTCAATCTCTCGATATATTGTTATCATCGTCACAATGGGGGCGCTGCTTGCGAGTTAAATCTACAAATCTGCAAATAACTCTAAGGATATTCAAGATATTCAGGAAATTATTTTTCAAAAACCTTCCCGGTGATATACCTAATAATATCCCAAAATTTCACGGCGATTGGATGTATGGTTTTTGAATCTATAGAGTGCAGACAAACAGACAGACAGACATTCAATTTTATATATATAGATAGATTCACTCTTCATTGTTGGCTTTTTATCTTACATTCATTCTTCATTGTTGGCTTTTTATATTACATTCACTCTTCATTGTTGGCTTTTTATCTTACATTCATTCTTCATTGTTGGCTTTTTATATTACATTCACTCTTCATTGTTGGCTTTTTAACTTACATTCACTCTGTTGGCTTTTTATATTACATTTACTCTTCATTGTTGGCTTTTTATCTTACATTCATTCTTCATTGTTGGCTTTTTATATTATATTTACTATTCATTGTTGGCTTTTTATCTTACATTCATTCTTCATTGTTGGCTTTTTATATTACATTTACTATTCATTGTTGGCTTTTTATCTTACATTCACTCTTCATTGTTGGCTTTTTATCTTACATTCATTCTTCATTGTTGGTTTTTTATATTACATTCACTCTTCATTGTTGGCTTTTTATCTTACATTCATTCTTCATTGTTGGCTTTTTATATTACATTCACTCTTCATTGTTGGCTTTTTATCTTGCATTCACTCTGTTGGCTTTTTATATTACATTTACTCTTCATTGTTGGATTTTTATCTTACATTCACTCTTCATTGTTGGCTTTTTATATTATATTTACTCTTCATTGTTGGCTTTTTATCTTACATTCATTCTTCATTGTTGGCTTTTTATATTATATTTACTCTTCATTGTTGGATTTTTATCTTACATTCATTCTTCATTGTTGGCTTTTTATATTACATTTATCCGAGTGAAAGTTTGCCTAACAAATATTATATATTATGAAGTATAATAAACAATGTTAAAGATTAGTTTTAATTATCAATCAAGATTGTGTGTGAATATGTGAGAAAGATGTAATATCGTTGTTGTTTTCTTAGCCGACTGTTTTACATATGGTGTTATCTTAAAATTGCTTGTTTTGAATATTTTTTTAGATTGAGTTGAATGAATTGCTGAATTTTTTTTTTTTGTATTTATATATAAATAAAATTAACTCTGTTGATTTTTTGTATTTAATCGATAACAGCTAAGTTACGCATGTTAATATTAGGGAAAAATATTTTGATGTTAAGCAAAACCTGCTCCATCTCGTTTTACATAAATGTTGAAAATTTGGTTGAAATTGATGCATTGTAACGAAAGTTTTTAGTGATGTCCTCTTATGAAATTTGCATTTTATTAATATAGATAATCCAAATTGTGCCTTATCACACACTATTTTTTTATTTGGCCTTATTACCTTGTGTTTATAATCTATGACGTAATGCCGGCGGCGCGCGCCCGTTGGCTGCCGGCGAGCACGTGATTTCCCTGTGCGCGCGCATCGTGACAGAGGCGGCCGATGAGGAATGAGGAAAGACGGTCTTGACTATATATATATAATAATTATTATTATTATCATTAGATAATGATAATGATCATAATGATGATGCGCGCGCATCCGTGACAGAGGCCGATGAGGAATGAGGAAAGACGGTCGTGACTATATATAGTAATAATAATAATTATTATTATTATTATTATTATCATTAGATAATGATAATGATCATAATGATGATGCGCGCGCATCCGTGAGAGCGATGAGGAATTGAGGAAAGACGGTCGTGACTATATATGATGACAGACGAATGACCCGGGCAACCCCCGTGTTTTACCCAATTGAATGTTTTTATTCCAATACTATTTGTTACAATTATAAATTGGAGCCGTGGATGTCACTCTTGTGAAACCTCCCGCTCCAAACTTTACATGTACATTAGGTCAGCTGGTATTACCCCTCATTTTCACCGCTAGAGGCGCGAGCGAATTGACTTTTTGTAAATATACATAATTATAAAGATAGAAGCTTCTATAGAAGATAATGATCATAATGATGATGCGCGCGCATCCGTGACAGCGATGAGGAATTGAGGAAAGACGGTCGTGACTATATATTAATAATAATAATAATAATATAATTATTATTAATAATATTATTATTATCATTAGATAATGATAATGATCATAATGATGATGCCCGCGCATCCGTGACATAAGGAATTGAGGAATTGTTGACGGTGGAAAGACGGTCGTGACTATATATCTTGATAATAAAATAATAATAATAATATAATAATAATAATTATTATTATTATCATTAGATAATGATAATGATCTAATGATGATTCTCGCGCATCCGTGACAGCGATGAGGAATTGAGGAAAGACGGTCGTGACTATATATGTTGACTAGCCGAATGACACGGGCAACGCCCGTGTTTTACCCGATTGAATGTTTTTATTCAAATACTATTTGTTACAATTATAAATTGGAGCCGCGGATGTCACTCTTGTGAAACGTCCCGCTCCAAACTTTACTTGTACATTAGGTCAGCGGGTATTACCCCTCATTTTTACCGCTAGAAGCGCGAGCGAATTGACGTTTTGTAAATATACATAATTATAAAGATAGAAGCTTCTATAGAAGATAATGATCATACTGATGATGCGCGCGCATCCGTGACAGCGATGAGGACAATTGAGGAAAGACGGTCGTGACTATATATGTTGATAATAAATTAATAATAATAATATAATAATAATTTATTTATTTATGCTTATGAGGTGATACAGCAACGTCTTTTCAATAAGAGAGGAGACAAAATGAATAAAATCTAGAAAAAAGAAGTGAGGACTTCTCGGTCGTAATAATAATAATTATTATTATTATCATTAGATAATGAACTAATGATGATGCGCGCGTATTCGTGACAGCGATGAGGAATTGAGGAAAGACGGTCGTGACTATATATGTTGATAATACTAAAATAATAATAATATAATAATAATAATTATTATTATTATCATTAGATAATGATAATGATCTAAAGATGATGCGCGCGCATCCGTGACAGCGATGAGGAATTGAGGAAAGACGGTCGTTACTATATATGTTGATAATAATAAAATAATAATATAATAATAACTATTATTATTATTATCATTAGATAATGATAATGATCATAATGATGATGCGCGCGCATCCGTGACACCGATGAGGAATTGAGGAAAGTCGGTCGTGACTATATATGTTGATAGGGATTTCTATCACAGTGCTATTTTTGGGGGCTAAAATAGTGCGGGCACATAACCATTCTTTGGATAAATAGTTTACACATATATTAGGGAAACCTTTTCATACAGACCTTCTGAAGATTCCACCACTTGGCAAAAAGTATTTGAAAACTGGATGTTACCCTTGGAATCAGTTTCTAGTTGCCCTTCTCCTATCTTTAAGAGTTCGTCTGCAAATTGTGCAGCAGTGGTATCATTATTGAGTTGAACTCTCATGTTGACTGTGAGATGCATTTTCACAATATGGCTCCAAAGATAAGAAGACTTTAAACAGGCATTCAGCTCATCATCAGGTGTACCTCTAGTGACTACTGGAAGAGTCTGTCGGAAATCACCGGCCAAAAGCACTACTAAACCACCCATGGGTTGTGGATCATCACGGATATCCTGTAATGTCCAATCAAGGGCTTCCAAGGCAATTTTATGGGCCATGGTGCACTCATCCCAAATCAGCAACTTACAGCTACGTAAGAGTGAAGCTTTATCACTATTTTTCGTATATTTCAAACAACAGTCTGGCCCTCTGCAAAAGTCAGAGGTAATTTCAGCACTGAATGTACAGTTCTTCCGCCCGCAAGCAATGTCGCAGCTATCCCTGAGGAAGCAACAGCAATGGCAATATTTTGTTCCTTCCTAACCATTGCTAATAGAAGATTCAAAAGAAATGTTTTACCTGTTCCCCCCGGCGCATCTAAAAATATAATTATGGGTTGTGACAAATTAATTATTGCTAAAACAGCATCAAAAACTCTTCTTTGTTCTGGCAAGAGTTTGGAAGCATGGATGCACATTGTCTTCAAGTTCTGCCGTATCATACGCAAGTTCTCTCAAAATGTCAGAATTAGTAACCACATTTCTCCTGGGTGCTCCTAAGCCTAATTCCTGCAGTTTCATCCCACATATAGATACGACACGATCCTCAATGTTACACAATGTTTCATTATATATCAGATCATTATACCTGATGAGGAATCTAGAAGCTGATAACGATGAAGAATATCACCTGCCATCTCATCTCTATATGTAATCCATAACTGCTGAGGGTTCGAAATTGTGCACGTAGAAATTAATATGGCAAACAATTGCCTTACTCTTGTAGGAACTTGCAAAGAATGGCCTTATCTATTGTGACAACCCAATGATTATCATTCACCAATAATCCAAGAGCTGCGCATGTATCTCTAAATGTTTCGTATTGACTGTCATTAACAATCTTCAAATATGCGAAGGAAGGCGGTCCCTTGATGTTATTTAGTAATATACGTAAACAAAAGCATTCAAAGTTACTGACATGCACAGCGTAAACCCGTCCAATAGTGTCTGATCTCTTCACTCCAGGCCATCCTTCAACCGGCTTGCCTTGAACTCGCCTTCTCCATTCATGGGCAGAAGAATTCCAAGTGTAGTATTGGGGAACATCTGGATAGAGCAGGGTCCTAGCAAAGGAATCAGGTTGGCATAATTAAAAAAATGAAGTCAGGGTTGTCCTTGGTGGATTACGCATTTGATTAGCAAGAGTGTTTTGATTGAAATATATTCGTTCTCCATTCTCAAGATGTACAGCTAAATGGATAACAGCTGGATGGCGTTGGTGTAAAGGGAAGCTGAGAAGACGCCAAACAGCTTCATTGCTGTTATGTATCTGGCACACTAATACATTCGCACCTCATTTTGAGGGTCAGGACCTCTACCTTCTCTGCGTAAATTAATAATAGCTTGATCAACTGCCCTTATTAATATATTTGAAAATATATTTTATCGCCTTAACAGAACTACAGTTCTCAACATTGATATGCGCGCAAAACATCTTCGATAGCAATGGAGAATAAGGCACCACCCAGCGATTGTCAATTGTGACCTCTTCGCTTCCACGTATTTTAAACTTTGCAGTAAAGCCACCTGCTTCAGGCGCGCGTCGCCTATATAAAGTATAACCATTCTCATTAGTCTGGGTTTCCAGCAAAAACTGTTTAGAATATTTTTTAGAACTTCTACTATTCTTCATGCAGGGGGACACAGGGTTGTACTCACCGCAAGGCCCATCGATCATATTCTCAACCACAAGGTTATACAATAGTGGGTCTTGAATAGGATCTGGAAACTCAGCACAAATAACAGTGTCTATCTGAGTGGGACGGAGCTTATTTGCTAGACAAACGAATATGTGCGCATGAGGAAGTCCCCTTTTCTGCCATTAAACAGAATACATCCACGCAACTGTTGCTCCATACAATTGGCCTTTTGTTAGAGCCCCAATAAATTTAAGTAATTTTTGCCGAAAACCCGAGCTGTGATATCATGCCTATCCAGCTGTTTTTTTCCTGGTAGCAACGCTGCAGATATCTCTTCCCAAGAGGGGTTACTTGTAAAAGTAATAAAAAGATCTGGCCGCCCAAATGAATATAACTCTTTGCACGCAGGTTTCTCTGGTGCAGCGTAATATAGCGCAAACGTTCACTTTCTACCTTAGCATACATATCGACCAGGTATTGATGAAAGAGCTGGCCAAATTGAACAATGAAAATTTGACTATTTCGTCGAACCATAATAAAATAGCCATAAAAATCCATAGAAGCCACTTTACTTGACAATGGCTGTCTAGTGTTTGGGTCGATCTGAGGAATATGAAAAGAATATACTTCCTGGCCTTTCTAGAAAATTAAAGGATATTGAAGGGCATAATAAAAGCGATGTGTGTCGCTAACATGTTGAAGTACATTATCTCGCTGACGTAAAACAATGTCACGTGAGCCAAACTGATTACCAGCTAAGACAACTGCAACCTCATTAGCTGTAGGAGCATTATACCGTCTAGGATGTTGACCAGGAGGTGTCCGATCTGCATTTACAACAACTCTGTATGCATCACTGGAGAGATTTTAAAGTGCAGTTTTAAACTGTTGAACCAGTAGATTGTGCTGGTGCAACATGCGCTGCAAAACCTGTTCAATATAACGACGTACTCCCTGAATTTGCTGACATCTTCGATCAGTCTGAATATCATCATCATCATTGCCCATATAATAGATCTGAAGAAATCTACTTGCCTGGTTCTCAGATAGCATAAGTGAACCTATTCTGTGGTAGACTTGGGCTTGGATAGAAAATGTGGTTGGAAAAGTAACAGAGTGGGTTTGTTTTTCAGCTCCAATTTATGTCATTTTAAAGCAGGAACTATATTTGCGAAAATTACGCAAAAAATGGTCTTAATCAGAATTCTCTCCAGATAATAGGCTGCGAAGTGGCTCGGGAGGTAGGTCAATTAATGGCAAACGGACTTTCCCGTTTGAACAGCACATTCCAGAAGACTCATATTTACATCTTAAGGCCCCATAAAACCTGCATGCAGTGTCTATCACCCCAAGGGAAATTAAAGGGTGCATAAAGTATTCAACAGCAACAGAATAATTAAAACCTGCATTTTCCTTAGAAGACCAAACGCTTCTGAAAAATTATTTGTTCTAGTATTCCTCCGAGTTGAAGAATACTGTATCTCTCTGAATGCGCCTGTAATCGAGAATGGGTGTGATCAGGTGTCTCTAACGACCGCAGAGTGGCTTGATGCTCTGCCTGTTCACGCAATCTTCGAATATTCTGCGCTCTAGTTTCGCGCAGTCTGTAAGCATGCTGAACCCTAGAGCTATTGGAACGCTGAGAAAGATTGCTTCTCCGATGGCTTGACATACCTACAAACATAAAGCATTAGTAAAAATAAAAATAAGGATAATCGAAAAATGTAAATCATCAAGGGCTGAAAATGAAGAAAAATAAAAAATAGTGTATTAAAATAAGCTCGACTTATGACTAAGTCCAAAATCAAAAATGCATAGAAATAATCTGAAATGAGGGAAAAAATGCATTAAATTCAGTGAAGCGTAAAGGAAATTGAAAACATAAAACAACTGACAAAAAATAAAATAAAATGGAAGAAGATTTAAAAAAAAAAGTATAATTTGCTGAAAAAATCTGCACAATATTGGTCAGATTGCTGTTTGTACATTTCTTTACTTAAATTTAATTTCATCTATATTTCAAAAATATGTTTGTACCATATAGATATATATGAGCAGTTAAATATTATGAAGCAGATAAATATAAATCCTACCTAAACAAATGACAGCAAAATAAAAATTTGAGCCAACCCTTAAAAAAAAGCAGTTACTAAAAATGCATAGCAGCTGCTTGCAATATAAATGCTACTAATTGTAAACCTATTACACGGAACAAACATATAGTAAAATATATGTAGCAAGCTATAAAGAAAAAACATACATTTTTTCAATAAATATAAGAAAGAAAAAAATATAGAATACACTGTTCTAAATTTCAATTTGTCTTAAAATATGAATATTCCTTATGAGAATCAAATAGTAAATATTATCTTAGAAAATGTTATATTTGCACTAATTAAAATTAAACGAAGCAAAAATATATGAATAAGCTACGAAATAAACAATATTTTCAATCAATTAAATTAGAAAAATATTACTAAACAACTAAATAAAATCTTACCTTCTAAAAAGGAAAAAAAAAAGTTTAGCACTTTTAGCCTAAATGCAAACCAAAACCTCAGCTACCTACGCGCTAAATTTCACAATACAGCTTTAATTAACCCAGGTTCCGGGGGCGTATAAATTTGATAACGATCGATTAATATTATTTCCAAAGAGTTCAAATAAATATATATAATCTTACCTTCTGAAAAATTCAGCGCGTAAACTAACATTCATTTTGTAAACAAAATAAGTGTAAAATTATTAACCAATCAAATTCATTTATCGTCGCGACCAGTGCGGCGCCAAGCGGTAAAGGGAGGGAACTAATCCATTTTAGTTCAACATCTTTTAAAAAAGCACATTAACCTTTGTATGTTTTTGAATAGCCTATATGTTAAACGAAATTTTCAGCTACCTACATGCGAAATTTCATAATGATTAAGTCTGTAGATTTAGCGCAACGTGATAACAAACATCGATTTTGCATTTCATTTTTATAGACACGAGTATAAGGAAGGATATAAGGAGTGTTAATGCCTCATGTTAAATAGTTATTCTATAACTATCTTTATACAGGCAAGTATACTTCTTGTCGGAATATCGTAAATAAATAAATATTTCGCTTAAGCCCCAAGATTAGCCTATTATTTATTAACCCCTCTTTAATATCATCGTGCTATATTCCTTATTTTTTATAGGTTAATATGAATAAATATATCAAAAGTTCTCTTATTATTCAAATATTTTTGTTGGAAAAAAAAAAGAGATAAACATTAAGTATAATAATTCAACTATTTAATCCAATGAACTATTGTTATATAATTAGAAATGGCTTGATAAGAAATATGACGAAATAATTGTATCATCATCATGAGTCATTAAGTGGGAGAAAAGAGCTTAAATGAAAATGATTTTAAATACCTTTGATAATTTCAATTCTTATTTCCACTTGCCAGATATATAATCTGAAAACACAATTATTTTGATATTTTCAATTGGGCTATTTAAGCATCTTTTAGAAATTAAGCTAAAATGTCAATTTATATTATGTTGGTCACAAAAATGTAAGAAAAATACATTTAATTTAACAAATAATTTACTATTTACAATTATTACAATATTATTATATACAATACTACAAGAAAAATAAATATAATTTAACAAATAATTTACTATTTACAATTATTACAATATTATTATATACAATACTAATATTATTAATATTCAATACTATTTAAATATTATTACGGTATCGGCTTAATACAATTTAAGACTGGCTTTCGTTCTAGATTCGTTCATTGAACGGTGTAATATCCAATTTTAATATTGGTTAATCAGACTTCAAAATATATGAGAAGGACATATATTCTTACGCCTTCTTTTTATTGACCCTTATTAAGGTAAAATTTAATAAGGCTTGGAACTAGATGTTGTTATAGACCAGTTCTTTCAAACTAGTTTTATTACTAACATATATATATATATATATATATTTATAAAAGATGCATATATTGGATTTCTAATTATTTTATTGTTCCAATATTTCGAGGGGCAACTCGCCTCTCTTTTACGAGGATGTTTTTGTTTTTCACTAGAACATGCGCGCACGCGTACACCACTCTCGTTCTACAAGGCCAAAGAAAGAATTGTATCTTTGATTTAATTCTTTCATTGGCCTTGTAGAACGAGAGTGGTGTACGCGTGCGCGCATGTTCTAGTGAAAAACAAAAACATCCTCGTAAAAGAGAGGCGAGTTGCCCCTCGAAATATTGGAACAATAAAATAATTAGAAATCCAATATATGCATCTTTTATAAATATAATTTTAATTATGGATTGCCAAATCTTCAAAATATATATATATATATATAAAGACTAAGAGGAGCTTCCTTCAAAATTTTATTCTGCAAGCTTTCGGACCAGACGTCCTTCTACAGGCAAAGGATAGTTGTAAAAACTAACGCATATAAACGATCATTGAGCCATTATAAAGATGACAATATTTACATCCCTATATCTGTAAAACTAACATAATAAAAAACTTTATGACTAAGAATTTTGCATGTACAAAATTGGAGAAATTTAAATTAAAACTTCAAATATGACAAATAATTTGAAGGTATAATCTAAAATTAACTATTAAATAAATACGGAGATTAAAACATATAGAAGTTAGAGATCAATAAAATTGGGCTAAATACCAAGATGCACAAGACAGGGGGTCCCACCTTCTTGTGTTTGAGTTGAAACAAAATATTATATGACTATTAGTAAAGAACCTGGTATATGTCTGGGATATCTATTTTTCTATTAATGCTATTGGTTTGATTGGATATGACTGATTCTAAATAAAGTATTTTGTACTTATTGTGTATATTACGGTATAAGATTTTTAGGTGATCTAAGTGAAACTGGTGACCTGTTTGTGCTGTATGTTGATAAATTAACGATTTAGGATCTTTGTTACGGATATTTCGTTTGTGTTCGGTTAGTCTGATATGTGTCGTTCTGCCTGTCTCACCCACATATGTGGACGAGCAATCTTGGCATGAGACGACATATACTTCTCCTGTAGAATGTATGGGAAGGTTAGGACTATCAGATTTGGTGATTGGATGTCTTAATATGGTGGACAGACTAGGAGAACTGTTGTAGTGTACTTTAATTCCAAAAGGAATGAGGATTCTGGATATTGAAATTGATGAGGCCGAATATGGAAAAAAACAGGTAGCTTTGTGTAAGGTGGTGGTCTTTGGAACAGATGGATCATAGAAATGCCTCTGAATAAAGGGCCTGGGATAACCTGCTTTAGTTAAAGTGGATACTATTCTTGCTATCTCTATTGTTTTAAATATGGGTAGGGAACAATGAGTGAAAATTATTTTTGATAATGTCCTGACTGTATTAATTTTATATGCAATCGGACTATTGGAGGAGAAATGGGTATACTGCGGTGGAATGGTCTTCTTATAATATACTGTAGAGTGGAACTTCTGCGGAGTACGAATAATTAAAATATCTAAAAAAGGTAAAACAATATTTTGTTCTATTTCGTATGTGAACTTTATATGGGAGTTGAAACTATGTAGGGTGTTATGAATGAGATGTAAACTGTCGGATTTGATGATACAAAAGATATCATCCACATATCTCCTCCAATAGTATATATCCAAAGGAAGGGTAAGGTTAATCCATCTGTCCAAGAAACCCAAGACTATTTCTGAAATGACTGAAGAGAGTGGGCTACCCATAGGGCAATATTATAGGCAAATTAGAGGAACCCCTATGGGTAGCCCACTCTCTTCAGTCATTTCAGAAATAGTCTTGGGTTTCTTGGACAGATGGATTAACCTTACCCTTCCTTTGGATATATACTATTGGAGGAGATATGTGGATGATATCTTTTGTATCATCAAATCCGACAGTTTACATCTCATTCATAACACCCTACATAGTTTCAACTCCCATATAAAGTTCACATACGAAATAGAACAAAATATTGTTTTACCTTTTTTAGATATTTTAATTATTCGTACTCCACAGAAGTTCCACTCTACAGTATATTATAAGAAGATCATTCCACCGCAGTATACCCATTTCTCCTCCAATAGTCCGATTGCATATAAAATTAATACAGTCAGGACATTATCAAAAAGAATTTTCACTCATTGTTCCCTACCCATATTTAAAACAATAGAGAAAGCAAGAATAGTATCCACTTTAACTAAAGCAGGTTATCCCAGGCCCTTTATTCAGAGGCATTTCTATGATCCATCTGTTCCAAAGACCACCACCTTACACAAAGCTACCTATTTTCTTCCATATTCGGCCTCATCAATTTCAATATCCAGAATCCTATGTCCTTTTGGAATTAAAGTACACTACAACAGTTCTCCTAGTCTGTCCACCATATTAAGACATCCAATCACCAAATCTGATATTCCTAACCTTCCCATACATTCTACAGGAGCAGTATATGTCGTCTCATGCCAAGATTGCTCGTCCACATATGTGGGTGAGACAGGCAGAACGACACATATCAGACTAACCGAACACAAACGAAATATCCGTAACAAAGATCCTAAATCGTTAATTTATCAACATACAGCACAAACAGGTCACCAGTTTAACTTAGATCACCCAAAAATATTATACCGTAATATACACAATAAGTACAATAGACTTTATTTAGAATCAGTCATATCCAATCAAACCAATAGCATTAATAGAAAAATAGATATCCCAGACATATACCAGGTTCTTTACTAATACTCATATAATATTTTGTTTCAACTCAAACACAAGAAGGTGGGACCCCCTGTATTGTGTATCTTGGTATTTAGCCCAATTTTATTGATCTCTAACTTCTATATGTTTTAATCTCCGTATTTATTTAATAGTTAATTTTAGATTATACCTTTTAAATTATTTGTCATATTTGAAGTTTTAATTTAAATTTCTCCAATTTTGTACATGCAAAATTCTTAGTCATAAAGTTTTTTATTATGTTAGTTTTACAGATATAGGGATGTAAATATTGTCATCTTTATAATGGCTCAATGATCGTTTATATGCGTTAGTTTTTACAACTATCCTTTGCCTGTAGAAGGACGTCTGGTCCGAAAGCTTGCAGAATAAAATTTTGAAAGAAGCTCCTCTTAGTCTTTTTATGCTTATTCCTTTAACCAAATTTTAAGAGTTCTTATCGTTTAATATATATATATGTCATGATCGAATGGAAGGGTGCAACCGTTATGCATGTAAACTTCAAAAATTAGTTCCAGCCAAGTGAGCGCGCACACGCGGTGTGCCGTAGCATTCGCCCGCGCTGGCTCCCGGGTTTATTTTGTACAGTGTAATTATAGATGGATGAATTTGTATTTACATTTTAACACAAGCTTAACATATTTACAGTTGAACATACTTATTTTGGAGAAAATAAATTATACCTCTTGGGTATTATGCAAATTCTGACAGATGGAACCTGTGTGAGATAAATAATTTTAAAATGATTTTGAAATTATTTAGTTGATACTCTCTCTCTGGGAGGCAATTTATAAATTGAATACTGACACTATGGTATAGAAATTGAAAAGTTTGTATGATATTATACTAACGAATATATACAATTAGAGATGAAACACAATATTAATTCTGTTACATTGAAATTTTGGGAAATTCAATATAACTAAACATAAGATAGTAAAGTCAAGTTTTAAATTTTTAAGCAGGATAATGTTTTGGTACTGTGGAAGGATAATGCGGCACTATGAAAAAGAATATTACTTGAATGATTTTGGCAGGATACGAACCTGTGTGAAGCGGTTACGACTGCGCATCCATCTGTTTGTGAGAGTGTTCTGTGCGTGAGAGTATCTCCTGCACTGGAGTGTTGGTGGAATGGTGATGGGATAAGAATCCTCCTCTGTACCGTACTCTCCATAGGAAACGTAAGAAACGGGGTGTTAAAAAGTGCTCAGGGATTAAAATGAATGAATGTCTGATAAGGTAGGGTACGTTTGATGAATGAAGACTTGGGTCTTGGCGAACAATTCGGTAGGATGATCCAAATTGGGCCACTGGGTCCTCGGAAGGTTTCTCGTTTGGGATGGAGAGAAAAGGGGACGGTTGTCATGTTAATGAATTAGTGCAAGGAGAATATCTCTTGAGGAGAATATATGAAATTGGGGAATGAGGAAAGGGAAGGTATCTGCAAGGGTTGTTCTGTTACCAATGATGATTTTACCCGGCTTGAATAATGATAAAAATATTTTTTTTATGATGATTGTTAATGGTGTGAGAATGATGAGCCGGGTAATAAGAAAAATAATCTAGCTGTGTATGCTGAACTCACTATTGGGAATGATATAGCAAGGAAGGATGTCCCAGTTGGTTTAATCAATGAAAATAAAAGGTTTGGCGAACACGAATCCCTTGGGGTAATGCATAAGGTTGGAAATGTATGGGCAGGTTAGACGTCAACGATAAATTAGAAAAAAAAAACGGAATAGAAAAAAATATATATATAAAAATATCTCAAACTATTGAAAAATATTATAAACGCTGTCAATATATTCGTAGTTTTCAAATGATATAAAAGGTGGTTGAGAGAAGTTATAATATGTGTGTGATAAACCTAGACATAATGAAAAATACAAATTGAAGAAAAAAAAAGTATAATTAGTTGTTGATGGCTGACAGCATCGCTAATGATGGTTGAATGGCGCACATAATAATGTTATATTAATTGAAATAGTAATGGGACAGGTAAAATGAGGAACTTGTGAATTTATAATAAAAATGCTATTGCCATATATATATATTATAGATTAGAAATTTTTTGTGTGTTTGATTATTGAAAAGAGGTGCAGTCGTGGAAAAGTAAAGATAATTATTTACCTTTCAAGCAGATTTTTATTTTGAATCTCTTGAAGTAAAAATATACATAAAATTATTTATATCACAGGAATATAGAATTTATATAATGAATTCTATAATCGTGAATAAAAGATAGGTAGGGTTAAATATACATATTTACAACAAAAAAAAAAATAAAAATGGTATTTTTTTAATATATGGTCAAAAATGCAGAACAGTCAATGAATGAAAAAATGAAATATATGTTTTAAAAAAAAAAAATATTTGTATTTTAGATTATATAATATATATATATAGGGTACGATTTTGTAGTTAATTTAGTGCGAAAAAAACGGAGATAGTGTCACATTAAGAGAGTTCTGTAGAGAAAATTCTCCTACCAGGGGATGATGTCTTGGATGGGTCTTGTGGAGTCGCTTGCGATGAGGCTAGGTGGTTACTTTTTGCGGTGGTTGCCGTGGGTGCTGGTTAGCGGGCATTGCGAGGACTTCTCGGCGGACCTTGTCGATGCCAAGCTGATGGAGGAAGGTGCTCGTGGCGCAGGAATGTCGATGAGAGCGATGATGACCTTCTCGGTGCGAGGTGCGGCTACTAGTCGCATGGCGTCTTTAAGATGGTTCACTGGATCGTCAAGATGGAGGGCAAGTAGAAGGAGCTTCCAGACGAATGTGCCGTTGACTACAGGTACCTCTGTCATCCTCTGCATGCCGCTGTCCTCATTATTCTTGTTGACTCTTATATGTCCTATCTGTCTGGACCGAATGGAAGGGAGCAACCGCTATGCATGTACACTTCAAAAATTAGTTCCAGCCAAGTTAGCGCGAACGCGCGGCGTGCCGTAGCATTCGCCGGCGCTGGCTCCCAGGTTTATTTTGTACAGTGCAATTATAGATGAATGAATTTGTATTTACATTTTAACACAAGCTTAACATATTAACAGTTTAACATACTTATTTGGCGAAAATAAATTATACCTCTTGGGAAATATGCAAATTATGACATATATATATTCCCTCTTTTTGAGAGATCTCTATTTTCACTTAGCATATGTGTCCAAAATGTGGTAGAACGCACTCACAAACTTCTCCCAAATTATTATTTGATACAGATTTCTTTTTTTAGAGTAATACTTGTAATTTAAAAATCTACATATATAACTAGAGCTTTAGGATAATTATGTCCTAATCGAGAAATGTGTATTTTTTTCAGTGATCGTCATCTGCGCCAGCCAAGACTCAGTCCGCAAGATTATGCTGGCGGCACATGACCTGGGAATGGCTCAGAGTGGCGAGTACGTCTTTTTCAGCATCGAACTCCCGGGCTCGACTGTCATCAGGTAAGTTCTCACATAGACACTGTGCAGAGTATTAGATAATACTCTGCACAGACACCTTCGAAATAAATTTAATGCTTGAATGCAACAAAATGTATAGCTGCACATACAAGCATATCAGTCATCTTCTTCAAATGCAAACGATTTAAAATAAAATATTCTTACCTCAGAAAATAGTATATTTATTGAGAAAAAGGCATCTCCTTATCGTGCAACCAAAAGTATTGACAAATTTCGCCATCTGTTGCACGATCAGAATATGCCTTTTTCTATTTTCTCAATTCATCGACCTGATCCCAGTACAATATCACTTTTGTACTATTTTTTCGGAGTATATTTACTGTCTCACGATATATAGAATCAAATTTCAAATTATTCAAAATATATAGTACTACCCACACATAAAGATTGCTACACCAAGAATACGACATACTACATACGTGAGATTTACACGAGAGGTAGAATATATATCGGGAAATGCAAATTATTAGATATTCAACGTAATTATTGCAATATGCAATATAGACGCCGGAAGAGACGCCTACAATGTATTGAAAAAAATACAGTTTACTGCAGATATTTCATGAAAGAATGGCATTTTAAAAGTTGTTTCATTTTAAAAATCTGTCGTGATGCCTCGTGCAAAAAGTAGAAATGCTTTCCAACAAGTTTTTGAGTTTGAGGTAGAGTGTAGACTACCGGGATCACGACTTATCTCAGTATTGCTGCTCGCGTCTGTCGAAAAACCTTGACTGTTAGCAGAATATTGAATTGATGAGTTTAGGACGGTTACACGAGACGAAGTACTGAATATGAGAATTTGTTGGCCGGCGATATAAACCCTCGATTTCCGACAGCCATGAAACGGGATCGAATCTTGCATTGTACTTTTTTGTGTAAATAAACTGTTCATAAATATATTGTAAATAACATAAGATAGGTTTCCTTTTTTTAAAGGTACCTAATAAAGTTATTTTGGAACAGGAACAGGAAAAGTAGTGGATCTAAGCGGCCCGCTATCACTCATTGTTAGGTTTTATTATTATTATTATTATTATTATTGTATTAATTAATTATAATTCATATTTATAGAATTTTATTGTTACTTATCATCATTTTTTTGTTGTTTTTTTTTTCTTCTGCGTCATTCTCTCTTGTTGTTTGAAATAAATCGAATTGAGTCAGCTCGTTCTTTCTAGAAGAAACTTCAAAGAAAACGTGCTAACATTTTTTGGTGCCGAAACCCGGGAAAGAAGTAGAAGAAATAGAAAGTTCTTAGAAACCATAGAAATATAGAAAGGTAAGGTTTTGAATACTAATCTTTAAAATATGGAAACAGAAATATTAATTTTTAAATCTCTGATTAAAAGTTTAGAATTGATAAAAGCAGATGTAGAATATAATTTAGAAGGCAATAATAAATACGCACTTATGCAAAATAGAGAAGACTTGTTAAATTTAAAAGCTAGCTTTGATAATCAATATGTGAAATTACTAAAATATAAAGGCATTAATGCTGAAGAAAAAATTAAGGTATTTTTTGATAAAATTAAATAGATCGCTGGGAAATTTGAATAAAAATACATTTTCTGGTGAAACCAATTTAGAACTTCCCAAATAGAGCCAGAGGCAAATGTTGCTGAATGAGAATGAGTGGATTTATTCATTTTGTAGAATTGTTTTGAATTTTCTTTATTCTGAAAACTCCCGAGACTTCCAGCAAATCTTTCCAGGAAAGAAATCATCCTTTCGTGCGATGGATATTCTTTCTCAAGCAAACTCATCTCCCATTTTTTTTGTCGAATCTATTGACCAAGGTTTGCCAGGCAAAAGGATAATTTTCATCAGAAATATTGAACGCCCTAATAAGTCTAGCGGCATTTCCTTTTAGTGCAGAATTTAAATATTGAAGTTTTTGAAAATTTCCCATCTCCCATGATCAAAATCCAACACTGGGAAATTTTCAAAAACTTCAATATTTAAATTCTGCACTAAAAGGAAATGCCGCTAGACTTATTAGGGCGTTCAATATTTCTGATGAAAATTATCCTATTGCCTGGCAAACCTTGGTCAATAGATTCGACAAAAAAAGTGAATTGGCTTTTAAACAAATTCAAAATTTGTATGATCTAAAAAATGTAAAACAAGAATCGCCTAAAGATTTACTTGATCTCCTGGACACTTGTAACGAAAGCATTCAGAATCTCTCTATCCTCGGATTGGAACGTAATCATTTATCAGATATGATTTTAATTCATATAATTCAATCAAAACTTGATCATTCGATAAGAAAGTAATGGGAGATGAGTTTGCTTGAGAAAGAATATCCATCGCACGAAAGGATGATTTCTTTCCTGGAAAGATTTGCTGGAAGTCTCGGGAGTTTTCAGAACAAAGAAAATTCAAAACAATTCTACAAAATGAATAAATCCACTCATTCTCATTCAGCAACATTTGCCTCTGGCTCTAGTATAGATAGCAGAGTCAAGTCATGCGTTTTATGTAGAGGTGAACATTTTTTGTTAAAATGTCCTGAGTTTAATAGTATGATGTTACCTGAAAGATGGACATTTGTAAAAGATAATCGTCTATGTTACAACTGTCTAAGATCTAAACATAGAGTATCGTCATGCATCTTCACGCAAAATTGCAAATCATGTAATAAGAGACATCATACTCTTTTGCATCAGTTCAAACCGGAAATGTCACGTCCTGTTGCGGACATATCTCCATTGACCCATGCCAGTGTCTCATGTTTTGCAGACAACAAAAGTCCTGATCGGATATTACCCTCTACAGCTTTAATAAAGGTCAAATCGGAAAACGGGGTTCTTCAAACCTGTAGAGCCCTCATAGATACAGGCTCTCAAAGGTGTCTTATAACAAATAGTTGTCGAAAGATATTAAATCTTTCTCTTGCTGAATGTAAAACTACAGTTTTCAGTTTGGGAAACAAAATTGTAGAACAATCAATGGGTGAGGTCTCTCTCCAATTTAGCCCACATTTCTCAAACCTAATATTAAACGCCAATCCTATAGTCATTGATAAGGTCACATCAGAATTGCCCAATTTCTTTATAGAAAAGGATAATTGGCCTTATTTGAAAAATCTTCTGCTGGCTGACCCTAATTTTGACAAATCTAGCCAGATTGATTTAGTGATAGGAGCAGAGCTTGCTCCATGCTTATATAACGGGAAGGTTAGATTCCAAAATTTATCTGGACCCACTGCGTGCGGATCCAAATTGAGATGGTTACTTACAGGTAAAATATTACTGTCAGGTGAAAATTCCAATCAAGATATAACTATGTTCGCGTCTGAGGAACAAGATGATTTTCTCAAAAAATTCTGGGAGCTGGAGTCAGTACCTCAGCCAAATCTTTAACCAGAGAAGAAATTTCGTGTGAAGAAATATATATTAATAACCTTAAAATTCTGGAAGATGGAAGGTACTCTGTTGGGCTGCCATTTAGAACATTGCCAAATCTTGGCGAATCTAGGATCAATGCTCTGAAACGATTTCTATCACTTGAAAGAAAATTACAAAAATCTCCAAGTATCCTAAAACAATATTGTTATTTCATGGACGAATATCTTAAATTATATTAACAATCAATCAAATGGAGCTTATTCCCAGTGTTGAGCTGGATACACCTTCAGGACAATGTTATTATATACCTCATTATTGTGTTTTTAAGGAGCAAAGCACTACCACTTAATTGAGAGTTATTTTTGATGCATCTTGCAAAACTAGCAATGGCAAATCTCTAAATGAATTTCTTCATATTATAATCAATAAAGTAAAAGAAGACGAGTTTCTTAAACAATTTTAAATAAACACAAGCTTTCAGGTGAAAACCCTTCGACAGGCAGTATAAAGCAAACGCGACGATACAAACATGGTACACATGGCAGACAAGAATATATACATCTATGATATTTACATAACTATGGTAAAGAGAATTGCAAATAAGAAATTTACATCATTATGAAATAATGCATATAGAGAATCTATTCTTCAAAAAGAGATGCTAATTTTATAATTGGAAACGGATTCGCCGCCAGGAGGCCAAATTGGATGGACGCACGGTCGCCTCGCTCTGCAGCTGAGTATCAATTTTAGTTTTTAATTCTATTTTGATAACTTTTTCCTGTCCTATTTTTCTTACCGTAAGCACCAATTTATATTAAGTATAAATATATAAGTATAAAATTAAGTATAAAAGTATATAAATTCCCGTTAAGTTTTACATTTTTCTTGAGATTTTTAGTTTTTTGCCCTCTGCTGAGTTACTCTAGTTCTTGTACGGAGAAAGAGGAAATTTCTCTTTTATCTCTCGGAAGAAAAGAGTGTAGAAAGGGAAAAAATGAATATAGGCCTAATATATACATGTATCTTATTTTTATGCATCACTCATCATGTAAATGAGCGCGTTTGCTGGGTTATGCAAATTGATTTTATCGGTGAAAATGATGTAAATTGCGAAAGGCTGACTGCTCTAGATCAAGTGAAAAAAATTGGGCTCTCTATACGTTTTCGTTATAGCAAATCAAATTCTAGAATTATAATACTAGCATTGTTATTGATCTCGGGTATCGAGAGTAACCCTGGCCCTAAAGTTACCAGACAAACAACTCTAGAAACGCCTATGGAGAAAGACCTAAAAGAACTGATTGCGGCACTTTCTTCTAAAATGGATGATTGGGGCTCAAAACTCGAATCTAGGCTATCTGGGATTGAACTAGGGATGCAGAAATTTGACACCCGCGTACAGCAGCTTGAATCCTCTTTGGAATTAACTGCGAGCGCCGTTGAAGTGAATGTCAAAAAGATTAGAGAACTTGAGAGTCGAGTTAGTTTTATGGAGATGAAAAATAGAGAGAAGAACTTGATTTTTTACGGTATGGAGGGTAATGGAAGTGAAAATCCTGATGAATCCCGAGCCAAAATAAAAAGTCTGATAAAGGACAAGTTGCAGATCTCGGATGAGATCGTTATTTCCAGGTGCAGGAGGTTATCCAAAAAGGATAAAGCCCCAATGCTGGTAGAGGTTCCAGAATACAGCGAAAGAATAAAGATATTTAAAAATTCATTTAAATTAAGGGATTTGAAGATATTTGTAAGCAAGGACTACTATCCTAGTACCAGAGAACAACGCCGACTGTTGATTCCTAAATGGAAAGAATTCTTAAACAAAGGATTCACGGCTAAACTTAGGGATGATAAACTGATTGTCAATGGAACAGTTTATCGGGTTCTCAATGGTAAAATCACCACCAAGGAGGGTGCGGAGTTATAGCAACTGGATGAAAATACAAACAAAAGAGAATTGGTAATATCAAACCCAAAGGTTACGAAAAATATATCGGATAGAAACACAGCTAAAATTAGATATCCACATACGAAAAATTGTGAATCGGCAAAAAAAGACAAACAAGTAACCCTGGCCCAACATATAGATACTAAAATAAAAATTTTACAATGGAACATAAATGGTTTTATTAGAATAACTTCAATATTTCCACTCGTTGAATACCTAAAAAAATACGAACTTTTTGCACTAAGTGAAACATGGATTACGAATGATCTCGAATTATTAACAGATGAATACCACATAATTCAAAGCCCAGCAATGAAAACAGAACTAAAGGGAAGGGGCTCGGGGGGAATTCTGATTGGAATAAAAAAAAACTTTCAACATACGGTTAGAAAAATCGAAAAGAAAACCCTTATTGGATATCTGTTTTGACGCACAAATTTCTTGGCAAAACCACCGAGAGTATTTGTTTGCTGTTTGTATATTTACCGCCAAATGCATTACAAGAACAAAATCTAACAAACTTACTTAGGCATATTGAATATCACATGAATGAAGGTAACGAAGTGCTAATAGCCGGTGATATCAATATAAGAATAGGCAATGCTGGAGGCTTCCATAACCCACTGAAACTAAATTCATCCCTTAACAAATATAGAAAATCTAAAGACCCAATATCTTCGAAACTATCTGACAAACTAATTTCCTTCACAGAATCAAATTCTATAACAATAGCAAATGGCAGAACTAAAGGGGATACGAACGGCTCATTCACTTTTATTTCAGAAAGAGGTTCATCGGTTTTGGATTATTTTATGTACACACACGGTTTAACACAGATCATATCGGATATGTGGATCGAATAACTTTCATATTCAGACCACTTACCAACTGTTTTACAAATTAATACTGGGTATGAAGCTATTAAATCCTCGTACAACAATGAAATACTGACACGAAAATTCATTTGGACGAAAGAAAATGTGGAGATGCTAAAACATAACTTAAGTGATATAGAAGATGGAAATGAAACCGATATTAACACAAAAACAGTAAATTTTACTAAACAGATCTACACGGCAATGGAATCGGCAAATATAATTAAATTCGCAAAACGACGACATCAACTTTCAAAACCTTGGTATGACAAAGATTGTTACATTATGAAAAAAACGACCAAAGTAAGTTTACAAAGATGTAGGAACTCAAATAACACACACGACCGCCAAAAATATATTGAAGCTAGGAGGGAATATCTTAAGCTCCTGCAAAGAAAAAGAGATGAATTTAATAAGGACAAGAATGAAATGATAAAAAACGCCAAAGATCCCAAATCCTTCTGGAATGCCATTGCAGCCTTTAGAAAAAAAAAATAATACAAGGAGAGATTGATATAAAAGAATGGTTTTTATTTTATAAAAATTTACTGAACAAAGAAAATAATGAAGCTACTTTTACGTTAAACCAGATGATTGGTTGGAAAGACCCAGATTTAGACGCGGAAATAACCCTTGAAGAGATTTATGATGTAGTAAAAAAACTAGCGAATGGCAAAGCAGTGGGACTCGATGGTATACCAAATGAGTTGCTAAAGAATTTACCGACACCGACTTTAACTAAATTGAAAAACCTATTCAACAAAATAATGTCCACAGAAAAATACCCGCAACTCTGGACGAACTCAATAGTACACCCCATATATAAAAGCGGTGATAAGAACAACCCGACAAATTATAGAGGGATTGCCCTCTGCAGTAATATATCTAAATTATTCACTAAAATACTAAGAAACAGATTAAACAACTGGATAGAAAAAAGAGAGATTATTTTAGAAAATCAAGCAGGTTTCCGTAAGAACAGATCATGCACTGACCACATACTACTACTGAATTCACTCATCCAATTATCTTTGAGAAGAAAACGAGGCAAGCTATATGTCTTCTTCGTCGATTTGACTAAAGCTTTCGACACAGTACCACATGATTTACTTTGGCAAAAATTGCATAAAATGGGCATTAGCAATAAATTTGTAATGCTGATAAAAAACTTTTACCAAGAAGCTAAGATTACTATCCGATGGAAAGGGCAATATTCAAGTAATGTGAAAATTAATTCTGGAGTGTTGCAGGGAGAATCACTTTCCCCACTTTTATTTATATTATATATGGCCGACCTAATAGAACTTTATAATAACTCAGCACTTACAGGATTTCATCTCCCTGATTTTGGCGTTTTACACCTACTTATGTATGCGGATGACATAGCCATAATTGGAGAATCTAAAATTAACCTACAAACTAAAATCAATTTACTAAAGTCTTATCTGGACAATAACAAATTAGTTTTAAATGAAAATAAGTCCAAGGTGATGGTATTTAGAAATGGAGGTAGACCGGCAAGACACGAAAACTGGTACTGGGGGGACATCCCACTGACTGTTGCGTCCAATATTATGTATTTGGGATTTCCATTCACTACCACTAATAATAGCAAAAAGGTAGCCCTCTTTTATAAAGCCAAAGCAAATACGGCAATAAATTCAACTATTAGACTGATAAAAAGGGAAAAAATTAATTCATTAAAAGTTGCACTGAATTTATTTGACTCAGTTATTAAATCAATACTACTCTATGCGGCCCCTGTGTGGGCTTGGGACAATACCGATATTAAAGACCAAATACAGAATACGTTTATCAAAAACTTTCTGAATCTGCCAAGATATATACCGGGGTATATTGTAAGGTTGGAAACAGGCAGATTATCTCTGACCTTTACAACGATCAAACTAATTATGAAATATTTCATTAGATTACAGGAAATGGAAGAAAATAGACTACCTAAGCTATGCTGGAATAGTTTGAAGGAAATTTCCTTAATGACAAAAAAACCTATAGGATTCTGTAAAAATATCATGGATATCATCAATCATTGTGGACTCACACGGCTAAATCTTAGGTTAAATTATGATGACATACAGATCGAACTACCGAATATACTAAAAATAAAATTTGAACAGCTATTGCAGCAAGATCTGGCAAAATTATCTCTTACGAAAACATACTCAAACTATAGGTTACTTTATGTTTCATTCATTCCAGAACATTATTTTTCATGCAATCTGTCCTCAGCTTTAGTGAGTTTTATTGCACAGATCAGGATAATATCAACATTGATCAAAGAAAATCATATCTACGTAATGTACTGTAAGTACTGTACGTACTGTAGTAAGTGTGATTTGAGGTGTCTAGCTATATCTACTGCGGGGGGGGGGGGGAGTAGGGAAGGAAACATATAGATCTATATAAGCTTTTTTCCCCCTTGCTTTTATTAATAGACATACATACACACTGGGCGCCCCTGTTTCATCCACAACTTATAGATCTATATGTTTCCTTCCCTACTCCCCCTAATTAAATCTCTCAAAATGGGCTCGAGTCGAGAGTCGCGGGTCCTTGTGTAGTCAGAGGATTTTCTTTCCGTTCTATTAAATAGTTTAAATTATACATCTCCTTCATTATTCTATATGGGCCAAAATACTTTCTCAGAACCTTTTCGCACTTCACGATTTTCCTAACTGTGTTTGTGGTTTTCAAACTGCTACTGAATTTACTTGTTAAGAGTTATTTCATTGCATTTATTATCATATTTTCTTTTCACTCTTCCCTGTCTTTTCCTGACTACATCATTTCTACCCATCTTTCGTAATCAATCATGCTAATATCCAGCGCCTGGGAACATAGAGTTTTTTTCTAAGCAAAGGATAAAAATGGTGATTAACCCGTGGTTTCCTGACTCGTGGTATTGCATGCATAGATAGCAAAGCGAAGGATTATTTATTAAATCTTCTGGTCCATGTTTACATACCAGCTGACCATGATATTTGACGTTATATTTAACCGTTTTATCAATATATTGATCTAAGAATGTTGATCGTTGTGGAACAGTGTTCGGCCTACATTCAGAGTTTGGATTATTTTTATATAGGCATCGATCTTCTTCTTCAAAGTTCAGTGTGATTGATCGCTGGCTACCACTAATACCTTTCTTAACATTTTTAAAGAATCATTCTGTTAGTTTTTTATTTGATTAAAAAATTTAGACGCTTCAGCATAAATATAGATAGTTGCATTTGGATATAAGTACCCTCAAATTGACCGATTTATCAGTACTCATTTCAGGGTTTGAAAGGCTTTTTCTCGATTTTCGCATAGGAAATGGTTCATTATTTTTATTCTTCAATGAATATTCTATAATATGAACATATTCTGAAGAATGTTTGTACTCAATCAAGTTTTTGGACTTTATAATATCACTAACAGTTTCGATATTGTGTTTCGCGTTTTTTTTTTTGGCTAGTTATACGTCCCGAAATCTGAAATTTTAAAAATTGAATTGGCATTTTTTATCGCTCAACTTTAACATACAAGGTATGTCCCATAAGTTCCCGGACTGGGTCCATGAAAAAAAGGCAAGATATTTAAAAATATATATATTAAAACTTTTCAAAGTAATCCCCCCTTGCTTCAACGCACCGGCGCCATCGTTTCTCCCAATTGTCGAAACAGTTTTTATAGACCTCTTTTGGAATGCTCTTCAATGCCAACAGCGAATTTTCTATTATGTTATCCCTGGTGTCAGAATGCCTTCCTTTTAGAACTGCTTTAAGTTTGGGGAACAGGAAAAAGTCATTTGGTGCGATGTCTGGGGAATAGGGTGGTTGAGGTAGGATCTGTGTCCCGTTTTTCGCCAAAAAACTCGTCACTTAGTCCATTTTTCTGGCTATTTTTTCGAATCGCTTCCCTTAGATGGCGAAGAATGCCCAAATATATTTTCTTAATAACTGTTTGGCCTGCAGGAAGATATTTGTGATGAACAATGCCCTTGTTATCCAAAAAGGCGGCCAGCAACACCTTGTTTCTGGATTTCAATATCCTGGATTTTTTGGGTCTAGGCTCACCCTGACCTCTCCACTCGGCAGATTGACGCTTGGTTTCAGGGCCATAGCCATAGACCCGTGACTCGTCGCCTGTGATTATCTTGTCTTTCCATTCCGGATCCGTTCTTGTCATTTCCAACATGTCCTCACAGATTGCCAGCCGACACAGTTTTTGCTCATTAGTGAGGAATCTCCAATCGCTGTTTTAGAGATGCCTGTGTCTTGCTCTAGCTCCAGCAAAGTGGTTCGAGGATTTTCTTTTATCAAATCGGTGATATTTTGCACATTTTCACCAGCCCTTTGAAATTATGGGCGTCATTGACGAGGATCATCTTCAATAGAAATATACCAGCTTTAAATCTAGAATGCCATTCAAAAACAGTTGTTCTCTTTGGGGCGTCATTGGGGAATGCTCTATTAAGCATTTCAAAAGTTTCGGTTGCTGATATTTGAAGTTTCACACAAAATTCTATGCAAATCCTCTGTTTTATTTTTGTTCCATCGTAAAATCGCCGCAGCGCTAGGTGTAACCTTTAAATAAATTAGAATGACCTTGGCGCGCGCGCACGTACCGCCTCGATATTGGTACCACCGTGTTACCGGATATATTTTCTATAATAAACAGCCAAATTTATTTACATTCTTCATTTATTTATTTTTTTTTATGGATTCAGACCGGGAACTTATGGGACATACCTTGTATATTCACGAAAGCACCTAAAAATAGTTTCGAGTCTTTGAGATTCGTTGACCAATCTTAACTAAATATGAATACGTCATCTAATTAAAAAGGAAAATTGGCAATCTCAGATTACACGTCCCAAAGAATATTTACATGCTTCTCTCAAAAGTAGCAGGGGCGTTGCCTAGTACGAAAGGCATTACATTGAAGTCACATAACCCATACACTGTCGTGAAGGCAGTTTTCTTATTGTATTTTTATTCAATTTTTACATTCCAGTATCCTAATCTAAGATTTATTGCTGAAAAGTATCTGATTCTTCTTTGAGAATATCCATTACTTCATCTAACCTAGAGATTGGTTTTACTGTCACAGCTTCCAATTTTTGTAGTAAACACAAAACGTGTATTTGTCATCTCGCTTCTTGGCCTATTTTATTTTATTTTGTTTATTGCTGATATTATCACATGAGCTTCTTTGCAAGTCATATTTTATCGTTTTCAGCTCACAGTTAATATTCGCATTAATTTTCTCAGAATATTGTCAATTAATATGTGATGTCTCGGCTTTTAGCGCTCACAATGTATGGATTATGTTTAATTTGTTTCGCACCTTCTGTATCAAACAGATATTTCGCCAAACGGTTCTGCCTAAACCCCGCAAAAACAAATCCGCGTACCTTTCCAAAATGTGTTCTAATGCTTTTTTTTTCTTGAATAGTAAATTTTAGTTTATGTGAATTATTCCTCTTCATTCCTAATTTTCTCTCTTTCGTTCATAATTTTTTTTTCTGGGTGACTTTTAATGTCCTAATGTTTGATCTATTATTATTTTTAAAATTTTGGGGATAAGAGTTCACACACTAATCGAAAATCATTTGTTTAATATATTAATATTTTGTAATTTTGCTTATAAATTCGCCATTTTCTGCTTAACCAATGCCTTCATCAATTTAATCGAACGTTTCGGTGTACCGGTATCTCTAGCACTTTTTATTTTATTTTGTTTATTGCTGATATTATCACATGAGCTTCTTTGCAAGTCATATTTTATCGTTTCCAGCTCACAGTTAATATTCGCATTAATTTTCTCAAAATATTGTCAATTAATAATGTCCGCAAATGCGTTTATATTATTAAAAATTGGTGCACAAAAATATATTTCATCATTTTTTTTTTCAAAAAGATGCTTCCTACTACCTCTAAATTTTCCCATGTGGTCCACAGAGCAAGTTTTATCGGGATTCTTTGAGCTCAGCCTAGTATCGAGGGCAGTTCTAAGGTCGACCACTAAGAATTCAGTGCCTGTGTCAATCAAAGCTTCACATATTTTTTTTTTCACATTAATATTTAATTTGTAATTAGGGTACAACTTTTCAATCATCCCATTTATGATCAGCCCGCTTTGATCGACATAATCAGGCGGGTCTCTTAGTTTCAATCTTCCAACACGGAATAGATATTCCGTATAGGAATGTTTGTTTGTGTACCATTACACACACCTACGTAGATATGAGGCCATGGGCTATCCATTCTCTCTCATCAATTTGAATTTTCTCTCTATCTTGTTTTGGGTAGCTGAATATTTCTATTATACATCCTTACACATTGACCCTACAATAATTCGCAATGTGTTCTGGCTTGTTGCACTTGAATAAAATCGGTATTTCGTCCTTTGTCATACTTCTGTTTAAATCTGGATAATTATGGTAACATATATGTTTGTTGTTATTTATCATTCTTCTCTGTTGGCATCCGAAGCAAAATCTCGAATGTGAGGCCCCTATTCAAATTATTAAGGCTGGTGAAGCTTGTATTATATAGGTTCAGTCATGTTTTGACGCTACCAGTGATATTCATGGTTGCATTGCGCAAAATTATATAGTCTACCCAGTGGTAGAATAAACCATTATCTTAAAGAATATCGATCCATGGGCGTAGGTCTTCTGCTCTATCATACTTGTGGAAGTCTATGTTGTAGTTCAAAAAGAATGATTGCCCCAGGTTACGGTCAAACGGATTAGTCAGCTATAATTTCATTCTTACATATGCCTTGTAACTTTCCAGAGCGTGTTTATCCCATTATACAAGGTTAGATATAATAAGGCAACTACATATTTAAGATACAGCTTCGAGAATAACTTTTTCTATTATTGTTATTAATTTATTTACTTTTATTTATTTATATAACCCCCCCCCCTGGGCTGTCCTTCTGACCCTAGTCTTCTTGGTACTATTCGATTCCAGAAGTAGTCCAATTGGTGTGGTTACTCCAAGAAGATACTTTTCTTGAGAGATTCTCTATAGTAATGTTGTACTAAGGTGGCCGTCAGTAATCTTTGACATTGGAAGGTTGGACCGGTCAAGAAAAAATGGTCCACGTTTTTATCTTCGCTTTGGCAATGATGGCGATTTGGGTCTTCTTTCAATACCTTTACATAGTCTGCCTGTATATAACCATGGCCAGTCAAAATGGTTGTTGAGGTGAATTCATGTTTGATGTTTTGAAGCATTGATAACAGTAGTGTCGAGTTAGCAGAACATATTCGTAAACTTCAGGTAGAATCGTCTTGGATGTAGAGGTCTGTGTACATTTTCTGAGCAATCTGATTTTAAAGAGAGAGGCATCTCATGATCTTGAAATTAAAAATTGCTAATGGCTTGCGCCACATTCGGAATATATGTAAACTTCTCGTCGTTCATTTTTATTTATTAAAATATTGGTCAAATTCCCTTTCTTGGTTGATCAAGAAAAGCTAACCACGTACGCCTTTCAGGTTCTTGGCCCTCATAAGCATTATGCAAGCTGTACCTCAACGACCAAAAAAGCTGGTCTTTGGTTGTTCCCGAAATATCAAGGAATCTGATATTTTTTACCCGTGTGACATTTTCTGTGAGATGTTAAGATAAAGTGGCAGGTTGGAATGTGCTGCGGCTTTCGCCGCCTGGTCCACTTGTTCATTTTCTGCAATACAGAGATGTGGCCTTTCACCCAGAAGAGGGTTGTACATATGGTGTGCAAAGCAGTTTGCATATGATTCCAAAATCCAGCTCTGTTCTTGGAGGACAATTTCTACAATGGCCGAAAGAGCCGATCTGAAGCAATGATAAAGTATTGGTTCAGCTTAGAACGCTTATAACTGCTGGTGAAGGTAAAATTGTACGGGTCGTTGTATATCTCTAGCGCCAACAACTTCTGTCAATCGAGGTCAATCTGTTTATAGGAGGTTATGATATAGAGAAAGGACTCTAGTGTGGATTCATAGTGGCTCGTGTTCAAGTTTTAAATATTCGTTGTGGGTCTTTATAGATATACCGAGCGAGAAAAAAACTTGTCAATGAAATAGCTGGTATTGTCTGTGTGCATAGACATCTTATTGATCATTTCGCTAATTTGTAAGAAGGACTACAAAGCTTGCGAACCCAATTAGTATCGCACGCCTATCTTCCCCAGATACCATAGACATACAATAGCGCTGGTAGAAGGTTTCTCTTGTATATTTTGTATCCAGAACTAAAGGTTGATTCCCAAATTGACCTTTTATGATTCTATTGAGCCTTGAGAATTGTTCTAGAGATGTTTAATAAATTTTATCTTGGTATCGAAGTTGATACTAAGAATTTTTATTGTCTTGTTGATTTCAATGAAGGCAAACGTTGTCCTTGTTTGGCCATTTTAGTTTGTTTCGGTTAAAAATTAATGTTCGTGTTTTATGAGGATTTATCATCCTTTATCATCCTTTATCACCCTTATCAATCCCATGCCTGCTGCACCATTGCCAGAATTTGTGCATAAAATCGTTAATTTTACTTTTAGAAATCTTAGGTGCTACTCTTGCATAATTAGTTTTAAATAATCTGCGAAGCAGACTGTCGTATATATATATTCTAATAATTTTAAATCAACAGATTATTATTCTGTGATATCTCTATATACACTGCGTGACATTGAAAATGGAACACCAAGAAATAGTGGCCAGAAAATATGCAAATTTCAGGGTAGACGCGCCTAACCGAGTTATGCAAATGATGTAAAATGCGCAGCTCTCGTGCGCATATGGAGTAAGATATAAGGGAAGGAACTTGCAGAAAAGACAGTATTCGTGTCGTTATTTCTTCAAGGAAAATCATTGTAGAAATTTTGTTCTTGTGTCAAAAGACACGTGTAATAACAGAGAATGCCAGGTCATCGTAAACGGAGGCAGTTCAAGCAGACAGACGCTTTTACGAGGGGCATGGCGATCGGACTGAAGAGGGCAGGTTGGTCCATACGTCAAATCGCAGCTGATACACACCTTGGTTGGTCCACGGTGCACCGACTGTGGAAAAGATGGTTGGAACAAGGAAATGTGGCAATTTATAGGAATGTCGGTGCAACCAGAGTGACGTCAACACGTGTGGATCGGCGTATCCTTCGACAAGCAGTGGCGGCCCCACAAGCCACTTGTACCGCCATCCTGCAACATGTGCAAGCCACCCTAGATCATTCCATCTCGACCAGAACCATTTCCCGTCGATTGGTTGCGAATGGCTTGCACTCATGCCGTCCGCTAAGAAGACTGCCATTGACCCCACCGAATAGGCGACAACGTTTGGAATGGTGCCGGGCTAGATCGACGTGGATGACGGAATGGCACAGGGTCGTGTTCTCAGATGAGTCGCGTTTCTGCTTGTCCAGTGATAGTCGCCGTGTACGCGTGTGGCGTCGACGTGGAGAAAGGTCCAATTCGGCAGCAATTGTGGAACACCCCACCGTGCGACAACGTGGAATCATGGTTTGGGGCGCAATCGCATATGATTCCAGGTCACCTTTACTTCGTATTCAGGGTACTATGACGGCCCAACGATACGTTGATGATGTGCTGCGACCGGTGACACTCCCCTACCTTCAGGGGGTACCCAATGCCCTTTATCAGCAGGATAACGCCCGACCGCACACTGCTCGCATTAGCCAACAAGCTCTGCAAGATGTACAGATGCTTCCCTGGCCACCGTACTCTCCTGATCTCTCACCAATCGAGCACGTCTGGGACATCATTGGACGCCGTTTGCATGCCTTGCCACAGCCGCGTTCAGAAGACGAACTGTGGCAAATGGTTGAGAGGGAATGGAGAGCCATCCCTCAGGACGCCATCCGTACTCTGATTGACTCTCTACCTAGACGTGTTGCTGCGTGCATCGCCGTCCGCGGTGGTCCTACTTGTTACTAAGCCGACGCCGTTCTCGCTCTGTATTATGACTATCATTTTGAAATAAAGATCACTCATTGTTCGTCCCTGTCTCTCTCTGTCTGCCGAGTTTCATCACTTTCTGGCCACTATTTCTTGGTGTTCCATTTTCAATGTCACGCAGTGTATATAAAAGTCAATGTCTATCTGTTTCGCGATAAACTCAAAAACTACTGAACCAATTGGTACCAAATTTTGCATGTCGCTTTTTATAAACCTGAGGAAAAATGTCGGCTACATTTTGATTAGTGTTTTTGGCTATTTCTTTTTTTCATTTGAATAACTTTTTTTTTTTACGCGAAGTAAATACGAGGCGAAGTAACAACACGAGGCCAATTAAGCGACCAATGAGCGTTCTGCATTTCTTTTCAAGTTGCTTGCGTACTTTTTTTTAAATATCTTTTTATACGAGTGTCACTTTTTTTACAAAAGTATTGAGAGAGAAATTTATATTACTAAGTTATACGGTAAGTGCACACAATGCAACAAAAAAAAACTTTACAAAATTAGCGGTACTGTATGTAAACAATGGCCTTCGTATTTTTTTATTAATTTTTGTTCTGACCTTTGTTTTTTTTATATATAATAATAAATAAAAGTTACAGTCAATATGATAATTATTAAAATTGAACAAACAATAGTCAATATGCAAAAAATACAAACTAACTTAATAAAATAATCTAATATCAAGCAATATGCAAAATCTCTCCTAATATTTAAATGTACATATCAAATATCAAATGTACATAATACATACATAATCTGACAACTATTTGAACTATATTTAAAACACCTAAATGGATTGAAAAATAAATAAATAAAATACCTAAATACTAATATATTGCATTTTTGACATCACACATACTTTTTGCCTGTGATAATGTATTACTTCGGTGTTGCTATTCTATGGCTCTATTACAATTTATCAGTAATGTTCTTTCAGTATGAAGGAAATTGCACTCGGGGGAATTCCCGGGCGAAGCCGGGTCATTCGTCTAGTATTGTATATATCGTAATATAAAACTTATCATCATCACACTTTTGTTGACTTGTAATTTTGGATTTTGCATCTACTCCGGTGTAATATAATAAAAGCCATTTAAATAAATAAGGCCTAAAATATATTTCCATTTTTTATGGAACCTAAATACACCACAGATTGCACAACTTTAAAAATTAATAACTCCCCGAATATTTGCGCTAGGGCAATGCGGTAGACACCATTGTGTTCAGGTTGCAATGGGATATTTTATATCAAATAAAGAAAAATTCGAAATTGATTTTAGTTACAATTTTATTCGCTAGATGGCGCTCTACCAGAATCAGAGATATTTGTCATGATCCAACAAATGAAATATAGAGGGGAGTGATAAAATATATTTGTCGTACTTTATTCCAAATATCCTATGGGCTTGTCAAATGTTATCATTGTTTATTATACTGTACACAATTTTGAAAATGTATCCCCTCTAATAAAAATCATTTTTAAACCGACTTTTTGCGTTGAAAACGTGGTAGTAAAATCATTTTGTATTATTTTTTTGCGCAAAATTTCTAGAGTTGGGGGGTACAGAGAATATTCCTTATGTTATTTCTTCTAATAAGCGAAAAGCGATAGACTAAACATAAGGGGTAAAATTGTGTGAACCAGTGTTATTCGAGAAGTTATAACACTTTGGCCTGCACGACATAATATAAGATGTGAGTAAATGACAAACAAAAAAATTACTGTTTACAGAAAAAAAAAAGAGTCAAGATGCGAGGACAGATTTTATTATTCCCATAACCCAAAACAAAGAGCTGTAAAATATTGTTAGATAGTAAAATACTTGGCAGCTTATATAACCATGAGGTAACTGCCTTCTCTCTTGTATTAGGTCACAATCCTTGCTAAATGTGGCGCCCTTCATTCTCAATCAACGCCTGCAGACGATAAATGACAGAATGTACAGCATTAAATAATATTTCTGTTGAAATTTATAAAACTGCCGTCTGATAGAAGCCTTCATCATGACCAATGTGGTAGCCCGGCATCGATAAACACGCGACCTAATGTACCCCTATAACCGAAATTGTAAGGCGTCAAGTCTGGTAATATTAGAGGCCAATGGTATATAAAGTGGCGACTAATCCCACGATCTTCACCGAACGTATCCTTCAGCATTGCTCTTTTCAAAGAAAATGGCCCAATAATAAAAGAAGAAGTGAACCCACACAAAACTGTAACTCTGGGCTGATGAAGTGGTTTTTCTGTAAAAACCCTGAGGTTTTCTGTTGCCCAAATGTGGCGTTTTGAATGTTAAATTCTCCCTTTAGTGAAAAGTGAGAACCATCTGTCCACAGAACATTCGACAGCCAGTTTGAATCAATATCAATTTGCCGAAAACCCATGCAGCGAATTCTTGACGCTTCTCAAAATCGCTGACTTTCAACTCGTGGGAACTTTGAATTTTGTTTTGGTATTTTTTAGGAAAAAGTCTAAATGTGCGTTCTCTCCATACTGTTCCATACGAAATCCCCGTTTGTCGAGAAACTTGTCGAGCACTTACTTCTCCATACGTGGATAACGTTTCAATAGCTTAAATATTCTGCAAAACCGTAACAGCCACTGACTTGCATGTCGATGGTCTTCCACTCCGAGGTATTGCTTCCAGAGATCCAGTTTCCCCAAAATTTTTAATCATTCGCCTTAGAGAGTAGCAACTCATGGGTCCTCTACCGCTTCGAATATCTTTAAAGGAACGAAACGCTCGTAAAGCTTCAGTGGCAGATTCTGAATAGCAATAAAAAAATTCACCAAGAGTGCTTTATTCTGTAATAACGGCATTCTAGAGGGGGGAGTCCGACCACACCTCCTTGCGGTCCCGCCTGAACCCTTGGAATATTTGATAAAATTCTGGTTCGTTTCCAAGGTGACTAACGTGGCAACGGCACCCATTTTCCAATGAAGAGCAAATCTGATATCTTCAGTAATGCTACCGCGTCCGGGGTAACCGCCGCGTTAGGAGCTGCAGCCCGGGCTCCTGATGAGAAATCTACTACGAGGACACAATTGATCTATTACATCTCAATATAAATGGCACCCAGATTAAAACTGAAGAGCTGACTTGTCTTCTCCCTGACAACAATGCACATATTGCTTGTCTTCAGGAGACAAAATTGAATCAGAATATGAGATTCAATATAAAATGTTATACAACACTACGAAAGGTAGACCGGGAAAATTTGGAGGAGGACTTGCCCTTTCGATTAAAACTTCAGAAATCAAATTTAAGGAAATCGCCTATAATTAGAGTAAGCCTACAGAAAGCACGACAGAAGATCAGACAATAGAAATCCCAGATAAAACAATACCAAACCTAAATTTTCATCACCCCGATAATGCTAGCATCAATATAGGCCTGATAGAGACATTAAGTGAAGCGTCTTTGGATATCACAATCGTACTCTGTGATTTTAACGCCAAAGGTCCAACTTGGGGATCACCTGTCCAGGATAACAAAGGTCAGAAGGTTGAGGACATGCTAACCTAACTCTACCTTACACTGTTAAATAACGAAAAGAACAGGTCCAAGTCCACAGGAACAGAATCCGCAATAGGCATCACAGCGATAAATTACAACATCGCACCCACAACACAATGGAAAATCCTGAAAAGTGAAATCAGTGACCATAGACCAATTTTAACAACCCTAAACTTCAAAATTGAGAATGTTCAACAGAAAAAATAACATCGGAAAAAAATTCACAGAAAAGCTTGAAGAACTCTGCAACGAAGAATTAAATCACAGAACGATTGACAAAAACATGGACAAATTCTCTTCAAACATATCCAAAGCTGAAAAAGCATCGATACCTAGAGGTAGACGTAAAGACGTGTGAAAACCTTAGTGAAAGGCCCACAACATCGAGGCAATGATTGCAGAGAGAGACAATATCAATTAACTTCTTAAAACAAATAAAGCAGAAGAAAATATAAAGGAACTCATTGAAATTAGTCACAAAATAGAACAAGAAATTTGGATATTCAAAAAAGAAAAATGGGCATAATTCTGCGAAAAGTTGGATACAATAAAGGACAGCAATCACTGGAATATAATTAGATTGTTATAACACAATTAAAACCAACACTTATCTTCCAATATTTTAACCGATATGAATAGAACAGCGATAACGAACAAACAGATGGCTAATATATATATATATAATTGCTGAATATCTTTCAAGCACTTCCAGTCTCTATTATACGAATGAAGACAGACTCTAAAAATAATCTAAACAAGTTAGTTAAAACAAGCAAGAAACTACCATCAACAATATATTTTCTCGAGAGACTTCACACTGAATGAGCTAAACTCATCAATAGAAAAGTTAGATCCAAGAGGTCACCAGGAGATGATCTAATCTTTGGTCAAGTAATTAAACATTTTGGAGACAAAGCTAAAAATCAACTCCTACGAATACTGAACATTTCCTGGCAAACTGGTAAACTACCAAAGAATTGGAAGATATCAATTAAGTCCCAATACTGAAACCAAACAAAGATGCCAAGAAATGCAAGAACTATCGGCCAATTGCTCTCACCAGCATACTTTGTAAAATAACAGAACGAATTATCCATTCTAGGCTAATAGTCTGGCTCACTAACAATGTTAAAATAAACTTCTACCAAACTGCTTATAGACCCCGGCACTGTACAACTGATCAACTGTTCTACTTCTCCCAATCAATAATAGATTATTTCCAGGAAAAACCGCCAAAGAAGACAACGGCCGTATTCCTGGATATGACCTCACCTTTTGATCGAGTGTGAAGGAAGAAATTACTTGAAAGGCTGCACAACATCGGAGTAAAAATAAAAAATTTAATCTGTATTGCAGAATTCTTAAGGGGAAGAAGGATAAAGGTTCGGGTCAATGGAGCATTTTCCAAGGACCGAAGAACATGGGCTGGTGTACCTCAGGGATCTGTGCTCAGTCCTCTACTATTCTCGCTATATATTAACTGTTTTGTATGTGAATAGATGAAGATTATATGTGTTCTTTAAAGCCTCATTATGTAAAAATATATGTGTATATAATTAATAGGTAATCCCATAATATTATGTTCAAATCAATAAGCTTGAGGGATAAGTCTCTTTTAAATACATTTATTTCAAGCTTTCGGGCTCAACCGCCCTTCGACAGGAAAAATTATATTAGCTACTAAAGTTTTCGGATCTAATCTATATATACATTTGTGAGACGCCCGTGTCTCGAGTGTAATGCGAGGCTTGCCGCGGGAGGGGATGAGATCTTTGAAAAAGATGGCCGTTTAGCCCCTTGAAATATCGGAAATAAAAGATTATTTATTGAATCGCAGAGTTCATGATACCGAGGGTGGTTTGGTGTCTGCAGGGAATATTACATTGTAAATTTCAGGTAAATCAATTTTTCTATTGAGGCTATGGAATTTGCTTGATAGGATAGATTCAATGATTAGTCTTTGGTGTTTGTTGGCAATATTGGAATAGTGAATTTTCGGTGATGTAATGTTGAAGGAATGGCCATTATCATAGGTGCAGAATTCTTAAGGGGAAGAAGGATAAAGGTTCGGGTCAATGGAGCATTTTCCAAGGACCGAAGAACATGGGCTGGTGTACCTCAGGGATCTGTGCTCAGTCCTCTACTATTCTCGCTATATTTTAACTGTTTTGTATGTGAATAGATGAAGATTATTTGTGTTCTTTAAAGCCTCATTATGTAAAAATATATGTGTATATAATTAATAGGTAATCCCATAATATTATCAATATATTTCCATCATGCACCTACCTCTGTATCTCTTCTCCGAAACCAGATCATGAAACTCAATGAACCTAGCAGCACACCACGAAACGCTATTTACTCCATAGAATGTTTGAACTGCCCAAAAATCTACGTAGGCGAAACCGGGAGACATTTCAATATTAAAATTCATGAACACAAAAGAAATATTGATAACTTAGACCATAGATCCTTAATAGTACAGCACATAAACGAAACTGGCCATTCCTTCAACATTACATCACCGAAAATTCACTATTCCAATATTGCCAACAAACACCAAAGACTAATCATTGAATCTATCCTATCAAGCAAATTCCATAGCCTCAATAGAAAAATTGATTTACCTGAAATTTACAATGTAATATTCCCTGCAGCCACCAAACCCCCCTCGGTATCATGAACTCTGCGATTCAATAAATAATATTTTATTTCCGATATTTCAAGGGGCTAAACGGCCATCTTTTTCAAAGATCTCATACCCTCCCGCGGCAAGCCTCGCATTACACTCGAGACACGGGCGTCTCACAAATGTATATATAGATTAGATCCGAAAACTTTAGTAGCTAATATAATTTTTCCTGTCGAAGGGCGGTTGAGCCCGAAAGCTTGAAATAAATGTATTTAAAAGAGACTTATCCCTCAAGCTTATTGATTTGAACATAATATTATGGGATTACCTATTAATTGTTAGCCAAAGTTTTAGCATGAATCATATGTTTTCGGATAGAGATATCCACTATTATCTTCAGCAGATCCGGAAAAAGTCCATCCAGCTCACCAAATGGAGATGCCACCTTGCCTTCAATCGCAGGTGTGAAGAGTTAAATTTCATCCCACCGCCTCTGAGAATTAAGGACCCAGTGAAGAACCCATTCTCCTGCAAAGTAATCAAAGACACTCAAATGAAACTTTTAAGATGCAGAACACAGGGATGTTATTCTCATATCCGTATTCTTTCCAAAACCATCAAAGAATTAATTTGCCTCACCTCTCAAGTAGTGCCACCTCAGAGAATGTACGAGATGGTGACACATATCACTTCAGAAGTGCTTTCTTTAAAGACAGAGATTACGACCAAGCACCACAAAAAACTGGAACATTGGGCCCGCAAATATAACTGTCCAAAACTGAACCCACGGAACATAACAAGCGCTATAATGAACCTGTCGAATACCACCTTATCATTAGACGAAGAAATCTTATTAGCAAAAGGAATGAAATATAGAACAGTCCAGAAACCAGACCCCATTAGAATTATAAGTGGAATCGAATCAGCCATTACCAGACTCAATCTACAGGAAAGAAACATTATACGAAACAAAGTCACCAATTTAATAGTGTCACCTCCCAATCTCCCCCTTTACAACCCGCATGAACGGAAATTGTTGCAATACCTAAGCAACAAAAAAGAAATCGTCATCACCCAAGCAGACAAAGGAGGACAGACAGTTATCCTTAATCGATCAGACTATAACAGCAAAATGCTCAAAATCCTAGAAGACCGATCCGCTTTCCATCCCATATCCGAAAGTGATAAAAAATCTGCTTATAAATCATTCAAAAAAGAACTGAAAAGGATGAATACCGACCACAAGATCTCAGACGATGAACTTAAAGAATTCCTATCTAACCTGTCCAGCCCACACAATGAGCCCTATATTTATGGTCTCCCAAAAACACACAAACCTGAAACTCCCTTGCGTCCTATAGTGGCCTTTTTCTCTTCTCCAACAGCCCCTCTTTCCAGATTTATAGCCAACTTCCTAAAACCGTTCCTCCAATTACAGAATGACCCATTCCCCATATCCAACACCCAAACCTTTATAGGAGAAGTACTAAAGATCAAACCTGAATCTGACCGCATCATGGTGTCTTTTGATGTGCAAGCCTTATACCCCAGCCTTCCACATCCTCTGATCATAAGTGATACAATAGAACTTCTGCAGGAACAGCATATTGATACAGATATCATCCAAAAAATCACACAACTAATTTCCATATGTCTAGATAACTGCATATTCACATATAACTCCGAATCATTCAGGCAAGCAAAAGGGTCCCCAATGGAAAGCCCTCTATCGACCACAATTGCTGAGATCTCTATGCGCGCAATAGACCGAAGGATTACAGCCAATTTCCCCCATGATATATTCTTTTGGCGCAGGTACATCTTTTGCATTTGCACCACCACCAAAACCGATGACATCCTCTACAATCTAAACAATTATCACCCTGATCTTCACTTTACCGTTGAAAAAGAAACCAATAATACCCTTCCATTTCTCGACGTTAAAATCATCAGGCACCAACATGAATTGCACACCACCGTTTATTATAAACCATCCTTCCGTCCTAATTATGTTCAATACTCGTCCTTCTGTCCTATCAGTCACAAAATCAACACAGTCATTGCTCTATCAAAACGAGTCCATACCCACTGCTCCCTCCAGATGTACAAGAACCTCGAAACACAGAACATATTAGCTAACCTCAGGGACTGCGCATACCCGATATCCTTTATATTGCGACACTTTTATGACCCAACTAAAAAGACACAGTCTCCAATATACAGATCTATTTGCAATATGCCATATTCACCAT
This sequence comes from Cordylochernes scorpioides, assembly GCA_030710605.1. NCBI lineage: Eukaryota > Metazoa > Arthropoda > Arachnida > Pseudoscorpiones > Chernetidae > Cordylochernes > Cordylochernes scorpioides. Next base: position 85,358,840 of record CP092886.1, on the reverse strand, counting down.
TATCCTCCACAATAGCGACATTCTTATTGAAATTTGGAATCAAAACCTACTTCACCTGCGCACCTACCTCTGGATCCCTTCTCCGAAACCAGATCATGAAACTCAATGAACCTAGCAGCACACCACGAAACGCTATTTACTCCATAGAATGTTTGAAATGCCCAAAAATCTACGTAGGCGAAACCGGGAGACATGTCAATATTAGAATTCATGAACACAAAAGAAATATTGATAACTTAGACCATAGATCCTTAATAGTACAGCACATAAACGAAACTGGCCATTCCTTCAACATTACATCACCGAAAATTCACTATTCCAATATTGCCAACAAACACCAAAGACTAATCATTGAATCTATCCTATCAAGCAAATTCCATAGCCTCAATAGAAAAATTGATTTACCTGAAATTTACAATGTAATATTCCCTGCAGCCACCAAACCCCCCTCGGTATCATGAACTCTGCGATTCAATAAATAATCTTTTATTTCCGATATTTCAAGGGGCTAAACGGCCATCTTTTTCAAAGATATCATCCCCTCCCGCGGCAAGCCTCGCATTACACTCGAGACACGGGCGTCTCACAAATGTATATATAGATTATATCCGAAAACTTTAGTAGCTAATATAATTTTTCCTGTCAAAGGGCGGTTGAGCCCGAAAGCTTGAAATAAATGTATTTAAAAGAGACTTATCCCTCAAGCTTATTGATTTGAACATATGTGTATATAAATTGGACATTTTTGTTGGCCAAACGTGAAGAATTAGAGCTAAATAAAGAGTCATGGTCAAGTTCGAACTGTTGTACGTCTAATTACGACACAACAAAAGTGGCGACGAGGATGCGGGATCTACAGAGCCAGTAAAAAGCTTAGAATAACGTCGTTCTACGCAAGTATAACTACTACATCTTTGAAACTATCTGGACCAAGAAAAAAAAAAGGAGTAGAAAGATCAGCATTATAAGTTCAAAGTTAAGAGTACCTTTTAAATGCTATAGTCCAGTGGAGGATGCCTTCGATCTTTTTGTACACAAATTTGAAGCTTTCTTTATGGCGAACGATCTGAAGGAGGATAGTAAAGTGCCGATTTTTACCTTGCTACTAGATTCTGAAACTTTGAAACTGGGAAACGACTTTTTCTTCCCGGCCTAATGTAAGATAAACCCTATGATACTATCATTCAAATAATTAGGCTGCATTTGGATCCAAAGAAGAAAGTGATACCACCGCGAAGCAGATTTTTGAAGAAAATTCAACATAGAATTGAAACATTTAGCAATAAATTGTAATTTCGGCGATATGCTCGGAACCAAGTTGCGAGACCGTTTTGTGGCTGGAATCAAGTCGGAAAGCCTGCAAAAGAAGCTACTACAAGAGGACGACGATGTCACCCTTGATAAAGTTTTTGCAGTGGCGATTTCGTTCGAAATGGCGGAGATAAATACAAGAGAATTACAAGATAAATTAGTGGCCAAGATATCCCCTGTGAATGGAAAGGTTAAAAAGAGTGAGTACAATAATAGTACGGCGCAGGATAGGCCTTTCAGGCACAGTGGCAAAAGCAAAATAGTGTGTTATACGAGTAGATGTTATGAAAGACATTCACACGTGGCATCTGTTTTACCTCATAGAACAAAGACTTGTTTTAAAATGTAATAAACTGGGTTATTCAAGTAGGGTCTGCAAAGCTAATAAAAAAATGTGGGGATGTAAATTTGTACAAGAGGATTCTATATATTCTGTACGGGGCGAAACTGATGCCACAATAAATTAAACAGTAGATGATTATTCTTTGTGCTTTACAATAGAAATTCTAATTTCGGCGATATGCTCTGAACCAAGTTGCGATACCGTTTTGTGGCTGGAATCAAGTCGGAAAGCCTGCAAAAGAAGTTACTACAAGAGGACGACGATGTCACCCTTGATAAAGTTTTTGCAGTGGCGATTTCGTTCGAACTGGCGGAGATAAATACAAGAGAATTACAAGATAAATTAGTGGCCAAGATATCCCCTCTGAATGGAAAGGTTAAAAAGAGTGAGTACAATAATAGTACGGCGCAGCATAGGCCTTTCAGGCACAGTTAGATAAGAATTATTAGCAAGGTAAAAATTTATTTCCAACAAATTTAAGATTAAAATCCTTTTGTGGTAAATCAATAGAGATTATAGGTCAAAGAAAGTATTTTTTTGTAAACGAAGCCAACCAATATGGATTCGGTGGAATATTTAGGGTTTTAAATTGATAAATATGGACTCCATCCCTTAGAAAATAAAATTAAATCAGTGATAGAGGCGCCTGAACCTAAAATATGTTTTGAAATTGAGATATTTCATAGCACTCTTAATTTATTATTCTAGATTCATAAATAATATAGCAAACATTTTAGCGCCATTATATCAACTTTTGAATAAAAATTGTAGATGGAATTGGACGAAAGAACATCGAATGTTATTTTAAAAATGTAAATCATTATTAACTGATAAGTCTGTTTTGTTACACATTACGATGCAAACAAAGAATTGGTTCTGGCTTGTTACGCATCGAGCTATGGACTAGGCGTAATTCTAAGTCATATAAATGATATGAGGGACTAATGCCCTATAGCTTTTGCTTCTTGAACATTAACTGAAGCGGAAAAACGGTACTTTCAACTAGAAAACGAAGCGTTGAGCATAACTTATGGCGTTGAAAAATTCAGACAATACTTACTGGGAGGAAAATGTGTATTGGTCACAGACAACCGACCCTTAATTCATATACTTTCACCTCAGAAACCAATTCCCAATTGTGCAGCTTCCAGAATTAAAAGATGGTCCTTATAATTAGCTGCATTTAATTATACTGTGGAATTTCGAAAAAGTAGTGATAATTCGAATGTTGACGCATTGTCACGTCTTCCTTTAGAATCGAATGTCAGGGAGTCTCTTGATGAAGACCAGGTACTTCTCAGGAAGTTGAATGAGGTACCGTTCTCTTTTAGGGAGGTGGCATATGAGACGTCTCATGATAAAATACTGTCTATAGTATTAAGGAATGTTAGAGAGAAAAGGCAACTGGAAATTTTACAAGGGTACCGAGGGAAAATCCACTAGCTCCTTATTATAAGATCAAAGAGGAATTAAGTTTGGAGTTTGGTTGTCTTCAATGGCGTGAAAGAGTGGTAATTCCCCTAAAATTAAGATCTTTAATTTTAAATGAGGATTGTTAAAATGAAACATGAGGATTGTTAAAATGAAAATTATTGCCAGACGGTATTTTTTGGTGGTCAGGCATAGACAGTAACATCGAAGAGTTAACTAGATAATGTAGAGTATGCCAAGAATCGGCAAGCATGCCCCCGGCTACCCTCTCGGAATGGACTTGGCCCGAAAAACAGTAGCATCGACTTTATCTTGATCTAGCGGGTCCGTTCATGGGAAGAATGTTTTTGGTTCTCGTAGACGCATACTCAAAGTGGATAGAAATTTTTATCCTCAAAGATATTACCAGCAAAACGATTATAAGTTATCTTGGAGAAATTTTCGCCAGATTTGTATTGCCCGAATTTTTGGTTACAGTTAACGGAAGACAGTTTGTCTCCGGTGAATTCGAGCAATTTACCAAAGTGAATGGTATACAACACACTAAGACCAAACCGTATAATCCTAGTACAAATGGTTTAGCTGAAGGATATGTAAGAGAGTTTAAAAACTTTTTGAGAAAGAATTATGGGAAGGATTATTTAGAGACGAATCTACAAAGATTCCTATTTGCTTATAGAACATTCCCCTAAACTGTAATAAAGGAATTCCCCCGCGGAACTGCTATTAAGGAGAAGTTTGAGATCAATATTCTCGAATTTAATACAAAGATAGGAAATCCACGAGAGGAATTTCATGAGGACGTAAGAAGGCAGAAGCAGTTTACTACAGGTTGCGAGGTTTATTTCCGCAACTATGCAACTGGACCTAAATGGAAAAAAGGTACCATTTGAAATTATTGAGCTGTCATCACTACCTTATAAGTTGCGATGGCCTCGTGTATAAGAGGCATATCAAATAATTGCGACCTGTGAGAAAGAAACAAGTGGAGACAAGAAATTTGATACCTTCTCAAACGTCAGGAGAGAAGCCTGTAGGTGGAAGTCAGAAAGACGTGTGAAGAGGAGGTTCCAGAGGTTACATCAGGAAACAAGGAGGAGACTGCTGCTGTGCACGTGCCCTCTTGCACTTCTAGACCGGGGATTCCTGCTGTGCAAGTGCCCTCCTGCAGTCCTAAACCGGAGACTGCCGCTGTGAAGGTACCCGTTCGCAGTCCTAAACCTCAGAATGCTAGTAAATCCCTAGACTGACTGGAGTAATATTAAGGGAGGAGATGTGTTGTGTATGTGAATAGATGAATATTATTTGCATTCTTTAAAGTCTCATTATGTAAGAATATATGTGTATATAAATTGGACATTAATTGTTGTCCAAACGAAATGAATAAGAGCTAAAATAAGAGTCATGATCAAGTTTGAGTTGTTGCACGTCTAATTACGACACAACCTTAGCGACAACCATCCTTACCTCACTGAAGACACAAACATTGCCTGTTATGCAGATTATATAGCTATATGGCACACAAGTAGCAGTATAAAATATCAGAAAAAATACTGAACCCATCAATGAGAGGACTGGAGAAGTGGGCAATGAAACTCAAAATGACCATAAACCCAATAAAAACAAACCAATGCGTCTTCTCCACTGACAGGAAAAAAGGCATAAATATTACCCCAAAATAAGCATGAACAACCAAATAATTGATAAATTGAATCTCTAAAATACCTAGGTGTGATACTTGATGAGGAATTGCGATTTACAGAACACATAATTAGCACCTCAAATAGAGCTATCAGAAACCTAAACATTCTGAGAAGGCTATGTGGAACAAATTGGGGAGCAAAGCCCAAAATTTTCAGAACAACATATATCACCTTAATAAGGCCAATAATGAAATATTCAACACCTGTTTGAGCTCCCTCAAGTTCATCATTAAAAAGAAGACTAGACAGTGTTCAAGCAAAAGCGGCCAAATTAATCACTGGTTCTGTTTCAAATACCAACAATTAGAAAATTCAGAGAGAATGTGGTCTATACCTACTTGAAAGCAGAAGACAATTAAAAACAATAAAATTCACCAATAGCTTAAAAAGTAAAGAAACCGAACACATATTCCATAAAACCTATATAAAGTGGACACAAAAAGAAAGACTCAAAAGATCTTCAACACTTCAGTACGACAACAATATTAGAAAGGGCATAAATATGAAACATAATGAATTTCAAATTCAATAAGAACCAATATTTCCTACCCCATTGCCAGGAAATGTAATCATCAATCTTAACCTGAATGAACCCTGCAATAAAAAAGAGAACAAATACATACTTAAAAAGAAAAGACTTGACACAATTGGTTTATGCAATTAGAGAAATTATTCAACAGCATATACAGATGGATCATCAGACCTTACCCTGAGTAATGGAGGGGCCGGAATAAACATAATACTGCAAGATAGAAAACACATCAATATCAAAGAAGGAGAAGGAAATATATCGTCAAACTTCACTTGTGAACTGACAGCTATCTGGAAATATCTTTATTTATGCCTTAACCAACCATGCATGCAACAAGCAGAAGGAATTTTAATATAGAGCGACTCTATATCCGCTCTAGAAGCAATTCAGAAGGAAAATACTATAATCACACAGAAAATACACTCGTTACTTACCCAACTGGAATCAATGGAGAATAACTGCATTCTACAATGTATTCCTGCCCGTGTTGGGATCGGGGGTAATGAAATGGCATTTGAATTGCCAAAGGAAGCCAAAAAGTTTGCCAAAGGAAAGAAAACATGTCATTATTTGGCGCTAATGCTTTTGAAGAATACAAGATAATTAAACAAAATATAAGAAAAGATCAAAATATGAAATAAACTCTGAGAGAAAAATGACAAACCTATAACAAGACTTAGAACAAAACATTATAAAGGAATGACAATACATCCAGATGGCACAAGAACCTATAGAACATGCAACAACTGTCCTGGTCTGGAACTAACACGTACCCACATATTTTCATGCCCGCAGCCTTGCAGAAAATTGACATAGACCCAAAGCAGCACTTTTACATCCAAGATAGTGGACATTGCTGCTGCTGCTGTGATAGAGATGCTTGGAGACATCTGAGGCTCTTTATTGGACACGACAAAAAAAAAACAACGGCATTTCAGAGTAAAATAAATCATCAGAGATAGATAAATATTCTTCAAATTAATTAAAATAAATATAATCGATACTGAGAGAGAGTTGAATTAAAAAAATTAAAAAATTTATTGGCTTCGAAATTTAAATAGCTGAGAGGATTCCAACAAACCGCATCTGAATTATTAATTTTTTTGCTACATGTTTTAATTTGCATATACCTATTTTACATATCTCAGATTGTATTTAAAAATCGTTAACCATTTCTTCTAACTTTTGGCGAAATGGTGTTTTATTAATTTATCATTTGTTATTATTAGGGTTCTTTCCTTTTATTCAAAAAGGAAAAATACGTGTCGATCAGTTATATTTTTCAATTTATCAAACAATTTGTCCGTTGAATCTCTGGTAGAGCGCCATCTAGCGAATAAAATTGTAACTAAAATCAATTTCGAATATTTAATTATTTGCCATAAAAGTTCCATTGCATCCTGAACACAATGGTGTTTACCGCATTGCTCTAGCGCAAATATTCGCGGAGTTATTAATTTTTAAAGTTGTGCGGGTCTTTTGGATCACCCTGTATATAAAAAACTGTAAAGTAAGTTTAACTAAATTTTTAAAAAGGCTAAATCAAATTATCGCTATATTGCAGAAATATCTTGCACCTACACCAAAAGTAATTCCTGATAGATTTACAATTTTTATGAGAATGCAAGAAAATGAATATATTGCCGAATATATGACAGAATTTAGAAATTAGGCAAATGCATGTAAATTTGGAAATGCACTAAACGAAATGCTTAGAGATAAATTAGTAATTGGCGTTAAATCTGATAAATTACAACAAATATTATTGCAGGAAGGAGATGATGTGCGCCTAAATAGAATATGTGAAATCTTATGAAGTCGCAGAAAATGATTTATAGATGACTAGCGGACGTACCCGGCTTTGCCCGGGTTTTACCCGAGTAAAGGTTTGTCTAACGAACATTTGTTAAAACAATTCTATATAACTTATAAAAAAAGATATATTTTGATAATTTGAAACTCTCGTAAATTTGAATCTCTTGATAAAGTGATCATTTTTCCCGGTCCCTGTGTGCCGTGTCATCCTGAATTTTGTATTTCCTAATTTTCTACATTACAAAATCGTCGTTTTATCTAGTGAACATTTTTTCCCGGTCCCTTGAAAAATACTCGATAAGTTGAATAAAATCATGGTCGTTTATGGAAGAGGGACGAAGTTCCCGGAGGTCATCTTGGGCAAGCCCCCGCGAGGCTTTTTTCTTGTCTACTTGGCACAGCTGTGTCACCAACTCTGCCCCCGCGCGCCGGGACCTCTTGACCCCTCTGATTGGTCGGTGGGTACTTGGACTGTCCATCCGGCCGGCGGCCGGACGATTACATTCTCTCGACAGGGGGTGGGGTAGACCTAAGCCTATCTCCGTCGGAAGGTGGCACTGCTTGCGAGTTAAAGCTACAAATCTGCAAATAATTTAAAGGATATTCAAGATATTCAGGCAAATCAAAAAAATATAATAATATTAACATAATTCAAAATTCCAGCGAAAAAGATAATGCAAATATAATACAGTCAAATGATAATGGGAAAGGAGTAAATTTTAGCAAAATCGATTTATCGCAAGCCTATTTACAGCTGGATCTGGATGAAGCTTAAAGAGAAATAGCTGTGATTAATACACATAAAGGACTCTATAAAATGAACAAACTTCCTTACGGAATCGCTTCAGATTCAGCCATATGGCAGAGAATAATTAAGCAAATTCTATCAGGAATACCTAAAACTCGACGATATCCTGATAACGGGCGAAACAGAAACTGATCATTTGAATAATTTAGACTGTTTTGAATAGGTTCAATGAATACGGACTGAAGGCGAATAAAGAAAAATGCAAATTCTAACAAGAGAGTCTTGAATACTGTGGTCAAGTAATCGATCGAAATGGACTACACACAGCCGATGACAAAATAAGAGCCATTAATGATGCTCTAGAAACTCTCAATGCAACACAGCTACGAGCATTCATAGTTTTGTTACCTACTATCATAGATTTATTCGGAATGCTGCGGAGATCATGTCACCCATATACGATCTTCTAAAAAAGGGAACTAAATGGAATTGGTCACCGAGTTTCCGGAAAGCTTTCAAACTAGTAAAACATATCGTCTCTTCTGATCATATTTTGATGGCTTATGACCCTGAATTTCCCCTTCGTTTGTCGTGTGACTCGAGCAGCTATGGAATTGGGGCTGTGCTATCGCATGTTGATAACGAGGGAAATGAGCGACCTATTTATTTCATCTCCAGGACCTTATCACCAGATGAGAATAAGTAATTTCAGGTTGATAAGGAATGCTTGAGTATAATTTAGTCTTTAAAAAATTAAACAATTATGTATTTGGAAGAGAATTTACATTGGTAACAGATAATAAGCCACTACAATACATTCTCAATACTAAACGAGAAATGTCAACAAATATTTCTGCACGATTGCAGCGATGGTCTCTGATATTGTCTTCATACAATATCAGAATTGAGTACAAGAAGACTGGAGATCATGGTAACGCCGATGGTCTTTCAAGACTTCCACTTGAAGAATATGAAGAATTGGAGGAAAATGATGAATTATATTCCGTCCACCTGTTTCAACAGTTTGAAGAATGCCTCTAACATCAATGCATATCAGGCGAGATTCTAATAAATATTATTTTTTGAAAATGGTTTACCATAACTCACTGTACAGGTGGATGGAAAAACCATCGAATGCTGAATTGCTTCCCTTCTATCTTAGAAAAGAATAAATTACAGTGGAGCAAGGAATATTGCTTTTGGGAACGCGTGTAATCATTCCAAGAAAATTAGAGTAAATATGAAAAAATAATTACATCTAGGACATATGGGGGTAGTAAAAATAAAATCACTGGCCCGAAAATTTATCTGGTTGCCAGGGATGGACCGTGAAATTGATTAAATTGCAATAAGCTGCAAATAATGTGAGTTGAATAAACACACCAAAATCAGGTGTCCACAGATGGGAATCTGCTCCTACGCCCTGGTACTGAATTCATATGGATTTCGCAGGACCATTCATGAACAATATGTTTTTGATCATTTTATACGGCTATTCTAAATGGCCGGAGGTTATAGCGATGAATTCCACAACAACTCAAAATACCATCAAAGTTCTAAGGAGATTTTATCACTTTACGGGATCCCAGAACAAGTTGTAACTGATAATGGCTCACAATTTGTTTCGAATGAAATGAATTCTTTTTCAAATCAAAAATGAACACACACACAGCACCTAAAATCTACCCAGTTATCAATAGTTTGTCCGAACGTTTCGTACAAACTTTAAAAAGATATCTTAGAAGTATGAAAAATGAAAGATTAAATAACTTCCTATTCACCTACCGATCAGTGCCGCAGTCGATCACAAAGGAGGGCCGGGCGTGTTATATTTCTGAAAATAATATCAAAAAGTAGATGGAATCTTTTGAGACCAAATTTTGAAAGCAAAGACAAATTAGGAAAGTAAACATTTCGAGAATTCGAGGTAAACGAGGATGTTTTAGTTAGATATCATTTTGGTCCAAATAGATCGATCGAGGGAGAAATCACAAAAAAATCTGGGAAAATGCTTTTACAGGATTCTGCTAAGGGATAAGAGAGTATTTATAATATGATGCACCAGCGCGCCATCTGCTATCAAAATTCGAAACTATTTAAACGCGCAATATTCTTTTCTGAAATTGAACAATTTCTACTGCCCTTACTGCAAAGGAAAGGGCCTGGCTCATCACTGTGTAATTCTAATAATTTCAAAAATGTGTGCCATTCGAGTGATTGTTTTTTAGTTTGTGGATCAAAAAGAAAGCACCCTGTTTCATTACCAGTTATTATCGTTTTAAAAAAATTAGAATTATTATTTTCAGTTTCAATTGAATCTTTGAAAATTGATAATCTGGTTTATCTTTAGTGATCTGTTAAATTTCTTGGGACGAAATAACCACAAAGTTTTTTCATGTTTAAATGTTTACCAATAATATTTTGGCAACTAACAAACGAAATTCCAAGTATTTCTGATATATTTTCAATAGTGATTATTTCTATCAGCAACAATTAAATCACGTACCTGTCCAATATTGCGATCTGTTGTTGACGTCAATGGCCGACCTGACCTTGAATCATCTGCGATGCTCTTACGGCCATCTTTAAAACGTTTATACCAGAAATATATTTGCGTTCGTGACAATCTTTCGTCTTCATAAGCTTCTCTTATTGATGCTAATGTCTCTGTGAAATAAATTTTTAATTTTACAAAAAATATGATATTTTCCTTTACTCAAATGATGTGATTGCAGAAACCGACGCGAGCTAAATATTTACAACAAAAATATGCCTAAAATGAAAACTACGCATGCGAATTTACTAGCGTTGCTAAATTTAATTAGAGTTTAGGCTTTTTTATTTACAGTAATAATGTATAGTGTCAAAGCACATTGTGCTGATAGATATTATAGATAAATATCTATGTTTTAGTCTTGTGATCATTGACTGTGCCAATGTTGTTTCATATACTCTAAAGTAAAAGTCAATCTTATTTTTTTAGTTGTTTGATGATTGTATAATCATTATAACAGAGAGAGAGAGAGAGAGATATTTATTTCAATCAATTACCAAGGAATTTAGTACTACTACTTAAACATTAATCTAATGATGAATGAAAGTAATATTCATTTAACTATCAAGACTTTAAGAGAGTTTGATCAATAATTTAATTTTAACTTATGTCTTATAATCAAATGAAAATTGATTTAAAGCTGACAGTGATTTCATGTAAAGACATTTACTGTAAACCTCCAATGATAAGACACCTCAAATAGAGAATATTCATAGTTAGAAATTCCCAATAGAAATAAGTAGAAGTTTTCAAGGGCATAAAATCTCCATTTTCAAACCCATCATGGTTGTGAAATTCTTTTTTTTCCCCTCGTTTGTAAGCCTTTCTTCACACAAATATAAAACCCTTAAAATCAAATAAATTACAAGTTTGATTTAAGATATAATAATGACATACCTTTTAGATAATTATGTGTTGTCTTCAATATATAATGTTGCATTGTTTAAATTTTATTTATATTTTTGGCGGTAATTAGTAAGTATAAATCCGTGGTCAAATTTTATAAACTAAATTATTTTCAATAAATGAATCAATAAAAATGTAAAAGTAATAAATTTTTAAAATTGAAATTGTTAAAGAATTTAAAGAATTTTATTTATATTATTATAATTTATTTTTGTCTAAATAAAAATTATAACAATTAAAACGAAAATTCTAGGATTGAAAATCTTTGTTTATATATATTATTACGAAGGTATTTTCTGATTGATTGTATAGTGAATTGTCGTATTAATTTTTTTCTCTATCCATTGTTTAAAAAATCTTTGTTTAAATTATTAATGACATTTATAAAGTTGTTTTTAGTGTTAATTATTCTATAAGTTCTAAGAAATTGTCCAAAATATATACCTCTGGTGTAATTTTTTCATATATTTGATGCTGATATTTGATTATATTAAATTTAAAGTCATTTTTTATTATTATAGACTAGACGAATGACCCGGGCAACGCCCGGGGTTTACCCGTGTGCGAATATATTTTATAAACGTTGTCTTGGGTGGTCGCTATTGACAGGTGGATGTATCATACAGCTGATAACAGGGTTGCCTAGAGTGGCCGCTTTAGACAGGGTGGTCTGTGTAGACAGGTGGATGTATCACACAGCTGATAACAGGGTTGCCCAGAGTGGCCGCTATAGACAGGGTGGTCTGTAAAGACAGGTGGATGTATCACACAGCTGTTAACAGGGTTGCCCAGAGTGGCCGCTATAGACAGGGTGGTCTGTATAGACAGGTGGATGTATCACACAGCTGATAACAGGGTTGCCCAGAGTGGCCGCTATAGACAGGGTGGTCTGTGTAGACAGGTGGATGTATCACACAGCTGATAACAGGGTTGCCCAGAGTGGCCGCTATAGACAGGGTGGTCTGTGTAGACAGGTGGATGTATCACACAGCTGATAACAGGGTTGTCTAAGGTGACCGCTATAGACAGGGTGGTCTGTATAGACAGGTGGATGTAACACACTGCTGATAACAGGGTTGTCTAGAATGGCCGCTATAGACAGGTGTATGTATCACACAGCTGATAACAGGGTTGTCTAGAGTGGTCGCTATAGACAGGGTGGTCTGTATAGACAGGTGGATGTATCACACAGCTGATAACAGGGTTGTCTAGAGTGGTCGCTATAGACAGGGTGGTGGTCGCTATTGACAGGGTGGTCTGTATAGACAGGTGGATGTATCACACAGCTGATAACAGGGTTGTCTAGAGTGGTCGCTATAGACAGGGTGGTGGTCGCTATTGACAGGGTGGTCTGTATAGACAGGTGGATGTATCCCACAGCTGATAACAGGGTTGTCTAGAGTGGTCGCTATAGACAGGGTGGTCTGTATAGACAGGTGGATGTATCACACAGCTGATAACAGGGTTGTCTAGAGTGGTCGCTATAGACAGGGTGGTCTGTATAGACAGGCGGATGCATCACACAGCTGATAACAGGGTTGTCTAGAGTGGTCGCTATAGACAGGGTGGTCTGTGTAGACAGGTGGATGTATCACACAGCTGATAACAAGGTTGCCTAGAGTGTCCGCTATAGACAGGGTGGTCTGTATAGACAGGTGGATGTATCACACAGCTGATAACAGGGTTGCCTAGAGTGGCCGCTTTAGACAGGGTGGTCTGTGTAGACAGGTGGATGTATCTCACAGCTGATAACAGGGTTGCCCAGAGTGGCCGCTATAGACAGGGTGGTCTGTATAGACAGGTGGATGTATCACACAGCTGATAACAGGGTTGCCCAGAGTGGCCGCTATAGACAGGGTGGTCTGTATAGACGGGTGGATGTATCACACAGCTGATAACAGGGTTGCCCAGAGTGGCCGCTATAGACAGGGTGGTCTGTGTAGACAGGTGGATGTATCACACAGCTGATAACAGGGTTGTCTAAGGTGACCGCTATAGACAGGGTGGTCTGTATAGACAGGTGGATGTAACACACTGCTGATAACAGGGTTGTCCAGAGGGGGGCGGGCAGGGAGGTCACGTGTTTGCTGGCAGCCAATGGGCGCGCATTCTATCCGTGAGCTTCAGACAAACAGACAGAATAAGGCAAATATATAAATAGATATTAATAGTTTTGGTAATAAGATCTATTTGAAGGTCTAAAAAGTGAACTTTTTTGTTATATTTGGTAGTTTCGTTACTTTTTAAATTTAAATATTTAGGGTAGATAGAATTAATAGATGATTGAAAGTTGTTATTATTGAATATTATTATATTGTCACGGTAGTGATAACGAGTATAACAAAAGTTTAAGTAAAAATAATTTATTTATAAAATGCCAAACTATTTATAAAAATTATTTACAAGTAATAATATACAAGAATGGTAAGGGGTGTTGACTATGCAAATATTAATGATGATATACCACAGAATATTTAAAATAATTATTCAGTGACATTGCCCCCTTCCTAGATGAACAGCGTCCCGCTGTAATTATCACTTGAACAGATCAGCTTGGTCCTCAGGGTCATGGTAGGGTTTCATTCTCAGTACATGGACCAGGTCTCTTGTTTTGCGTCTCCTGGTTGGTTGGTCCACAGGTTCAACTTCGAAGGTCACGTCAGAGAGTTTCCGAGTAACCCTGTATGGCCCGAAGTACCTTTTCATCAGTTTTTCTGAGAGTCCCACCTTTCTTATCGGGATGAAAATCCATACCTGGTCACCGACGTTGTAATCCATTGCCTCGTGCTTTGAGTCATATCTGGCCTTGTCCTTTTCTTGGGCTTTCAAGGTTTCTAATCTTGCTAGCTGCCTAGTTTCTTCGACTCGCGAGGCAATCTTCTGACTGTAATCCTCTTGGAGATCTTCATGCGGGTTTGGGAAAAGAGTGTCTACAGTTGTTTCGGCTTCGCGTCCATGAATCAGTTTAAAAGGGGTAAAACCTGTCGTATCTTGTTTTGCCGTGTTGTAGGCGAACGTGACGTAGGGCAGGATTACGTCCCAGTCCTTCTGTTCAACACTTACATACATAGCGATCATGTTGGCTAAGGTTTTGTTTAACCTCTCCGTCAGTCCATTCGTCTGGGGATGATACGCTGTCGTGAACCGATGTATCGACGAGCATTGATTGGTGAGTTCCGCAATCAACTTGGATTGAAATACTCATCCTCGGTCCGTGATGATTTCTCTGGGGGCTGCGTGCTTGAGAACAACATCTTCCATTAAGAACTTGGCTGCTTCTTTTGCTTCCCCTGTGGGTAAGGCTTTAGTAACGGCAAATCGAGTAAGATAGTCGGTACAGACTATGATCCATTTATTACCATTATCAGACTTGGGAAATCTTCCAAGGAGGTCCATTCCAACTCTCTGAAAAGGGGAGGTTGCAGGAGGTATGGCCTTAAGTAGTCCGGGTGGCTTTTGAGTTGATTGTTTCTTTCTTTGGCACTCTTTACAATGAGCGACATACTTCCGTATGTCCCGGAGAAGTCCTGGCCAGAAATATTTATTTTTAACTCTCTCATATGTCTTCGAAAATCCAAGATGACCTGCTGTGGGAGCGTCGTGTAAACTTTTCAGTAGTTCTAAGCGTAAGTGCTTGGGAATAACTAAAAGGTGTTGGTTTCCCAGGGGGTCGAAATTCTTTTTGTATAAGGTTCCTTTTAACATTTCATATCCTTTCGATTCGGCACCAAATCTTTCTGTTTCCTCTATCAATTTACAAATTTTAGGGTCTTTTCTTTGTTCAGCCTCGAAGCACGTCAGAGCAGTTATTGAGGGTATATCATCATCCTCATCATTGTATGCTTCTTCCGATTCAAGTTGGAGAGGATTTCGAGAAAGACAGTCGGCATCTTGGTGTTTGCGTCCACTTTTATAAACAACCGTTACATTGTATTCTTGGAGTTTTAAAGCCCATCTTGCTAGTCTTCCTGTCGGGTCCTTCAGATTAGATAACCAGCAAAGAGCGTGGTGGTCAGTGACGATGACAAACTCACGACCAAAAAGGTACGGTCGAAATTTGTTGATGGCCCATATTGCGGCCAAGCATTCTCTTTCCGTTGTTGAGTAATTCTTCTCCGCCTTAGATAAAGTTCTTGAAGCATAACCAACTGGCCGCTCTTTCCCATCGTTGATCTGTACGAGGACAGCTCCAATTCCATAACCGCTGGCGTCAGTATGAAGCTCGGTTGGCAGTTGTTCTTCGAAATAGGCAAGAACAGGTTCAGACATCAATGCTTTTTTCAAGGAATCAAAAGCATCCTGTTGGTCAGAGTTCCACATGAATTTATTATCTTTTTTGAGGACTTCGTGTAAAGGAGCAGCTTTCTCAGCAAAATTTTCGATAAATCTACGATAATAGGAACATAGGCCAATGAAGCTTCTCACATCTGTTATAGATTTTGGGGTTGGAAACTTGGCGATAGCTTCAATTTTTTCTGGATCGGGATAAATACCTTTACTATCGACGAGGTGTCCAAACGCTCTGATTCGTTTGGTTCCGAAAAGGCACTTTTTTGGGTTGAGGCGTAGCTCGGCCTTGTCGAGACATTGTAGTATGATTTCAAGCCGGTGTAAATGTTCGTTGAACGATTTGGAATACACCACGATGTCGTCTAAATAACAGAGGGCCATCGTCCATTTCAGGCCTTTCAATATCTTGTCCATCATGCGCTCGAATGTTGCAGGGGCATTGCACAGGCCAAAGGGCATGACTAGGAATTCGTAGAGTCCGTCAGGGGTGATAAAGGCAGTTTTTTCTCTATCTGCTTCGTCGACTTCTATTTGCCAATATCCTGAACGAAGGTCCATTGATGAATAAAATTTGGCTCCTTTCAGGGAGTCAAGTGTATCATCGATTCGGGGTAGTGGGTAAACGTCTTTTTTAGTAACTTTGTTTAGTCGTCTGTAATCCACACAGAAACGCCAGTTACCATCCTTCTTCTTCACTAAAATAACCGGCGATGACCATGGACTTTCTGAGTGACGTATAATCCCGGCGTCTAGCATTTTGTCCACTTCCGTTTGGATTGTTTGGCGTTCTGTAGGGGAGACTCGATATGGTCTATGCTTAATAGGCTGATGGTTTCCAGTTTCAATTTTATGTTTGGCTAATGAAGTTTGCTTTACAGATTCATTATTTTTATCAAATATTTTATCATATCGTTTTAAAATTGATAAGATTTGAGACTGCTGCTCTTCTGATAAATCATCACTAATTAAATTTTGTAAAAATTTAAAGTCACTTTTATCAGCATGACTGGCATGATTCGCATTTTTCACCTCCATATTAGATTCAGAACAGTCTGAAATAGCCGTCAAGTTATTTTCTTTAACCCTTTGAATTTTTCCTAGGCACATTCCCTTAGGGACTATTTGAGCTGTGGTGCTAGAATTTACGATCCAAAGTTTTCCTTTATTATGGGAAAGCCTGAATAATGCACAGGGAAGTGTTAACCCTTTTCCTATTAATACCTTTTTCGAAGGTTCAAAAAGTACCTGATTTTGCCCATTAAGCTCTTCACTCATAACATTTATTAGTTTGGTAGATTCGGCTGGGATTACGACGCTTCTGCTAGCCACTACCTTTCCCATGGAAGCTGGTGAATTTAGTACATCTTTGGCCTCTTCCAATCTGATTTCGGCGCGTCCACAATCAATCACGGCATTTGATGCCTCTAGGAAATCAATCCGAGGATAATACTTGGGTTACTATTAGGGAGGACGATAAACTCAAGCGGATGTTCCAATCCATTGATGCTCAAGCTGATTGTGCATCGGCCGATCGATGTAACATTCTTGCCATCAGCAACTTTCAGAGTCATTCCGCTATCTTTGAACATGGTCTTTTTTAATTGTCGTCTTAATCCATCAGAGATAACTGAAAAAGAGGAACCTGAATCGACCAGAGCAGAAAATGCAATGTCATCAATGATGATTTCGACATAATTTTGTTGTAATTTAGCGGCTGTCGACGATGGAGGGTTTTTCACACCCGCGGCTTCCCCCTCGAAAGAAGACGCGACGCTTAGTTTTTTTCTAGATTGTAGCGGCGTGGGGATTGGCTTGTATGGCGGCCTGGGGAAATGGACTGGCGTCTTGGGGATCTTCCTCTGTTTGGATACGGCGATTGTCTGCGGTAGGTTTGGCTTCTCATGGCTTGGTGGTTACCCATTTGAGGTTCTTGGGTGCTTGGTGCATGTCCTTCGGGTCTCTGCGTCCATTGTCGGCGTTCTCTACAATATCGCTTAACATGGCCTGGGCGGCCGCAATTAAAACATATTGGGATGTTGTCATGCGTCCTCCATTCATCCGTTCTTCGTTGTGGTGGAGTCTGGTTATATATGGGCGTTTGGGTAGGGTACTGACGTCGTGGAACCTGGTTGAATGTACGTGTTTGGTTGGGGTACGACTGTCGTGGCGGAGGCCTTTGAATAGGCTTCGAAATTGCAGCTACGTTTTTTTCAATCTCTTCTCGGATAATTTCTTTCAGAGAAGATGGTTCAGGGGTAGTTGACTCCGGATTTAGTGCGCGATGAACTTCTTCACGCACGATGCGTCGGATTAAGTCTTCCATTGATTCAGAGTCTGCTGAATCGATGGCGGCAACATTTGGTAGTCTGTCAAAAACTACACGTTTTTTTACACGTTTTTTATTTGAAGCCTCGATTTTTCGGCACCATTTGATGAACTCATCGATACTTGCAATGTCTAAAATGATGATTGACTGATATATCTCCTCCGATATTCCTTTCGTCAAGTGTGCAACTATTTCATTTTCCATCATAGCCGGATTCACTTCTCTGCACAGATGGAGAACATCTTGAATGTAAGAATCACTGGTCTCCTCCTTCCCCTGAGCTCGAGTTTTGAGGTTCTCTGCGAGTTGATCTTTTTGGGTGACATGATGTCCGAAATTCTGAGAAAACATTTTCACAAAAATATCCCATGAATTAATTATCTCTTCAACATTTTCGTACCATCTGTGCGCTGTTCCTTGGAGGAAAAAATAAACATTTGCGAGGCACATTGAATCATCCCAGCAGTTGTAGCGAGCGACGCGATGGAATTCTTTCAACCATTTTTCTGGATTCTGGTTGCGTTCTCCAGTAAAAATAGAAGGGTTTCTAAAAGGTTGAAAATGGTACTCACCCATTTTTGTCTGTGTCTCTTGCTTGATCATAGCGATGTTTTCTTGAGGTTCTAGTCCTTGTAGTCTTCGGCTTCTTCTAACGGCTTGGGCGTCGAGAGAATATTCCAGCTTCTCCACCAGTTGTCACGGTAGTGATAACGAGTATAACAAAAGTTTAAGTAAAAATAATTTATTTATAAAATGCCAAACTATTTATAAAAATTATTTACAAGTAATAATATACAAGAATGGTAAGGGGTGTTGACTATGCAAATATTAATGATGATATACCACAGAATATTTAAAATAATTATTCAGTGACAATATCATATACGATCTAAATATGAACCATTTTACCTTATGTTGGTTGAAAAATTCCCTTTCATAATAAAATAGTAGTAGGTTGGCTAGTAAAGGATTTGAAGAGGTACTCCTTCTTTTTGTACGTAAATCTTGTTTTTAATTTCGATATAGTTAAATTTTAAAAAGGTGTCTAGGAGGTTTGTTGCTTTTGATAGGTTTATAGGTATAGTTTCATAAAAATTATGAATTACAGGTATGTTATAAGTTTTATCATTGATGAACTCCAAAAGCAGTTGTGTAATTATATTTCTAAGATCTTCCAAATTAAATTTGGAGTATAGATCTTCAAAATCAAATGTGTAAACTGATTTTAAATTGTTTATATTGTCATTGATGAAACTTATGACTCTTTCGTTTGAATCTATAAAATTATAGTTGTGTTTATTAATATTTTTGTGTTATAAATTTTAAAGTTGAAGCAAATTGTAAATCAATATTCTGTATGTTAGAGTTAATACCTGAAGTTATAGTTCTAAAAGCTGTTGGTGTTTTGTGTATTTTCGGTATGTTGTATATGTTAGGTATTTTTGTGTTCTTATAAGTTTTGTGTATGCTTAAAGATTTTTCTTCTTTTTCAATTTCTTTTTTAATCTTATTTGTATTTGAGTTAGTTAATTTGTATTTATTAATATTATTTATTTCTCCCATTATAATATCATGGTATAAGTTTTTACAGGTGAGTGCAAAATTGTTGTAACTTTTGTCAATTGGAGTTATAATATAATGATTTTGGATTTCAAGGATTTTTTCCTTTAAGTTATTAATGTCTAGTGTAGAGGGTTTAATGTATTTAAGAGTGTTTTGTTGTAGTACTCTTTGATGTTCTTTGAAATTTCATTTTTCCAATTTAAAAAGTATATTCAGGTAGTTTGTATTTTATGCTAGTTTTGTTGATAAATAAATCTAAATCTTGAATAATTGATTTGATAGTGTTATTGTATGTATGTTTAATAGGTGGAATGTATTTATAGCCATTGTTTAGTAAAATTTAGTAAAGTTACTAGATAGTATGTGATACCTTTGTGTTTATATTAATTGTCGAACGTATGACAATTACATTTGTGTTTTTTAAATTTTTGTAAGTTTGCTATAAATGTGTTATAATTTCATAATCTACTGCCTAAATTTTTGTTGTATTTCCATTTGTTTGGAAAGTTAAATTTTGTATAGGAAATAGGTAATTAATTTTGTTGTTGTTGAGTATGTTGTTAAATTTGATGTGTTCAAATAAGTTATTATTAAATTTAATAATGACCTTTGTGTATTGTTTGTGTTTTGTGTAATTCTGAATTTATGTATTGTGTTGTATATGTGTTGTTAATTTTGATGTAGTTTAGTAGGTTTATGAATTTTTGATTGTTTAGTTCAAATAATGGTTTTATAAATTTTTGTGTGAAGTTGCTAGTATATTCTTGTTTGATATCTAAAATCTTATCAAATTGTACAAAACCTATTTTGTTAATGGTTTAACTCTGTGTTGTGTGTGTGTTTTAATGTTTTTTTTTTATATTCAGCTAATTTCATAAATAGATTTTTTATGTTGAGGTGTTGCGTAGGTGTGGTTAAGTTCATCATTTAATCCATAAGGGTAAAGTGTGTTGTGTTCTAATATGTTTTTGTTTTCTAGTAGTAATCTTTGTTTTTTGTTCTCTCTCTCTGACATGTATCTAGTATTTCAATGTTGTAATTGTTGAATGTGTGTGTGTTGTTGTGGTGTTTCATATAAGTGTTGCCTATTGGATTTTTTGAATGGTTTCTATGTAAGTTTATTCTAAGGTTTAATGGATTGCATGTTTGACCTATATAACTAAATTACATATGTTACATGTTAATTTATAAATATTGTTTTTCACTTTACAACTAGGTGTTTGAAAGTTATCATGGTTCTTAAAGTTGGGGCAAGTTAGACATTTCTTATTCGTACATTTGTTAACGATTTTAATACGCATTAAAAGGGGTGCTAACCCAATTAATGGTTTGGTTTTTATTCTTTATATTAAAAAATAAAAGTAAAAACCTATAAAGTTATCGTACAACAACGAGTTCCTTCAACTCTATTATTTTTTTACAATTTTGAACCCTAAATGTATGATTTTGAAGTTTACGTTTTAAAGAGAATATATAAATATCTTAGTTTATATATATAAATATATAAATTGTATTATGTCATAGAGCAAGCTCATATGAACAAATTATAAAAAAGGTTTTATTATATTTTTCAAGGAAAGTTATAGAAAATATCGATGTTGATTTAAGAGTATAATGTCGAATTGATAGTATAATGTCAATATAGCAAGTTATTACTGAATGAATAAGTATAATTGAATATAATTTATATGAGAAGTAGTTGTAAATTAATGATGATTAAAACAAATTATTAAATATTATTATTTGGGTATCAAAAAGGTTTTAAATATTTATGTAACAATATAGGGCTATAACAAGTTCACGCTTTTTACTTCGGTCTTTACACGTCATATAGGCAAAACAGAAAAAAAAAGGTAGAATTTAAGATATTAGAGTAGGAAAAAGAGTAAAGACAGAACCATGTAATCTTTTTATCAAACAATTTAAATTTATTAAGAGAGAAAATTTTTAAATATTTTTTTTAAGTAATATTTTGTGTAATTTTATATATTTTTTTTATTTAAAAAGTAACGAAACTACAAAATATAACATAAAAGTTCACTTATTAGATCTTCAAATAGATCTTACTACCAAAACTATTAATATCTATAATAAAAAAAGACTTTAAATTTTATATAATCAAATATAATCTATCAACATATCTATATATATATAAATGAATTTTACACAAATAAATTTTAACGATAGAGGGCAATAAAATTTAATATAAATGAATGTTTGTTGGTCCGTCCGTAAGTGATAATCTTCTACATCGCTCAACCGATCGTGATGAAACTTTGGGAAGTTGTTTAGTATACTACCGGGATGGTTTCTGGCTAATTACTCTTTAGAAATAACCTCTCGTTGCATTTTTATTTACAATAAAACGTAAATTCACTCGCAATCAGCGCCCCCTCGCGGCAGGCGTATGGCCTGAAATAGACTCGCATGAGCTTATTTGTAACGTCAGGCTTAGCCTATAGGTTAGGTACACAGCTTCGTACCCCCCACAACCTAGGTTCGAGGCTCAGCGTGGGTGTTTTTTTTTCATTTCTTTTATATTATTGTAGCAAATTATTAAAAATATTATTTTATTTAAAATGTAAGCTTTTTAAAATAAAAATTAACATAAACAATTTTTAAATAATATTTATAACAAACCTAGGTTCGAGGCTTAGCGTGGGTGTCTTTTTTTATTTTCATTTCTTTTATATTATTGTAGCAAAGTCTTTTTTTACAGCATTATTATATTTTAATTGGTTTATTTTAAATATGTTTGTTATGAAGGCTCTATATAATACTATTTAGAGCACATTTTACATTTTAAACACCTAAGCACCCCTCTTTTTAATATTGTAGCAAAGTATTAAAAGTATTATTTTATTTTAGATGTTTGCCATGAAACTTTGGGAAGTTGTTTAGTATACTACCGAGACGATTTCTGGCGAATTATTTTAAAATAATATTTATAAGAATAATTATAGCAAATTTTAAGACAATTTTTTTAAATTCTGTGTTTGTGCATATATAAATATTTTACAAAAATTGTGAGAACGTTCTATTAGAATATCTCAAAAACAAAAAACAATACATATAAACAAGTTCACTGACATTTATTAATGCAGTGATTATAATGGGCTATATTATATATATAATACAATATAACGCGGCTGACGATTGTAAAACGAAAATTGAAATTATACCGCGAATGTTTCTTTTATAAAAATCGAAATTTATTTTCAAAGAGAAATAACGACATTTCTAACTTTGAGGATGAGGTATGGAAAGGTGAAACATGAAGAGTAAGGCGAACGGAAAAATAAAAAGTGTCCAGGGGCGGGAATATATATAAATCACTTTCAAATTTTAACGTAACGTTCTATTCTCAATCCCGTAGGGCTTTAGATCGGCTAAAACATTTTTATCTTTATAAGTGAATATTAACTTTACTGTACTGAATATTTTGTATAATATTAATTTAACATACACTGCGTGACATTGAAAATGGAACACCAAGAAATAGTGGCCAGAAAATTATGCAAATTTCAGGGTAGACGCGCCTAACCGAGTTATGCAAATGATGTAAAATGCGCAGCTCTCTTGCGCACATGGAGTAAGATATAAGGGAAGGAACTTGCAGAAAGGACAGTATTCGTGTCGTTATTTCTTCAAGGAAAATCATTGTAGAAATTTTGTTCTTGTGTCAAAAGACACGTGTAATAACAGAGAATGCCAGGTCATCGTAAATGGAGGCAGTTCAAGCAGACAGACGCTTTCACGAGGGGCATGGTGATCGGACTGAAAAGGGCAGGTTGGTCCATACGTCAAATCGCAGCTGATACACACCTTGGTGCGTCCACGGTGCACCGACTGTGGAGAAGATGGTTGGAACAAGGAAATGTGGCAATTTATAGGAGTGTCGGTGCAACCAGAGTGACGTCAGCACGTGTGGATCTGCGTATCCTTCGACAAGCAGTGGCGGCCCCACAAGCCACTTGTACCGCCATCCTGCAACATGTGCAAGACACCCTAGATCATTCCATCTCGACCAGAACCATTTCCCGTCGATTGGTTGCTAATGGCTTGCACTCATGCCATCCGCTAAGAAGACTGCCATTGACCCCACCGAATAGGCGCCAACGTTTGGAATGGTGCCGGGCTAGATCGACGTGGATGACGGAATGGCACAGGGTCGTGTTCTCAGATGAGTCGCGTTTCTGCTTGTCCAGTGATAGTCGCCGTGTACGCGTGTGGCGTCGACGTGGAGAAAGGTCCAATCCGGCAGCAATTGTGTAACGCCCCACCGTGCGACAACGTGGAATCATGGTTTGGGGCGCAATCGCGTATGATTCCAGGTCACCTTTACTTCGTATTCAGGGCACTATGACGGCCCAACGATACGTTGATGATGTGCTGCGACCGGTTACACTCCCCTACCTTCAGGGGGTACCCAATGCCCTTTATCAGCAGGATAACGCCCGACCGCACACTGCTCGCATTAGCCAACAAGCTCTGCAAGATGTACAGATGCTTCCCTGGCCACCGTACTCTCCTGATCTCTCACCAATCGAGCACGTCTGGGACATCATTGGACGCCGTTTGCATGCCTTGCCACAGCCGCGTTCAGAAGACGAACTGTGGCAAATGGCTGAGAGGGAATGGAGAGCCATCCCTCAGGACGCCATCCGTACTCTGATTGACTCTCTACCTAGACGTGTTGCTGCGTGCCTCGCCGTCCGCGGTGGTCCTACTTGCTACTAAGCCGACGCCGTTCTCGCTCTGTATTATGACTATAATTTTGAAATAAAGATCACTTATTGTTCGTCCCTGTCTCTCTCTGTCTGCCGAGTTTCATCACTTTCTGGCCACTATTTCTTGGTGTTCCATTTTCAATGTCACGCAGTGTATTACAACTTAGCCACAGCAACGCGTGGCCGGGTTCGCTAGTAATATATAAAAAATTGCACCAGAGGTATATATTTTGGACAATACCTTAGAACTTATACAATAATTAACACTAAAACAACTTTATAAATACCATTAATAATTTAAACAAATATTTTTTAAACAATGGATACAGCAAAAAATTAATACGACAATTTAATATGCAATCAATCAGAAAATACCTTCGTTATAATAAATATAAACAATGATTTTCAATCCTAGACTCTTCGTTTTAATTGTTATAATTTTTATTTAGACGAAAATAAATAATAATAATATGAATAAAATTCTCTAAATTCTTTAACAATTTCAATTTTAAAAAATTATTACTTTTATACTTTTAATAATTCATCTATTGAAAATAATTTAGTTTATAAAATATGACCACGGATTTATATTTATCAATTACCGCCAAAAATATAAATAAAATTTAAACAATGCAACATTATATATACAAGATAACACTTCAATATCTAAAAGGAATGTCATTATTATATCTTAAATTATATCATATCAAACTTGTAATTCATTTGTTTTGAAGGTTTTATATTTGTGTGAAGAAAGGCTTACAAACGAGGAAAAAAAAGAATTTTACAACCATGATGGGTTTGAAAATGGAGATTATTGCCCTTGGAAACCTCTACTTAGTTCTATGGGGAATTTCTAACTATAAATATTCTCTATTTGAAGTGTCTTATCATTGGAGGTTTACAGTAAATGTCTTTACATGAAATCACTGTCAGCTTTGAATCAATTTTCATTTGATTATTAGACATAAGTTAACATTAAATTATTGATCAAACTCTTAAGGTTTTTTGAAAGTTAAATGAATATTACTTTCATTCATCATTAGATTAATGTTTAAGTAGTAGTACTAAATTCCTTGGTAATTGATTGAAATAAATATTTCTCTCTCTCTCTGTTATAATGATTATACAATCATCAAACAACTAAAAAAATAAGATTGACACTTATTTTAGAGTATATGAAACAACATTGGCACAGTCAATGATCACAAGACTAAAACATAGATATTTATCTATAATATCTATCAGCACAATGTGCTTTAACACTATACAATTACTTTGACTAAATATTTAATCACCCATTGAGTAGAATACTACTAATATGTTTCTCAATTCAGCATTATAATTGGTGAATTTTATTGTTTATAAAATTATTAGCTTGTGTGTTTCCGGGTAGTTGGCGATTTACGCTCCAGGAGCCCGGGTTACCTCTATTTTCTCTCTCTGTTTATTGTTATTTTTTCTTACTAAAATAAAAAAATTGAATAGATATTTCTTTATTCTTTCTCACAATCTCACTTATAATTTTTATTCATTTCATACTTGGCCATAGAGATGGTTGTGTTGATGTGAATGTTCTGACAATTTAATTGCCATCTTTTGTCAACCAATTGAAATATTTCGATCTTTCGCCTTAGTCTATCGGCACTGACGCCAAAGAGTCGCACACACAAAAAAAATTAAATGGCTTTATTAATACTAACTTATAATTCAGGTCTAATGTCCAGTTGACACTTTTTCTTTTGGTGACAGGGATTATAATGGACACTAAACACACACGTGCATAAGGACATACAAACACTTGGTCCCGCATGCCTCCTGCCACGGCGACAGCAGGAGACATTTTAAAAATTTTCTTTGTTCTTTCTCACAATCTCACATTTAGTTTTAATTAATTTTATGCTTAAGCCTAGAGATAAGTATGTTGATTTTAATTTTCTAAGTACAATCTCTTTTATCAACCAATTAAAATATTTCTATCTTTCGTCTTAGTGTATAGTCACTAAAACCAAAGAGTCGCACACAGATATTTTAATTGGCTTTATTCATACTGCCTTGTAACACAGGTCTACAATCCAATTGATACTTTTTCTTTGATCACAAAGATTATAATGGACAATAAACACACAGGCGCATAAGGACATAAACACAATCTGTCCCACATACCTCCTCCCACAACAACAACAACAACCATTTTTTAAAATTTCTTTATTCTATCTCTCAATCTCACTTTTAGTTTTAATTCACTTCATATTCAACCATGGAGATAAATATTTTGATAAGAATGTACTGACAATTTATCAACCAACTAAAATATTTCGATCTTTCGCCTTGGTCTATCGGCACTAAAGCCAAAGAATCACACACAAATATTTTAATTGGATTAATACATACTACCTTATAATTCAGATCTATAATCCAATTGATGCCTTTTCTATAGTCACAAATACTGTAATGGACAATAAACACACATGCGCATAAGTGAATACACACACTCTATCTCCCACATACCTCCTGCCACAACAACAACAACAAACAATTTTTGAAATTTCTTTTTTTTTCTCCTAATCTCACATTTAGTTTTAATTCATTTCATACCTAACGCTGTAAATAAGTATTTTGATATTAATTTTCTATGACAAATTGATTACCATCGTCTGTCAACCAATTAAAGTATTTCGATCTTTGGCCTTAGTCTATCGACACTAACGCCAAAGAGTCACACACAAATATTTTAATTTAATTTATTCTTACTACCTTATAATTCAGGTCTATAGTCCTATTGATATTTTTTCTTTGTTCAGTGCTTCAGTTTAAAATACCCCCCCCCCTTTTTGTTTCTGTTTTTTTTTCTCTCTTTTAAAAACAATTTAATTTTTTTTTTTTAACTTTCTGGGTTTTCATTGAATTGAATTATTTGATCCTGTAAGACATGACTATTGAAAGAAAGAAATAGAATTCTTCAATCAATCAACCCAATGTTATATTTATTTATAAATCCAGGGTGATCCAAAAGTCCCACACTATTTTAAAATTAATAACTCCGCGAATATTTGCGCTAGAGCAATGCGGTAAACACCATTGTGTTCAGGATGCAATGTTTTCTTTTATGGCAAATAATGAAAAATTCGAAATTGATTTTAGTTACAATTTTATTCGCTCGATGGCGCTCTACTAGAATCAGAGATTAAGCGGCCAAATTGTTTGATAAATTGAAAAATATAAATGGTCGACACGTATTTTTCCTTTTTAATACCAGGAAAGAACCCTAAAAGTATCAAATGATAAATTAATAAAACACCATTTCGCCAAAAGTAGAATAATTGGATGTCAATTTTTAAACGCAATCCGAGATATGTAAAATAGGTAAATGAAAATTAGAACATGTAGCAAAAATATTTATATTTTAGATGGAGTTTTGTGAAATAGATTGAATGTTTGAAAAACACTGCTGATATCAATACACGATTTTTTGAAATGTTAATATAGTACCAAAAATTATAATGGCACTACTAATAGAATTTCTTGAAATAAGGAATGTGTAGTTTCTTGACTGATTGGCGACACTTGACTATTTAACTGGATATTAGTCATGATCCAACAAATGAAATATAGAGGGGAGTGACAAAATATATTTGTCGTGCTTTATTCTAAATATCCTATGGGCTTGTCAAATTTTATCATTGCTTATTATACTGTACACAATTTTAAAATGTGTCCCCTCGAACAAAAATCATTTTTAGATCGACCTTTTGCGTTGAAAAACGTGGAAAAGTTATTGGTGTAGAGAAAGTATATTCCGTATTCTATTTCTTCTAATGAGCGAAAAATTAAAAATAAGGTGTGAAATTGTGTGTTTCAGTGTTATTCTAAAGGTTATATCACTTTGGTCTGCACGACATAATATTAGGGAAATGACAAACAAAAAATTACTGTTCACAAAAAAAAAAAAAAGAGTCAAAATGTGAGGACAGCATTTATTATCCCCATAACCCAACACAAAGAGCTGCAAAATATTGATAGATAATATAATACATGGCAGCTTATATAACACATGAGGTAACTTGCCTTCTCTCATGTATTAGGTCACAATCATTGCTCAATGAGGCGCCCTTCATTCTCAAACACCGCCCGCAGACGATAGATGATAAATTGGACAACATTAAATAACATATCTGTTGAAATTGATAAAAACGTGCCGTCTATTAGAAGACTTCAACATGGCCAATGTGGTAGGCCAGCATCGATAAACACACGATTTAATGAACCCCCATAACCAAAATTCGCAAGGCGTCAAGTCTGGTGATCTTGGAGGCCACTGGTATTTAAAATGGCGACTTATCATACGATTTTCACTGGACGTATCCTTCAGAAATTGTTTGACACCTCGGGAGTTATGAAGAGGTCCTCCATTTTTCATAAATGTTATTTCATTTAGTGCTTGTCTGTCTTGCAATATGCAAAATCCCTTTCACTCAAAAGTTGAACTTAACGTTCCCCAATTACAAAAACGGTTTTAAAAGTTATTCCATTGATTTTTTCAAAGAAAAATGGCCCAATAATATAAGAAGTAGTGAACCCACACAGAACTGTAACTCTGGGTTGATTAGTGACATTAATTCGCCGCCAGGAGGCCAAGGCAAGCGGCCGCATTGAAAAACGCTCCCGAATAATTTGTAAGTAATTTATGTTTTTTCTTAGTTAAAGCGGATAATTACTGAAAAAAAGGGGAAAAGCTAAGTTATAACTTATTTAGAAGATAATAATAATAAAACTGTTGTAGGGACG
Organism: Cordylochernes scorpioides; assembly: GCA_030710605.1. Taxonomy (NCBI): domain Eukaryota; kingdom Metazoa; phylum Arthropoda; class Arachnida; order Pseudoscorpiones; family Chernetidae; genus Cordylochernes; species Cordylochernes scorpioides. The sequence continues at coordinate 85,329,800 of CP092886.1, read as the reverse complement.
AGATGAAAATTCCGAAATTTGCATACTTGTTGCTAGTTCTCCATATCATAATTTGTTTCAAACGGCCAGAATACCTAATACAAAAGTTTGTTAAACGCAAACTGAGAATGTATCGGAAATCAAACGATGGATTTGGATGTGATGGCACTCCTATACTACTACTACTGAACATATCCAGTGGCTATTGTATCCAGGTCATTTGGTTACTCCTAATGATCAGTGGTATTGAGCCTAACCCTGGCCCCAAAAAGCAGACAACTTTGTTAACAGAGCCAACCCCCACAGGGAAGGAATCGGCTGATACTGAGTTGAAGACAATGATCGTCCAAATGTCATCAGAGATCAGAAATCTTGGCGAGAGAATAGATACGAGATTGTCAAACATCGAGAAAAGAATGATAGAGTGGGACCAGAGACTTCTTGGAGTTGAAATGAAGTTAACAACTTGTGTGGAAACCTCGGCTGCTACGAACGAGAAAGTCTCTGAGAATGTAACTAAGTTAAGGGAAATTGAAGCCAGGACCGACTTTCTGGAGATGAAGCTGCGGGAGCCAAATCTCGTTTTCTACGGAGTTGAGGGAGAAGCGAATGAAGGACCAGATGAAAGTCTTCAAAAGTTAAATCTATTATAAAAGAAAAAATGCAGATTCTAGAAAATATAAGTATAACTAAATGCCATAGACTTGGAAAGGCTAATAAATCGCCTATTTTGATTTCATTGCCTGAATATGAGGACAGAATTAAATTATTCAAAAATACGACTCTTCTTAAAAAAAATAAAACAGAAAAAAAAAACAGAAAGGAACTCATTGAAATTATTCACAAAATATAACAAGAAAAATGGCAGAATTCTGCGAAAAAAATGGTTCCAAGAAAGGACAGCCAACACTGGAATATGATTACAGTGTTAGAAAACAATCAAAACCAACACCAATCCTCCAATACTCTAACCGCTATGAATAGAACAGCTAGAACGAACAAACAGATGGCTTACATATATAATTGCTGAATATCTTTCAAACAATTCCAGACTCAACTACACGAATGAAGACAGGACTCTAAAAATAATATGAACAAGTTAGTTAAACAAGCAAGAAACTACCATCAACAAGATATTTTCCCGAGGGACTACACACTGAATGAAATAAACTCATTAATAGAAAAGTTAGATCCAAGAGGTCACCAGGAGATGATATAATCTTTGGTCAAATGATTAAACACTTTGGAGACAAAGCTAAAAATCAACTCCGAATAATGCTGAACATTTCATGGAAAACTGGTAAACTATCAAAGATTTGGGAGAAATTAATTATAGTGCCAATACTGAAACCAAATAAAGATTCCAAGGAATACAAAAACTATCGGCCAATTGATCTCACCAACATACTTTGTGAAATAACAGAACGAATTATCCACTCTAGGCTCACAGTCTGGCTCACTTACAATAATAAAATAAACTTCTACCAAACTGCCTATAGATTCAGACAATTTCCAACTGATCAACTGTTCTACTTCTGCAAATCAATAATAGATTCTTTCCAGGAAAAACCGCCAAAGAAGACAAGCTGCACAACATCGGAGTAAGAGGAACAACCTTAATCTCGATTGCAGACTTCTTAAGGGGAAGAAGGATAAAGGTTTGGGTCAATAGAGAATTTTCCAAGGACCGAAGAAGATGGGCTGGTGTACCTCAGGGATCTGTGCTCAGTCTTCTACTCTATCTGCTATATATTAACGACATCCATCCTTACCTCACTGAAGACACAAAGGTTGCCTGTTATGCAGATGATATAGCCATATGGCACACAAGTAGCAGTATAGAAGAATCAGAATAAATACTGATCACATCAATGAGAGAACTGGAGAAGTGGTCAATGGAACTCCAAATGACCATAAACCCAATAAAACCAAACCTATGCGTCTTCTCCAATGACAGGGAAAAAAGCCATAAATATAACCTCAAAATAAGCATAAACAACCAAATAATTGATAAAATTAGATATCGAAAATACCTAGGTTTGATACTGCAGTCCTGGATCTTTCCAGTTGGTCTCGAGGACCACGCCATCACCATCTCCTCAGTGGCGAAGTACGCGATCTACGTATTCTTCGTAGATCGCGAAATACGTGGTGTCGCTGGAGACCCACTGGCGATTCTCCACCAAACTCTGCAGCGCTGGCAGAGGCGCCATATTCATTGTACATAGTGTATATAATGCATGTTATCTTTATTTAAATAGTGCAGACTGTGCACCTTGCATGTATTGACAAGATGTCAATAAAATTATTTCAATTGTCATTGATGAGGAATTGCGATTTACAGAAAACATAATTAACGTCTTAAATAGAGCTACCAAAAACTAAACATTCTTAGATGGCTATGTGGAACAAATTGGGGAGCAAAACCCAGAATTCTCAGAACAAAATATATTACCTTAATAAGGCCGATAATGGAATATGCAACACTCGTCTGGGCTTCCTCAAGCTCATCACTAAAAGGAAGAATAGACAGTGTTCAAGCAAAAGCGGCCAAAATTATCACTGGTGCTCTTTCATCAGCCAACAATGAGAAAATTCAGAGAGAATGTGGTCTAGAACTACTCGCTCGAAAGCAGAAGACAATATAAAAACAATAATATTCACCAATAGCTTAAAATGTAAAGAAACCTAACACATATCCCATAAAACCTATTTAAACTGGACACAAAAAGAAAGACTCAAAAGATCTTCAACACTTCAGTACGACAACAATATTAGAAAGGGAATAAATATGAAACACAATGACTTCCAAATTCAAGAAGAACCAATATTTCCTACCCCAGTGCCATCAAATGTAATCATCAATCTTAACTTGAATGAACCCTGCACAAAAAAATATAACAAAACATACATAAAAAGAAAGGAGAGACTTGACACAATTGGTTTAAACGATCAAACGATTCGTAAAGTTTACACGAATTTCTTGAGTTCATGTTCCTCAAGCTGTTTTATGATAAGCAGCGGCCTGTCCCAAAGGTCCTTTTTAGTGAATCTAATGCAAGCCACAATGTCTTCTGGAGCTGCAGGTGCCAAGCTACATTTTGGGAAAGTGGGGTATTTTTGTTGTTATTTTCTCTCTTCATTGGCTTGAGATGGCCAATTCTAAATCTTGTAAGTGTTGTTTGATGCTGTCTATTTCTGATGTTCAGAGCTCCTCCTGGGTCCACTCCACTGTACTAACTGTGCTGGGCCCGGGGCTCTAGTTCTGATCATGGAGAGTGGGTAGGACAACGTGCCTGGCATCTGTAGCCCTCGGCACCCGACTCGCGGGTAGTAGTGGTCTGTACCTGGCTGCCTGAAAGAGGGTGGTAGTGGCTAACTGATCACGACAGATCATTGTGGAACTCAGTTGAAGAGTTAGCGATGCTAATAGGGGCCTGTGCCTGGAGTAACGTCCGGTTGCAGATTACGCAATTAGCGCCTGAGAACGGGTGGGAGGTAGATCCCTCTTGCCGTGGAGTGAACGACCTAGTCAGAGCTGATGGGCCAGCTCGACATATTGGGTCTAGTAACTTTTCATACATCCCTCTTGAAAAAAACCCTGAGGACAAGGATAAGCCCAAAGACGCTCAAATTTCCTCGGGCTTCGAGCGTATGCCTAATAATACCTCGTTGGATATTTCGAATAATTCTCCTGCCGCGACCAGTAATGGCCCAGGGAAGTCCCCTATGGAAGCAGGCACCCTCCGCACATCGAGAGTCAACACGATTCGAGAGGATAGGCAGGGTGCCCACTTGAGTCCGCAAAAAACGACGCGGCCGCCTGAGGATTTGAGCTCAGGTGCCTTCCGCACAGCTAGCTCTGGATACTTAGAGCGAGAGGATAGGATGGATCGTCCGACCCCCCCCCCCCTGATATCGGCCACAACAGGATCATCAACATGGAGATCCCTGTGGATCCATTCCTGTTGATTAACCTTCGTCTGAGGCGAGAATCGGCTCAATAGTCGAGGAGTCGGGGGCTGCGATGGATGTCACCTGCTCGAGCTCCTACGGGTGGAGAAGCGAAACCTGGAGGTAAGATCCTCTGTCAGACCACCTTGCAGAGGGGAGTGGCAGCGGCTCTTTTAGAGTCGCTGAACAAATACATCAAAGAGGAGACGCTAAGAAATGGTGGTGCTCCAAAATTCGGGGTGTAGGGACTTCTTGGAAGGATACATGAGATTGTATCCAAAGAGTACAAGGAGGCCCTACGCAACGAATTTCGGGTCTAAAGGAGGCTACCATGAATCTTTCCTTGCCAAGAAGAGGCTGAAGATAGGTGCCAGGATGGTACCTATCAGGGTGAAAGAGGCCCGGACCGCCTCTATTCAGATTGCATGTCGGCCCTCGTCGCCATCAATCTGGAGAAAGGGCAACTCGCGCATCAAATAATCCAGGAGCTGGAGAAGTACCTCTGTAAGGTAATGTCTCACAAAATCATTAGTGTAGTTCGGGACATGGGCCCTTTCCCAGGAGGCTCCACAGATTTAAAATTAAGAGCAATCTTGATTGCGTCTGTGGAGAAAGAGATGTGGATTCACGCCACTACGTCTTGGATTGTCCAAGGGTGGTGGGTGTGCAGGAAGAGAGAAGGAGGGCGAGGGGCGCGATCGAGAGTAAACTGCTGAGAAATCACATCAAGCTTCTTGAGAAAGCCCACGACGTGGCAGCTGAGCTTTTCCTTAGCTGTGAGTGAACAGAGTCGACCGGTGGCCGCCTCCCCGCGGTCCCTGCTGGACACAGTAGATAGTTTCCTATTTTGCTGTGACTAAAGGCCACCGGTATAGAAATCCTTTCAGACACGTTGTCTAGGAGGTAGTTTTTACAGGTACAATGTCCAAGCACTAGCTTGGATACCGTTACTTGACTTATGAAATGAACAGGATAGCAGCCAAGGGCATGCTTTGCATGCCGGGTTGTAGACCGAAAGGTCTAGGTGGCCATCTGCTTCTAGGGTGTGCCAACTGTGCTTAGGTGGGATCCTCCAGTTCTTGATTTTTTTTTGTTTTGCTACTGTTTCTATTTCTTTAAAAGTAAGTTTATTTTTCTGTAGCAAGGTTTCTTTTGTGCCTTTTTTCGCTAGCGCATCAGCAGCTTCATTGCCTCCAATGCTAACATTGTAAGGGTATCCTATGAAGGTGAATTTTAAGGTTTTTGAGAGTTTTTGAAGATAACCAATTATATTCCTGCTTACTTTGTCTTTAAGTTCCCATGTGTGACTCAAGTGTTGTATGGCACTTCTACTATCAGTAAGAATCCATATATCGTGATGTTTAGTGTTTCTGATGGATTTTAAGGCTTCATAGGTGGCTATAAGTTCTGATCGGAAGACTGAGCAAAAAGCTGGGTTTCTTCTGTTTTTTTCTCAATGCCATTTGTGGTTTTAATGAGAGAGCCACTGCCAGTGTGTCCCAATTCGTCTCTGCTACCATCGGTATAGATAGTTATTGCATTTTTAGGAATTTTATATATTAATTATTTCTAATGATAATTGTTTTAAGTATTCTGGATTTTGGTATTGTTTGTTGGTGGATTCATTTAAAGTGGCATTAAAAATAACATTTTGTTAGTGGTTCGCATGGAGATATTTATTCTGCTAAATAATATTTTTTCCACCTTATATTTTAAAAATCCATTTCTTTTGGCCAGGTGGAGAGGGCCTTCTTTTTTGAGTCTCATATTGGATTCCCAATTAAGTATGTAATCGGAAGTTCTGTGTTTGTTTTCATGGCAGATTGTAGCTTCTTCTATCCTTTAAGGGCAAAATGTCTGCCTCGTAAAGTACAATATCATTAGGGCAGGTATTTCGAAGACCTGTAATAATTCTAGCTGCGCTTAGTTGTATTTTTTCCAGTGTTTCCTGATTTATTTCAGATGCCGTACCATAGATTCTATATCCATATTCCAAAATAGATCTCATTAGAGATGTGTAAGTTAATTTTAGTGTTGTTGCTTCAGCTCCCCACTCTCTTCCTGAAATATATTTCAATATTTTTAGTTGGTCTCTTCCTTTTCTAACAACTCCTTCAATTTGTTTACTGGAGTTAATTTCTGGATACAGGGTGTAGCCTAGATATTTAGAATGTTTATTATATTGCAATTGTTGTTCTTTCAGAATATCTTTTGGTCTTATTTTGTATAGTTTCTTATCGGTAGTAGAAAGACAGGTTTCAGATTTTTGGGGGTTAAATTATAATTTATGTTTATCAGCAAATTTTTCTAGGTGTAGAAGAGTCTTGTTCAAATCCCTTTCAGCTTTTTTCCAGTTAGTTTTGCTGCCCCATAGAATAATGTCATCAGCGAAAAGTCTAATATTGGTTTTATGTGAATTATTTTCTTCTATGCCTGCAATAAATAGGGTGAAGAGATTTGGACTAAGGACTGATCCTTGTGGTTATACTTGATATAATTTGAAGGTTGTAGATAGAGTTCCATTATATTTGACCCTAATGAATCTATTTTAAAGGAAATCATTTATCCAAGTGATAGCTTTTCCATAATTTTTAAAATGTTTGTATAATTTTGAATTTAACTTGTTTTTCCATACCTTATCAAAAGCTTGTGTGAGGTCTAAAAAAGCAGCTATGGTGTGGTTAGTTGGTTTCTGTTTTGTGCTTCTTTTATCTTTTGTGTGAAAAATAAGAGTTGGTCTATTGTTCCATGTCCTTTCCTAAATCCATTTTGTTATTCTGGTAAGAGATTTCTTGTGTCGAGGTGGTAGGTGAGTGGTCTGAGTATAATTTTTTCCATCAATTTGCAGCAACTACTTGTGAGGGAGATAGGTCGGTAGTTTTTTGGGTCATCAGAAGATTTGTCAAGTTTTTTAATGGGAATTATTTTTGTAGTTTTCTAGTCTTGAGCCATTTTTACAGTTTTCCAAGAGTTATTGAAAATATGAAGAAGTCTTTTTTTGCCAATTTTGCCTAAGTTTGATATCATTTGGCCATGGATTCCATCTGGCCCAGGAGTCTTGTTTAGGTCAGTGTTTTCTAATGCATAAGCTAGCTCTTTCATATTGATTTTTTCATGGAAAATATTATGAAGGCTGGTGACATTTTTAGTCATGAAAAATCTTTCGGGCCTTTTTTCAACTTTATTATATTTTTTTCAAATTCGATTTTACTACTTATTTGATATAAATTACCTAAAAGAATGGCAGCATTTTTGTCATTAGTTGCTGGGGTACCATCTGTATTCTTAATCATTTTTCTTTTTAGTTTGTGACTAGGATCTGTCAATTTGTTTTGCCAAATGCCAAAGTTTTGTATTTAGGTTTCTTGGATTCAGGTTTTCACAAGTTTGTTTCCATTTTTCCCTTTTCACATAGTCTTTTTATTTTTGCATTCATAATGTTCAGTTCAGTTCTACAATTTGTTTGGTTTTGGGTGTACTTTTTTGTAGTTCATTTCCTTTAGTTATACATGTTTGAAAATGTTTTGCCTGGTGCGAATAATTTGGAATCCATTTCTTAATATTACCACTTGGTATTGAAACTTTGGCTGCTTTAATAATTGTGTTTTTGAAAGATATCCAATTAGCCTTTTTGAAGTTCCAGAATATTTATTAATTGAACTGGTTTTGGTCATGGGACAAATTTCTATCAAATTAGGAAAATGATCACTTTCAATATTTTTTAATATTTGCCATTTGCATTTGTGGAAAATGTCAGAATAGTAAAACCTTATATCAAGTACTTGTGCAATATTATAGCTGTAGGAATGATGGATATGATTCCCATAATTTAAGCACATGAAGGCATTGTCGTTAAATATGTTTGATAGTATATTGCCTCTTGGGTTTGGCGTCGAATATCCCCATAGTTGATGTTTGGCATTAAGGTCACCTACAATAATTAAGCCTTTTTTTCATCGTCAAAAGTTTATTGTTTGGAGGGTGATACATATTGTATATGTTATGGCTTTGTTTTGATTGAGGTAAACTTTGATACCTTGGGCTTCGAGGTCTGATGTGTTTGGAATATTAACGGCTATGTCCTCATAGTACAAATTCTTGATTAAAAATGCTTGACCACTCCCTTTAACAGCATTTACAGATGGATCTTCAGACCTTACCCTGAGTAATGGAGGGGCCGGAATTAAAATATTACTGCAAGAAGGAAAAAAATATCAAAATTAAAAGAAGGAGCAGGACAGATTTCGTCAAACTTCACTTGTGAACTGACAGCTATCTAGAAAGCCCTTGATGTATGCCTTAACCAACCATCCCTGCATCAGGCAGAAGGAATTTTATTATACAGCGACTCCATATCCGTTCTAGAAGCAATTCAGAAAGGCAATACTAAAAATCACACAGAAAATACACTCGTTACTTACCCAACTGGAACCATTGGAGAAGAACTGCATTCTACAATGGATTCCTGCCCATGTTGGGATCGGGGGTAATGAAATGGCATTTGAATTGGCAAAGGAAGCCAGAAGGTTGAGCCAAAGGAAAGAACAAATGCCATTATTTGTCGCTGTTGCTTTGTCAAAATACAAGATAAAATTTAACAAAAAATAATAAAAGATCGAAAGGCGAAATAAACTCTGAGAGAAAAATGACAAATATTATAACCAGACTTAGAACAAAACACTATAAAGGAATGACAATACATCCAGATGGCACAAGAACCTATAGGACATGCAACAACTGTCCTGGTGTGGAACTAACACCTACCCACATATTATCATAGCCAGCAATGGCCGCAGCCTTGCAGAAAATTGACATAGACCCAGAGCAGCAGCTTTAAACACCCAATATAGTGGATATTTCTGCTGCTGTGATGGAGATGCATGGAAACATCTGAGGCTCTTTATTGGACACGACAACAACTACAACGGCATTCCACAGTAAAATAAATTATCAGAGATAGATACAATTTTTCAAATTATTTAAATAAATATAATCGATACTGAGAGAGAGTTGAATTAAAAAAATTAAAAATGTATTATCTTCAAAAACAAACCTATCTAAAATATCATTTTATTTTTTTGCTACATTTTTTAATTTGCATTTACCTATTTTACATATCTCTGATTGTATTTAAAAATCGTAAACCAATTCTTCTACTTTTGGCGAAGTGGTGTTCTAGTAATTTGTTATTTGATATTATTAGGGTTCTTTCCTGGTATTCAAAAAGGAAAAATACTTGTCGATCAGTTATATTTTTCAATTTATCAAACAATTTGGCCGCTGAATCTCTGATTCTGGTAGAGCGCCATCTGGGGAATAAAATTGTAACTAAAATTAATTTCGAATTTTTAATTATTTGCCATAAAAACTCCCATTGCATCCTCAACACAATGATGTTTACCGCATTGCTCTAGCGCAAATATACGCGAAGTTATTAATTTTTAAAATAGTGCGGGACTTTTGGATCACCCTATATATATTATATATGTGAAAAATAGTAGAAAAAATAAAATAATGAAAAGGCCAGGTGTTGATATTAAAAATAAAAAAGGCATATTCTGACCAGGAGCACATGTGATTTTTAGAGGGCAGAGCGCCATATAGTGGAACAGAAATCACTAAACATTTATTTAGCCTCTTCCCTGATATTTGGCCAACCCAAATTTTTGATAATTAAAGAAAAGCCATACACGAACGCGTTTCGCACTGTTGGCGCTCGTCAGCGTGGAGCACAATGTGGAACACGTAAAAAGCACATTTGCTCCTGATCAGGATATGCCTTTTTTATTTTTAATATCATCACCTGGCCTTTTTATTTTTTTTTTCTATTATTTTTAATGTGTTAAGCGTATTTACGCAAGTTTGGCCTTAAATACCCATTTCTTGGTTTCTAAAGAAGCCTCTGGGACAAAAATATTTTTGGTCGCAGTGGTTCAACCTACTCCACTTATATTACCAATAATTTATTTATATTTGATAATGTCCTGCATTTAATTTCCAAGTATCTTTTCTACAAAATGTATCGAAAGCTTCCTAAATTCTGTGATTGCTGCATAGGTTAAATCATGTTTATTTGATATTATGCAGCTTATGATGCTTCTTAGAATAAGTCGTCTTTCCTGACTTTCTAAAAATAATAATAATTAATATTAATAAATATTGTAGGGAAATTAGATATCCTATGAAGAATTATACAAGCCTTATAGATTAATAATTATAAATATACAAGTTATTATATCCAATAAATTTATTTATCAATCCTGTGTATATTCTATGTGGGGACGAGCATTATTCACAAAATTTCACGAAGCCAGCTCAGACCATGAGAGTCACTTACCCTTCACCAACCGGTGTATTTCCACAATATCAATGGAATTGATGAAGGGTAGGTTCTCTACAGATGTATATTCGTCTAGATTCAGTATCTAGACCGAATATTGACCCCTCACTGAAGAAAACATGGGGCCACAGATCCTGGTGTCGACTGATATTCACGGGACTAATTCGAGGGAGTTCTTCTACGACTATTGGTCGTCTTTCATAAATTATTCACTAATGAAGTGTCTCCAATAAACCTTTAAATTGAAGATGTTTTTACAGAAGCACGTGAGGGCTCATTGGAAAGCTGAATAGCCGCCCAACTTCTATGGAATTTAGCGTGATAGATTCATTCGGCCTTGCTCTGCGAGGCAAAATTTAAAAAAGTTATACTTTAATGAAGGCGTTTAATATTTGGGAATAGATTTTGTGTAAACAATGATTGCCCCTCTATAGAAAATATGGATATCAATCAACAATATCTGAAGATGCAATAAAGTATTTACTCTTATTATTAGATTTATTAAAATTGAAATACCTTCTTCATTCAAAGGAAAGGTGGACAAATTCAGACATTTATTTCCAATTTCTTTATTTATAATAATGAATCCAAAATCAAGAATATTTAATATACAGAATAATATTATAAAGCAATACATTTATAAGAAATCCCTCCATTTGGCTATATAGAGAAGCATAATCAAATACAATAAAAATCCCAAGAAGCAAAATTTATCTACCCTTCCCTTAGATTAAAAGATTCGGTTAGAAATAATTTTTTCCAAAATAATTTTCACCAAACTCCATTAGGAAAAATCTCAGGGCACGCACCAAAGGTTGTCTCTCTATGATTTGATATCCTTAATCTCGAATAATGTTACCATAAAATAAACTCGCTGAATCAATCATAAGAACTACTACATCAGTCTAGTCTAAGATCAAAGAATTACTAATAAACATGAAATCGAGCTACAATATTGGACACACAAAGATGTAATCGTTTCCTATTCATATTTTATGAAATATGGTTGTTAACCTTAGTAGATAGGTTTTCTCCTCAGCTTAAATAAATATCATAAACAAAGAGGCCTAAAGCATAGAATCCAACCCCCCCCCCCCCAAAAAAAACGGCTCCCTATAGGACCATCAGTACCATTTATTTTACCCCCTTATCAGCTTTCAATCGTATAAAAAAATGAAATTCGAAACCTATTTGTTAGTCAAAATTATAAAGATCAAAACCTTATATGTTAAAACCAAGCAAAGATGAACTATAGGATCTTAAGAAATTAAAAGAAAATAATTTTACAAATCTGGTAAAGGTGAAAGCATTGTTGTTATAGATAAATATGATTATCTCAATAAAATAATATACATAAGTGAGAATCGGTCTAATTCTTGTCGACTCTCTATAATAATTGGATTGATCCTGTCGACTTACTGTAATAATTCGATTGGATCCTGTCGACTTACTGTAATAATTCGATTGGATCCTGTCGACTCTCTATAATAATCGGGGTTGAGTTGTTGAACTTACTATGAGATCCTGTCGAATTACTGTGGGATCCTGTTGATTCTTGTCGACTTACTGTGAGATTGGTGAATTGTGGTGAATCCTATGTCGGATTATGTTGAATTTGTGATTGATGGCGCAGTCTTGGTCGAATGGTGGTTTTTCACAGGGGAAATACGAGCGCACCTGGATGGGATAGAAAATAGAATTTGCGATAGAGAGAAAGTGATGAGACTAGAGGAGGTACTTTGCCTTTCACATGATCGAGAGGACACTACCTTGGTTGGAGCCTAAGTTGAGTACACCTTGCGTCTAGCCCAGTCACCTACCTTCTCTCTAACTTATTGTCCGAGATCATCGTCATTAACTCTCTCGGCTTCTTATTGGTGGAGATCATTCCACGTGCTTGCTTCTGATTCGCTATTAGTTGGTCATGCTTAAAGGTTGTTGATTTGTCATGCTTATCTGTGATTAGATTAGTACATCCATTGTCGCCATGATTGCAATCTTCCAGGAAGAAGAAGGTCGTTGAACTTTAGTTTTATGGGTCCTGGGCAGTGACCTTTACTTCCTGGATGATGCAATCCTGTTAATTGTTATTCCTTTTTCGCGAAGCCTAACTTTTATTAAATATTTTGACGATACATTGCATAGATTGTGGAGGGGTTACATATTGCTATATACAAATTATCACATATATAAATGTAGCAGAAATATTCAGGCCTGTTTCCAAATCAGCACGCTAATTCCAAATCAATAGAAATGTTTACATAAGAAAACAATATCATCACTTAAAAAGATAAACACATAACTGAAGAACAATTCTAATTATATAGTAATAATAAGAATATTCTTTATACTAATGGTTTACCAAATATTCTTAAAGCAAATATACCCTTGAGACCAACCATCGTCTACCATCTTTCACCAGCAATAGCATTGTCCCGATTCTTGTTTTCATACCTTTCTCCAATAGTATCTACTCTCACAACATTTTTTCCATAGGCAAAATTTCTTTTTTCATCAAAGATATGCGAGAATCCACCCCCACGCCAAACTTCAGAATTTGTTTATTTTTTTTAGATCCAAGGAATATGGTAAAACTACCCAATATTGATGTCTTAGAAATGACAAGAAAAATAATTATTTTGCAAAAAAAAGCCTTTACATCAGACCAATTTCATCTACCAAACCGAAATATATCAACAGATCAATGAGTCACACAAGGGAATTCCTATCACTTGCATTAGCTGAAATAGTTCTAATGAAAATAAATTAATGAATAAATAGTTTGGAAAATTTGGGCACCGTGAAATGGAAAAAATATATCGATGACATTTATTGCGAATATTTTTCAGTACAAGAAAACCTTATTTTGAATACACTCAACAACTGCCAGCAAAATAACTTTTACCACATACCATAAAAAAATAAATCGATGCTGTTTTACTGTATTTGGATGCCATCTCTCATTATAATTACATAAAATAGATTTCACACCACTGTTCAATTTATAATAATAATTGCAAGCCTACTTATATCCCCTCTTCAATTACCTAAGTCCCTATGCTTATAAATTAACCTTTCCCAAATTTAAGGCACAATAACGCGTAAATATCTACAGATATCTTGAAAATATGTTTTTGTTAACATCATTTTCACAAGAACATTCCTGTATCCCTTGTCGACAGAGAACCAACAAGAATTGCTGATCCAATTGTTATATATATTAGAAATCAACGAATGCAAAAATAGCACAAGAACAATTTCTGAGATTCCACCCTTCAGTGTAGAATATATAAGCAGAATCGTCCAAAACAGCTTTAGAGCTCTAAGAAGCGCGGTCTGGTGGATTAAATTGGCGAAACCGCTTGAAGAATTAACCACTGATGATCCAAGACCTCCCTATATATTATTTCATTGTATTAAGGTTATAAGAAGTTTGTATGGTATGTAAAAGAAACATTTTTGCTCAAATCCTTTCAATTTATAATATATAGATGGCGCGTTATTGCTTTGTGTAAATTTACTCACACACATATACATATATGAAAAAAGCTCCAATCAGAGACCGCCTAAACATGACAAAATAGGTTTCTCATGAAGGTGATATCTCTTCAAAGATTCAGTCTAACATGAAAGAATCTCCGATGAGAGACCATATCTGGGATAAACAGGTTTAGCTACATTTGTAATTGTTGTCTCTTAAGGAAGCCTCTATTATATCTACCTTTGATTGCTATTTTTCTCTCATTACACAGGTCTTTTTCACAATTGTAAATATTTCTCAATAGTCTATACCCTCTTCATATTTTATTGGAAAAATCATTTTATTTAAATTATTACTTATTCACTCATGTAACTGACCTTCTAGGACGTTATTAAGGACACAATTGCATTATTTATCATTTCTTTGACAATGTATCGTATTTTCAAAAATATGTCATTGAATATATGGATATGAAATAAAAATATCTTAAATATATAAAATTTCTATATTGATAATATTATTTAAAAATATATATTTAGTTGAATTTTGAACAATGGAGGGAGAGAAGGAGAGATCAATCAACAACCACAACTTAATTAAATTTTAACTTGTAAACTTCAGGGAGCGTTCTGGTGACCTCCCTGAGGAAGAGCCCCACTTCGGACATCAGTTGACGCATATTAACCCTGGTCCTTCGCGACACACGGCTTCCTCCCGTGGATCACCAACGGTGGCGCCGTTGCCTCATCTCTGCAAAAAGCACAAAGCCTCCGAGAACCACTACTGTCGTGGAACGCCTTTCCCTATGACAATTTATCTTGGCCTTACCACTGTGGGACACAAGAGACTTACCGGAAGAGCACCCCATATTTCAGTGAGAACCACTACTCCCGTGGAACTCCTTTTCCTCTGGTACTTAATCTCAAATTTACCACTGGTGGGAGTATACGGAAAACATACCAGAAGAGAAGTTGCAGTAATGTCGGTGGGCGAAATTTTAACAGCAATCTGGAACAAGTCATCGAGACAGAGAGAGAAGACATTTTCCCGAAAAAAAAATGGTCCTAAAAACTTCTCCAAGGTTGAAAAAAAACACATGTATTGTGATTTTATATATGAATATTAGCTATAAAATAAATATATATATAGATTTTTTATATAATCGCTCAGTTTATAGCATTTTCACGTGAATTTTGGAAAAATAATCAAAACAAAAATTTTTAATTTCTAAAAAATTAACCTAAAATCTATTTCTAGGATAAAAAGGTGTTGATGAAAAAATGGCCGATATTTGTTTATTTAAACAGAATTTATCATGTGGAGAGTTTATCAATAAACATATTTAAGTTTGATTTTTTTTTATTCATAAATATATGAGTTAGCCCCTTTATGTCATTGTGTAGTTGGCGACATATATACTCTTTATACAGGAACCTGGATTAAAAAAGATATCATAGCTTTGACAATCTGAGACATATTTTCTAAAACCTTTATTAATAACTAACGAATATAACCGGCTTCGCTTGGATTTTACCCGAGAGAATGTTTGCCTAACGAACATTTGTTACGTAAAATAAATTTTGCGGGAGGAGCACCCATTCTATACTGAATCTAATTTTGTAAAGATACATTTATATTTGTTACTCTCTATCTACCCCACGGAAACTACTTAAAAACCATTTAGAAATTTGCATGTAGGTAGATATATTTAAAGATAGTTAAATATAGCCTATTCAAAAACAAAAATTAGACAATAAACAAGCCAATTTTGTATATTTTGGATTTTTTAAATTAAAATAATTATTATATGCTGTCTCTATGAATGACCCAGCTTCGCCCAACTTCTATCCTAGTGAATTTGTTCCAGAAGAAATTACTTAACAAATGTTATTTATTATAATTGAATAATTATCACTCTCTAATTATAGTACTCATGAGGATTCCAATTGATGTAGCAGTATTGTTACATCATCCTTTTTTGTATTAAAATTTCTAATTTACTTCGCAGAGATAAAAAAATAAACCATGACGAATAATATTTGTAAAAGTTTTCTTCATTAGGAGGACATTTATACGAGGAGAGCCCTGCCGAGAAAGAAGCGCCGGGTCCTAATATATAATTAAATATTATAAACATTATATATATATATATATACAGTATATATTTCTGAAAATAGAGCAATCCATACTTAAATCATTAGATAGTAAAAAGGCATAAATTGTATTGAATAAAATATTTATTTGCCAATATATGCCTTTTTAGTATCTAATATATATATATTCATGTGGTTTTGAAATCATAATTCTACCTTATACATTTACACCGGGTAAAAATGCACTCGAGTGAATCTCATCATTAAAGTCTCACCACACGTTCTAACTCCTTTAAAGGCCTCAAAAGCTGGTCCTGGGTAATATTCGATGTGGTATAAACAAATATCTTTAATGAGTTTGCATCATTTCTCGTGTTTCCGATAGCTAAGATCTGAAAGTAGATTAAGAACACTCTCTTTAGAGATTGAAAATTTTTCATCATTTGATATGTTGTTATTGTCCGGTTTACCTGGCCTCTCTTTGACATGAAGATCAAAATCACCTTTCTGGAAGCGCTGAACCCATCTCTATATAATGCTTCTATCCAATGTTTCGTTTCCATATACTTTATGATAATGAATATTTATATAATATTAGGGATGATAGTGCATTACTTATTGACTAACCTTGTTTATAAAGATGAATGGAAATCTTTCTTCGAGGAAATTTATCTATAAAAGCATAGGACCCGAGTTGTGGCTTTGTCACCGACCCGAGGCCACTATTTTCAGAAATATATATATATAATGTTTATAATATATAATTATATATTAGGACCCGGCGCTTCTTTCTCGGCAGGGCTCTCCTCGTATAAATGTCCTCCTAATGAAGAATACTTTTACAAATATTATTCGTCATGATTTATTTTTTATCTCTGTGAAGTAAATTGACTTTAAAAATGATAATTAGAAAATTTTAATACAAAAGGATGATGTAACAATATTGCTACATCAATTGGAATCCTCATGAGTACTATAATTAGAGTGATAATTATTCAATTATAATAAATAACATTTGTTAAGTAATTTCTTCTGGAACAAATTCACTAGGATAGAAGTTGGGCGAAGCTGGGTCATTCATAGAGACAGCTTATAATAATTATTTTAATTTAAAAAATCCAAAATATACAAAATTGGCTTGTTTATTGTCTAATTTTTGTTTTTGAATAGGCTATATTTAACTATCTTTAAATATATCTACCTACATGCAAATTTCTAAATGGGTTTTAAGTAGTTTCCGTGGGGTAGATATAGAGTAACAAATATAAATGTATCTTTACAAAATTAGATTCAGTATAGAATGAGTGCTCCTCCCGCAAAATTTATTTTA
Source organism: Cordylochernes scorpioides (assembly GCA_030710605.1). Classification (NCBI taxonomy): domain Eukaryota; kingdom Metazoa; phylum Arthropoda; class Arachnida; order Pseudoscorpiones; family Chernetidae; genus Cordylochernes; species Cordylochernes scorpioides. The sequence continues at coordinate 85,312,623 of CP092886.1, read as the reverse complement.
CGTAACAAATGTTCGTTAGGCAAACATTCTCTCGGGTAAAATCCAAGCGAAGCCGGTTATATTCGTTAGTTATTAATAAAGGTTTTAGAAAATATGTCTCAGATTGTCAAAGCTATGATATCTTTTTAATCCAGGTTCCTGTATAAAGAGTATATAACCAACTACCCAATGACATAAAGGGGCTAACTTATATATTTATGAATAAAAAAAAATCAAACTTAAATATGTTTATTGATAAACTCCACATGATAAACTCTGTTTAAATAAACAAATATCGGCCATTTTTTCATCAACACCTTTTTATCCTAGAAATAGATTTTAGGTTAATTTTTTTGAAATTAAAAATTTTTGTTCTGATTATTTTTCCAAAATTCACGTGAAAATGCTATAAACTGAGCGATCATGAAAAAAAAAAAATATATATATATATATATATTATAGCTAATATTCATATATAAAATCACAATACATGTGTTTTTTTTTTTAACCTTGGAGAAGTTTTTAGGACCTTTTTTTTTTTTTCGGGAAAATGTCTTCTCTCTCTGTCTCGATGACTTGTTCCAGATTGCTGTTAAAATTTCGCCCGCCGACATTACTGATATCATCAGAATTTTGTAAATTAAATTATAGCGAAATAAAAGAAATCTTACAAAAGAAATTAACCCTAAGTTTACCCGAAGTTTCATTAAAGTAGCTCTCTCTCTTTATGTAACCCGGATTGCAAGTGGCTTTTTATAAATAATGAAATAGATAAAGAAAAGATAAAGATTTAGAAAATTGCCTATTTGGTAACAATTTAACTTGAATCTTTGAAAATATAATTGAAAATAAATATCATTTCTAAAGGTATATTTTAGCCTTAAACCATCCACAGGATTAAAAGAGGTTGCATGGGAAATTTTGTGATATTTTCACAGTAGTTAGGAGCTTATTAATAAACCTACGGACCGACAGACAATTTTTATTTTTAAAATAATCGAGAAATTACTATTGGATATTGTGTGTAATATTGAATTCAAAATTCCCTAATATATATATATATATATATATGTCTATTAAGTTTAAACTAGAGTTAAATGACAAGTCAATTGAAGGAGCTAAGTTTAATAAAATACCTGGTCAGTATGATAAAAATAAATTTTATATTATTCGACACAAATTTCCCCCTCTGTCAATTAATTTATTTACAGTTAATTGAAAAGTTAAATAAACTGACAAGAGAGATAATGTATAATCCCTCGGGATATTGGTAAATACCCTTTTTGATTTTTGAAAATATTTTATTTAACTTTCTTCCATGTCTGTCTACTAATTTTGTAATCAATTTTCAACGTTGAACACCAGAAGTCTGAAATTGATACGCTTTCCAGATGACATTTAAGTTGACAATATTGGCGCGTTGAAAAAATAGACCCAACCGAACTTTATCCTCTCTAACTCTCAACCTTAAAATCTACGCGCATTTATATATCTATATGACATAATTAAAAACTTATGTAAATAAATACAATCTAAAATTATGCAAACAAATCAATCACGCTACATTACTCCCTCTCCCAAAAAGACAGCGACCCGCTGTCAGACAATGTGATCCTCGGTCGGTCCTGTTGTTCGTTCGGGTCGCGATGAACAATATCCTTTAGTAGAAGGCCTTTCCTCCCAGCAGACAGTGATCCTATCTCTGCAGACGGCGTTCTCATTTACGCAGACCGCGATCTCATCTCTGCAGGCGGAAATTTCTAAAGACGGCAATTTCTGCAGGCGGCAATTTTAGCAGACAACGGCCTCACCTCCGCAGAAGACGGTCCCACTCTGCAGACGACAGTCTCAACTCTGCCTGGTCGAACCAGTCGAAAACGTAAAATGATCATCGGCAGCCACAGGTCTAATTACGCTCGAAGAGCCTACTGGTAATCAACTTATTTACTACAAATTTTCATTCCATGTCCGACAAAACTAGTAAGATTCATTGTCTAATGGCTAAAAGGGCATCTAGCGTCAATTCTATTTGATAATGTCACTTCTCTTGATCGAATTATTATTTTCATAAAGACAGAAAAGTGCCTTCAGAGCCTTGTAAGAATGGGCTTCTTCTTATCGAGGTACCCATGAGGGTAACAAGCATCTCCACCACTTGTCGCGTTGAAAAAATAGACGCGAGGAGAGGTAAACCCAACCGAACTTTATTTTCTCTAACAGTCTGCTTTAAAATCTACGTGCATATTTATAGCTATTTGACATAATAAAAAACTTATGTAAATTAATACAACCTAAAAATAATTCAAACAAATCAACCACGCTACAATATTTTAGACTTTTTTGTGGTCGAAAATGTTTATTGTCTATATATTGTTTTCAAATTTGTTATCAATTATTAATACACTTCCTTACCACGTAGATGTCTGGTATTTTTTTTTTAATACACTACTTCAATACCACTAGTATTGCTAGTATACAAATATTCATATTTAAAAGTGGCCGTGATGGTCCGGAATATACTGAGAGACAATATATTATGTATTTTCTTCAAAAAAAAAAAAAAAATTAGGTGCACCCGTTTCTATGGCATATTGAGCGGTTTGCGTTCTCTAAAAACGTCGCCGTGGTGGTCGGAATGGACTAATTCCTAAATTTCCTTTCAAATTTCGTTATCTATTTTGACAGATATCTAGAGTATCCAGAAATCTGGAAATTAGTACACTCACTCAATCCAACTAGCAAAGAAAGTATACGAATTTTCAGAATCCTGGATGGTCAGAAACGGTCTATTTTCTATATTTCCTTCAAATTTGTGATCAATTTTTAATATACTTCCAGACCACGTTAGAGTCATGTAATTTATAGACTTGGTAAATTTTTCTTACATTTCAATTGTATAACGTTTCATGTTGCCCTGGTGGTTGGATATAGAGTAAAGAATAAAATCAGTATATTTCCTTTCAAAAACGTAGAAAAAAGGTTTAGCCGTTCATAATGTGGATGGCGTCCTACAACTTTGTGGTTTTTCCTGCCATTCTTGAATTACGGAGACGATTTTTCTGTTTGATAATGCTCCTACTGCAAATATTTACTTCGAGGTCCTAGGTTGTATTCAGACTCTAACTTGGCCTTCCCGTTCCCACACCTGCCCCCCTTTGAGTATTTGAGTGAACGCTAAAACGCCATTTACAGCAGATCCCCAATATTAAGTAATTGTAAACCTCCGTCTAAGAAATGTCGACTCGTCTTCTACCAGACGATATTAGACATATATTTGGTTCGCCGCCTGAAATATTTTCTCCATGCATAGCACAACAATATTTGATAGTCGTCCCTCACTATATCAACCTCTACTTGTAGTGAGCTTTGATGTTTTGATCATGTATTTTTTTTTAATGTATCAGTAAATATATGCCATTTTTCATTTTAAATACGATACATTCTTCTTGTCGAGCAAATATTATCGTAGGTGAGTGTACTCTATAAATGATTTTCAATATTCCTGTTACACAGGTAAATTCAAGCATGCATGTGACTAAGCTCCTTTTGGTTATCCCAACTAACTTTGGGTTTAGACTTGTGTGCAGAAATCGAGATCCGTTGAAGAGATACATTTATATATAAAAACAGCTGCCTTAATGCGGTGTTCATGTAGTGTCTGGCAGTTCATTCGCTGCACCTGGATGTGACGAGGATCAAGGACGCGAACGCTTCCCGCGGAATTCTCCTATAGTTCGATAACCGCCACCTGGTGGTGGAGAAGTGCGGCGGGTGGGAACCTCTCTCGAGCCACCTGTTGATTATTTTTGCCTCGGCCTAGATAAGAGAGCTAACGTGAGTTGGGCTGCTAAACTATTTGGTGAATAAAATGTTTTCGCGTCTAGAGATCCTTCTATAGGGACGCGTTAGTTACTTTCACTCAGTTTATAATATTGAGGTGGTTCGTCTGGTTTTGAAGAAATGATTCAATTATTCATTCGTGGTATTTTAATTTATTAAGGATAAAATATAAATATAAATGAAACGTTACAAATTAAATATCTAGTAAAAAGAAGTTGAAAAATATTTGATTCAAATGGATGGATGAGAATGAATGTCTGATCGTGGTGGCCGTCGATTTCGAACGTACCCTCGCCCGTGCTTACCACCTTCCCGCCGCCGCGCATGCGCGCCGACTTGGCGTCACCGCCAGCAGGCTGCTGGTGGTTGAAAGGCCGTTCAAACTTGGCGGTGGGTCAAAACACCGTCACACCCCCCGGCTCCCAAGGACTCCCTGTCCTTGAAAGATCGAAGTTGAGAAGCATGAGCCCGGTACACTCGTCCTTCGGTGTCTTGGATGTCATAGACTAGACTGCTGATCTTCTTCTTAACGAAGAAAGGACCTTGTTGTCTTGGGCTGAGTTAAGACCTGTATGGATGGTGCTTTGCAACAGTCCTCAAAACTTGATCTCCCTCAGAGAATTCCACATCTGGATGTTTATCATCATGAAGATTCTTTCTCTTTATTTGAGCTTTTCTGGTATTCTCGCGAGCCAGACCTCTTGCTTCTTCTAAAGTGATGGGATGGTCAGAAAAAGATGGCGATTCATCAATTCCATACAGAAGAAACTTTGGGCTGAATTTTGTTACTTCATGTGTACCAAATGTAACGACTATGGTGATCTATGATGACCTGGAGATACTTATGTCTGGTGTTCTTGGCTTCATTTCCCAAAACAATTGTATCGAGTCCAATGAGGTCAAATGGTTGGAGGTCGCTGTCTGGTATTTGGTAATGGCCGATTGTCGGTTGGTTTGACTGTTTGCTGAGCTGACAAACTTTACATGAGGAAACATACTCTTTTATGGTCCTGAGCATTTGTGGCCACCAGTAATATGTGGAAATCAGCTTCAATGTTTTGTTTTTTCCAGGATGTCCAAAGCCATCATGAAAGTGGTGAAGACATTTTGCCCGTAGGGAATCAGGTACAACTGCTTTGGAATGGCCTCGAATTCGTATAGTGACAATGCCCCTTTTAATTTGAGGGTTCTTTACAAATCGCAAGTCTGCCTGTTGTTGAGCAATCTTCATCTTATCTTCGGTTATGAATGTGCACACTGGATTCCTGGAAAGTGCGTCAACATGTGTTGAGTTGCTTGTAGATGGCAAAGAATCTTCATTGAATAGAGAAGTTGCCTCAACATTCTCCAGATTTGAAAATTCCTCAGATGCTGGTTGACATTTATTCTTTTCTTGATATGATCCAGTTTCTAGTAAGATTTCAGTCATCTTTCTTTGTGTATGTTCTTGTACTTCAAGAAAATTGGTGGTCTCATCAGTTGAGTTTGAAGATGAAGGGTCGGAAGTAGCATACAAATTTGAGGGTTGTTCGTTTGCTGCAGTTTCTTTAGGGAATGTTTTGGGTCTATATGGGTATTCATTATGCCAATGAAAATTATTTAAATTTCACATTTTGCAAAATCTGCATGGGTATGGTGGCTTCGGAGGTGAAGCGACGTAAGAGGTAGGATCTTTAAATTTATTTTTGCTAAAGGCTGGTTTGGAGTTCTTCTGTATGGAGCTAACAGCAGCCTCTAAACTTAAGGTTGCACTTACCCAAGTCTCTATATCTTCGAAATGTATTGAGGCTAAGCTTAACTTCAATTGTGCTGGTAATCCTTCCGTCAACATCTGGATCTGTTCAACTTTGGATAAGGAAGTTTGTTTTAGAAGCCGGATTTTGGACTGAAAGTAGTCATTGACGGATTCATCGCGGCGTATATACCTTCGTTGTGCATCAATTAATGGTGTTGCTGTTGATGATCCAAATCTTGTAATAAATTTTTGTTTGAAGGTTACCCATTGCTCAATATTTGTTCCTGCAATTTCATCAGCATAACATTCTAGGGCTCTTCCTTCTAGATAGTAAAAGAACAACTTTCCTTTATCTTCATCTGTAACGTGTATTTCAAAAAGTTTTACCCAGCTCTGGGCACGAATATCCTTCTGTTCCCCGCTGTATTTTTGCAATTTTAAAATATTTTCTTTGGACATAATGATATTAGATATTATTCTAAAAAAAAAATTTTTTTTCAGTATTCAATTTTTTGCTTAAAAATTATTAAAATTTAAATTATGTTCACAAATGACTGAAATAAATATAATATTAAAATGAATACAATCTTTTTGATGCTTGAATAATTGAATATCCTTGCCGGCTGCGCCAAAACTGAGGTGGTTCTTCTGGTTTTGAAGAAATGATTAAATTATTCATTCGTGGTATTTTAATTTATTAAGGATAAAATATAAATATAAATAAAATGTTACAAATTAAATATCTAGTAAAAAGAAGTTGAGAAATGTTTGATTCAAATGGATGGATGAGAATGAATGTCTGATCGTGGTGGCCGTCGATTTCGAACGTACCCTCGCCCGTGCTTATCACCTCCCCGCCGCCGCGCATGCGCGCCGACTTGGCGTCACCGCCGGCAGGCTGGTGGTGGTTGAAAGGCCGTTCAAACTTGGCGGTGGGTCAAAACACCGTCACAATATAATATCGAATATTTTATTGGATTAAGATATATTTTCTTTTTATTTGATTCTTTGCCGACAAATCATTTTGACATACTTTTAAAAATAAATTTCTGTGGGTATTATTACTAAATAATTTTTCAAATTTTATCTAATATTGTTAGGCACACTTTGTCTGGATCTTCCATGTCATTCTTCAATGCCACTGCCATATCCTCTAACATTTACAGTAATATCCAGTTTTTATTTATTTATTTTTGTCCTTGAACCAGTTAGAAACGACATATTGATGAAAACCAAGAGGCTTTAAACAAAAACTCGCGAAAATACTTAATCGGAACTCATACAAAGCAGACTGGATAAAATTCGGGAGAGCGTCAAACATCACGAAACATCTCAATAATAAACTCAAGCCAAAAGGCTCAAAATATAAGCAACCAAGAGAAGCATACCTAAATATGATAGCACACTATTATCATGTCCACCAAATGCTGTAAGAAAAAAATACAATATAGAAACAATATTTTCCATACACTTATCGACAAATAATTCAGTTCATGAAATTGAACAAAATATATGCTGGAAAACCGAAAATACATACACAAATAGACAAATAAACAATTGACACAACTTTTGCTTAAAACTAGAGCCCAACATTTCAGATATAAAACTAGACATTTTCAAGTGACTAGAAACAATATTATAATACTGTTGACACAGACGCCCTAAAGATCAAAAGGGAAACTAAAGAACTGATAAATTTAAAATCGTAAATAAACTACCAAATAATCAATAGAAATGTTAAAGTCTTGAACATGATCCCAACTGTGTTTCTAAATGTAGTGTACTTGTATGTTTTGAATATTTGTAGAAATGCAAATATCCTCTTTGCATACTCAATTGTTGCTTTAGAAATTGTATATAAATAACGGCACCATTTTTGCTAGTCAGTCAGTCAGTAGGATGTATCAATTGTAATGGGTATTTCTAATAAATTATAACACCTAAAAATAAGCTGTTAATTTGCTAGATTATGAGAGTAGTGAGGATGAGGTGTTGCTTAGATTAGGCCACGGACTTAGGTGTTATAGATTATTAGAAATAAATATTAGGTAGCCCAGCTCATTATCGAATAAAATTGCATATTTTTCAAATAATGCCTCCAAGATCATTCAATTAACTTATTAACATTTAGTAACCTACAGTAGTCAATATTTAATAATCTTAGCCATTCCTTCCTAGCAAAACCTCTAGGACACCTTCATCCACCATTATCAATCTAAGTCTCTTTCCGGCTTCTCTAACAAAAACATCCCTTTCTCCTTACAATCTTGATAGGATTATTGCACAAGGTTTTTAAACTTTTCGAAGTGGGAAATAATTTGGATTTCCAGAATTCTTTGAAAATTGATTTTGGCATCAAAGTTACCAGACTTCCAGTATCCACAACGCAATTTAATACATTCCGTCTAAAGTCAGCGTAACCTTAGCCTCCGTTTCACCCTTGAGGGACAGTATTAGTTATTCCACATAACTCTTTTCTGTGCGTAATTTGTCGCTTTGCATGCTTTACTTAAATGCCCTGTTTTCTTGCATCTAAAACAAGTCTTTGACTTGTAAGGCATGCTGGTGCTAGCTGTGAATTCCTTCCGCCGCACTGTTAGCATGTTCTCTCTTTTGCTCTAGACGTGTAGTTTTTCTGCACAGGCGTGTGCCTCTCCCTTCTATTTCTTTCAGTATATGTGGTCACTCTGCCTATGTATTTTTCATGTAGTTCTTTTCCATTTTTCTCGGCTAACTCATACGAGACTGAAAGGGCAGATTCTCTATCCAGTTTTACGTCATTATCTTCCTTCAAGAGTCTTTTCTGGAGTGCTTCAGATGCCAAGCCTGTCACGAATCTATCCCGTAGCATCATCTCCAGCATATTTTCAAAATCACAATAGTTGGCTAAGTGCTTCAGTTCTCTCAAATATTTCGAAACAGTTTCGGTTTCTTTTGCAATTACTTGAAAACACCCACATAGAGGCCCCATAGAGTATAATTGATGCATGGGATATTTAGGAAAATTGTAGCCTGAAAACTCTGCCATTGTTTTACGCGGTTAGTATTATACACACTCATGGAGTAAACTTACGGAAGTTGTACCTTCTATTATATAATCGAGATTCAGACAATAACTCTGGAATATATTTTATAAACCGTAACCTTTATTGAATACATACGAGTTAACAAAGTTTGAACAAAATTTATTCTGTCTCCTCTTAAATTATCAGACGATCTGAGATATTAAAGACTTTCCACTTTCTTAAGTTTCGTCCATAAGTGTAACATGCCTTCCAAGTGTGTTAGTAAGGCTCTTTAGATAACCTATGGGCACACATAACACTGTGGACATATGTATTTTACAGGATATTTAAATATTTTAGGTAGATACATGATGAAATGCTTTTCTGCAATGAATCACAAATCAGGCTATTAGGCAGCATTGCTTTCATTGAATTAAATATTGTGGAGTGATAAAGAGAAGTATACAGAGGGTATTCCTTTTTTAAAATGACGTTTTTGCAACGCTATAGTTCGCGAAAGAAGCACGCGATTTACGTGATGTAATATTTTTTCGAAAGAACAAGCATTGATTTATATTTCATAAAAAAACTATTTTTTAATATTCGAAATGCCTAGAATTATAAGTGATTCTGTAAAAGGTTACATTTACAAACTTTCCAAAGGGAAATACTCATTTTGCCAAATTATTAAAATTATTCAAAAAAAAAATGTTGATACTTCTAAGTTCACAATCAGTCACATAATAAAGTAAAACAAAGAATATTCAGATATATATGAAATTAGGAAAAACTATTCCTTTGAAAAAATGTGCCTGAAGAAATATTTAACTCCAACCGAAAGAAAAATAAAGAAAATGGTTGTCAGAGAGAATCCACCTTCTCAAATTCTCAAAGGAGCATTTCCACATTAACCAACGTACCATTTTCTACCGTTAACCGTATTATAAGGGGGGATTAGGCTTACAAATACGTGAAAAGGAGAAAGTTCATGTCCTCAAGCGAACCTTAATGAGTAACAAAAGACCTGCAGCAGGGCCCTTTATAAAAAGTACCAGGCAGGTGAAAAATCGAAGAATGTTGCTACACTGGAAGAGGCATGGGTGTACCACAATAATAGCAACCAACCCCGTGCCATTTACTACGCTAACTCTAAAAAAAAAGGTTCAGAACTGGGTAAAGCAATGCAAGGAATATTTCTCAAATGGCTTCATGATCATTGCAGGTTTCTGCTACAATGGGAAGCTTCCAATAAAGAAGGTGAACTCAAATGTCGAGTCAAATTCGCAAATTTACCAAAGACTTGTCTTAGACCCATTATTCGACAATGAGGTCCCTTTTTGGTTCCAAGTGACTCAAGATCTGTGTGGTTACACCAGGATAAGGCCACGAATCATGCATCACGTTCAACACGTAAATACCTGGGCGAAAGAAAATGGATGAAACCGGCATTTCGTATATCCATTTCATGCACATTCCTGAAAAATTTCCAGACTTGGCCCCTATTTGAATTTTGCTTGTGCATAAGGTAATAAACACTTAAAATTAGTTTTTAAAAAATATATAGAATTGTTTCGAACGTAAATTTGTAGGTGGATAGACAGAACTATAACAAATGACGTTGACAAAATAAATTTATTGTTGAAATACTTTTACAGATTTATTCAAATTTATGTTAATTAGTCCAAAATATGGGTAGATACTGGTCAATATTAGATGACTAAATAGGATGTGTGGTCGCTCTTAACCCTAAACATCTGCCACAACGACATTTCATGCTGTTTATTTAGCAATTATAGAGCTCTTGAGGCAAAATTCCCACTATTCAAACAAAGCAGTTTTCAGTTCTTTAGTGTTCCTGGGCGGGGGTGAACAAAATCCACAATTCGTCTACCCAAAAGGCTTCCCAAACATGATCTATAGATTTGAGGTCTGGTGATCTGACAGAGGCCAATCCATCCTTTAAAAACCCTCACTTTCAAGAATTCGTTTATCATCAGGGCTCTATGAGGACGATCATTATCATACATAACTATGAACGAGGGTACGACCCCACCCCTATAAACCCATAGGGCTCCAGTGAGATACTGTATCTCTGTACTGAATTAGACGAGCCAATTTTTGGATGGCAGCGAGAGGGATACAAACCTTCGGCCACCTTGCATACATTCCTCTCTCGCTGAGTGTTCGGTAAACTGTTTGCTCGATATCATGGTTCCTGTAGCCGAAGAGAGCTCAATTATTATCTGTCTGGCTTTCATTGTTTTGTTACGTTGCCGTTAACTTCAGATAACGTTCTTCTGAAGAGGTAATTCTCTGGCGACCTTGTTCTTCTCTTCTGGAGATGTCTCCTGTTTCTTGAAATTGTTTCCATAGATTTGAAACCACTTTTCCTGACGTTTCGAGCCATCTTGAAAATTCTGCTTGGGACTGGCCTGCCACTATTGTATTAATGGCCCTCCACTTCAATATGTCTTCTAAATATCTATGACGTTCCATGGACAGTTAAAACGAAGAAATATTGTTTGAATAAAATTGTAAATCTGGATAATAAAAGGCACGCAAACGAACGTTTTAAATAATTGCACAAATCTGCATATCATATAATGTTTTTATTATTATTCGTTTTTATTATTATTTATATCTAATATTTAATGTTTGTTACCTTGATTTTGGACACTAGTGTACTATAACTCAACACACGAAAACAAACACAACACACACAAATTTGGGGTCTCGATTTGAACAAGTATGAAGATCTTATTTCAAAGAACGAACGCGTGTGAAAGGAAACGCTTATTGAATCGCTCACGGGTAGTTCTTTCTCACTGGTGTTTCGGTTACTTTTCAGTGATATTATTATTGTTACTGACAAATCTGAGATTCTATAAATCCCGCTGTTTTCCTGTTTAATCCTTTCTCTAAATCGACGCTTGCATTCCCCAAGCTCTATTCTTCTTTGAGACAACATTATTTTCCAAAATCGTCAGGGGACGGCATTGCTCCAACCCATATTTCGTAAAATATTCTGACTGTCAAAACATAGCCATTGTTAGGTTTTATTTTTTATTATTATTATTGTATTTTATTAATTAATTATAATTCATATTCATAGAATGTTATTGTTACTTATCATCATTCTTTTTGTTGTTTTTTTCGTCTTCTGTTTTCTTTTGTGTTATAAATACAACTAAATCGCATTAAATCGTAGTGTAATTCTCTTTTGTTGTGTGAAATAAATCGAATTAAGTCAGCTCGTTCTTTCTAGAAGAAACTTCTGTTGGCTTCCGTAGGCGTTTCTTACTGGGAAAAAGAAAGAGAGGATTCAATGAAAATAATTTAGTAGTCTTTATTAAAACAAAATCATAATAGTGAACAACACATATAACAGAGAGTACTGTCGTCTTCCGGGTATTCCTTCTACTGGGGAGCTCGGATTCTATATTCTGTGCGTTTATAATCTGTTTATCTGTGGCTCTCTGGTCGGGATGGCGCCTACATTCGGCCATTCCTGGATTTCAATCGTCCTCGATTGAACCTTGCGTTGCAGGAACGTCGTGGGTTGCGTCGGGGGTATCTTCTACTTCTGGCTCCTCGTCCGGACTTTCTTCTGTAGCTGTAGTCGTTAATTCTATTTTGTTCTCCTACTGTCCTATCACACGGGTCCTTTCGAAAGATCTGGATCAGGTCTCTCAATTCAGGGTCGGAATACTGAATCATCAAGATTTGTTCTTCCAGTGTGATTGTGAGGCACACTTCAAGGTTTTTCTCCACGATTTCCTCCATCGTGTCTCTAGGGTCGTCGACTGGAGCTCTACTCATTCCGTCTACGTGGGCCATCTTCTCCCCTGGTTTATGTCGAATTTCGAAATCGTATTCCTGAATCAGATTGTACCATCGCGCTATCTGAGGATTTGTAGTCTTCTTCGCGTTCATGTAGACCAGTGCTTGGCAATCTGTAACCACTGTAAACTTGATTCCTACGAGGAACTGACGTAGTCGATCCAAGGTCCACACTATCGCCATCAGCTCCAATTTGCTTGAGTGGTACATCTTCTCGGCCTCTGTTGTCTTCTTGCTCACACAGTAGACCAAGCGCCATTTGCAGTCTTCGTCCATCTGTAGCACCATTCCTGCTAATCCCTCAGCACTCGCATCGCAATGTACTTCTGTCTTGAGTTCAGGGTTGTAATGAGCTAGTACCGGATATTCGACCAGATCCTTTCGTAGTCCTCCAAATGACCTTCGCTGTTCTTCCTTCCATTCAAATTGTGAACCTTTCTTCGTAAGTCTGCTTAGCGGTTCTGCTTTCCTCGCGAAGTCCTTTACAAATCGTCTGAAGAAGTTCGTCAGTCCCAGAAAGCGTAGTATGTCGTGGACATTCTTGGGTTCTGGAAATTCTTCTATCGCCTTGATCTTTCTTGGGCCTGGCTTAAGTCCGCCTGTACTGATGACATACCCTAAGAACTCAACTTCCCTCCTTCCGAACTCACATTTGGAGGGTTTCAGTGTCAACTTCGCTGATCTTATTCTTTCGAGGACTTCCCTCAACCTTTCGATCATCTCCCGCCAATCCTTTGCCGGGATAATCACGTCGTCGAGATAGCAGAATGCCTTCTTGTTCAGCAGCGGACCTAGGACAGTGTGCATCAGTCTTTGGAATTCAGCTGGTGCGTTGGCGAGTCCAAAAATCATCCTTTCGAATTGACCTGTATCATCTGGGGTGATGAATGCTGTCTTTAATTTTGCCTTATCGGTCAGTGGTATCTGCAGATATCCATGCGCCAGATCCAGAGTGGTGAAGCATTTCGCATTCCTTAGGCCTTCCAGAAGGTCGTCTATCCTTGGTAATGGGAACTTGTCCTTAACTGTTTGAATGTTGAGTCTCCTATAATCTACCACCAGACGATGATCTCCAGTTTTCTTCCTCACAAGTAGGACGGGAATAGCGTAGGGTGATCTAGTTTCCGTGACTATTCCATTGTCCTTCCACTCTCTGACAATCTCCCTGATTGCTTCGCGTTCACTTGCAGTCGTCTTATACGGTCTCAGACAGACTGGCTTGCTTCCATCAACCTCCTTAATGTCCATCTTGGTGACATCGGTGCACCCTAATTCCTCCATGCCAAGAGCGAAACAGTCTCTATACTCGTTTACTACATCTAGGATTTCTTGTCTCTCTTTCGAAGTCAGAGAATGATTGACGTTGATGTCCTCAGGCAGTATGGGGCGCTTACGTTTCATTTGGTCTTGTCCTTCCCTCTTCTCTTCATTTTTAGTCTGAAACGAATCCTCTGCAACGTCCAGGTTAACAACAATATCATCAAGGTTCAGTAGTTCAACTCGCCCTACACATTGGTTCTTCCTTACTCTCAACTTGCCCTTGCCAGCTGAGATGATGGGTACGGTCGTCTTTCCATCGACCACTTCCAATAGGGAATCGACACAGGCGTCATCTACTCCTGTGAACAATACATATCCATCCTTTACCTCGTCTGTGATTGCACTTGTAAAGTTAATGAAGTCGCTCTCCAACTGAACAGTTTCGGTTGCTCTCAGTTCGATGCGACGCGACTTGATTTCTTCTTGCAGATTAGCAAACGGAAATTCGGATGAATAGCCAATATGCAAGTTTTTACCAATTCTGGCGAAGGATACGTAGGGCAGATCTGTCCATGTTCTTCCAATTAATAGGTCATAGGGTTGGGCATCATCGTTGACAATGAATACAGTGATTTCCCTTCCGACGATTCCATCAAAATACAGGTCGACTGTCGTCTTCCCAACGGTCCTGGCAGCTGGTGCAGTCTGGTTACCGATGCCGTACAGACTAGTCGAGTCTGGTTCGATGTCGACGCTGATCCTCCTTGCGACCGATTCTCTCATTAGACAACTGCTGCTCCCGGTGTCTATCATTGCCTTCACGGTTTCCTTGTTGTCGATCTTGACATCCTTCAAATATACATCTGGCGGGACAGTCTCCAGTCCTTCGACTTCCAGGTTGGCTACTTTTAGTCCTTCTTTGGGTCTTGTGCAATTCCTTTCCTTGTGTCCCGTTTGACCGCATCCTCGGCATGTCAACGTAGTCCTGGGTGCTGGGCAGTCTCTGGCAATGTGTCCAAACTGATTGCAGTTGAAGCACTTCGGTTCTCCCTTGTCGTTTCTGATCGTACGGTTGACCATTCTCCTCAAGGTGTTAGGGTACGTTTCACTGATTTCGTTCCTTGCAGCGTCTTGACCCGAAACATTCGTTCCTTGTTTTGTCTCTTTAACTTCGCTTTGGTTGGGGAATCTCGCAGATTTCTGCTGAAACGACTGTGGTATGAGGTGTTTCGCATTCCAATGCGGAGGTCCCATCTCGGTGCGAACATTTTCGTACTCGTCCAGTTTATCCGCCAACTCATCTGGGTTGTTTAACTTGGTCCAATCGTCAATGAGATGATTACGCAGCACATTTGGAACTTTTTTCTTTAGCTGGTTAGTGACGGACAAATCCTTTAGGGCGTCGAAATTTTCCACGTTCATTCCTTCGATCCATTCGTTGAAATATCCTCGCAATTCGAAAGCGAAGTCTCTCCAGGAACCCTTTTGAGATCTCTCGTGCTTCTCGAATTTTTGTCTGAATTGTTCGGGGCTCAACTTGTACCGTTTTAGGAGCAACCTTTTCACGAACCTATAATCGCCGCTTTGTTCTTCTGTTTCCCGAGCGATTAATTGAGTCATTTCGTAAGGTAGCAATCCTAGGAGGCTGAACGCCCATTGGTCTTCATCGAATCCTAGTCGCTTTGCCTGTCTTTCGAAAAGAATTAGGTAAAAACTCAAATCATTGTCCTTCGACTCGTACTTGGGCATCAGTTTACGTATCTCGTAATGTGCGTCATTGCTGGTACTTCGAGACGTATCGTTGTTTCCGCGTGTAGTCTGGATGCGCAGCTTCTCAAGCTCGAATTCCATTACCATTTGTTCTTTTCGTTCCCGTTCGATTCGTTCCCGATCCTCGATTCGTTT
The DNA here is from genome assembly GCA_030710605.1 of Cordylochernes scorpioides. Lineage (NCBI taxonomy): Eukaryota > Metazoa > Arthropoda > Arachnida > Pseudoscorpiones > Chernetidae > Cordylochernes > Cordylochernes scorpioides. The sequence continues at coordinate 85,297,059 of CP092886.1, read as the reverse complement.
CCGATCCTCGATTCGTTCCCGCTCCTCGATTCGTTCCCGCTCCTCGATTCGTTCCCGATCCTTGATCAGAGTCTCCAACAGTTGTTTTGCGAATTCTTCTTCGTAGGATTGGCTATTCAAAATAAGGTGTTTTAAGTCGACGATCCTGCTCTCTGGCGGTACTACCTCGCCGAGTTCATACGCCAACTTGCTCAAATCGCATTTCCTTACTTTCGCTAAATAAGTCATGTTTTTTTTTTTTTTCAAAAGGAAAAATAAACAAGGCAAAAAAATTTTTAAAATAAACAAATAAAACTGACTAAACCAGATACGTACTGTTTCAATTATTTCTTTAAACGAAATAAACTTTTCTTTGGTAATTTTGAGACAATACTTTTTTTTTCTTTTTACCGCGATACTTTGCGATAATACTTTTTATTTGTTTCTTCAATTTACTTTAAAAATACTTTCTTTAGAATACTTTACTTTACTTTAAAATACTTTCTTTAGAATACTGTACTTTACTTTAAAATACTTTCTTTAAAATACTTCACTTTACTTTAAAATACTTTCTTTAAAATACTTCACTTTACTTTAAAATACTTTCTTTAAAATACTAATTTACTTTAAAATACTTTCTTTAAAATACTTCACTTTACTTTAAAATACTTTCTTTAAAATACTTCACTTTACTTTAAAATACTTTCTTTAAAATACTAATTTACTTTAAAATACTTTCTTTAAAATACTTCACTTTACTTTAAAATACTTTCTTTAAAATACTTCACTTTACTTTAAAATACTTTCTTTAAAATACTTCACTTTACTTTAAAATACTTTCTTTAAAATACTTCACTTTACTTTAAAATACTTTCTTTAAAATACTTCACTTTACTTTAAAATACTTTCTTTAAAATACTTCACTTTACTTTAAAATACTTTTTATCGAGATGATTTTGCAATAATACTTTTAGGAATAGGTAATTAAATTTCGTACATACCATGCAACTCCTCTTACGTTGATCGGTCACAGCGCCACGTCCTTCTCGTTTCCAAATTATTCCAGTGAATCTTCAATTTTCTTCAGGACTATCCCACTTCTGAATTTCTGTTGGCTTCCGTAGGCGTTTCTTACTGGGAAAAAGAAAGAGGTGGATTCAATGAAAATAATTTAGTAGTCTTTATTAAAACAAAATCATAATAGTGAACAACACATATAACAGAGAGTACCGTCGTCTTCCGGGTATTCCTTCTACTGGGTAGCTCGGATTCTATATTCTGTGCGTTTATAATCTGTTTATCTGTGGCTCTCTGGTCGGGATGGCGCCTACACTTCATAGAAAACGTGCTAACAATTTTTGGTGCCGAAACCCGGGCAAGAAGTAGAAGAAATAGAAAGTTCTTAGAAGCCATAGAAATAAATAAAGGTAAGGTTTTGAATACTAATCTTTAAAATATGGAAACAGAAATCTTAATTTTTGAATCTCTGATTAAAAGTTTAGAATTGATAAAAGCAGATGTAAAATATAATTTAGAAGGCAATAATAAATACGCACTTATGCAAAATAAAGAAGACTTGTTAAATTTGAAAGTTAATATTTGGAATTGGTGAAATATAAAGGCATTAATGCCGAAGAAAAATTTAAGGTATCCTTTGAGGTAAAGTCTAAAATCAATTCTTTTCTGATAAAAATAAATAGATCTCTGGGAAATTTAAATAAAAATACATTTTCTGGTGAAACGTATTTAGAACTTCCCAAATTTCAATTGCCCACATTTAGTGGTGATATTTCAGATTGGCTGAGTTTTAAGGAAATTTTTATTAGATCTATTGATCAAAATCCAACACTGGGAAATTATCAAAAACTTCAATATTTAAATTCTGCACTAAAAGGAAATGCCGCTAGACTTATTAGGGCGTTCAATATTTCTGATGAAAATTATCCTATTGCCTGGCAAACCTTGGTCAATAGATTCGACAAAAAAGTGAATTGGCTTTTAAACAAATTCAAAATATGTATGATTTAAAAAATGTAAAACAAGAATCGACTAAAGATTTACTTGATCTCCTGGAGACTTGTAACGAAAGCATTCAGAATCTCTCTATCGTCGGATTGGAACGTAATAATTTATCAGATATGATTTTATTTCGTATAATTTAATTAAAACTTGATCGTTCAATAAGAAAGGAATGGGAAATGAGTTTGCTTGAGAAAGAATATCCATCGTATGAAAAGATGATTTCTTTTCTGGAAAGATTTGCTGAAAGTCTCGGGAGTTTTCAGAATAAAGAAAATTCAAAACAATTCTACAAAATGATTAAATCCACTCATTCTCATTCAGCAACATTTGCCTCTGGCTCTAGTATAGATAGCAGAGTCAAGTAATGCGTCTTATGTAAAGGTGAACATTTTTTGTTAAAATGTGCTAAGTATAATGGTATGATGTTACCTGAAATATGGACATTTGTAAACATTTGTGGACATATCTCCATTGACCCATGCCAGTGTCTCATGTTTTGCAGACAACAAGAGTCATGATCGGATATTACTCTCTACGGCTTTAAAAAAGGTCAAATCGGAAAACGGGGTTCTTCAAACATGTAGAGCCCTCATAGATACAGGCTCTCAAAGGTGTCTTATAACAAATAGTTGTCGAAAGAAATTAAATCTTCCTCTTGCTGAATGTAAAACTACAGTTTTTGGTTTGGGAAACAAACTTGTAGAACAATCAATGGGTGAGGTCTCTCTCCAATTTAGCCCACATTTCTCAAACCTAATATTCAACGACAATCCTATAGTCATTGATAAGATCACATCAGAATTGACCAATTTCTTTATAGAAAAGGATAATTGGCCTTATTTGAAAAATCTTCTGCTGGCTGACCCCAATTTTGACAAATCTAGCCAGATTGATTTAGTGATAGGAGCAGAGCTTGCTCCATGCTTATTTAACGGGAAGATTAGTTTCCAAAATTTATCTGGACCTACTGCGTGCGGATCCAAATTGGGATGGTTACTTACAGGTAAAATATTACTGTCAGGTGAAAATTCCGATCAAGATATAACTATGTTCGCGTCGGAGGAACAAGATGATTTTCTCAAAAAAATCTGGGAGCTGGAGTCAGTACCCTCTGCCAAATCTTTAACCAGAGAAGAAATTTTGTTTGAAGAAATATATATTAATAACCTCAAAATTCTGGAAGATGGAAGGTTCTCTGTTGGGGTGCCATTTAGAACATTGCCAACTCTTGGCGAATCTAGGATCAATGCTCTGAAACGATTTCTATCACTTGAAAGAAAATTACAAAAATCTCCAAGTATCCTAAAACAATATTGTGATTTCATGGACGAATATCTTTTAATCAATCATATGGAGCTTATTCCCAGTGATGAGCTGGTACACCTTCAGGACAATGTTATTATAAACCTCACCATTGTGTTTTTAAGGAGCAAAGCACTACCACAAAATTGAGAGTTGCTTTTGATGCATCTTGCAAAACTAGCAATGGCAAATCTCTAAATGACTTTCTTCATGTAGGACCAAAACTACAACAGGATATCTTCAACATTCTGATAAGATTTCGAACACGCCCAATAGCTTTTTCAGGAGATATAGAGAAAATGTATCGCCAAGTAAGAATCGATTCTAGGGATTGTGATTACCAGATAATTTTATGGAGAAAAAAACCCATCAGAACCTTTATTGGATTATAGACTGCTGACTGTGACATATGAATTGTCTTGTGCGCCATATCTCACCATGCGTACCCTACATCAACTTGCAAGGGACAAGGTGTCAACTTTCCCAGTGGCCTCAAAAATAGTACAAACCGATTTTTATTTTGATGATTTGCTTTCTGGTGCAGACACAATTGAAGAAGCTACATGTCATATTCGTGAAGTCAATATTCTTCTTTCTTCAGCCGGATTTTCTCTTAGGAAATGGAGATCAAACGTCCCAGAGGTCCTTTCTGGATTATCAGAACAGGTTGAAGATATGCATAATCTTTAGGATTTTGAGAGTGATTCATGTGTCAAAATACTTGGTATTTGTTGGAATCCTTCCTTGAACATTTTTCAGATTCTTGTTAATGACATTCCAGAACAAACGAACTCTAAATGACATTTGTTGTCCCACATCTCCAGAATCTTTGATCCTATAGGCTGGCTGTCACCAGTTATTATTCGTCTTAAAATTTTGCTTCAATCACTTTGGAAACAGAAGTTGAATTGGGATGAAAGTTTGCCTGATACTTTGTGCTCTCAATGGAAGAAAATCGAAAAGGAATTATCCGTATTAAATAAAATTCAAATTCCTAGATACTTCTCGTGCAGGGGAGCTCTACTTTCTGTTGAACTTCATGGTTTTTGTGACTCTTCAGAAGTTGCATATGCGGCAGTATTTTATATAAGATCTCATTTCAAATCGGGCCAAGTGAAAGTTTCTCTGATTGCTTCCAAGACGAGGGTAGCTCCTCTGGAAATTATTTCCATACCACGGCTGGAGCTGTGCGCTGCTCTTCTTCTCGCAACTTTATATGACACTATTCGCAATTCTTTATGCTTACAAATTGATAGAGTATTTTTAGACTGATTCCAAAATTGTTCTCAGCTGGATTAAATCTGAATCTAGACATTGGAAACCATTTGACGGAAATAAGATTGCTGAATTTCAAAGATTGACTTTACATTCTTCCTGGCATTATGTCATTTCGAAAGATAATCCTGCAGACTGCGCTTCCAGAGGTATAACTCCTTCAGAGATGGTGGATCACTCTCTTTGGTGGCGAGGACCAACTTGGCTCTAGGATGTGAACTTTGAAGATCCAATTCAAACTCAATATGATTTCCCGAAAGAAATTTCAGGTGAAAGACGAAAACTTTCTCTGTTTTTCATTCCACTAATCTTCTTTTCCCAGACTTCATTTTCAAATACTCAAATATCAACGAACTTGTTAGAATTACAGCATGGATTTATAGATTTGTATTCAATGTATAATGTTCTTTCAATGAAAGAAAGAAAGGACATCTATCTCCAAGCGAATTAACAAGTTCAATTAACAATATCATTCGTTTCATTCAAAGTTCTGAATTCAATCAAAAATTACCTGTTGCAAACAAAAGAAATCTTTACCAACTAACTCAAGTCTTTTATCTTTGAATCCTTTCATTGATGAATCTGGACTATTACGGGTTGGAGGAAGATTACGTCAATCAAATCTGCAATTTGATGAGAAGCATCCAATAATATTGCCAAGAGATCATTTTATCACGAAATTAATAGTGCGACAGTGTCATCTGGATCATTTACATTCTGGTCTTCAACTGACCATGTCAGCACTACGATTACGATATTGGATTCCTGCAGGCAGAGGTTTGGTCAAGAAAATAATCCACCAATGCATGGTGTGTTTCAGGGCTAAACGCCAAGTTACCAAGCAAATCATGGGAGATCTGCCTATGCACCGAATTGTGAAATCACTAAAACTTTCTAAACTAAACTAAAACACACACACACATTCACTAAAACTGGAATCGACTTTGAAGGACCGTTTTTAATGAAACCAAACATCAAAAGATCCAAAGTAAAATTAAAATCATATGTTGCTTTATTTGTATGTTTCTGCACAAAAGCAATTCATATAGAAATTGTATCAGACCTATCTTCAGCGGCTTTCCTCGCAGCTTTCAAGCGGTTTATTTCTCGTCGAGGAAACCCTTCTGATATATTTAGTGATAACCGGACCAACTTTAGGGCAGCTAATAACATTCTCCGAGAGCAGTTTGATATATTGAAAGCTTCAACAATTCAAAAATTCATATCTAATGAACGAATCAACTGGCATTTTATACCTCCTTCCGCCCCAAATTTCGGAGGTATCTGGGAGGCTGGAATAAAATCTTTCAAATTTCATCTTCTCAGATGCTTAAAGTCTCAGATACTCACATTTGAAGAGCTGAGTACTCTGACAACTAAATAGAAGCTTGTTTAAATTTCCCGACCTATTTGTCCTCTAAGTTCAGATTCAGACGATTTTAATCCTCTTACACCAGGACACTTCTTAATCGGGAGACCATTAACTGCCCCTCCAGAATCTAATGATGATGATGATGTACCAATAAACTACCCTGATCGCTGGAGCCTAAATCAAAAAATTAAAAATGTATTTTGGAAACGTTGGAATCGAGAATACCTCAACAATTTGCAACAACGCCTAAAATGGCAAAATTCCTCACCCAACATTAAGGAAGGTGACTTCATCTTGCTCAAGGATACCATATCACCACCAGCAATGTATTGGAGCCTTGGTCGCATCACAAAAGTCTTTCCGGGAGCGGACGGAAAAGTTCGAGTCGTCAAGGTGAAGACCAAGCACCAAGAACGCCTTACTAGAACTGTCTCTAAAATAGTACCATTACCTTTTGTTGAGGACTAAGTTAGTCCACCGGGGTGGAGTATGTTAGGTTTCATTTTTTATTATTATTATTATTGTATTTTATTAATTAATTATAATTCATATTCATAGAATTTTATTGTTACTTATCATCATTCTTTTTGTTGTTTTTTTCTTCTTCTGTTTTCTTTTGTGTTATAAATACAACTAAATCACATTAAATTGTAGTGTAATTCTCTTTTGTTGTGTGAAATAAATCGAATTGAATCGAATTGAGTCAGCTCGTTCTTTCTAGAAGAAACTTCATATAAAACGTGCTAACAGCCATTATTCTCTGAATACATATCCTTTCCCAAATGAGGACACATAATATGCCATCATTCTTATGTAATAAGGCCTCCTTTTAAGATTCTAATTACAGTTATAGTGTCTATAAAGACATTAAATCTGAAGAGAATTTACGCTATAGAAACGGATTTTATCACGTATACACGATCTGGTTGCTTAATGGCATTACATTGAAACTCTAGATATCCACTTATATATTGGCCAACAAGTATGTCTGTTTAAATCGAAAGAGTAATTGCAGAAATATAATTGTGAATTACTTTCTGAAATTCCTAATTGTGACATTTTCCTGAGAGGTGTATAAAAAATAATATAAAAGCCAGAACATAGCATGTTGCACACAATTACGGCAAGGAATTTGAAGGAATTATAAACCGGAATAAAACCTTACAACCAAAAATATTGTTTCTTGTAGATATAAGCTCATTATCCATTATATAAAAATGCACACTCAAATAAAAGCAGGAATTTTAAAAATTAATTCAATATATAGTTTAGAGAGGTGACTCTTCATAGTTATATTTAATAATAGTTTATTTAAAAAAATTAAAAAGTATTAATATCAAAAAAAATATTTTAGAAATATTTTAAAGTGTACGAAAATAATTACAGAAAATATCCTTTTGAACGGTAAATAGAAATGTTTACTAATCAGGTTGAATTAATATAACAAACTCTAAATATATTCCAAATTAACAGTTTTATTTATTTCAAACATATAACATACACTTTGACATCAACATATGTAATCTTATACTTACTCTATACATATATTTAATATAAATTGACTAAATGTTCATGTACCTCATACTCACTATATAGATGCTTGAAGCATATTTTATATATATTTACCTAATCAGCTTAGCACAATCTATTGCTGATAATTAATGCAAATTTTTAACGCTCACGGTTTTATTTTATTAAAGCCTATTTCAGAAGACCTCACTACCCAAAGAAAAATCTGATATTGCTGAGAGTTTAATCTTTGCTTACTTCTTTTATCAATAAATGTATACCATATTTCAGATCCATTGGTTAGTATTGGCCTCAAAAGAGTTATATATAAAATTAATCTTTTTTTAGCGTCCAATCCCCACATTTTCCCATAGAGTGAAAATAACAGATTTTTCATACGGTTAGCTTTACAAAGAATATCATTAATGTGGGGTGTGAAGTTAATTTTTGACTTAATTTTGTGATTAGAAAATTTTATACCCAAAAATTTACTTCTTCTAGCGGTTCTATTATGAAGTTCGGAGTTCCCATTGGAATCTTTGTTTGCCGTTCATATGTACTAAGCTGGTTTTCTCCAGGGTAAGCTTTAGCTTATTTCTTGTACACCATTGTATTACATAATTTAAAGTATTTTCTGTTTCATTTTTAACCCTTCTATGATCTTGTGCCAGCAAACAATGGAAACATCATCCGCATAACAGATTACCTCAGAATTTGGGGATACGAAGTTGATCAACAAATCATTCAGCAGTATATTACACAATAAAGGTGATAAGGGTCCGCATTGAGGACATCCCTTTGATATATATATTTTGAGATTGTAGTATTCGAGAAGGTGAGACTTGTTTTTCTTCTCCGATTTAAAAATGATTGGTTGATTTTTATAAGAACTGCCGGGACGTGGTCTTCGTCCATTGATTTTATTAAGGCAGGCCACCACGCATTATCAAACGCACCACTTATATCAATGGCAATCAATGCAACCAATTCGTTTTGTTTGTGTTTCAGTATGGTCTCGGTTATTTTGTCCATTACCGTTATTGTAGATTTTCTTTTCATAAATCCATGTTGTCTATGGCTCAGTAAGTTATTATGATTATAATAATCGAGTATTTTATTTATAATGATCGCTTCAAATATTTTTGAGAAATTTTATGTCAGTGAAATTGGGCGATAGCAATTAATTGTCTCGTAGTTAGCTTTTTGCGGTGTCGCAATAATTTTTAATACCGAATGTTTCCTGCTTTCAGGATAGTAACTTAGCACTAAACACCTATTAAAAAGTTTGACTAAACTGGGTAAGATTGATATTAATGAGTGCTTAATCATATTATTACTCACGTTATCTGGACCAGGAGCCTTTCTGACATTAAGACTCGAGCACAAATCCTGTATTTGCTTTTCAGTAATAGAAATGATTTCCCTTTTGGTAAAACTTGGGATTTGATTTCTAATTAAAGTGTGTTCTTTATTATCCAACCGCACATCATTATCCGGAAAAAATGCTGTTAACATTTTCTTCATCTCATGCACTCTGCAGTTTTATCCAGTAATGGTATGCCTACTTGAATGTCGGCGGATCTTAACCGTTTAAAAATCCTGTATGCATTCCCGAAAGCGTTCGTAGACTCATTTTCCTCAATAAATATTCTCCAAGATGTCTTTTTTTTGCACTATAAATGGCTCTTAAGTATTTATTTCTTGCCGTTCTGAAAATACTCGGATTCAGGTTACCCCCTCTATAATACAAATTCCTGATATAATGTAAATGTTTTTTAAAATTGTTTAATATCTTTATTCCACCACTTTTTGAAACTTGTCGTGTTTATAGAAGTGTGATGCTTGACGTCGAGAGAAGAGTATGCAACTTCAATGACTAAATTTGTCAATTTGTTTACCACATTATTAACATCTTCACAAGTTATCATGTGTTTAGAAGCTGAATTTAAATCCAGTAAATCCGAAGGCGAAATACCCTCAGCAAATTTAGTCGAATTCGCCGATTTTTCACTGAATTTCCATGTCGATGTCTGCCTATTATTGTTTGCCAAGTTCATCATATTTAAGATATCAAAAAGTATTGCCAAATGGTCTGAAGTAACAGAAAGTTTTGAGGTTCTCCAGTTATATATTAGACTAATGGTGTTCAAAAAAAAGAAAAAAAAAAAAGAAATAGAATTTAAAAATAAAGTAACAGGCAAATTAATAATTTATATAATCCTTTCTTTCTAACTATTGCAATTACTGTAGCGATAGGCTGGTGTTAATCTGGAGGAAATGAATAGCTGGATTTGACGATTTTAAACATATGAGGTTTTTTATTCTACATATGGCAACATACAAAAAATGAACTAATATTAATCCAATCAATCCCGTTTTATTAGGGTAAGCTTGCTTCAGCTTCTTTAACAGCCCTTTTCTCTACTTCAGTTTTCTTTAACTATCTTCTTTACCTTTAATTTTATCTTCAGGCTTCTTATAAACTTCTCTGGCCTTTTCACTTGAGTTGCTCTCTAGATCACTTGAAATGCTCGCTAGATCCCTTGAGTTTCCCGCTAAATCACTCGAGTTGCTCGCTTGATCACTTGAGTTGCTCGCTAGATCACGCGAGTTGCTCGCTTCTAGGCTCAGGAACTCTAATCTTCTTACCCTACTAAACCTCTGCGCTACTACGCCCTCTCCTCTCTTCACCCCGATCTCATACCTTTTTCGCCGGCTTTTATAGTCTTATAAGGTCACGTGGACGGACTCTGTGGCGCATCCCTTGGCGCGCGCCATCTAGAGCCGTCTTCGTGAATCATTTCCAACAAATGGAATGTTTATAAGAAATTGTCAAGTCGATTATGCTAGCATTTCTGCAAGTTGGAATTTTAAGATTATGAACAAATAGATTGTGCTCCTCAATAATAGACTTTAGAATATATCCGTTTTATTTGTCGTTGAATCGAACCAGAGTGGATGTCTTGAATTGAAATCTCCACAAAGTATAATTGGGAGTTGATCAAAGGCCTCAAGTATTTCTGAGATGAATTGGATATGAAATGCAGCCATTGAGTTTGGGTGTATATAAATATTGGCAATAACTATTCTTTTCTCATTGAAATAGAGAGTGATCTTTGTGTGTACAGAAGGAATTTGTAAAACTATTAATTTTATCATATATTATGTTTCGGTTCAAAATAATAGTAGCAGTATAAATTTGCCTATTTGTGCTAGAATATACTATTCGTGAATTCTTGTCAAATTTCACTGTATCATTAAACATGTATGGTTCTTGTAGAAATATGATGTCAGGAGGATCGTCTGCAATTGTCACACCTAGCTCACTAGTTGCCATCATACTTTTCCTTGCATTAAATTGTATACATCTGATATTGTTATCATTCATCTGAATGGTGTTGAGTTCTTTGCATTACTATTTTTATCTGGGTTTTGTACAGGGAACATTCGCTGGAGTTCGCCTTGTGATCAAGAGACCTTCCATTCTTGTACCTCGGGTGTTTAGCGCAGTTGAAACATTTTTTGTTTACGCAAACACTCGTGATTTCCCGCCGCGCCACATATTAGGCAAATCATTTCATGGAAGCATTCGCTGATTTTATGTCTTGGATTAAACTAAAAACATTTCTGACACTGCCTAACTAATACTTTGACGTGTATATGGCATTTCTCACAGTCGGTATAGATAACATTGCCCTTCTTCCTTGAGTTTGATACACTCGTGGAGAAACCTGCAGCACTACATTGTGGTGGGAGGTATTGTATTTCATGGGGAAAGTACTCGGATTTCATTCTCTAGTCCACTCAACTCAGGATTCATGGTGCATATGATTGGTATTAAATTATTCACTTCTCTTAAATTACTGACATTTTTTTAAACAACTGTTGGGTCTCTAGAGAGAAGAAGAGAGGTTGCGGGGTAAAAATTTTACATTAAGTTTATATTAATATTTGGAAAATAAAAATAAAACATTCATGTGGAACAAAAAAATAATGAACTTTTTCGTTATATAGATGGCTATTCATAGTTAAGTATCTTAGGAGGAGATAGCTTCAAACTTTACAACTGGAAACTCTGTAAGACTATTATCTATATAGAGATGTGTGTATAATTTTTTATAAAAAGTAGTAAAAAAAAACTATACTAGTAGTGCTAAAGAATATGCCACACACAACCTCAGTTTTGGGAAATTCAGACAAAAAGCCAACCTACATACCATGGTTTAGTGCGATGGCCCTCATCAGTGCAGTGGGGGGGGTCGAATGGTAAGTCGGTCCCTGTTTCAGAAATGTATTTTTTATAGCACGTGTTTATAATGATTATTATATGTTTCGAATATTAAAACAAATTTTGCTGGTGGATCTCTGCTCTCGACATAAATTATTATTATATATATAGGTAGAAATTATATAATAAAGATAAATATATGTTTTTGTAAATTCTCTCAGCTATTTTTTTACAATTTCAAACATAAAATAATGATAAAAAAAATAAAATAATAAAAGGTTCATGTGAACGTGGTCAAGATATGCCTTTTTTTGAAATAGGTATTATAATTTGTTTATTTTCATTTTTTATTTTATATTCATGCCTCAATATTTACGATATATATATATATATTGTAGCGTTATTTGTTGTATTGTTTTACATAATTAGGTTTTGGATTTTGTTTTTGTTTGTTTTGCATGTATTGAGTTAATGATTGGTGTATATGTGTGTTCGTGTATTCTTTGATTTGAGTAGTCTGCTCGTTGGCAGAAATAAACGTTTATCGTTCGATTTATCTACGCCTGTTGCTTGCAATTCTTACCGCCACAATATATATGTTTTATATAAAATAAAAAATAAAAATAAACAAATTATATATATATATATATATTCATAATTTAAGAAACAGTGTTTATAAGTTCAAACATTTTAATAATGAGAAAATAAATAAATGTATTAACTTTTTTCATACATGTTCGAAAGGCAGCTACACAAATCTTTTTAAAGAGCATTTATTGACTTCTAAAACCAGTTGGAGGTGTTTTGTTCTATTTTCTTTTCTATAGAAAAAAATCGATATATTTTTTTTCTTGACGATGGACCGTGAGACCAATACATCGATCGTTGCACCCACTAACTAATTTCCATACAGAAATGTTGATATGTGCCGAGATATATTGGAGATTCGTTCGTTTGGTAAAGTCCTTCATTCCTTTCTCCCCTCAATAAAAGAAAGGGGAAGGAGCAGAGAGAAACAATTTGGAAACTAGAGACACCTATTGGTCGATGTGAAAAAGGATTTAGAACAATTTAGTGGGGCCTGGTATAACACTGAAGTGGATGTCAGCTTCTCATACTAAAAATGACAAAATAAGACATATATAAATTATGATTATATAGATTGTGAGAAATATTCATAGTTGTCTTCAAATGTAATTATTAAATTAAAGGACAATATATATTCTATCGCGCAAGTTAGTCTGAACTTTAGATATGTAATGCGAATCATGCTGATTTTATACAATATTTATATTTTACTGATTGTCTAAATTTTTACATAATGGAGACACAAAATATAATAAACCTAGAGAGTTATTATATATATTTTGGAAAAAAAGGAGTTCGAGGCAGCCAATGGGAGGCCGACGGAGGGGGCTACGGGGATGCAGCGACTGGAATGAGGAAAACAAAAACAGAAGAACTTTCGAACGGGACCATTTGCCCTGATCCCCGATTCTTTTAGCGTAAATACATTTAAATATATAATTCGTTAACTAATACTTTACTATTTTCTTAATTGATAATATATATAATTTTCCATCCTGTTTTCGTCGTATATTTTAACAGTGGTACAAGCAGCGACACCTCAACTTTGAACCTTCAACCCCGCCGACCAAGAATAGAGGTGAGTGACTCCCTCTATAGAACTTTGATCGTCGTCACAACACAGAGTGGCGGTGAAATTACAATATATATTATTTAGAATATAATATACCTAAAAGAAAAGGTTGAACTTTGAGAAAGCCTACCATGAAATATATTCAGTAATAAGGTTCAGTAATTTATTTACAATAAAACAAATATAAACTTATAGCCAACTATTTGGATGACGCGGCTTCGTCCGACTTATTCCCGAGTGAATGGTTACCCAACAATTATTGTTATAACAAATATTATCAATTATCAATAGTTTTATTGCGCTAATTTGTATATGATTATTCTCTCTCTCTCTCTCGGCCGTGCGCCGTTCGCCGTTCTATCTGGAGATGGAAAACTTCGAGTTTTCCAACCCATATTCAGTACTGGCGGTGAGCCAGGATAAAGATCTACACGGCGGTATGATTCCCATCGAGGTAGCTGAAATGGAAGTCGATTTATCGACGATAAAAGATTCGACGAATAATTGTTTAAATCCAGGTGTGAGCGACGGACATGCAAATTCGTTCGTGAAAAACGGCGGATATGTAAATCCGGCCACGGCAAAAAGTGAAAATTGGGCGGAGCAAGTTGAGGCCGCGGAAAAGGATAATAACACCTAACTTTTTGAATCTGTACACCGGAAAAAAAGGAAACGTTTTGACTCTAAAAGTCAGCGGGCCCAGATTGTGAGGCCGGACGCTAGCTCTCCAAAACCATCTGGACAGCTTCGAAGGACCACAAAAGAGCCTGTGACCCACGTCAGGAACACCAGACAGCAACAGGCGCTGAACAAAGCTAGATCAGAAACTACATCGTTCGACCAATGCTGCTATGTCGAATGGTGCGCGGATTTCCATCACGTCCACTATATGAAGGCCTTGGAAGAGTTGCTGGGGAAGGATTCCGTCTACCAGCTGATGAAGAAGTCCGGCCATGCTATGGTCGCACTGGCCAGCATTGAGAAGGCGGAGCGCCTGGTGGAGAATGGACTCACCATAAACAACACCTTCCTCAGGGCATTCCCATACAGAAGGAAGGCGGAGAAGATCATCCTCGGGAACCTGCCCATCGCAGTGAGGGAGGAGGACTTCATCGAGGCCCTGCGACCTTACTGCCGGGTTGTCTCCCTGGCCTATGAAGTGGTGTCCTGTAACGGATACACCTGGACCACCGGCAACAGGGACAGATTAGAAAATTCGGCTCACATAGCCAGGGACGATATAGGCAGCAATGCCCTTGCGTCCCCTCTAGCGTCACACAGCCCGAAGGAATGATGCATTCTCCATGCACCGAGCGGCCTTTGGTAGGCCCCTCGCGCCCGCCAGTATGGTCCGGCTACAATGGGGTTGACCACTCACCCACAGGCGTCTCCGAGAGTTCATTGGCAAGGTTACTGTCCGAGCCCTCTCGTTCGGACTTGGATCCACCCGTCCTACGCTCCTATAGGACTCCCCCCCCCCCTTTAGCCCTCGCACCCTTACCCAGTCCTCCCTGAATCTGCCGTCGAATCAAGGACCTCTGAGGTGCCGAGGTTGACGCGGGGACACCGACGTGGAGGCGGGGGGGTGGTACTACTGTGTGCACCCCTTGGTTTCTCATGGTGCGCACGGCAAGGACGCTCCCAATGGCGCACACACAGAGCGAAGACCCAAGAGTTTCAAGACACGTGCGCCTCGCTTTCGCGAGTGCAACACGTAGAGACGCCTCTCTACACTCACTCCCCTCTAGGGTGACCGTAGAGGGCAGCCCCACAGGGTCTTCCGCCCCCGCTAGGGCAACAGGGAGGCCTTCGTCCTCCTGAATGAAGGACGCAAACTCCACCAGCTCCCTGCCAAGCTGGTGATCATCTCCAAAGGAGAGTCCACACCCGCCTACGTCACCTACGGCGTTAGGTGTAGTAGATGTCACCGCCAGGGACATCGGCGAGCCACCTGCCCCCAGGGCACCCCAAGTGGACCGGTGTTGACACCTCCACCCTCCTTGCCCACGCCCTCCCACAGCTTCACAGCGACTACATCGGCTAAGGGAAATTCTGGAACCATCCAGACAATCCATGTGACACCTCCCAATCCTGCCGCGTCTTCGCCCGCGGAGAGCTGCCCAGTCCTTTCCCAGAACACTCCAGCCACCAAGCCTTCTACTCCGGCGCCGAGCACCAGCGTGTTACCATCTATACTAGCACCTTCCTCGACCACTACTTCACCAACAGCGGACCCTGCCAAAGATCAGGCCAAGACTGCACTAACAATGGGATCTTCCGTCCCTAAACCACAAACCACACAGCTTCCTCAGCTCACTTTGAAGGTTGAGGATCTGTTCAAGGTACTAGACGCTGACTCCTTCCTGGAACCCCTATATATGGATTATCACAGGTGGGAAATAGAGAAGGCTGTTGTATGCCCAACCATGAGGGAGGACGTCTTCACATATCTTTCGCCCGAGCAGATCTCTGCTCTGAAGAAATTCCTTGACAAGGCAATCGCCCATGTCGGGGACAAGGACTCCGACCTAGGCAAGTGGCTGTCCGACTTCAGGACAGAATGCGACATTGAACGAGACGAATCCCCATGGTATTCGTCTGATACAAACGATTAGAGATTCTGAATATTTATTTTTTGTTATTTTAACTGTTGTAATGTTTAACTGTTGACTTGAGGTCAATAAACCTTTTAATTGTCAATTGTCTCTCTCTCTCTCTCTCTCAATATTCTATACTAGCCGAGTGACCCGGGCAACGCCCCGGGTTTACCCGAAGGACCCGCAGGTGAGAAACTATAGAAGAAAAATTTTAACAAATCAGAAAATGAAATTGCAAACAACAGAACTACACTACTTTAAGGACATGAGAGCACATGCACTGTATCACCATACGTGTACCATTTTCAAAGACCCTGCTTAGGATTAAAACTTCTCAGAAGCATAACAATAGTACCAACCTAGAGGTTAACTGGTGTGGATGCATTCCTCTGGGAGTGAGACTATTGAGAAATTCAGTAGGGAGTTATTTTGCTTCTCCGCATTCTAACACTCCAACTGTTAACACTGTGGAAACACTGACTCATGTTTGGTAAGCAATTTCAGGGAAGAAACTATAGACATTGGATTAAATAAATTATTAATTAAATTGCATTAAATAAAAATTATTAGATTTAAATAAATATTATTAGAGTGAAAAAAAAGAAAGAAATTAACAAATTAGAAAATAAAATTTCGAAAATACAACTATATTGCAGATAAGATAAGAGGACCTTATTAAAAATACATAAACAAACTGTAATTCGACACTTTCGATAATTCGACACTTTCGATAATTCGACACTTTCGATAATTCGACACTTTCGATAATTCGACCATTTTAAAAATCAAATTTACAAGGTTGATTGTTGTTTAAATACAACTTTGATTTTGCATGCATAAACACAGGCTCTTGTAGCAAGAACCCAAATATTATTTATAGTCATAGCAAAAGCAAACTTTAGTGAAAACTGATGCCTCTTCAGAATGAATGGAAGACTGAAATCTGAAGGAGCAGAATATATGGGTCATTTATACTTTCACCAATGCCTTTAGGATCTTTGCGATGGAACGCGTATGGTGTTTCAGTGCATGTGCTCTCATGTCCTTGAAGCACATATACTGACAGTGCCCAAAGTTGAACACACTGTATAGTGTCTGAAATATCTTTGGCCCCTTCGGATACCAACCTTCGCTTCATTCTAGAGAGGCGTTAGTTTTCATGTCATATCTGTAATATAGTTTTGTTGTTTGCAATTTTCTTTTTTTTTTCCTTTCAAATATGTATCCACTCTGAAATATAGTTTGTAAATTTTTATTTCAATTTATTTTCTTATATATATATGTATTTTTTTTTCATTTCCAAAATATTTATTTATACTTTCACCAATGCCTTTAGGATCTTTGCGATGGAACACGTATGGTGTTTCAGCGCATGTGCTCTCATGTCCTTGAAGCACATATACTGACAGTGCCCAAAGTTGAACACACTGTATAGTGTCTGAAATATCTTTGGCCCCTTCGGATACCAACCTTCGCTTCATTCTAGAGAGGCGTTAGTTTTCACTAAGGTTGGCTTTTGCTATGACTATAAATAAGGCTCAAGGCCAAACCTTGGCTACAAGAGCCTGTGTTTACGCACGGACAACTTTATATGTAGCTTTTTCAAGTGTGCGAACATTGGATAGCATACATGTAAAGATGACCCATATCTTCTGCTCCTTCAGATTTCAGTCTTCCATTCATTCTGAAGAGGCATCAGTTTTCACTAAAGTTGGCTTTTGCTATGACTATAAATAATATTTGGGTTCTTGCTACAAGAGCCTGTGTTTATGCATGCAAAATCAAAGTTGTATTTAAACAACAATCAACCTTGTAAATTTGATTTTTAAAATGGTCGAATTATCGAAAGTGTCGAATTATCGATAGTGTCGAATTACAGTTTGTTTATTTATTTTTTAATAAGGTCCTCTTATCTTATCTGCAATATAGTTGTATTTTTCATATTTTATTTTCTAATTTGTTAATTTTTTCTTTTTTTTTTTCACTCGAATAATATTTATTTAAATCTAATAATTTTTATTTAATGCAATTTAATTAATAATTTATTTAATCCAATGTCTATAGTTTCTTCCCTGAAATTGCTTACCAAACATGAGTCAGTGTTTCCACAGTGTTAACAGTTGGAGTGTTAGAATGCGGAGAAGCAAAATAACTCCCTACTGAATTTCTCAATAGTCTTACTCCCAGAGGAATGCATCCACACCAGTTAACCTCTAGGTTGGTACTATTGTTATGCTTCTGAGAAGTTTTAATCCTAAGCAGGGTCTTTGAAAATGGTACACGTATGGTGATACAGTGCATGTGCTCTCATGTCCTTAAAGGACATTGTTTGCAATTTCATTTTCTGATTTGTTAAAATTTTTCTTCTATAGTTTCTCACCTGCGGGTCCTTCGGCTAAACCCGGGACGTTGCCCGGGTCACTCGGCTAGTTAACAACATATTAGACTGCAGAGCGCAAAAATGTAGAAAACTGTATGTATATAATTGTATGCAAATAATTGTATGTATAGATCAATGAGTAAAATATTTTTTTTTTGCTTATCCCTAGTACACGTGGTACAGGCCTTGATAATCATGGTGGGTAGAGTAGGCGACTGTTTTTACTGTAAGTACACCACATGTCTAAACATGTGAAAAGCAGTTCGACTTTGCATGTACAAGTGTGCCAGAGCCCCGTTTGATTACTTGCGCTTGCTGGTGGGGTTGGACTTTTGCAAGAATCAGAAGCCATTGGAGCTTTTTTTTTTTATTTTTTCAGAAAAAAGTGCCCAATGCGGGAATCGAACCCGGGTCGTAGCGGTCGAAAACCAACGGCTTAGACCATCCTTCCACCAACCCCCAGTAAAATAAGTAAATAAAAAGAAGACCAAAAATAAGTGATAATAGTTTATTGAATAACAAATAAAAAAAAATCTTTCAGGTGAAAAATTATAGGCATTGGTAAAAAAGTAAACAAGAGAAATAGCCTAGCGGTCAGGGGAGTGAGTCTTCCACGGCCTTTCCGAGGCATGACAGAAGACGCTAAAAAAAAAAAAGGTAAAATAAGAACCAAGCAGAGGAAATCTATAAAACTGAAAGCCAGGACAGTCATAAAAAGAAAATTCCAAGCATGTGAGGAAACAATTGATGAAAAAAAAAAGGATTCCAAAAAAATACTGCAAAAAAGAAACCAGACACAAAAAGCAACAATTGAGTACACAAATACAGCATCAGCCTATTTATGAGATGAAAAAAAAAGACAGACACAAAAATGGAGCTAAATTCAAATGAAAAACTATAACAAATTAATAAAAGAAAATAAGACCTAATCCAAATAATTTAATTTAAAAAAAGCAACAATTGAGTACACAAATACAGCATCAGCCTATTTATGAGAAGAAAAAAAGACAGACACAAAAATGGAGCTAAATTCAAATGAAAAACTATAACAAATTAATAAAAGAAAATAAGACCTAATCCAAATAATTTAATTTAAAAAAAGTCACACACTATTAAATTATTTGGATTAGGTCTTATTAATGAGAAAAAAAAAGATGCCAAAGAGAGATGAAAAGTGAGTCTTCCACGGCCTTTCCGAGGCATGACAGAAGACGCTTAAAAAAAAAGGTAAAATAAGAACCAAGCAGAGGAAATCTATAAAACTGAAAGCCAGGACAGGCATAAAAAGAAAATTCCAAGCATGTGAGGAAACAATTGATGAAAAAAAAAAGGATTGCAAAAAAGAAACCAGACACAAAAAGCAACAATTGAGTACACAAATACAGCATCAGCCTATTTATGAGATGAAAAAAAAAGACAGACACAAAAATGGAGCTAAATTCAAATGAAAAACTATAACAAATTAATAAAGGAAAATAAGACCTAATCCAAATAATTTAATAAAAAAAAAGCAACAATTGAGTACACAAATACAGCATCAGCCTATTTATGAGAAGAAAAAAAAAAAGACAGACACAAAAATGGAGCTAAATTCAAATGAAAAACTATAACAAATTAATAAAAGAAAATAAGACCTAATCCAAATAATTTAATTTAAAAAAAAGTCACACACTATTAAATTATTTGGATTAGGTCTTATTAATGAGAAAAAAAAAAGATGCCAAAGAGAGATGAAAAGTGAGTCTTCCACGGCCTTTCCGAGGCATGACAGAAGACGCTCAAAAAAAAAAAGGTAAAATAAGAACCAAGCAGAGGAAATCTATAAAACTGAAAGCCAGGACAGGCATAAAAAGAAAATTCCAAGCATGTGAGGAAACAATTGATGAAAAAAAAAGGATTCCAAAAAAATACTGCAAAAAAGAAACCAGACACAAAAAGCAACAATTGAGTACACAAATACAGCATCAGCCTATTTATGAGATGAAAAAAAAAGACAGACACAAAAATGGAGCTAAATTCAAATGAAAAACTATAACAAATTAATAAAAGAAAATAAGACCTAATCCAAATAATTTAATAAAAAAAAAAGCAACAATTGAGTACACAAATACAGCATCAGCCTATTTATGAGAAGAAAAAAAAAGACAGACACAAAAATGGAGCTAAATTCAAATGAAAAACTACAACAAATTAATAAAAGAAAATAAGACCTAATCCAAATAA
Organism: Cordylochernes scorpioides; assembly: GCA_030710605.1. Taxonomy (NCBI): domain Eukaryota; kingdom Metazoa; phylum Arthropoda; class Arachnida; order Pseudoscorpiones; family Chernetidae; genus Cordylochernes; species Cordylochernes scorpioides. Next base: position 85,276,512 of record CP092886.1, on the reverse strand, counting down.
TTTAATTAAAAAAAAAGTCACACACTATTAAATTATTTGAATTAGGTCTTATTAATGAGAAAAAAAAAGATGCCAAAGAGAGATGAAAAGTGAGTCTTCCACGGCCTTTCCGAGGCATGACAGAAGACGCTCAAAAAAAAAAGGTAAAATAAGAACCAAGCAGAGGAAATCTATAAAACTGAAAGCCAGGACAGGCATAAAAAGAAAATTCCAAGCATGTGAGGAAACAATTGATGAAAAAAAAAAAGGATTCCAAAAAAATACTGCAAAAAAGAAACCAGACACAAAAAGCAACAATTGAGTACACAAATACAGCATCAGCCTATTTATGAGATGAAAAAAAAAGACAGACACAAAAATGGAGCTAAATTCAAATGAAAAACTATAACAAATTAATAAAAGAAAATAAGACCTAATCCAAATAATTTAATAAAAAAAAAGCCTGTCCTGGCTTTCAGTTTTATAGATTTCCTCTGCTTGGTTCTTATTTTACCTTTTTTTTTGAGCGTCTTCTGTCATGCCTCGGAAAGGCCGTGGAAGACTCACTTTTCATCTCTCTTTGGCATCTTTTTTTTTCTCATTAATAAGACCTAATCCAAATAATTTAATAGTGTGTGACTTTTTTTAAATTAAATTATTTGGATTAGGTCTTATTTTCTTTTATTAATTTGTTATAGTTTTTCATTTGAATTTAGCTCCATTTTTGTGTCTGTCTTTTTTTTTCTTCTCATAAATAGGCTGATGCTGTATTTGTGTACTCAATTGTTGCTTTTTTTTAATTAAATTATTTGGATTAGGTCTTATTTTCTTTTATTAATTTGTTATAGTTTTTCATTTGAATTTAGCTCCATTTTTGTGTCTGTCTTTTTTTTTCATCTCATAAATAGGCTGATGCTGTATTTGTGTACTCAATTGTTGCTTTTTGTGTCTGGTTTCTTTTTTGCAGTATTTTTTTGGAATCCTTTTTTTTTTCATCAATTGTTTCCTCACATGCTTGGAATTTTCTTTTTATGCCTGTCCTGGCTTTCAGTTTTATAGATTTCCTCTGCTTGGTTCTTATTTTACCTTTTTTTTTTTTGAGCGTCTTCTGTCATGCCTCGGAAAGGCCGTGGAAGACTCACTCCCCTGACCGCTAGGCTATTTCTCTTGTTTACTTTTTTACCAATGCCTATAATTTTTCACCTGAAAGATTTTTTTTTTATTTGTTATTCAATAAACTATTATCACTTATTTTTGGTCTTCTTTTTATTTACTTATTTTACTGGGGGTTGGTGGAAGGATGGTCTAAGCCGTTGGTTTTCGACCGCTACGACCCGGGTTCGATTCCCGCATTGGGCACTTTTTTCTGAAAAAATAAAAAAAAAAAAGCTCCAATGGCTTCTGATTCTTGCAAAAGTCCAACCCCACCAGCAAGCGCAAGTAATCAAACGGGGCTCTGGCACACTTGTACATGCAAAGTCGAACTGCTTTTCACATGTTTAGACATGTGGTGTACTTACAGTAAAAACAGTCGCCTACTCTACCCACCATGATTATCAAGGCCTGTACCACGTGTACTAGGGATAAGCAAAAAAAAATATTTTACTCATTGATCTATACATACAATTATTTGCATACAATTATATACATACAGTTTTCTACATTTTTGCGCTCTGCAGTCTAATATGTTGTTAACTAGCCGAGTGACCCGGGCAACGTCCCGGGTTTACCCGAAGGACCCGCAGGTGAGAAACTATAGAAGAAAAATTTTAACAAATCAGAAAATGAAATTGCAAACAATGTCCTTTAAGGACATGAGAGCACATGCACTGTATCACCATACGTGTACCATTTTCAAAGACCCTGCTTAGGATTAAAACTTCTCAGAAGCATAACAATAGTACCAACCTAGAGGTTAACTGGTGTGGATGCATTCCTCTGGGAGTAAGACTATTGAGAAATTCAGTAGGGAGTTATTTTGCTTCTCCGCATTCTAACACTCCAACTGTTAACACTGTGGAAACACTGACTCATGTTTGGTAAGCAATTTCAGGGAAGAAACTATAGACATTGGATTAAATAAATTATTAATTAAATTGCATTAAATAAAAATTATTAGATTTAAATAAATATTATTCGAGTGAAAAAAAAAAGAAAAAATTAACAAATTAGAAAATAAAATATGAAAAATACAACTATATTGCAGATAAGATAAGAGGACCTTATTAAAAAATAAATAAACAAACTGTAATTCGACACTATCGATAATTCGACACTTTCGATAATTCGACCATTTTAAAAATCAAATTTACAAGGTTGATTGTTGTTTAAATACAACTTTGATTTTGCATGCATAAACACAGGCTCTTGTAGCAAGAACCCAAATATTATTTATAGTCATAGCAAAAGCCAACTTTAGTGAAAACTGATGCCTCTTCAGAATGAATGGAAGACTGAAATCTGAAGGAGCAGAAGATATGGGTCATCTTTACATGTATGCTATCCAATGTTCGCACACTTGAAAAAGCTACATATAAAGTTGTCCGTGCGTAAACACAGGCTCTTGTAGCCAAGGTTTGGCCTTGAGCCTTATTTATAGTCATAGCAAAAGCCAACCTTAGTGAAAACTAACGCCTCTCTAGAATGAAGCGAAGGTTGGTATCCGAAGGGGCCAAAGATATTTCAGACACTATACAGTGTGTTCAACTTTGGGCACTGTCAGTATATGTGCTTCAAGGACATGAGAGCACATGCGCTGAAACACCATACGTGTTCCATCGCAAAGATCCTAAAGGCATTGGTGAAAGTATAAATAAATATTTTGGAAATGAAAAAAAAATACATATATATATAAGAAAATAAATTGAAATAAAAATTTACAAACTATATTTCAGAGTGGATACATATTTGAAAGGAAAAAAAAAAAGAAAATTGCAAACAACAAAACTATATTACAGTTATGACATGAAAACTAACGCCTCTCTAGAATGAAGCGAAGGTTGGTATCCGAAGGGGCCAAAGATATTTCAGACACTATACAGTGTGTTCAACTTTGGGCACTGTCAGTATATGTGCTTCAAGGACATGAGAGCACATGCGCTGAAACACCATACGCGTTCCATCGCAAAGATCCTAAAGGCATTGGTGAAAGTATAAATGACCCATATATTCTGCTCCTTCAGATTTCAGTCTTCCATTCATTCTGAAGAGGCATCAGTTTTCACTAAAGTTTGCTTTTGCTATGACTATAAATAATATTTGGGTTCTTGCTACAAGAGCCTGTGTTTATGCATGCAAAAGCAAAGTTGTATTTAAACAACAATCAACCTTGTAAATTTGATTTTTAAAATGGTCGAATTATCGAAAGTGTCGAATTATCGAAAGTGTCGAATTATCGAAAGTGTCGAATTATCGAAAGTGTCGAATTATCGAGTGTCGAATTACAGTTTGTTTATGTATTTTTAATAAGGTCCTCTTATCTTATCTGCAATATAGTTGTATTTTCGAAATTTTATTTTATAATTTGTTAATTTCTTTCTTTTTTTTTCACTCTAATAATATTTATTTAAATCTAATAATTTTTATTTAATGCAATTTAATTAATAATTTATTTAATCCAATGTCTATAGTTTCTTCCCTGAAATTGCTTACCAAACATGAGTCAGTGTTTCCACAGTGTTAACAGTTGGAGTGTTAGAATGCGGAGAAGCAAAATAACTCCCTACTGAATTTCTCAATAGTCTCACTCCCAGAGGAATGCATCCACACCAGTTAACCTCTAGGTTGGTACTATTGTTATGCTTCTGAGAAGTTTTAATCCTAAGCAGGGTCTTTGAAAATGGTACACGTATGGTGATACAGTGCATGTGCTCTCATGTCCTTAAAGAAGTGTAGTTCTGTTGTTTGCAATTTCATTTTCTGATTTGTTAAAATTTTTCTTCTATAGTTTCTCACCTGCGGGTCCTTCGGGTAAACCAAATAAGAACCAAGCAGAGGAAATCTATAAAACTGAAAGCCAGGACAGGCATAAAAAGAAAATTCCAAGCATGTGAGGAAACAATTGATGAAAAAAAAAAAGGATTCCAAAAAAATACTGCAAAAAAGAAACCAGACACAAAAAGCAACAATTGAGTACACAAATACAGCATCAGCCTATTTATGAGATGAAAAAAAAAGACAGACACAAAAATGGAGCTAAATTCAAATGAAAAACTATAACAAATTAATAAAAGAAAATAAGACCTAATCCAAATAATTTAATTAAAAAAAGCAACAATTGAGTACACAAATACAGCATCAGCCTATGTATGAGAAGAAAAAAAAAGACAGACACAAAAATGGAGCTAAATTCAAATGAAAAACTATAACAAATTAATAAAAGAAAATAAGACCTAATCCAAATAATTTAATTAAAAAAAAAGTCACACACTATTAAATTATTTGGATTAGGTCTTATTAATGAGAAAAAAAAGATGCCAAAAAAGATAACCAGATACAAAAATTGTGCTAAATTCAAATGAAAAACTATAACAAACACTTATAAAAAGATATAATAAAAGCAATAATTCAATCTACAATTCGAAAAATAATATAACCTGGTGAGTTCCCAGAAAAGGTTAACTTTGGTAGGCGGCGCTGTACGTTGACACCGCCGTACCTTCGAGCCGTTTTACACGAGTTAAAGCGAAGATTTTGGACATAGTGATTTTTACATTTCGATCTTTTATATTAATATATATACTTACTATTTCGAATTATTTTTCTAAAAACGAACATTATTTTTTTTAATTATCTGAAACTAACCTAATTCAACTTATCTAAAACTAACCTTATTTAGCGATTAAACTAACATAATTTAACCTATTTGAATCTAACCTCATATACACTTTTACACTACCTTTTCATTTCAAAATTAAATTAAAATAAGTTTATATTAAATAATAACATTTTTAAAAATCGACTTTCTGGTTCACACTTTTGTATCTAATCAATTATGTATTTCTTTATTTCTCTCTATAAAATTACGCAATTGTAAACAAAAGAATTGATGATGATAAATGCAAAAAATCTACGATTGTAAAATAGATTAAATTAAAAAATAAAAATAACTGTTAACATTAGGAAAATAAAAACAGGCCTATCATACGAAGAAAAAAATAACGAAAATTTTGGTATATAGATCGTTATGTGTAGTTCAGAATCTTCGGAGGAGATAGCTCAGGACTTTACAATGGAAAACTCTGTTACGGTATTATCTATATAGATATTAATCTACTAGAACATTTGCCAGTTCTACGTCTAGAGAACGGCAGTCAATTCTAAGCCTTATTCAAGATTTATCTTAAGCTAATTAATAAAATAAAGAGCTTTAACACATCGCACATGTGAGAGAAAAACTAAAAGAATATTCAAGCCTAATATGTTTCAGCGTGAAAAAGAACTCTCATGCCGCTAAAATTTTTCATCACATAAACCGGAGATCAGCATCAACAAAAATAAAATAAATAATTAATAATTTATAAATTATTCTACAATTCCGTAGAGATATTTGTTCCTCTGTTTCTAATTTAATTAGCAATCTTTGCGACTCTGATATTTTCTGCAATCTTGAACAGGTATTTTTCCTACTTTCATTTTCTCAACATATTATTTTATGGGAAAATCTTGAAGCTCTTCACTTTCCACATTTTGCTGTCTTCTCCTTCCATATTCCTTCATTAACAGCTTTACATACTTCTTCTATATTTTATTTTAAATAGTTATATCACATATGTGTATGGAAAATGAGAATATACGAATATCAGAATGAGACGGAAATTAATTTTATTTCAAAACAGTTGAAAATTCTAAAATATAGATGAAAGGCCCATTTAACGAACGGGTCTACATTATTATAATATTTATTATTATATTTAACCTTAATAAATCCAAATAAAAGTATGCCCAAGAGAGAATATGCGTTTTGCTAATAATTTTAGAGAATTCTACCTGATATAAAATAATGCAAAAAAAAAGAATACCAAGACATTATTTGTCATTTAATAATTTATCTTTATTTTCTCAACATATATGATGAGACCTACCACCCTACAACCTCAATTCATTTAAGCTAAAAGTGTTTGATATACAAATTCAGCGATATCAGCATTTATTCAAATGTCTTACTCACGATGACAATTGATTTATTTTGAATTATTTTTAATAGGTCATATTTTAAATAATAGAACCATGATCTCCCGCCCATTTTCTATTAAAATATTTATAATATTTTTATCTTGTTCATGAAACTTTTTAAAACTATAAAGATATACAAAAAAAAACTATAAAGATTAACAAAACTATATATGAATATATAGCTATATAGAGACATTTAAAAAAATTGATTGTGTTTTGATAAAAGCTTAAATTGTCCTTCTTCCCTACTTTGATTTCCTGAGAAATTATTCTAAATATTTTTTTCATTGTCAATTCCCAATGATATCCAAATTAAAATCGTACATCACGAACAAACAAGCAATAATTATTCACGTAAATATTATAAATCATTTATTTAAAGAGTAATAATTACAGTAATAATTTAACATTATTTGAAATCCTTCTTACTACTAATTAGAAATTTATAATGATTTAATTATAATAAATAACATCTCTTTTTTAAAGCAAAATTCGTTTGGCAAATATGCACTAGGGAAGAAACCAGGCTGACTTTCAGTATATAGTAAATAATAAAATTTTTAAATTCCTAAAAAGCATATTACATAGTTCTGTCAAAGAAACAATATATTATATTAATAGCGAATGCAGTGTATAATAGAAATTCAGTCACTACAATAGTCAAGCGCTTGGAGAGTAAATAGCGAAATTGGAGGATTCACTAATGATGAGCCATGCCTTTTTAATTTTTTAAAAATTAATTTTAGAATATATATATAAGAGAGAGAGAGAGAGAGAGAGAAAGAGATAGAAACATACTTTATTGACTTCCAGTCAACATCAAAACAAAGTTACAAAATTACAGCTATCAGCATTATAATAAAATATATTTTAAAAATAAAATTACAACCTTTCGCATTGAGTTTCTTTTATTATGATATCATAATAAAAGAAACTCAATGCGAAAGGTTGTATTTTCATTTTTAAAATTTGTAGCGCATTTTTTCGTTTACTTCAATAAAATATATACATGACATCATATTCGAGGCCTTCCCCGAGGGACGTCTAGATTACATCAAGGGCTACAAGCCACCCTGAGTCCGGATAGGCGCTTGGCCATTATGGAGGTGTTGTCCCCAACATTCTCAATTGCCATGTTGAGGAATTCGCACAGAATGTTCTTGTTTTTCTGCGAGAGCTGCCTGAGGAGTTGCTCCCTCTCAGGGAGATATAGGATCGCCCCCAGTACTATATGCTCAGGAACCTCTCCAAAGATGGAGGATAGAAGAGAAATATCCGTCTATTTTTAAATAGAGTTCCACCAACTGCTCTTCGAGCTCCTCCAGAGGTGTCTGAGGGGGACACATGACTTGGGCCACGAGTGTAGAAGCCTGAATGGACGATGCGGTCATGCCTTGAACTTCTTTTTCAGTAGCCGCCGTTGACTCAGCAATGGTCGAGGGCTCTGGTCGTGACAGCAACCGGCTGGTGTTCGGCGCCAGAACAGGTGGCTCCGGGGTTGGAGTCTCTTGGGGATGGACAGGAATTTTCGCCCCGAGCGAAGACGCTGCAGGGCTGGAGGGTGTTAACGGGGCCTTCTTTATGGGCGCAGGTAGCTCCGCAGCTGATGTAGAGAGGGCGGAGTTGTTGGTGGAAGTGGGATTTAAGGAGAGGGGCTTCGACACCAGGCCCTGCCGGGTGTCTTGATAGTCCTCCATTTATTCCCAAGGGGCAGGTGGCTCGCCGATGCCCTTGACGGTGGCATTTGCTACACCTAAAGCCGTAGGTGATGTAGGCAGGCGTCGATTAGCCTTTCGAGACGATAACAAGCTTTACAGGGAGCTGTTGAAGTTTCAATTCTTCATTTAGAAGGATTAAGGCCTCCCTATTTCCGGTTGTCCAGGTGTAGCTACCACTCGCCACTACCTCATTAGATTAATTAGAATTAATATTTTATCACTATTATTATCTGCATCAAAATGATTCAATTTATTTCGTTATTTGGCTAATTCTTTTATATTTTATACTAAAACTTTGATAGTAACCCTTTCCAGACCATATTCTATTTCCTTGGGAGATTTCATCCAGACATGTGGAAATACGTATAATATGGATTTCTAAAAGTATCAAAAAATATATTTCATATTCTACCATTTTTATATAGATTAACTAATATGTTCATTTAAAAAGATATGTAATTTTTAATTTGCCTCTTTCTCTTTGAGAAAAAAAGTATTTCCATTTGATTGCCTTCGTGCGTATGTGCCTTTTTCACACTCTATTGAGAATAATTATTTAATTAATAAAATAGGGAGAATGCTCTCTCTCAAATTTGTAAATGTAAACCAATATCTTAAATTGAAAATATTTCTATAGAGAGTCTTTAGATAATAGTATTTTATATCTACATATTATTTTGAATGTGTATTTTGTTTAGTTTCATTTTATTCCAAGCCTCTTTTTCAAAAATCGAATCGAGTAATGAATTTTAATTATTAATGAAGTTTTTCTATGTTTTTTTTAATATATAAATTTATCATTATTTAATATTTTATATACAAAAATTTCAATAGGGCGTCTGTGTTAAATGTTTTTTTTTTTTGTCTTTTGTATCTATTAATTTTAAAACTCTCGTTTAAAATATATTGGTTATTTTTATGGATTAACTACAGATTGTTTTATTTATAATTTAGACGAATATTAGATGTTCAGTAAGGTGTATTTATTTTCTATATATTTCTTCTTTTAAATTTGAATTTGATAGATTTATATATTTATATTTGATTGTGTTTAAAATTCAAGTCAATTTTTTTTTCATATTAGGGGAAGATACATTTATTTATAGTTCTCTAAATATATACACTACTGGCCATTGAAATTGCTATACCCGAAGGAAAAGAAAATAACAAATGCATACTAATTAGACAAATAGAGTATAATAAGAATAACAGGCAGAAAAAATTAAGGAAATTAGGAGGCATGGAAACGGTATTTTTTGCTACAGTTATCATCTTATTCTTTTTGTCTGCTTCTTCAGATTATCTTTCGAGAGAACTTCAAGAGAGACAGTCCGCGTCTTGGTGTTTACGTCCACTTTTTAAATCTACCGTAACGTCGTATGCTTGGAGTTTTATGGCCCACCTCGCCATTCTTTCCGTCGGGTCTTTCAAATTGGATAACCAGAAAAGGGCGTGGTGATCCACGCTGAAATATTCTCTCTTTTCATATTGGGGTTGAAATTATAATTTGCATATCCAAATATGTTGTATATTCCAAGCATATTTGCGTTTGCATTTTCAATCCTTCATTGTGTAGCCATTCTGATGGTAATCTCAGTGAAAATATCATCTCATTTTTGTTTCATATATTATATATATATATTTCTTGATTAATCAAGAATGGGTATTTGGCAAATTCTGGAATAATTAAAAATCAACGATAATAGTTGATATTTATTCCGATAGATGGCGCAAGCCATTAGCAACTTTCAGTTGTACGATAAGGAGATGTTTTTTTCTTAATTTATGCACCTATCCCGGTGCAATATTACACACACACACATTTATACTATTTTTTCATATATTATATATATATCGAGTTATTTAATTTAAAAAGCGCTCTACCGCTTTTATTTTCTAATTATATATTATTAAGAAATTCAAGATGAATCTCATAAAAACTGGGCGAATATATTTATTTCAATAAAATTATTAAAAAAAATAATTATTGGAGATTTTTCCAGCTAAGTAGAAATGTGAACCGTTAACAATTATAGAAAATTGCATCAAACGGCAAGAGAAAGGTAGTCCTGTAACAATTCCCTTCCTAAAGTGTCTCTCTGAGTTCCAAATGAAGCAATTAAACGCCGAAGTGGCCAAGACCTCAGTTAACTGTCGCGGATAAATTGATCTTTTATTTTGCTTTGGGTTATGCGGGGATTTTGGTGCCAAGAATCCTTCCGAATCGATTGCATCCGTTTTAATTTTAACATTTGAATTTTAATATAATATGTGTCACTCTCTTCTCTCTTGAGAGGTATGTTGGTGCATGGAATATTTGCATTGGATGTGGTGAGAGCATATAAAAATAATAGAAGATAATATTAATACCTACTTATGAGCATCCAATCATATTGATTCAAATGATATCTAAGTAAAGTAATTAATATTGAGCCTGAATTGAATAGAGAATACATATTTGAAAGATATATAATATACATAGAGGCCATTGTAAAATAATATTATTTCATAGATTTGAACACATTGAACGCTTAGTATTCGGGTATTGGTTTACGCGAAACATATCCATATATACAATTACCATATATGCATAAAAAAGGTTATGATATTATTTAAAAATTTAAATATAAATTGACATATATAACCATAGACCCCACCTCAACATATAATATATTTTAATATATAAGAAGCGTAAGGCGCAGAACTACAGCGCCTATGATCTAAGAAGAGCTCCCATATCTATTGTATATGAGAATACTTCAAGCTCAATATTAAACCTCATATAAATGAAAATATATCTGAACTCTTATCAAATATTTTAAATAAAGGTCTAAAGTTTCGAATACCTAGTCGAACTAACCATTACAATACAAATAGTGCGCTGGATACATCAATATATCATTTTAGGAATAATTAGAGAAGAAGGAAAAAAGAAACTTTGATGCCAGCAGAATATTTAATAGAGAAAGTAAGAAAGATTCCAAACCTAGCAAATATGAAGTAATATCCATCGAACAATGAAACAAACAAGATAAAAATAACTTTATGAGTTTTATATCTGACAAAAGAGCTACCATATTTAATATGAAATGAAATATTACTGCAAAAATATTTATGACATCCTTGAAAACGCGTTAATATATTCAAAATATTTGAATAGATAGTCAATAATTCGAAGTCTGTTACAGTTTTAAAATGGGAATTAACAACCTTTCCAACAGAAGAGAAACTGATATTCTATGTAGACAGGTTGTTTAATTAAATTCCAGGAATGATCTATTTTTTTTTAAATCTGACCGTGGACAAAAAAAGTGGTTGGGGCAAACGTTTATAAATCGTTAACATTAAAGCCATAAACCAACAATCATCATTTTTTAGAAATTATATTACGTCCACATAATATTACTTTTTGCTATCTATGAGCGCGTTATCGGTGATTTTCTAATTCCCAAATTTAGAACAACGAATATGCATTCGTTTCTGTGCTAAAAATGAATGCTCCGAAAGGCATTCGAGAAGACATACCTTAAAAAAACACAGTTTATAAATGGTGTAGATTCTTTACAAGTAGACAAGAGAAGCTCAAGATAATCCAAAGGTCGAAAAATTAAACATAAAAAAACCTAATTGTAGAGAAATTTCTGAAGATCGAAAATTTGGCATACAGAAACCTTCGTTGATAACGAGTCTTTCGATGGATTCAGTTCATTCCATTATCTACGAAAAATCTATTTGCAATTAGAAAAGAAGTTAGGACATTTTAGAGTTACCAACCAGCGCCACATACCATGCAGCCTTCGTTGTTTTAAATATTTCAGCCAAGAATAAAATCCTTATAATTCTTCGTAAGACCCATACTCATTGGATCTTGCCCCTAATATTTTTTTCCTATAGATTAAAATGAAAATGTCTCTTGAAGGGCAGCGATTCGAATCATAATAATTCATAATAGAAGAATCGCTGAAGTTCCTCAGAGGCTTGAAATAGGACTACTATAAAAAATATGCTACGGAACTTAGGAAGCGTGATGCCATAGGTGTTAAGATGCGGGGAAGGGGATTATTTCGGAGTTTACTATAAAAAAATCCTTGTTTAGCGCAAGTATCCCTTGTGGGATATAGCGCTTTGGAAATAAAATAATTTATAATTGATAATCCTGTGTTATTTTAAATTAAAAAAGAAAATCTGAAATTTATGAATTAAACTATATTGTTTTTGATTTACCGAGAATTCACACAAAAGGAGAATATTAATCTTAAACCTATAATTAGCAAAATAGCTTATTTTTGTAATAAATTAAATAAATTCACACCAGGTAGTGAAATTGGTTCCTTCGATGCAGTAATATTATTCCTTAGTCTACCATACAATTTAATAATGGATTACCTGAAGGATTATTTCTGCGTCATTAAAAGATATATAGACATCACGTTATTCTAGATATCTCTAAATAAATGATTTCAGTTTTGAAAAAAGAAATTTACTAGAAGATATTTGGGTCCCTTATGAGGAGCCAGCTATCATTACTAGCCGCCTAAATAGTAATGTCGAAATTAGTTTGATATATCAATATTTTTTTTATGAATTAGGCATAAAGTGGTACTGTTGCATAGACGATATTTTCTGCGAATTTAAAATAGCTAAAGAACAATCGATTTTGAACACTTTAAGTAGTCCAACTTCGATATTAAATCCAAAATGAACATAATCTAAATCAGCATTACCATATTAAGATGAAAAGGGAGGAAAATACCATTTTACATATTTTTATATTTAAAATATATAAATCCTTCATATTTATATAAGCATTAGATAATATGGTCCAATAGATCGCAAAACTTTATTATTCAAAACGTTGACTAAAATAATATGAACGCATTGCTCCTTGCCAGTATTCAAGAGAAAATATAGAGGATCACACACACAATATAATCCGAAACATAAAAAATATTATTTCCACTGGCATTTAGTAAAACTCGCAACCAATACCGGCCCAAAAGGCAGACTGTTTACCGCAAACATTCACCTTAAGCAACATTCACCAGCATGATGTCTTCCTGTTACTTAAATCAGGTTTCTTTCCGCGGCAGTTTCAGCTTATGAAATACAAAAAGTTACACAGAGCCATGCTAGAGATAACAAAAAGGTCTAACAAAATGAACAGAGATTCTGAGATGCTGGCGAATAAATGTAAATCAGATGCTCAGAATGAGAGGGCGCGTTTGATTGACGAGGATGCCAAGTTTTACTGCTCAGGGCTCATTTGGACCAAACATCACTAAGGTGACGACGGACCTCTTGGTAGTATTCCTTTGTCATTTCTGAGGGAAGATAAGGGTCTAATGATGTCAGATGCTCCCACTATGTGATGATTGCATTTCAGCTTCTGGGTTGTTCTCATTAAACCCATAACTGTGATAAAAATTTGGAGTTACTCTTTGCAGAGTATCCTTTGCCATTTACAGACAGCGTTGTTCCCGTTCCATAGAGTTATCGGTTTCGAATTCTTTCATGCCAAAATCCTCGGTGTAAATAGAATTTATCGATCCAATGCTTTCCCTATCCCATTCTCAAATTTGGAACTCACCCCAATTAGAGAACTATCCTGAATGACACTACGCTCCGCTTCAAACATATCAGTCACCCGAACTTCATCTCTTCTCTTCTTTCTTATCTATACTCAATCATATTAGGGTATCAAGTTGTGACCCTTGATGGTGTCTGTTTGGCAACCATCATGACTGGGTGAAGTTGAATGCGTCTGCCTTTGTCATTAAGACTGGGAGCACTACTCAGTGGCAGGCCGACTTAGCTCCAAAAGAAATGGCCGCCTCTGACATGAGGAACAGACGCCATGTGCAGTCGCTCCTAACATGGAGTACAAACACTGCTCATCCTGTATCCCTGGATCAGGAACCCTTACAGGGTACTATCAGCCGGGCCAGCTGAGCCCAGGTTTTTTAGAGAGCTTGTTACTGTTCCCCCTACTCCTTGTTCCCTAAACTGAAGAGGCCCATGAAAGGACGACGTTACGCTACGCTTGACGAGATAAAGGAAGGAGGAGCTGAAAAAGATTTTTAAAAATGATTTTTTGAAGTGCTTCAAAGAATGGAAAAACCGTTGGCACAAGTGTATAATATCGCATGGGGATTACTTTGAAGGGGACAAAATAGATTTTCATGAATAAATGAAATATTTTTGAAAAAACAAAAAAGTCGCGATACTTTTTGAACACATCTCGTATATGTTTACTAGCCGAATGACCCGGGCAACGCCCGGGTTTTACCTGATTAAATGCTTTTATTCGAATACTATTCGCTATAATTATAAATTGGCGCCGTGGATGACATTCTTGTGAAACGTTCCGCTCCAAACTTTGTGTCTGCGAAGCGATATTTTTATAAAGAGATGATCTGGCTTAGTGTCTTCTGCTCGAATGAATGTTTTTTACCTTTAAAAGAAAATCGCCACGTTTTTATCACCTCATTTCGAATGTTTTTCTCTTAGAATTTTGTTCCTGCATACTAAAAATGAACTGGCTTCACCCGTGGTCTCTGCTTTTTGGAATTTTTCCGGATATATTTTGTATCTGATAATCAAATATGATACAGCAATATTGTCATCATCATTTTCTGAATAAAAAACAACTACTTTTTTCCCAGAACCTGTCAATTTATTTTTCTTGACTGAAATTCCGAAAAATATATTTTCCAAATTTTTCTCTATGTCCTGTTGAAACACGTTTTACATGTCCATCAGGTCAGCTGATATTACCTCCCATCTTCACCGCTAGAGGCGCTGCTTGCGAGCGAAAGGGCAAATTTGCAACGCAATTTGCAAATAACTTGTATAAATACTTGTATACTTGTGTACATAGACCATAAATCTGTACATAGACAGGAAAAGCACATATATTTTAATAATATAAATGAGTTTTGAAATTGTAATTAAAAAAAATGCATCAGCCGGTAATCGAACCCGGGGCGCCCGCGTGGCAGGCGAGTATTCTACCACTGAACCAAAAACAAAGGGTGACAGAATTTTTGATAACTCTGATACTTGTATATATATGTGTGTGTGTGACAATTTGACAATTAAAAAATATTTATTGTCATCTTAGACAATATTACATATTTGCAATCATAGAGAGAGAAAAAAAAGAAGAGAAGAGAAAATATATACATATATGAAACATATTTTACAAGATGGTGATGGGAGATGGAGAAAGAAAACCTCGGCGCTGGAGGGTCCTGGACCAGGCGATGAGCGGGTCTTCCATTACTTCTCCGAGCCCAACCTGTACAAAGTTGCTATAAATTCGCAACTTTGCCGACCCCAAGATGGAAAGGGCGTCGTCCTCAAGGCCGGACCCGCCGAAGATCCAAGCCTGCAGGTCAGGGGGCCGCCCTATGATGTTGAAGGCCTCTCTGATGAGAGGCCTGATGGAGGAACAGCACCAGTAGCGGTGGCTGAGGGAGCGGTCGATGTACCCGCAGGCAGGACAGGAGGGGCCGACCGAGGCAGGAAGGGCCGGATGGGGCAAGGCGTGGAGGGCCAACTTGAGGGCCGCGTCGGCTTAGTGGCCCGAGTAGGCGCAGCGCCGCAGTGAGGCCCAGTCGATCCTGGATGGTGGATTGATGGTGGGCGTCCATCTCGCCAGGAATCTGGAGATGGGCGTGGCGGCGAGGCGCGGGCGATCCAGGGCCCGTCGGGCCGAGCGGTTCGTGAGGCTGTTGAGGAACGGCGTAGCCGTCCCTCGCAGCACCACGGCCGCAGCTAAAGAGCTAGATGAGGGTGCAGACTCCGCCCCGAAGCCCACGGCGTTCTCGGAGGTCAGCCTCCGACAGAGGGCGCCCAGGGCCGCGGCGTCAGCCAGGGCCGAGCACGTAGGGCGGGCGATGAGGTGTTCCTCCTCTATGAGGTCCCGGACTCGGGCCCGCTCCAGCGGGCGGGGGCCAGGAGGTCGGGAGGGCGGAGGAACCTGCTGCCGCCGATGATGGGGAGGTCCAGCAGCTGAGCCGTGGGGACCGCCCGGTGGTTGAGGCCCAGGATGTTGGAGGCCTTCTCCCATAGCTTCAGCAGCCTGAGACGGCGGGGCTGGAGACGGGTGCCGTCCGGTGGAGGGTGGATCCAGGCCTTCCCGCTGTTGCCGCCGACCAGCCAGCTGAAGGCATTTCTGCCCCCGCGGAGCGCGACCTGTACCCCCTTGAGGCAGGCGAGCTGGAGCTGGGTGGCGAGGTCGAGAAGGCCGAGGCCTCCGATGGCAACTGGCTTCGCCATGACGTTGGCGGGAAGCCACGCCGTGTGGTCTGGCCCCTAGACGAACCTCGCCAGTCGGGCCTGCTGCTTGGCGATGGTCGGGGGTGAAGGGAGGTATCCATGCACGTGGTGCTGGATCGTGGACCCCACCAGCGTGTTCGCCGCTCTTGCTCGTCCGACGAGGGAGAGGCCGCGGGTGAAGGGCGTCCATCTGCGGCACGCAGTCTCCAGGAGGGCCAGGAGATGCTGCTCCCGGTGGGCGACGGTGCTCCTGGGGGCGATGTCGAGCCCGAGGATCCTGATGGAGGTGGTCGACCAGGAGGCGCCGAGAGGGGAGTCGCCGCGGTTACGCCAGGCGCCGCACCAGAGGCCAGTGCTCTTCCGGAGGTTCACGCCAACTCCGGAGGCCTGCCTATAGTCTTCGAAGACGGTCGCCACCCGCTCGAATCTCCGTCGCGATGGAATAGGAGGACGATGTCGTCGGCGTAGGCGATGACATTGCCCACGCCGAGGGTCAACTCCAGGCGACGTAGCAGCGGCCCCGTGGCGATGCTGAAAAGTGCGGCGCTTACGGCGCAACCCTGCCTGAGGCCGTTGAGAAGGGGGAAGGCTGTTGTATGAAAGCCTCCGGCCCGGATGGTGGCGTCCGCCTCGGCGTAGAGGATGTTAATCCAGGCCATGAATGCCGGCGGGAGGCGGAGGGATGTTAGCAGGGACTCCAGGAAGCCGCGGTCCAATGAGTCAAAGGCGGACTCTAGGTCGACGCCCATGACGGCCAGCGGCGAGCCCAGGGCGGTGGCCTCCTCGATGGCGTCCGTCACCATGGCGATGTTCCATGACGGGGACCTCCCGGGGACGGCGTAGGTCTGGCATTCCGGCACCAGGGTCCGCAGGTGGGGCTTGAGGCGCCGGTGAAGGATGGCGGCCAGGACCCTGTAGTCGGCAGAGGGCAGCGCGACAGGCCTGTAGCCATCAAGGCCGCGACCTCCGCGGGTCTTGGGCACGAGGCAGATGGAGCTGCGCCGCGTCGACGGAGGCAGGGCACCGCGGAGCCGTGAAGCCGCGAACACCCGGGCCAGAGCTTCCGCGAAGAAGTCCTCGTTGAACGCGACGAGGAGTTCGCACGGCAAGCCGTCCCAGCCGGGGGCCTTTCCGCGAGGGAGGTGCTCGATGGCGTTGGCGATCTCGCTGGGGCTGATGTCCGGCCGGTGGAGCGGGTCCTCCTCACTCAGCTCGCGGGTGGTAGTGGGAGCGCTGCTGGCGATGAAGGCAGCTCCCGCAGCTGGATCGGTGGTGGGACGGGCGAAGCGGGGCCGGAAGGTCGCGAACGCCCTCCGCCGAAGCTCGGGGCCCTCGATGACGTTATCTTCGTCGTCCCTGATGACGCTGACCGGGCGTCGGAGGCGGATGGCGCGTGCCAGGTCTGGCAGCGATGGGTAGTCGGCCCGGATGGAGGAGGCCTCGAGCTGCGCCGCGATGTAACGTCTCGCCCTGTAGACGTAGCTGTCTCTGGCCGCGTGGCGTGGGTCGTGCAGGGATCTGGCCTCCGCCAGCAGCCCCGCCTTGATGGAGGTCCACCTATCCCAGAAGGTCCCGTCGTCGTCAACGTGCGCTGTGTCTTCCTCCAACTCCCGGATGTAGCCAGCCAGATGTTCGAGAGCAAGGCCCGAGCGGAGCATCGCGGCCAAGCGAGGCTGGGTGGGGGAGGAGACGGCGGTGGTGGGCGGGCCCACCTTGAGCAGCACGAGGCGGTTCACACCATCACACACACCATCCGGTCCAGGCGGTTGGATTCGACTTGGTCGCCGTGCATGGCGACTCTGGTGGGCAGGTGGGCGGCATCGAACTGGGTGGCCACGTCGACCAGCGCGGCCAGGTCCAGAAGAGCGGCGAGGGCTTCCGACGATGACGATGATGAGGGGCCCCGATCCCTGATATTAAAATCGCCGATGATCCAGCAGGACTCCTCCTGTGCCGCTGTCGCCGCCAGGAGCTCCAGTTGCCGGTTTCTCTCCCGGGGTTCATGCGCCAGATGAACGGCGATGGCCGTCATCTCCTCGCCGTGGACATCTATGGCTGCCAAGGCGATGTGGCCCGGCCACAGGATGTGCTGTTGCAGCACGGCTACGCCTGGTCCGAAGACGCAGGCGAGTCCAGATCCCGAGATGGCTACGGGATGGGCCAATACAACAGCGCTGTAGCGAAGGCAGAGGTCTTGGCCGCTGCCCAGATGAAATGCGTTTGTCTCCTGGACAAACGCGATGTCCACGTGATGTTGCCTGAGGAGATGACAAAGGGCAAGGCTCCTCCCCCGAGTGGCGAGCCCTCACGCGTTGATGGTGGCGACGCGGTGGTTCATTGGCGCTCTAGGCCACGCAGGACCTTCCTGGTCTTCTGGAGGGTCTTGCGGATGGTGGAGTTGGAGTCTGGGCACGAGGCCTTGAAGGTTTCGTGCAACTCGTCGAGAGTGGCGACCTGTGCCTCTGTCAGCGTGGGCGCTAGCCTCTTCATGGTGGTTTCAGAGGTGAGGAGCTGCTGTGCGTCCTTGCAGTTAAGGCCGGGCAGCTTGTCCCAGTCGATGGAAAGGGTGGGGGTCTCCTCGATGTGCTTCAGCAGCTGTTTGAGTGCGGATTCTCCCCGGACAGGCGTGGAGGGAGGTGAGGTCATCTTCTCCACCGCCATCTTGTGGTCGAGCGAAGGGATGCCAGGCTCGAGGGGCCGCGGGGCAGCCAGGGGAGCAGGGAGGGCGGCAGGGACGGGCTGGGCGAGATCCATCGGTTCGGCAGGATGGGGCGCCGAGGGGATCGCCGGAGCCTCGGTTGTTGTCTTCGCCGGTTGTACAGGGGACGCCGGTGTTGCGGGCGCAGGTGCCGGCTTCCTTGGTTGCTGAGGAGGAAGAGGAGGAGGAGGGGGGGGGGGCTTGCGTCGGTGGGAGACGCTGCTTGCCTGGGGCTGCCGTTCCCTTGCCTGGCGAGCGCTGGGCAGTTGGCTCTGCGGTGGCTCTGTTTCCCGCATTTCGAGCACTTGATGCCAAAGGAGAGGAAGGCAGACAGGGTGTCTCCTTTGGACTTGATGGTCATTCTGGTGGGCAGCGACTCCAGCCGCACGCCCTCGCGGAGCAGGATGAACGCCTCCCGGCGGCCGTCGTTGAAGGTATACTCCCCCATCTTGATCATTATGGGGGCGATGAAGGTCACGGTGCCGAAGTTGCGCAGGGCCTCCACGATGGCGCTGTCCTCGACGAAGCCGGGCAGATTTGCGATGACGATGCGTTCTGCCCTTTTCCGGAAGGGGAAGACCTTCAGGTGAGTTCCCTCGATGACAAGGTCAACCTCCACCAGACGGCTCGCATGGTCCTTGGTCGCGAGGCCCACGACGTAGTGGCCGTTCATCCTGTTGAATTGGCTTATTCTCCCTGGCCCTCCGACCAGCATGCCAATTACCTTGAGGTAGGAGTACTCCGGGATGTCAGGGAACAGCTCCACGAAGATGTAGTTCTCGTGGTTGGTCGTGGCCTGCCTCGCCCTGGCTGCTGCGATGTTGGCGCGCGTCGCCTTGATTTTTTGGGGCGGCATTCACCTCGACCCAGATGGCCGCTTCTGCTGCTGGGAGCTGGGCTTCTCAGCAGGCCTGCCAGGCTGCTTTGCGGCGTGCTCCGGCGATGAAGTGCGGCGCCTTTTCTTGCTCTTGACAACGGTGTAGCCGTCGTTGGCGTCGACCTCCGCCATCTCGCTGTCGGCCCAGTTGAGCGAGGTCGGGTTGGGTGATGTGTCGCTGGTCGAGTCAGCAGTCGGTAGCGCCGTGACGTCACCACGCGCGGCGGCCAGATTTGCATGCATGTCGACTGCCGGCGAATTTGCATATTTTTGAATTTCAGAAGAAATTTCATTAGTAGTTTTCATATTTATTTTTTTTTGGCGATAATTCCTCGCCTGTTGGTAGCAGGATGTTGGGCCTTTCAGACACTTCTTCAGCACATCCTGGGCTTTCCGCCAATACCTCACTTGCCAGACTAAGCGTCTTTTACATGCACTCAAAAGGCGAAAACGGCGGAGCTCGCAAAAGCGTGGCCGCACGCTCGAGTGTGTGTGTGTGTGTGAATGTGTGTGTGTTAAAATAAATATAATATATATTAAAAATCAAAAAGGCATATCCTAACCAGGATTAATTTTTTCTATTATTTTTTCGTATATATATATATATATATATATATATATATATATACAGGGTGATCCAAAAGTCCCGCACTATTTTAAAAATTGATAACTCCGCGAATATTTGCGCTAGAGAAATGCGGTGAACACCATTGTGTTCAGGATGCAATGGGATATTTTATGGCAATAATGAAAATTTCGAAATTGATTTTAGTTACAATTTTATTCGCCAGATGGCGGTCTACAAGAATCAGAGATTCAGCGGTCAAAATATTTGATAAATTGAAAAATATAACTGATCGACACGTACTTTTCCTTTTTGAATACCAGGAAAGAACCCTAATAATATCAAATAACAATTAATAAAACACCACTTCGCCAAAAGTAGAAGAATTGGTAGACGAATTTTAAATACAATCAGAGATATTTTGAATGAAAATTAAAACATGCAGCAAAAAAAAAATTATATTTTAGATACGCTTTCTTTTCGAAGATAATAAATTTCAATTTTTTTTTAATTCAACTCTCTCTCAGCATCGATTATATTTATTTTAATTCATTTGAAAAAATATGTATCTATCTCTGATAATTTATATTACTCTGGAATGCCGTTGTTGTTGTTGTCGTGTCCAATAAAAAGCATCAGATATCTCCATGCATCTCCATCACAGCAGCAGCAATGTCAACTATCTTGGGTGTGTAAAGCTGCTGCTCTGGGCCTATGTTAATTTTCTGCAAGACCTCGAAGCCCAAGGTATAAAAGTCTACCTCAATCAAAACAAAGCCATCAACATATACAATATTCATCATCCCCTAAACAATAAACTTATTGACAATGGAACAATGGCTCAATTTTCACAGACAACGCTATTATTGTAGGTGACCTTAATGCCAAGCATCAACTATGGGGATGTTCCACGCCAAACCCAAGAGGCAAAATACTATCAAACATATTTAACGACAATGCCTTCATGTGATTAAATGATGGGAATCCTACCCATCATTCCTACAGCTATAATACTGCGCAAGCACTTGATATAAGTTGTTACTATCCTGATATTTTCCAAACATGCAAATAGCAAATATTAAAAAGTATTGGAAGTGATCATTTGCCTAATTTGATAGAAATTAGCACCAAGAACAAAGCCAGCTCAATTAAGAAAAAGTATGGAACTTCAAAAAGGCAAATTGGATATCTTTCAAAAACACCATTATGAAACAGCCAAAGTTTCAATACCAAGAGGTTATATTAAGAAATGGATTCCAAATTATACACACCAGGCAAAAAATATTCAAACACTTATAACTAAGAAAAATGAACTACAAAAAAGTGCACCCAAAACCAAACAAATTGTAGAACTGAACTGAACATTGTGAATGAAAAAATAAAAAGATTATACGTAAATGTGAAAAGGGAAAAATGGAAACAAACTTGTGAAAACCTTAACCCAAGAAACCCAAATACAAAACTTTGGCATTTGGCAAAACAAATTGACAGATCCCAGTCACAAGCTGAATAATTAATTATAAAAAAACACTTAAAAAATAGCTTTTATATAAAATGCACTAAAAATAACAAAATGAATATTTCTGATGTATTGCTTTTTTTTCTTAAGGTACCATTTAACAAATAAAGTAATAGACTTAGAAATAAAAGCGGTGGCGGATGATAATCATTTATGCAGGAAATATAGGTATAAATTTTTTGAAAGGCATAATCTTGCTAATCATTTGCTTCATATAAAATCACATTTATATCAAATTTATTATTATTGTACCCACCGCTTTTATTTCCAAGTCTATTATTTTATTTGTTAAATGGTACCTTTAGAAAAAAAAAAGCAATACTTCAGAAATATTTATTTTGTTATTTTTAGTGCATTTTAAATAAAAGCTTTTTTTTAAAGTGTTTTTTATAATTAATTATTCACGCTATTTTTAGTCGTATATATGCCAGTCCAAAAAAAAGCCTTATCACTGAGACGACGTTGGCCTTAAATATGCAAGCCTGCTCGCAGCAGATTGGTCAATTCCTCGTGGGAGGTCGGAAGTGACGTAAGCAAAATCCGTTACTAACAGAACTGCGTCTCTTTGCTTTTGGGAACCCTAAATTTATTGAATTATTTTACAAAGTTAGAGACACCCAGTGGATTATTGTTAGGGGATAATTGTTACATATATAATTTGAATTATAATTAAACAATTGATTAAATAGTTAAAAGTAACAACATACTAATTGAAAAAGGGGAACTATTTAAAAAGGTGTCGTGAAATGTATGGTGGTATATTGTTACACACACACCTATATATATATAATGAATATAAATATATGCGTGATAATATTGGAATAAGATGACTAAATTATAACAGATAAAATTAATATATTTGTTGGCTTTTCTCAATTATTTGCTTGTAATTCCAAGGACGTTTTAGTTAGGAATCTGAATATATGGAGTTCTAATTCCTTCCATGTCTTGAACATTTATTAAAAAAATCCTTTCACAACCTCCAGCATTGTAGCATTTTTAGCGAAGAAAAATTGAAATTGACAGGTTCTGAGAAAAAATAGTTGTTTTATATTCAGATAATGATAATGAAAATATTACTGTATCATGTTTGATAATCAGATACAAAATTATATAGGGAAAAAATCCAAAAGAGCAGAGACCACGGGTGAAGCGAGTTCACTTTTAGTATGCAGAAATAAAATTCTAACAGAAAACATTCATTCGAGTAGAAGACACAAAGCCAGATCATCTATATATATAAAAATGAATGTATGTGTGTGTGTGGTGTGTCTGTCCTTTATGCCTGAACAAACCACTCATTGGAACGCCATGAAACTTTGGGAAGTTATTTAGTATAGTACTGGGAATGTTTCTAGCAAATACAATTTTTGAAATAACTTTACGCCTAAAAATAATCAAGATAAATATTCTAATTTATCTGTTATAATTGAACAATCTGCTCTAAATATTATCATGCATATAGAAAAAAATGATTATATGCTTCTTCTTTATGCCGGACCAAACTACTCATTTCATCGCAATTTAACTTTGAGAAATTGTTTAATATACTACCAGAAAGGTTTCTATCTAATTATTAGTTTGAAAAACCTTTTTTTTTTAAATAAGGATAAATATTAATTAATCTGTTATATTTCAGCACTTTGATTTATTATCTCTGTATTATCTTTATATATATATAAATCAAAATTTGTCTGTCTGTTTATCGATAAACTCAGAAACTACTTAACCAAATGTCACCAAATTTTCCACATAACTACCAATGACCCTGAAGATGAAGAATTTACAATGCATTAAAATTAAGTAAAAAAATATATTTTAAAATCTATATTTTATCTTTGTGTATAACTTTATTTATATAGCCACTTGCTATTTGACCATTTAGAACAATGGGGAAAGTTATAAAGCTATTTTTTGTCAGATTTCCTTTTTTAGTTTCGTTTTAATTCCCAAATTCCATTAAAATATTTATTAAAAATTCTCATCATTATTAAGAAGGTTTTCAATGTGTCTGTATTCAAATTATTAATGACATTTTTTAAAAGTAAAACAGTGCATACAGTATTAAATATGTATAATGGAACAATGGCTAAAAATATAATAGAAAGTAAGCTGAATGAAGACAAAAAAAAGTTAAGAATTCCCTATGAATTGAAATGAAGTGATTTTGCCTATAAAATATAAAAAAATAGACTGGATTAATACACATTCAAAATGGTTAAAATGGCATTTATTAAGCCAAACAGTGTGAAAAAGTAGATACAGTAGAGCTTCAATTGAGAGGATGCCTAAAATCGAAGCTTAACCCGTCTCTCCAAGAGCCAGTCTCTTATTAAAGGTCTATTAGAGATTCTTTAATATCAATTAGAATCTCCAATGAGAGACCACCTACAGGAGAAACAAGTTGAGTCATGTTTTTAGGTGGTCTTTCTTAAGAGACTCTATTTACATATATTAAAATCAACATTTTCTTATTGTTACGTTTAATTACTGCTAATATCTATATATAAAAATGAATGTATGTCTGTCTATCTGTCAATTATTAAATGGACTGAGCGAGTATTGTGAGTTTTATTATTCTAAATGGTCTGGAAGCATATTAAAATTAAATATACAAAATTTGAACGGATATTTTGATATTTGTCCGTTCCTGGCCAATCTGACAACCCAGAAGTCTGAAAATTGGTCAGCTAGCATTGTCATCAGGTTTGAACATGTGTACCAAATTTCATATTT
The DNA here is from genome assembly GCA_030710605.1 of Cordylochernes scorpioides. Taxonomy (NCBI): domain Eukaryota; kingdom Metazoa; phylum Arthropoda; class Arachnida; order Pseudoscorpiones; family Chernetidae; genus Cordylochernes; species Cordylochernes scorpioides. The sequence goes on along the minus strand of CP092886.1, from coordinate 85,251,966 downwards.
CTAGGTGCCCTATAAGTATATTAATAAAAATTGATTACAAGATTTGGCGACAGACATCCAGACAGACAGACATGGAGACAAGTTAAATAAAAGCTTTTAAATAAAAAGGTGGACCAATTTCAAAGAAAATGGTACCATTAGAAAGAGTGTAAAAGGTATACCAAGAAAGCTTAACGCAAGAAGGAGAAATCGATGGAAAATCGCTAAAAACGATCGGTTCGCGAGATATTGGCAAAACAAAATAAATAAAATTAAAAATACAAAATTTGAAAGGAAATGTGTCCGTTTTTGGCCAACCTGACAAGACAGAAGTCTGAAAATTGGTCAGCTAGCATTGTCAAAAGGTGTGGACATGTGGACCAAATTTCATATTTCTAGGTACCCTATAAGTATATTAAAATTTGATTACAAGATTTGGCGACAGAAATCCAGACAGACAGATAGGCAAGTTAAATAAAAGATTTTAATTGATTAATAAAAAAACAAATATGATTAAGAAAACAGAGGGTACCTCAGCAACCAATGACAAAAATGCTGCCAATATTTTATGTAATTCTTATCAAATAAGTAGTAAAATCAATTTTGAAAAAAAAATATGAGAAAGTTGTAAAAAAGGCCCGAAAGATTATTCATGAGTGTAAAAATGTCACCAGCATTCATAATATTTTTCCATGAAAAAAATCAATATGAAAGAGCTAGCTTATGCATTAAAAAACATGACCTAAACAAGACTTCTGGGCCAGATGGAATCCATGGCCAAATGATATCAAACTTGGGCAAAATTGGCAAAGAAAGACTTCTTCATATTTTCAATAACTCCTGGAAAACTGGAAAATTGCCTCAACACTGGAAAACTGCAACAATAATTCCCATAAAAAAACTTGAAAATTCTGCTGATGACCCAAAAAACTACCGACCTATCTCCCTCACAAGTATTTGCTCAAATTAATGGGAAAAAATTATACTCAGACGACTCACCTACCATCCCGACCCAAGAAATCTCTTACCAGAAGAACAATATGGATTTAGGAAAGGACATGAGACAATAGACCAACTCTTATTTTTCACACAAAAGGTAAATGTTGCAAAAAACAGAAAACTAACTAACAACACCATAGCTGCTTTTTTAGACCTTACACAAGCTTTTAATAAGGTATGGAAAACATGTTAATCACAAAATTATACAAAATTTAAAAATTGATGGAAAAGCTATCACTTCGATAAATGATTTCCTTAAAAATAGATACATCAGGGTCAAATATAATGGCACTCTATCTAAAACCTTCAAATTGTGTAAAGGATTACCACAAGGATCAGTCCTTAGCCCAAATCTCTTCACCCTATTTATTGCAGGCATAGAAGAAAAAATCACATAAAACCAATATTAGACTTTTCGCTGATGACACTTTTCTATGGATCAGCAACACTAACTGGAAAAAATCTGAAAGGGATTTGAACAGGACTCTTCCACACCTAGAAGAAAATTGCTAATAAACATAAATTAGAATTTAAACCCCAAAAATCTAAAACCTGTCTTTTCACTACCGATAAGAAACTATACAAAATAAGACCAAATACTATTCTGAAGAACAACAATTGCAATATAATAAACATCCTAAATATCTCGGCTACACCCTGGATCCAGAAATTATCTCCAGTAAACATATTGAAGGAGTTGTTAGAAAAGGAAGAGACCGACTAAAAATCTTGAAATATATTTCAGGAAGAGAGTGGGGAGCCGATGCAACCACACCAAAATTAACTTACACATCTCTAATCAGACCTATCTTGGAATATGGATATATAATCTATGTAACAGCATCTGACACAAATCTAAAAACACTGGAAAGGATACAACTAAGTGCACTAGAATTATAACAGGTCTTCGAAATACCTGCCCTAATGATATTTTACTTTACGAAGCAGACATCATACCCTTAAAGGATAGAAGAATCTACAATCTGCAAAAATATATAAATAAAATTAAGAGTTATGGAAACAAACACAATACTTCCAATTACATACTTGATTGGGAATCCAATATAAGACTCAAAAATGAAGGCCATCTCCACCTGGCCAAAAGAAATCGATTTTTAAACTATATAGTGGAAAAAGATATTTAGTAGAAAAAATATATTCATGCGAACCACTAACAAAATGTGATTTTTAATGCCACTTTAAATGAACCCACCAACAAACAATACCAATATCCAGAATACTTAAAACAATTATCATTAGATATAATTAATATAAAATTCCTAAAAATGCAATAACTATCTATACCGATGGTAGCAGAGACGAGTTGGGACACACTGGCAGTGGCTCTCTCATTAAAACCACAAATGGCATTAAGAAAATAAACAGATGAAACCCGGATTTTTGCTCAGCCTTCAGATCAGAACTTATAGCCACATATGAAGCCTTAAAATTAATCAGAAACACTAAAGATCACGATATATGGATTCTTACTGATAGTAGAAGTGCCATACAACACTTGAGTCACACAGGGGAACTTAGAGACAAAGTAAGCAGGAATATAATTGGTTATCTCCAAAACCTCTCAAAAACCTCAAAAATCCACCTTCAATGGATACCCTCACATGTTAGCATTGAAGGCAAAGAAGGTGCTGATGCACTAGCGAAAAAAGGCACAAAAGAACCCTTGCCAGAGAAAAATAAAATTACTTTTAATTAAATAGAAAGAGTAGCCAAAATAAAAATAAACAAAAACTGGAGGATTCCCCCTAAGCGCAGTTGGTACACCCTAGAAGAAGATGGCCACCCGGACCTTTCGGTCTACAAACCAGCATGTGAAGCATGCCCTTCGCTGCTATCCTTTTCAACTCATAAGCCAAGTAACGGTATCCAAGCTAGTGTTTGGACATTGTACCTGGAATAACCACCTCCCAGACAACGTGTCTGGAAGGATTTCTATACCGCTGGCCTTTATTAACAGCAAAATAGGAAACTATCTACTGTGTCCAGCAGGGACCGCGGGAAAGCGGTCACCGGTCGAATCTGTTTACTCACAGTTGAGAAAAGCTCAGCTGCCACGTCGTGGGCTTTCTCCACAGACGCAATCGGGATTGCTCTTAATTTTAAATCTGTGGATATCCTGGGGAAGGGCCCATGTCCCGAACTACCCTAATGAGTTTGTGGGATATTACCTTATAGAGGTACTTAGGTGTTGTTACCCAATTGAATGCCTCTCTCCCCTTCACACTGTTCCTGGATTTTTCATATGTCCTGGACGTGCCCCCCGATCCTACTATACACTTCTTTCTTGGTCACTGGGGTCCTCACTTATCTACCTCTAAAGCATCCTGCCTTAGCCAGCCTATCTGCGAACTCATTACCTTCGATGAGGCTGTGCCCCCTAACCCAATGGAGCTCCGGAGCCCGCGTCATCATCTCCATTTCCTGGATTATTTGATGCGCGAGTTGCTCTTTCTCCAGATTGATGGCGACGAGGGGCGACATACAATCTGAATAGAGGCGGTCTGGGCTGAAGTTCTTCTCGGCACACACCCTGAGAGCTTTCCTGATCGCAACCAGCTCGGCTGAAAAGACCAATTCGTCTACTCTGAGTGTTAAGTTTTCTTGATAGATCAGTTCTCCATTAGTAAAAATCACTATCCCAGCTCCATTATTGGTTCCAGACTTACTCCCATCAGTGAAAACCTCCGTGCCAAACCCTGTCGGCCCTCCAGGACTCCAATTCCACTTTGGCAACCACTGCGGAGGCTTTCTTGGGTCCCTCTACCTTTTCAGGGCACCCGCTTCAAGTCTCAGGTCATCTTCCCTGTTCTCCCAGATCTTCTGTCTGATGGTCTCCTCCTCTAGTTTCAATCCCAGGGGAATAAGCCTAGCGAGGACCAATAAGACCTCACTGCTGGTAGTGCGATATTCCCCTGTGATTCTGAGTGCCGCTGTCCTCTGCACTCTCTCTAGAGTTGTCGCCACCTTCTGGTCCCTGTTTCGGCGCCACCAAACCCTGGAAGCATTTAGCAGGATTGGTTCGACAAAGGAGAGGTAGAGGTTCCTAAAAATAGTATCATCCTCCCCCCTGAGAGCCAACCAGGACAGACCTGCATAACGCCTCCCTGCCTCTCGCCACCATCTCCTCCGCCTGGTATTGCAAACCCATCTTGTCATCAATGACTACCACCAGGATGGCCATCCTATTGACCTCCGCTACCCTCCGTCCTTCCATCCGGATAGCCGGCTTGTGTTTCCATTCGATCCCTTTCCTTTTAGTTCATATGTGTGGTATTTTGGATAACAATAGTTATGTTTAGATAAATTGTGTGATATGTAAATAAGGTTTGCATAGTGGTTATAAATATGTTTGTTTTACTATGTTAATTGTTTTTGTATATATATATATATTCTTAATTTGTAATGGATCTCGGTGGCCTGGAGTAATTGTAGAACATAGAGACACAACAGTGGCGACGAGGATCAATAAAGTTATACGCAACAGTGACTATTGAATAAAGTAAATACAAGTGAATGAAAGTGAGCGAACAATGATGAGCATTGAGCAATTCAATCCTAACAACGGAAATGAACTCTCGGGTTATTTAGAGCGCTTTGAGTCCTATTGCATAGCGAATGATATAGTGAAGGTTGATAAAAAGAGGGCATCATTTTTCTCGCTATGTGGAAGAGAAACTTATAATATAATACGGACTTTGACCTCTCCCAAGAATCCATTGGAGACAGAATGGGAAGAGGTGGTAACAAGGATTAAAAAATACTTTGATCCAACGCCGAATATAATAGTGCAGCGTTTTAACAATAGAAAAGCTTCATGAAACTCACCCTGGAATGGTACAAATGAAGGCAATTGCAAGGAGCCATGTGTGGTGGCCAGGAATGGATAAGGCTATAGAGAATAGGGTCAAAGGATGCGAAAATTGTCAACTGGTGCGAAATAATCCTAAACCGAGCCCAGTTCACCCTTGGACGGCACCAGTTAAACCGTGGTCACGTATTCATATAGACTATGCGGGTCCATTCCATGGAAGAACGTTTCTAATAGTCGTTGATTCAATGTCTAAGTGGCCGGAGGCCATCATCATGGATCACTGCACGGCAACAGCTACAGTGCGAGTATTAAGAAATCTGTTCGCTGTTCATGGTTTGCCCGACCAGGTTGTTTCGGATAATGGTCGCATGTTTGTGGGTCATGAGTTCCAGGAATTTTTGATGATAAACGGAATAAGGCATATAACATCGGCTCCCTACCACCCACAGACAAACGGACAGGCAGAAAGAGTGGTACAAACACTCAAACAGCTAATAAGAAAGAATGGATGGGAGAACATATCGGTTACGCTGCCACTCGCTCTGTTTGCAATGCGGACTACACCTCATGGAACAACTGGACTAACACCAGCTGAGCTACTAATGGGTCGTAGACTGACCACAAGAATGAACCGGTTGCACCCTAAAGAAAGTGAAGATAGCGAAAACGCAAAAGAACACTTCCAAAATAGGTTCAAGTCCCAAGAGAATGTTTATGCGCGTAAATATAATGGAAAGGGAAAGTGGGAACCGGGGAAGATAAAGACAGTACTTGGACCCAGGAACTATGAGGTAATTTTGGAAAACGGAGTGACAGCAAAAAGACACCAGTATCAATTGATGAGAAGAGTCAGGGAAGAAGTATCGGAGGATGTGGAGAAGAAGGAGGAGTGTAAAACCGAAAGAAGGGGGGAACAAATGAATGACCCAAATGATTCACAGGAGAGGCTGGAGGAAACACCTGGGCCAAGTAGACCAATAAGAAACCGGAGACTCCCCGAATACTTAAAATATTCTGTAACAAATTGGGGGTGAGAAGATGTGGTATTTTGGATTACAATAGTTATGTTTAGATAAATTGTGTGATATGCAAATAAGGTTTTGCATAGTGGTTATAAATATGTTTGTTTTACTATGTTAATTATTTTTGTATATATATATATATATATATATATATATATATATATATATATATTCTTAATTTGTAAATAGCTAGTTAGTTCGGTGATATTAGTGTTGGTGAGGCAATAAAGGTTTTATTACTTAATGGATATCGGTGGCCTGGAGTAATTGTAGAACATAGAGACACAACAATATGTTTCTAGACTTAAAGCTGATGGCTTTAGTTTTGGAGACATTGAACTTAAGGCCAGAGTCATGGGCCCAGTTCGAGAGGATTTGGAGAGAAGTTTCAACACACTTCTCAGCCTTTGCTCTCGAAGCAGCCTCTACAATGATGAACTGGTCGTCGACATAGAGAACCAGCCTGGCTCCCTCAGGTAGCTCCTCCTGGAAAACGGTGTTTACCAGGATATTCCACAGAATAGGTCCGCAGCAGGAGCCATGGGGGCAACCCCTAGCACAGTTTCTTTCCAACTTCAGCCCACCAAAACTGAGGCTAATCCGTCTCTCCCTCAGATGGTCACGAACCAAGCTGCACAAATTATCAGGACAACTCATGTCCATCAAATTTCTCATCAGATTGTTCCAGCTCATGGGGTTGAACGCGCCATCAATGGCCAGGGCCACGAGAAGAATCCAAGCACCCTTATTTAAGATTATATCAACCCCTCTAACACCTTGTTCAGAGCTGTGGTTGTGGACTTTCCTTGCCTAAAACCATGTTGGGAGGAGGAAAGGAACTCATTACTCTCTAGCTAGTGCTTCAGTTGCTGAGCTAGTAGGTATCTAGGACCTTACCTATACACACTAGTAAAGAAAGCGGACGATAATCATTAGGAGAATTACCCTTTCTACAAGACATTTCGAGAAGCACTACTCGGGCAACCTTCCATGCCTCAGGAAAAGTACCAGTGTTCAGGCACCTATTGAATAACCTGGCAAGAAGCGATGGGTGCATCCTCACCAGGGCTTTCACGAGCGTGTTATCGATCCCGTCGGGACCAGGAGATTTCCTGTTCCCGAAATTGAAAGCCGCCCGTTTCACCTCATTCTCAGTAAAGGGCGGTTCCACCAAACCACGAGTGGTCAGAGAGATCTCGTCCTCTGGTTTCTCGTTTCCGAAGTTCTGATCCAAGATGAGTTCCAGGGTCTCCTTCAGGTCCTGGGTTTTAAACCCATCTTCCCCTTCAAGTAGCCTCAAGTTAGCGGAGCACCTTATCTTCCCAGAGACAGCCCTATAAGGGAGACCGTATGGATTAATCTCCAGTACGGTTTTGCACTGCTCCCTCCAGTGTTTCCTCTTCGCCCTTTTGGTGTGTTTCTTGTACAGCCATCAATGTCCAGGGCCACGAGAAGAATCCAAGCACCCTTATTTAAGCCCATATCAACCCCGTGGAAAACGTCGATTTACCATAGACGTTCCAAATCTCCAGACTCTGACCAATAACAAGATCGACCAGCGCCTTTCCTTTAGAATTTTCCTTCCAGTCCTCAAACAGCTGGGTGCGCGCGTTAAAATCCCCGCCAATCACGTTCTCGTGCCCTTCCTTACCAACCAAGAAATCATTTAGGAATACCAGATTACCGAGGTCGTTGTCCTGAGGTGGTATATACGTAGAGAGGCAGATCAGTTTTAGATCCACCGCCTCGATCTGTACAACCGCCGCCTCCTCCCAGGACCCACAACCCAAACAAGGAAGATCTCCCCGGACCAGTAAAGAGGCCCTGTTGCACTCGCTAGAGAAAAACTGTAACGAGTATCTAGACCCATCCTCCCAACATGAGCGCGATCACTTTTAATGATCCGGTCTAGCTCCTCGGAGCTCTTCCTCGAAGGAGCGCAATTTATCTGAATGAACCTACACACCAAAAAATATTTTTTTGGTCGCAGTGGTACAGCCTACTCCACGCTGACGAGCGCCAAAAAGCGCGAAACGCGTTCGTGGATGGCTTTTCTTGATTTATCAAGAAATTGGGTTGACCAAATATCAGGGAACAGGCTAAATCAATGTTTAGTTGATTTCTGTTCCACCAGATGGCGCTCTGCCTTCTGTAAAGCACATGTGCTCTTGGTCAGGATATGCCATTTTCAATATTGATTTCAACACCTGATCTTTTTATCTTTTATTTTTTCTTTCGTTTTTAATATATATATTATATAATCTAAAATACACAGTTATTTTATTTTTAAACATATATTTTATTTTCATTCATTGACTGTTTTACATATTTGACCATAGATGCAGAACCTACCACTATAATTATTATTATTGTTGTAAATAGGTGAAGTTAACCCTACCTATTTTTTAAAATCACGATTATAGAAATCATTTTATAAATTCTATATTGCCGTGATAAATAATTTTATGTGTAATTTCACTTCAAGTGATTCAAAATAAAATCTACTTGAAAGGTAAATAATTATCGTTACTTTTTCACGACTGCACATCTTTTCAACAACAAAACACAAAAATAAAATCTAACACAATATATATATACTAGACGAATGGCCCGGGCAACGCCCGGGTTTTACCCGAGTGCGTATATATTTTAAAAACGTTTTAATTCAAATACTATTCGTTACAATTATAAATTGGCGCCATGGATGTCATTCTTGTGAAACGTCCCGTTCCAAACTGTGTGTTTTTAAAATGTTTTAATTAAAATACTATTCGTTACAATTATAAATTGGCACCGTGGATGTCTCTCTTGTGAAACGTCCCGCCCCAAACTGTGTGTGTCTTGAAAATATAAAAATAAATAGTGAATTTTCATAAAGATTTTATCATGTCGATTTTTTTTTTTTGCATTTCACCTACTAAATCGATAGAGATAATTACATTTGCAACATGAACTTAGGTATATTGACTAAATAGAAAACTGCATAGTAATAAAGATCATTTTTTAAAGGCACCATATCGTTTTTTTTCGATAAAATCTGTTGGAATAGCGATCAAAAATTGGCGTGGCCAGCATTGGAGGATCGACCAATCAACGGCCGCGGTGGCGCTGCGGTCGACGTCAATATATATAGTCTTTGTCCCTCGCCTTCCTATATCTACTTGCCTTTAAAATGTTGCTACGTTAACATCTTGTTTTAAGTTACTTTGTTTAATAAATAATCTTTTTATTCCTTGATTCAATCTCAAACTTCAACAGGTTATGGGCCCAGCACGCTTCCACTGCGCCTAAAAGGATTAACCGCCAGCAGTGAGTAAGCCTTTGTTTTGCTCGAAGTTTAGGCGTCAACCGCCAACCATAACCCTAGTTTCTTTTTGTCGTTGGCCGATTCCAAGACAAAGAAGATGAGCGAAGATTGTCTTTCAAGGATTAAAGTTTTTAATGGTGAAAACCTTTCACTATGGAAATTCCAATTCAGGCTTCTTTTGGAACAACAAAAATTACTAGAATTATTGGAAGGCTTAGAAATAAAGCCGAATGTTGTTTCCTCCGACAGTAACTCTGAAAGTTCACTACAGAATTGGAAATCAAAGGACGTTAAGGCAAGGATGTTATTATCACAGGCAATCGAATTAAAGTTTCTTCAGCCCCTGATGAACTGTACTTCCGCTTCACAAATGTGGCAGAAATTACTTGCTATTCATGAACAAAAATCCGAATTTACTATTGGCCTACTTTGGCAACAATTCTTCGATGCACGATTGACATCGGAAACAATAAGTGATTACATAGCAAAAATTGAAAATATTTCTGCACAAATTTCACAAATGGGCGGAACCATAACGGAAGATCAAAAGGTAGCAAAAATTTTAAATACTTTGCCTTCGAGTATGCGCTACTTTGTTGCAGCGTGGGAATCGTTAGATCCGAAAGCTCAAACTCTTAACAATTTAACTGCAAGACTTTTGATTGAAGAAACAAGGAATCAACAAAGCGGTTATTCTAAACAAGATGAGGCCTTATTACACAGGCAAGCACGAACTAAGCCTAAAGATACACAACGTTCTTTTCAAGATGCCAAGAAGAACACTAAATGCCACTATTGTCACAAAATTGGACATTGGAGCCGCGAATGTAGAAAAAGATTAGCTAATGAGAAAAATAAATCCAAAAATCTTCATGATTCAAAAGGAAGTTCAAGTGATTATGGACTTATTTTGTGCGATAATCAAGTAGGGCCCAATGATATTTGGTATGCTGACAGCGGTGCAAGCTGCAGCATGACATTTCGACGAGAGTGGTTCAAGACCTACACGCCGTTCACGAGTGATCATCCAATCTACTTGGGAGACAACTCGACACTACTTGCAGAAGGCATGGGAGACATCGAGATTCAAGCCTACGTCGATGGTGGATGGTCCAATACGTACATAAGAAATGTGCTCTACTCGCCGCAACTAAAGAAAAATTTGTATAGCCTTTCTACGTCCACAAGAAGAGGATTCAACGTCATTATCAAACATGACAAGCTACAGATCTTCATGGATAATGACCTAAAAGCCGTAGGAGTGCGTCATGACAACCTCTACAGGATGCTCTTCAAGGTTACGTCATCATCACAAGGATACATCTCCAGCGAGAACAAGCTTCAGTTGTGGCACGAGAGACTTGCGCATCTTCCAGTTGCTACACTTCGAGAGATGGCGACCAAAGGATTGGTGGATGGTCTGCAGCCTCAAGATTTAGAGGGAGAATCTTTCTTCTGTGAAGGATGCCAACTTGGAAAAGCCCATAGAAAGTCGTGCTATCCCTCAGATGGCAAAAACTACCAGCTAGGTGAGTTTATTTATGCTGATATTTGTGGCCCAATGCAGACTATATCATTAAGTAAATCTCTGTATTTCTGCTTATTTAAAGATTACTTTAGTGGTTATCGCCATATTTATTTTATTAAAAACAAATCAGATGTGCTAGATATATTCAAAGAATATGCTACTCTAATCTATACTCAAACTGGAAATAAGATAAAAGTTCTTAGGACTGATAATGCGCTAGAATTCAAAAGCGATAATTTTGCAGATTTATGTAAAAGATTTGGGATAATTCACGAGTTCACTGCACCTTATGTGCACGAACAGATAGGACGTATAGAAAGAGACAATCATACGATTGTGGAAGCAGCAAGGTCCATGCTAAATTCACGAAATCTTCCAGGATTTTTTTGGGCTGAGGCATGTAACACAGCCACTAATATTCTAAATAGAAGTGCGACTAAGCAAACCCCTGGAACGACACCTTATGAACTTTTCTTTGGCACAAAGCCTAATGTAGCTAACTATAAAATATTTGGCTGTAATGCTTATATGCATATTCCCAAAGAAAACCGTAAAAAGTGGGATAATAAATCGATAAAACTTATGTTTTTAGGTTATGAGAATACAAGCAAAAATATTAGATTATGGGATTGGAAAACTAGAAAAATAAGAATTTCTAAAGATGTCACATTCGATGAGAAAGCTACTGCACATTCAGATAGAGAATCTACCAAACCGAAGGAAATATTTTTTCAGATTGGCGGCGGTCCGGATGAATCACCAGTTGCGACACCAAACATTCCAGTGCAGGAAATGCCACCAGTATCCGATATCAGTTCGCATCCCATGATAACTCGCTCTAAGGTTTCGAATAGCAAATGTAACTTTGCGATCGCTGATGAACCCAATAGCTATGTAGATGCAATAACGAGTTCAGATTCAGAAAGATGGAAATTAGCCATGGATGAAGAGATTGATGCATTAAATAAAAATAAAACATGGACTTTAGAACGTCTGGCAGATGGTCATAAACCTATCGGTTGTAAATGGGTTTATAAAATTAAAACGGAGTCCGATGGTACAATTCAACGGTTCAAGGCCAGATTAGTTGCAAAAGGCTATTCTCAAATCAAAAATGTTGACTATTTCGATACATTTAGCCCAGTAGTCAGATATGATTCGTTACGCATTCTTTTATCACACGTTGCTTCTGAAAGGATGTTTCTTAAGCAATTCGATGTAAAGACAGCTTTTCTCAATGGCGAATTAGAGGAACTTGTTTATCTTGAACAACCAGAAGGCTACAAGAGAGATGATAATAGCTGCTATAGATTACATAAAAGTCTGTATGGTCTTAAACAATCTTCTAGAAATTGGAATAAGAAATTTACCAATTTTTTGTGTAGCCATAATTTCAAAACATCAGACGCCGACCCGTGCATTTTCATTGGAACACACAATGATTCAAATGTTATCTTAGCTCTCTATGTTGATGATGGAATTATTCTATCTAAAGAAAAAGAGGCAATAGCTATTATAATGGATGAGTTAGAACACGCATTTGAAATTACATCTGGAAGTGTTAACTTTTTTGTTGGGCTACAAATAGAGCAGTCAGAAGATAGGGCAAGTATTTTCATTCACCAGTCATCATATATTGACAAAATTTTGAGTAAATTTAATATGGCTGACTGTATTCCTGCTTCAGTGCCTATGGATCCTTCTGTCATCTTAACAAAGCAGGACTGTCCTACTCCAGAACAAAAGGAAAAGATGCCTAAATTCCCTTTTCGAGAAGCTGTTGGATCCCTTATGTTTGCATCATATGTTTCACGTCCAGATATCACTTATGCAGTTTCACAAGTGAGTAAATTCCTAGAATATCCAGGACCTGCACATTGTACAACAGTGAAGAATATTTTCCGTTATCTGAAAGGCACTCCACACATGGGAATTCTCTTCACTGGACAAGACCAACTTGATGTTCGCTACCACTTCATTAGATCCAAACATGAAGAAGGTGAATTTAAAGTGCATCATGTTTGCAGCTCAGAACAGCTAGCTGATATAATGACTAAACCTCTTCCACGAAACAAATTCCACTACTTAAGAGGTCTACTGAACATTTTGGATCGAGAGGGAGTGTTGGAATAAGCGATCCAAAGATTGGCGTGGAGCCAATGGCGTGGGGGATCCACCAATCAACGGGCGCGGCGGCGCTGCGGTCGACGTCAACACATATCTACTTACTTGCCTTTAAAATGTTGCTACTTTAAATCTTGTTTTAAGTTACTTTGTTTAATAAATAATCCTTTTATTCCTTGATTCAATCTCAAACTTCAACAATCTTGAACAACCAGAAGGCTACAAGAGAGATGATAATAGCTGCTATAGATTACATAAAAGTCTGTATGGTCTTAAACAATCTTCTAGAAATTGGAATAAGAAATTTACCAATTTTTTGAATAGCCATAATTTCAAAACATCAGACGCCGACCCGTGCATTTTCATTGGAACACACAATGATTCAAATGTTATCTTAGCTCTCTATGTTGATGATGGAATTATTCTATCTAAAGATAAAGAGGCAATAGCTATAATAATGGATGAGTTAGAACACGCATTTGAAATTACATCTGGAAGTGTTAACTTTTTTGTTGGGCTACAAATAGAGCAGTCAGAAGATAGGGCAAGTATTTTCATTCACCAGTCATCATATAATGACAAAATTTTGAGTAAATTTAATATGGCTGACTGTATTCCTGTTTCGGTGCCTATGGATCATTCTGTCATCTTAACAAAGCAGGACTGTCCTACTCCAGAACAAAAGGAAAAGATGCCTAAATTCCCTTTTCGAGAAGCTGTTGGATCCCTTATGTTTGCATCATGTGTTTCACGTCCAGATATCACTTATGCAGTTTCACAAGTGAGTAAATTCCTAGAATATCCAGGACCTGCACATTGTACAACAGTGAAGAATATTTTCCGTTATCTGAAAGGCACTCCACACATGGGAATTCTCTTCACTGGACAAGACCAACTTGTTGGCTACTCTGAGAGTGATTTTGCTCGTGATGTTGACTCCAGAAAAAGTACGACTGGTTATGCCTTCATGATGAACGGAGGAACTGTTTCTTGGGCAAGCCAACGACAACCAATTATCGCACTTTCAACCACCGAAAGTGAATACATCGCTGCCTGCAGTGCTGCTAAGGAATTGATTTGGATCAGAAGACTTCTACAGGGCATCGGCTGTGATATTACTAAAGAAACTGAACTTTATATCGACAACCAAGCAGCAATAAAACTTGTTGAAAATCCAGTATTCCACAAACGAACGAAACATATTGATGTTCGCTACCACTTCATTAGATCCAAACATGAAGAAGGTGAAGTTAAAGTGCATCATGTTTGCAGCTCAGAACAGCTAGCTGATATAATGACTAAACCTCTTCCACGAAACAAATTCCACTACTTAAGAGGTCTACTGAACATTTTGGATCGAGAGGGAGTGTTGGAATAGCGATCAAAAATTGGCGTGGCCAGCATTGGAGGATCGACCAATCAACGGCCGCGGCGGCGCTGCGGTCGACGTCAATATATATAGTCTTTGTCCCTCGCCTTCCTATATCTACTTGCCTTTAAAATGTTGCTACTTTAACATCTTGTTTTAAGTTACTTTGTTTAATAAATAATCTTTTTATTCCTTGATTCAATCTCAAACTTCAACAAAATCGAAACAAAAATTAACGATAAATAACGATAATTGCCTTAAAAAGAAATTGCCTTAAAAAAAGAAACATTCGTGGTGATTTTGTCTTGCATTCGTTTATACAATTATTAAATACGAATGACCCGGGCAACGCCCGGGTTTTACCCGATTAAATGCTTTTGTTCAAATACTATTCGTTACAATTATAAATTGGCGCCGTGGATGTCATTCTTGTATAATATACTAGCGGATGTGCCCGGCTTCGCCCGGGTTTTACCCGAGTGAATGTTTGTCTAACGAACATTTGTTAAAACAATTCTCTTTAAACTTATAAAACGTACTCGGCTTCGCCCGGGGTTTTACCCGAGTAAAGGTTTGTCTAGCGAACATTTGTTAAAACAATTCTCTAAAAACTTATTAAAAAATAAAAAATATATATTTTGATAATTTGAAACTCGTAAATTTGAATCTCTCAATAAAGTGAACATTTTTCCCGGTCCCTGTGTGCCTTGTCATCCTGAATTTTGTCTTTCCTAATTTTCTACATTAGAAAATCATAGTTTTATCTAGTGAACATTTTTTCCCGGTCCCTTGAGAAATACTCGATAAGTTGAATAAAATCAAAATTAATTGGTTCCCTCGGTAATTGGAAGTTAAAGGAATAGTATCTTCGCCTTGGAATTGTATCATTATTCTTGTCGCAAATAAATTGCCGTGTCATCCTGAGATAATCTTACTTTTGATAAATAATATTTAAGATAACAAACTTAGTGATAAGAAAACTTGTTATCATCGTCACAATGGGGGCGCTACTTGCGAGTTAAATCTACAAATCTGCAAATAACTCTAAGGATATTCAAGATATTCATGAAATTATTTTTCAAAAACCTTCCCGGTGATATACCTAATAATATTCCAAAATTTCACGGCGATTGGATGTATGGTTTTTGAATCTATAGAGTACAGACAGAAAGACAGACAGACATTCAATTTTATAAATATAAGATAATATAAATGAGTTTTAAAAATTGTAAAAAAAAAATGCATCGGCCGGGAATCGAACCAGGGCCGCCCGCGTGGCAGGCGAGCATTCTACCACTGAAGCACCGATGCTTTAAAAAATGGCCATATTTAGGTATTCATTCCATTCCGGATTAGTCCGCGTGAAAAAAAGTTCTTCAAATGAAAAAAAGAAATAGCCAAAAATACTAATCAAAATGCAGCCGAAATTTTCCTCAGGTTTATAAAAAGCGACATGCAAAATTTGGTACCAATTGGTTCAGTAGTTTTTGAGTTTATCGCGAAACAGACAGACAGACAGAAATTGACTTTTATATATATATATATATATATATATAGAGATTTACTCTTCATTGTTGGCTTTTTATCTTACATTCATTTTTCATTGTTGGCTTTTTATATTACATTCACTCTTCATTGTTGGCTTTTTATCTTACATTCATTCTTCATTGCTGGCTTTTTATATTACATTCACTCTTCATTGTTGGCTTTTTATCTTATATTCACTCTGTTGGCTTTTTATATTACATTTACTCTTCATTGTTGGCTTTTTATCTTACATTCAATCTTCATTGTTGGCTTTTCATATTATATTTACTCTTCTTTGTTGGCTTTTTATCTTACATTCATTCTTCATTGTTGGCTTTTTATATTACATTTACTCTTCATTGTTGGCTTTTTATCTTACATTCACTCTTCATTGTTGGCTTTTTATCTTACATTCATTCTTCATTGTTGGCTTTTTATATTACATTCACTCTTCATTGTTGGCTTTTTATATTACATTTACTATTCATTGTTGGCTTTTTATCTTACATTCATTCTTCATTGTTGGCTTTTTATATTACATTCACTCTTCATTGTTGGCTTTTTATCTTACATTCATTCTTCATTGTTGGCTTTTTATATTACATTCACTCTTCATTGTTGGCTTTTTATCTTACATTCACTCTGTTGGCTTTTTATATTACATTTACTCTTCATTGTTGGCTTTTTATCTTAGATTCAATCTTCATTGTTGGCTTTTCATATTATATTTACTCTTCATTGTTGGCTTTTTATCTTACATTCATTCTTCATTGTTGGCTTTTTATAATACATTTACTATTCATTGTTGGCTTTTTATCTTACATTCACTCTTCATTGTTGGCTTTTTATCTTACATTCATTCTTCATTGTTGGCTTTTTATATTACATTCACTCTTCATTGTTTGCTTTTTATCTTACATTCATTCTTCATTGTTGGCTTTTTATATTACATTCACTCTTCATTATTGGCTTTTTATATCATATAGAAAATCATAGTTTTATCTAGTGAACATTTTTCCCGTGTCACATTGCCGTGTCATCCTGAGATAATCTTACTTTTGATAAATAATATTTGAGATAACAAACTTAGTGATAAGAAAACTTGTTATCATCGTCACAATGGGGGCGCTGCTTGCGAGTTAAATCTACAAATCTGCAAGTAACTCTAAGGATATTCAAGATATTCATGAAATTATTTTTCAAAATCCTTCCCGGTGATATACCTAATAATATCCCAAAATTTCACGGTGATTGGATGTATGGTTTTTGAATCTATAGAGTACAAACAAACAGACATTCAATTTTATATATATAATAATAAATGAGTTTTAAAAATTGTAAAAAAAAAATGCATCGGCCGGGAATCGAACCCGGGCCGCCCGCGTGGCAGGCGAGCATTCTACCACTGAACCACCGATGGTTATGAAAAATCCCATCCGTGAGCTTCAGACAAACAGACAGAATAAGGCAAATATATAAGTAGATACGAATGACCCGGGCAACGCCCGGGTTTTACCCGATTAAATGCTTTTATTCAAATACTATTCGTTACAATTATAAATTGGCGCCGTGGATGTCATTTTTGTATAATATATTGTTACATCATGATTAATGGCGTATTTCTTATATTAGTTTTAATATATTTGAAATTTAAATTATATATTTATTTATTTTTATATAAAATATTCTATGATATTTATTTAAAACAGATTATTAATTTATCATCATTTGTATTTAGGTACACTGTGACTTCACTGCTCTCTTTGATGTGAGAAAATAAAGAAAGGATTCTGGTGGCTACTTAAAGAAGACTTATCTCGTTATTCCCTTTTATAAATTTGTAGGATGGTTGAAACACGCTCTGGTAAGATGCAGGACCCAGCACAGGAGAGAATCCAGGCTGAAGAGTCTGCCAAGCCGCAACCTGGTGCAACAATTGGTAGAGATGCTAGTTCCGACCCAGTTGTCCTGAATCCCAACATCGACATCCCCAAGTATGATGGAACGGAAGACCCTCGCCCATGGATTGAATCTCTTGAAGAAATTGGCTTCTTGTACCATTGGGCAGACTACATTATCTCTCGTTATGCCGCCATGAACATGACGGGAAGCGCTAAAACCTGGTTGAATTTACACAAAGCTAGTTTCACGAGCTGGGAAAATATTAAAATCCGCCTCATTCAGGATTTTTCTTTGGACGCGAATAAAGAAGAACTTAGAATGAAGCTCAACAGAATGCAACACTGGAATGAACCAGCAATCAGGTTCGCGGAAGACATTCTAGTGTTGTGCAACAAGGTTGACCCCGCAATGGAAGAAGAAACAAAAATTGAACATGTTATTGGAGGACTGAAAAAAGAGTACTCATTCGCGCTCTACCTGAACCCTCCTAAAACGACCGATGATCTTCTTGTCGTGTGCAAGAAAATGGATTATTTTGAAAAGAAGTATCGGGAACGTGTGGAGAAATCCAGAAACCTATATAACGGTCCACGCTATTCTAGACCCCAACAACAATCGAGGTACGTGCCGCCGACTGCCGCACGAAACTACCAGACCACTTCCAGGCCCCAAGCCCCTGTTTCCAATAATTACAAGAACGACTCCCCTCCTACCCCCAGACAGTATCGAAACAACTTTCCCCAGCCCTCTACCCCTAGACGTCCTTATAATCCTAACTTTGTGCCAAAACCAAACCTTCAGAGAAACACTTACAATAAAAGCCAAGAAGTGAGCAAAAATAGGACGGAAGATGGAAGACCAATCTGCTTTAAATGTAACAAGCCAGGGCACGTGGCCCGTTATTGTAGGGTCAAGTTTATAAGAATCCTAGAAGAGGATCCAGCAGATACCCAAGAGAAGGTCGAAGAAAAATGCCAAATGAATGAAACATCAGAGAAATCAGGACCTCGGCTTTATGCTGATGTATGTCATAGCACACAGACAAATATTCCTACCCGGAATAGATATTCCGTGTTGGAAGATTTAAACTAAGCGTCGCGCCTGAATCTGTCAATCAAAGCAAGTCGACCATAAACGGAATCAAGAAGTTGGACCCTAAATACAAATTAAAAATTAATGTGGACAAGATAGGGACTTTTGAAGCTTTGGTTGATACAGGTGCTGACCTCTCAGTGGTCGACCTCAGAACGGCCCTCGATACAGGCCATGGTATAAGTAAACTCGCAAAAATTTGTGCAGGACCCGATGGAAAAAAATTGGACATGGTAGGAAGTATATTTTTAAATATAAAAATTGATGACGAAACATTATCACACAACTTTGTGATATTGAAAACGCATTTACGGACATTAATTCTTGGGAGAGATTTCCTTAAGAAAATGAACGCAAAAATAGATTGTAAGCAAGAAACTATAAAATATGATTTGACGAATAATCATGACGAAATCAATTTTGAAATGTTGAAAATAAAGAGTGCCAAGGATTCCATTGTACCGGAATGTTCCATGAAATTGATCAAGGCATTGGTAGAAGCAGAGGATGGAGAATATATTATCGAAGAGAGCAGCAAAATGTTTCAAACAAATGGACTTCGTCTAGCAAGAAGCTTGATCAATGTTATAAATAGGGAAACACACATCTGGATAACTAATCCGTATCCTCGACCGTTAAAAATAATGAAAAACCAAACATTGGCTTTTGGAAGTAGTCCAGCGAAAATAAATGTGAGTCGAGAAAGAGAGGTAGAAAAGAACGAAGAACCTAGATTCCAAATAAACGAAAATCTTTCACCAAAGGAACAGAAGGAGTTAAAACAAGTTTTAGAAAGGTATGGAGATCTTTTTTCATCGAGATTAGGGAGAACCAATTTGGCAAAACATCGGATAGACACAGAAGACGCGAAGCCAATTAAACACAAGCCTTACCGGGTAAGTGCTAAAGAACGAGATATTATAAAAGAGCAAATTGACGAGATGCTTACAGAAGGCATAATTAGGCCATCTTCTAGCCCCTGGTCTTTTCCAGTAATATTGGTCAAGAAGCGAGATGGTAAATACAGATTTTGTGTGGACTACAGAAAACTGAATAATGTGACGGTAAAAGATGTCTATCCGATCCCTAGAATAGACGAAGTTATGGATACTCTCCAAGGATCTACACACTTCTCAGCAATAGACCTCAGATCTGGATATTGGCAAGTTGAAGTCGAAGAAAGAGACAAAGAGAAAACAGCTTTCACTACAGCGCATGGATTATATGAATTCAACGTGATGCCTTTTGGACTTTGTAACGCGCCTGCTACCTTTGAGAGAAATATGGAGAATATGCTTGGAAATCTGAGATGGCAAATTTGTTTGTGTTATCTGGATGATGTTATCATATATAGCCCGGATTTTCCAACGCACCTCAAAAGACTTGAAGCTGTTTTTAGATGTTTTCGTGAATCTAATTTGAGGTTAAACGACAAAAAATGCCGATTTGCTTTTGAAGAATTGGAGATTCTCGGCTATATAACGAGCAAACATGGTATAAAACCCGCGGAACATAACATCAAAGCTGTCAGAAATTTTCCTCGGCCCAAAAAGGTCAAAGAAGTACAATCCTTTTTGGGAATGTGTTCATATTATAGAAAATTTATCAAAGACTTTTCAAAAATTGCTGACCCTTTGACCAACCTTATAAAAAAAGTGTATCATTTACCTGGACAGAAAGACAAGAGGAAGCGTTTCAAACCCTAAAAACAGCACTATTAAGTCCACCAATTTTAGGTCACTTCAATCCAAATGCACCTACTTATGTTCATACTGATGCGTCCAACATCGGCATAGGTGCAACACTTGTCCAAGACATCGGTGGTGAAGAGAAGGTGATCTCATATTTGAGTCGTACCCTAAGTAAAGCAGAGCAAAATTATTCAACCACTGAAAAAGAATGTCTGGCCGTTGTCTGGTCAATGTCAAAATTACGACCCTACCTTTATGGAAGACACTTTAAAATAGTAACAGACCATCACGCCTTATGCTGGCTCAAAAACTTGAAGGATCCAACAGGTCGATTGGCAAGATGGGCATTGAAAATTCAAGAATATGACTTCGATATAATACATAAATCGGGAAAGAAGCATCTGGACGCCGATGGCTTATCTAGGGGGCCCTTACCAGAAACTGATTGGGATGAGGATTTTGAAAGGCTATTTTTAAATCAAATAACAGACGAAGAGGATAAATTTATCGAAAGTGTTAAGAAAAACCTTAATGGAAGCAGGCGATCAATTGCGCAAAACTTTAAAGAAGAAGATGGATGCCTCTTTAAGAAAAACCCGAACCCTGAAGGCAGGGCGTGGTTGCTTGTGGTTCCAGAGAATAAAAAGAGAGAAATTATGAAAGAATATCACAATCATATGTCGAATGGCCATCTGGGCGTCGCCAGAACCATGTACCGAATAAAGAGTAAATACTTTTGGCCATCCATGCTAAAGGATGTCTCAGAATTCGTTAAGACGTGTCACCTTTGCCAAAGTAGGAAAGGCTCAAACCAATTACCTTCTGGACTACTACAGCCCATCCCCCCAGCCAACTTTCCTTTCGAAAGAATTGGAATTGACTTTGTTGGTCCACTACCATCTACGAAAAACAGGAAAAAATGGATAATCGTGCTGTCGGACTACTACACTAGATATGCAGAAACAAGAGCAGTCTCGGAAGCAACAGTGAAAGAAGTTTCTAAATTTCTAGTAGAGGATATTTTTCTTCGGCACGGAGCCCCACAATACCTTATTAGTGACAGAGGCTCTCAATTTACCAGTAATTTAATGAAAGAGGTGATGAAAACGTGCAAGATTAAACATTGCTTCACAACGAGCTATCATCCCCAGACTAATGGATTGACAGAGCGGTTAAATAGAACATTGATCAATATGCTCAGTATGTATGTGAACACTGATCAGAAAAATTGGGACGAAATACTCCCATTCATCACTCACGCTTACAATACTACAATTCAGGAAACCACAGGATATTCTCCCTTTTTCCTGATGTTTGGAAGAGAACCCACGTCTCTTTTGGACGACAGGAATATCTCGGTGGACATTGACAAAGATGATTATGATGAATACATAAAACATCACTTAGACAAAATAAACAGAACAAGAAAATTAGTTATTAACAACACAATAAAGACTCAAGAAAGAATGAAAAAGAACTATGACAAGAAACACATGGAAAGAAGCTACGAACCAGGAGAATTAGTAGCAGTTTGGACACCAATTAGGAAAATAGGAAAGTGTGAGAAACTACTGAGAAAATATTTTGGCCCATATAGAATATTAAAGAAGCTGTCCAACGTAAATTACTTAATTGAACCAAAAGATAATCCTGGCCAAGACCCATTGATTGTCCATGTCTCAAGAATCAAACCCTATTTTGAAAGAATTGATGAGGTCAATCACGAGGACGTGACGACCTCTGGAGAGGGGGAAGTGTTACATCATGATTAATGGCGTATTTCTTATATTAGTTTTAATATATTTGAAATTTAAATTATATATTTATTTATTTTTATATAAAATATTCTATGATATTTATTTAAAACAGATTATTAATTTATCATCATTTGTATTTAGGTACACTGTGACTTCACTGCTCTCTTTGATGTGAGAAAATAAAGAAAGGATTCTGGTGGCTACTTAAAGAAGACTTATCTCGTTATTCCCTTTTATAAATTTGTAGGATGGTTGAAACACGCTCTGGTAAGATGCAGGACCCAGCACAGGAGAGAATCCAGGCTGAAGAGTCTGCCAAGCCGCAACCTGGTGCAACAATATAAATGAGTTTTAAAAATTGTTAAAAAAAAATGCATCGGCCGGGAATCGAACCCGGGCCGCCCGCGTGGCAGGCGAGCATTCTACCACTGAACCACCGATGGTTATGAAAAATCCCATCCGTGAGCTTCAGACAAACAAACAGACAGAATAAGGCAAATATATAAGTAGATATGATGTAATATATTTCAATATATACTTATATCCCTATATGTAAAATAGCTATAGTATAATAACCAAAACTGTAATCACAATTCAAATCTCCAGTTTGGCCATCATGTAATGCAACACAAAAAAAGACGATTAGATTGAGTGACAGCCGGCATCAGACAGGAGAAAGGGCTCCCAAAAAACAAAGTCGGGTTACCAGGTGTGCCCCCTTTTCCTCAAAAATAGATCAGTCACGCTGGAACACGAGATTGACAGATCCCCCTAGACCGGCGTCCAGCTGCCATCACTCTCATCTCGCCCTTTCTAAGTGACTTTCAACATGCCTCGTCCTTTTGTGCAATTCATTCACGCATGAAACCACTCTGAAAATTGTGGTCACAACGACTGTATCTAACCAATATGTCTCACTACAGTCATCCATATATATATACCTTAAATTATATAATAATAAATATAATTTTACAAATTGTGTGCCATACTTTGCATATGAAATATATATGTTATATTTTTGACGAGATAAAATTTTACCCCCAATCCATTATCTGACTCTCAGTGAAATGACATTATTCTTAATAGCTTTAGATTAAGGAATATTTCACAAAACACTGGTTTTATATAAAAATATTTGTGTCATTATTAAAATTCAAATTTATTGCTTTGTTGATTGGAGCGAAATTGTAATTTCACTATATAATCAAATCCTTCCAAGTTTTAAAAAAAGAAGGTGTTTTATTTAAAGGATAAAACATATCGAAAACCGGTTATATTTTAATTTTAATGTTTCCACCTACTGGTATTTAAATCTAGTTTTAGAACAAATGAAAAGTGGAACTATGGAAAATGTTTATCTAATATTTTTTTTTATATTGAAGGATAATGCTATGGCAATTTTGCATTGTATCAAAACTTAAAAATAATAATAAAAAAATATATATATATATATATATATATGTAGTAATGTAGTTTATGCTGTTGGATGAATGCAGTGTGGCATGTTGGTTAGAAGTAGTCGTGGTTGTTGAGCGATGGGTGGTAAGGACACACAGGAGACAGGATCCAGAGGCAAAAATCCGTGAGGAAATAGATCGGGGAGGAAAGATGGCAGGTCCGAGAACAACCCCTAGAACAACTGGTGTTTTAAGCCGCTTTTTGTGAGATAAGTACCCTAGGGGAGAATCAAGTCGTGATACTTGTTTACCAAGGGGGTTGTTTGTTAACCTGGCTATCTTCCCTCTTTCCGTGTACTCCCACACAGGCCATTTTATTTTACGTATTTCCAAATATTATGACATATATATATGCGTGTGTGATGAGGTCCTGTTGACTCTTGTAGAATCCTGTCGACTAAATATGTGATGAGTTATCCAGTCGACTTAAACTATGGTGTGAGTCCCTGTTGACTCTCGCTATACTGTGTTGACCGAGAGGAACAGTCAGGATGGGGAGTTTTCCAGTATCTCTCTGCACCTTGTAAGACCTTTAACAGTTCTCACAGAGTACAGGCAGTCGTGGTCGAGGCAGAGTGGAAAGCTTGGGAATGTCCACACAAAAGCGAAGACACAGTTGCACTAGGAAAGTTCCGTGAACAGATAAAAGTTGAGCTAGGAGCGAAAGATGGATATAGAATAGTTCTTACTGGTCTACATGGTGGATTAGGAGAACCTTGGTGACAACCGACGAGGGCTTCCGCTGATGGTGAAATGACTGTCAAGTGACTATATTTTTGGCTAAGACGGGGGCCTTTTATATCTTTTCCGAGAAAGGGAGTATTGCATTTCAGCAGATGCGACAGGGGCGTGGATCGTCTGAAGAGGAAACAGAAAGCAATACATCCCAGGATATATTGAAACAATTAACAGCCTACAGAATGAAATAACTCAAAGAAATCAGGCCCAAGAATACCTCATGGAAAACAATGAACTTGAAAATAAAATAAACCTCAGCAAACTTTCGGCCCAAGTGCGACAGAAAGCAAATCACCTAAAACAGAGGAAGTGGAGGATATCTGTAGCAACCTAGGCCTACATACAAGAGATACGAAACTCTGGAAATTAATTAAATCTATAAACCAAGAAACTCCGTACTCAACAACCTCAAATACCTTCACAGACAAAGATGGCAACGTACTCACAGAACGAACCCAAATATCAAACCTCTTTGCTGATTACTATACACAAATCTCCAAACTGAACTTTAGGAGCCAAGATAAGAAAGTACTTCACATATCAAAAAAGATAAGAAACGAGGCCAAAACAACATCTCACCAAGACTTATTCCACAAGCCATTTTTACCTCATGAACTAAAAGAAGCTATAAATAGATTAGATGATAACAAAACCCCAGGTTCAGACATCATATCAGCCAAAATGATAAAACACCTAGAAGCAAACGCCATTTTAGAGCTCCTTCACATAATTAATCTAAGCTGGTCAAGCAGCACCTTACCTAAAGAATGGAAGCATGCAATCATAATCCCCATCCATAAAGCAGGAAAAACAGAAAACCACCCACAGAGTTATAGACCAACATCACTAACCTCCATACCATGCAAACTCATGGAGCCAATGATACTAAATATAATGCAATACTTCCTAAACAAAAACAAGTTACTTACAAAACAGCAGGCAGCTTTCAAAAAATATCATAACACAGTAGACCAGATTTTCTACTTCACACAGAAAATTCAAGACTACTTCCAAAGTAAACCAACCAAGTCTACCATAGCCGCTTTTATAGACTTAAGCCAGGCTTTTGATAGAGTGTGGAAAGAAAGGTTAATTAAAAAGCTGGACAAACTAGGTATAAGGGGGAAGATGATGGGTTGGATTGGATCCTTTCTGACCGGAAGGACCTTCCAGGTTAACTTCAAAGAACAACTATCAAAAACTGGCAGGCTCTTCCAGGGACTCCCTCAGGGATCCATACTAAGCCCCCTACTATTCACAATCTATCTGAATGACATGGACTCTAGAATCACAAAATACTGCGACTTTGCTCTCTATGCCGATGACATAATCATCAGGTCCTCAAAGAGAGATCTCAAGGAAGCAAACAAAAAGGTAAACAAAGCGCTGAAAGAACTCCAACACTTTGCGGAAAAAATGAAATTAATTATAAACCCTAATAAATCCGAAGTAGGAGTATTTACAAGAAACAACCACCTTAAAAAATGGACCCCAAATATCAAATATGACAACAATCAAATAAAATTTTCTCGGACACCCAAATACCTAGGAGTCACTTTAGACCCCTCACTGACCTATGGACTTCATATCAACCAGACAGTGTTAAGGGCAAAAAAGAAACTTAACATTCTGAAAAGAATATCTGGAAATAATTGGGGCGCAGATAGGGATACTCTGCGCCAAACATGTCTGGCCCTTATCAGACTAATCTTAGAATATGGCCAACCAGTGTGGCAGACGGCGAGCAAGACCAACCTGAATAAAATCGATCAGGTACAGAGCAGTGCTGCGAGAATCATATGTGGACTCAGAAACACCTGTCCAACCAAAATTGCAGAGATTGAGGCCAACTTGTTGACTCTTATACACCGGAGAAAAATCGGCTTAGTTGATTATATATACAAGAGAGTAAATGCACCAAAATCACACAGAACCGGAGAATTTATACGAAAATGGAAACCAAAAACCAGACTCAAAAGACTTAGCCCAATGCACCTAGCCTATCAGGAACTACTACCAAACAGCACGAGAAATAGAAATGCCCAGAACGAATATGCACCATATAAAGAAAGCTCTAAAACTCATAGAGAAAAACGAGACTAAAAACATAATAATTTATACAGATTCAAAAGCCGCCATCTTTGCAATTAAAAACTTCTACTATTCACAAGACAGACTCCTTAAAAACATTGGTGCAGAAATCATCAAACTGAAAAAAAATACCAAAATATGTCTACAATGGATTCCATCACATGTGGGAGTCCCTGGAAATGAGGAGGCCGACAGATTGGCAAAGGAAGGAGCAGCTGGACATCCTGATGCGGTGAACTCCGAGACCTACCTTTCAGCAAGGCACCATATTAACAAACTGAAACTACAACTAATAAGGAACCATAGAGATAGTTTCCATCATTCTTGGTACCAGGTAGAAAATCCCAAAAAACAGACCCTCCAACTAAACAGAAGGGAATCGACACAGTTGGCCAGATGGAAATCTGGTCAACTGCGCCCCCTAGTCTATAAAGAGGGAGCCAAAAGCTTCCCCATGTGCACTAGTTGCAAAGCCGAAGAGGCCACTCCCCAACATTTACTAAATTGCATTGGAAAGGACAAAAGATCCCTGTACAGAGAACCAAGAAGAGTTCTTGAGCTTCTTTACGAGCACGACCTCCAAGATCTTGTCTAATTTAG
This sequence comes from Cordylochernes scorpioides, assembly GCA_030710605.1. Taxonomy (NCBI): domain Eukaryota; kingdom Metazoa; phylum Arthropoda; class Arachnida; order Pseudoscorpiones; family Chernetidae; genus Cordylochernes; species Cordylochernes scorpioides. The sequence goes on along the minus strand of CP092886.1, from coordinate 85,224,951 downwards.
ACTAAAAGGATAGGTAAAAAAAAAAGAAATTTTGTAAAACAAAAATAAGTTTTGAATTATGATATGATGTTTTTTTTTTAATATAAAAATAATATATATTTTTTTAAGTTGTAGATTTGGATAGTACCATTTTAGGTAAATTTTGGAAAGCATGTAAAATTTGTAAATTGGTAAAAATGGGTGATGGGCGAAATCTTTTTTAAAGTAAAATTGAGACTAATAATTTAAAATTTATAATCTGATATAAAATTAAAGTAAATTTTATAAATGAGAGAGTGTGAAGTTTTAAAATTTGAACAAAAGATGATATAAAAAAGAAAAATTTGATTTTAAAATGCTTAAAGTGAAAATATAAATACAAAAATTATGGCGAATCAAGTTGTGTAAATGAGGATAAAGTTTAAGTAGTTTTTAAAAACTTACAATTGTGTGATGATTGTTCAGTCAGGAAACTTGGTCTCTGGTTGTTTTCCTGCTGACATGGAAAGCGCTCCATGTAGGGCTTGTAGAAGCTTGTAGCTTCTGTAAAGTTGATGGCAGCTAGTCGCCTTGAGCATTGTCTCGATGTCAGGTGGAAGGTGGAGAACTTCTCACCGGGTTGCGCTATTCTGCTCCTCGATTTCCATGACTTGCGGGAATTTCGACAGTGTCGTTGGGGTCGTCAGATTGCTCCTGACGTTGGCGATCTGTTGTTAGCGGCTCTGCGGAGGTCCCTTGGGGCGTCGTTTCTTCCGTAAATATCTCTTGTAGGGGAGAGATTGCCTGGTCGTTTCGTTGGAATGACCGGTTTGTTCCTCCAATGTCGTTTCTTGTTTGCGGAAGATTGCTGAGTCGTATCGTTGAAATGATCGATTTGCTCCTCCATCTTTGCACTTTCTCGTTTTTATCTGAACAGGCTTCTTACCTCCTTCGTCGGGTCATCCTTCGTTTTGGTCATCCTGTCGACTATAAATGTGATGAGGTCCTGTTGACTCTTGTAGAATCCTGTCGACTAAATATGTGATGAGGTATCCAGTCGACTTAAACTATGGTGTGAGTCCCCGTTGACTCTCGCTATACTGTGTTGACCGAGAGGAACAGTCAGGATGGGGAATTTTCCAGCACCTCTCTGCACCTTGTAAGACCTTTAACAGTTCTCACAGAGTACAGGCAGTCGTGGTCGAGGCAGAGTGGAAAGCTTGGGAATGTCCACACAGAAAACAAGAACACAGTTGCACTAGGAAAGTTCCGTGAACAGATAAAAGTTGAGCTAGGAGCGAAAGATGGAGATAGAAGAGTTCTTACTGGTCTACATGGTCGATGAGGAGGACCTTGGTGACAACCGACGAGGGCTTCCGCTGATGGTGAAGTGACTGTCAAGTGACTATATTTTTGGCTAAGACGGGGGCCTTTCATATCTTTTCCGAGAAAGGAGTATTGCATTTCAGCAGATGTGTGCGACAGGGGCGTGGATCGTCTGGCGAAATTGTGCATTGGCGCCGTGGTAATTTCCATCTTTAGACCTCGTTGTTTTGGGATTGCTATATGCTCGATCTCTGCGTTAGCTCAACTCTTAATCTATTACAGAGTTTTATTCATTTATCCTCAGTTTGTACAAAGTACATTACATATGATTATGTAATGACACATGTCAATAATGCGTATAATTATTTACAGATGTGTTTCTATTATACAACATGAAAATCTTGTTATAAGTTATATACAATATGGGGTTGTTGGTTTAAATTACCATATTTATACATATATATAAACATAGAGGATATATTAACTTTTTAACAAATTATATATAATGCGTGTATAATTATAAATAGATTTTCATTTATTTTAAAACTTCGAGGGATATTCTTAAATAAAAGCAAAACAGTAAAATATTTTTATATTCTATTATGTTAAGACAGTTGATTGTTGTTTAAATACAATTTTACCGCTAGAAAGGTATTACAGAGGCGACGGCGGTAACTGAAAATGTACAAAATATATGTATAGAGCAGAGGATTAAAATTAGTAAATAAAGAAAAGACCAAAATCAAAATAATTGAAAAATAATTAGTTTATTAGCAAACAAATAATACAAAAAAAAATTCCTTTCAGTTGAGAAACTATAGGCATTGGTTAAATTTATAATATATTCAAAATTTTAAAAAAGGTTATTTTGCAACCTCACATTCACATGTTGGTAAGCAATTTCAGGGGAAAAAGTTTAAATAAATACATTTAAAGTTAAAAAAGAAAAAAATCTGAAAAAAAAATTGCAATTCCTGTTTTTTATATATCTGGATTCAACTTTACATGTATGCTATACAAAATTCGCACTTGATAAAAAGCCACATAAAGTGGCTCCATGTGTAAACACAGGTTCTTGTAGCAAGAGACCTAATCTAGCAAAGGTTTGGCCTTGAGCCTTTATAGTCATAGCAAAACCAAACCTAAGTGGAAACTGATAAATCTTCAGAATATAGGGAAGGCTGTTATCTCTCAGAAGGAGACAAATCAGAACAAATAATACAAAAAGAACGTGTTTTAAAAACAAACAAATCGATGATGATAAATAAGAAAAAGGATAAAATAAGCAACATTTGAAGGCGAAAAATTTACGATTGCAAAATCGAATAAATAAAAAATAAATAAATCTATTAATATTTGTAAAATAAAAAATAAAACGGTCATGTGAAGCAAAAATTAACGAAATTTTGGTATATATATATAGATGGATATTTATAGTTAAGTATCTTTGGAAGAGATAGCTTCAAACTTTACAACTGGAAACTTTGTTAGCCTATTAACTATATAGATATTGTTCATTTATTCGCTCAATCGAACAAAATTTGATTCAGTTTCAAATTTGAAAAGAATTAAAAATGGAATCTTATATATAATTCTCTATTAAGAATTTCTTAAATAAATAATTTTTACACAATTATTCAGTACTCAGACATTTGATATATATATATATATATATATATATTTTTTTTTTTATTTTATTTAATAAAAAGGCATATATTGGATCAAAATATCATTATTTTACCCATATTTCTGTTGGCTGAACGTCAACTAAAATGTTATAATTACTTATAAATAAAATAAATAATATTTTGATCCAATATATGCCATTTTAATTAAAGATTCATTTGTGGATTTCTCTATTTTCAAACAATATATATAACACAAATGTCTGACTCATGAATAATTGTGTAAAAAATATTTAATTAAAAAATTCTAATAGAAATTTATTCAAAAGCTTCCATTTTTATTCTTTTCAAATTTGAAACTGAATCATAATTTTGTTCAATATAACAATACTAAGGCTTTTATAGAAAATCTCAACTATTACAGGTGTCCACAATTTACTTACTAAATCCCGCCTTATAAAGAAAACTTCCAAAATCAATATATTGAACTTTTCTTCTGGGTTTTAGGAAGTTTATTACCAAACTTTAGACAGAATTTCTGCTTTCAACTTGATTGATATTTATTTGTGAAGCAGGTTTGTTTAAGAAAACAACATCTTTCTGGTAGTTTTCTATAGAGAGCACCCGTAGAAATTATTTATTCATTACTCACGCACTATTAGTTTATAGCTTAGAAGAAAATAATTACATATATTAAATATAGATATGCATATATATATTTAAAAATTAAATATTTATAGTTTTCAATGATAAAATTATAAATTGGGGTTAAATTTGAAGATATTATATTTGAATATATTTTGAAAATAGAGCAATCCATAAATAAATCTTCAATCAAAAAGGCATATATTGATTTGAATATTTATATAATTAAAAAAAAACAAGCCTTTCATTAATTTTGTGTGTAAATGTAATTTATCACTAATTTTGCGCCCTCCCTCTCTCCCCTCTCAAATAAGAGATTGAATATAATTATAAAGATGAAAAAATAACACACATTATTAGTTTTTTGTATGTATATACATAATACATTTTCTATCTTATATTAGTTTGCTATATGCATCTTCATTTTTAAAAATTTCAAACTAGGTCTACTTTCTCTAGGCCTGTAAGTATTTAACGGCAAACGTTAAAGACAGACACAATAAGATCACAAGATTTTTCTATTCTTGCTATGAATATGTTTTTAGATAGATATTCTTTCAAAATAAATAACCCGTCATATTAGAACAAGTTCGTTTAACCTATTAACATATGCATATTAAGCGAACTCTCTCGTTCTTATGTGACGGGATATTTATTTCGAAATAATATCTATCTAAAAACACATTTATAGCAAGGGTAAAAAAATCTTGTGATCATATGGTGTCTTTCTTTAACGTTTGCCGCTAAATACGTACAGGCCTAGAAAGTAGATCTAGTTTGCAATTTAAAAATATCAAAGCCACGTAGGTGGGTGAGATTGAACTTGTTAAAGAATATATAATCATCTATCTTTATTAATATTAATAATAAAAATATGACTAGTTTGATTCAATAATGAGGCATCCGAAGTCGAGTATCTTAAACATTAAGATAGCTCTCTCTGGATCACATTATTTTTATTATCTCTTAAGAAAACATAATTACAAATTAAGAAAAAAGGCATCTCCTTATCTTGAAACTAAAAGTTGCTGATTGCTTGCGCTATCTATCGGAATAAATATCACATAAACGTTGATTTTTAAATATTCATTTGGCCAACTATTCTTTCTTGATAAATCAAAAAAATCTAACCACGTACGCGTTTCGGGTTGTTGGCCCTCATAAGCGTGGTGCATGCTGTATCTCAAAGTAAAAAAAGCGGGTCTTTGGAGCATTCCAATTTTGGTCTTTGAAGTACAGCTTACACCACGCTTACGAGGGCCATCATTCCTAAACCCGTACGTAGATAGATTTTCTTGATTAATCAAGAAAGGGTGTCTGGAATAATTAAAAATCAACGATTAGAGATATATATTGCGATCGATGGCGAAAGCCATCAGAAACTTAGAGTTTCAAGATAAAGAGATGCCTTTTTCAAAATTTATCCACCTGATCCAAGTACAATTTCACTTTTGTACTATTTTTCATAAATATGAATATCTCTTGTATGATATTTTGATATTGTTGTGTAATTTCCCATGGTCATTTAGAAGTGATTGGCAATTTCTTTACTCCATCAAAATTACAAAGAAACATTCGCAAGGGAAACTCTACGTGGCGAATTGATCAGCATTTCCCTCCAAAAGAACAATAATTAAGTTCCATAGAAATTAGGTATCACTATCGTAAAATTACTTCTAAAAAAGAAAGGATTGTCTTCAAAGCCTCAATATCCGCAAAATAAAATATAAAGTTTGAACTAGCACCTCAGAACCGTTATATAGAACACAGCCCGTTTTCAAACAAATATACTTATATCTATAAAAATGAAATCCAAAATCGATGTTTGTTATCGCGTTGTGAAAATTTTACAGAATCAATCATTAGGAAATTTCGCATGTAGGTAGCTGAAGATAGCCTTTAACATATAGGCTATTCAAAAAACTAAAAAGGTTAATGTTCTTATTTTTTAAATGTAAAACCGAAAAGCGTTAGTTCTAGCCTTTTACCGCCTGGCGCCGCACTGGTCGCAGCGAAATATGAATTTGATTGGTTAATAATTTTACATGTAGTTTGTTTACACGATGAATGTTAGTTTGTTTACACCATGAATGTTTTTAAAAAGGTAAAATTATATGTATATATATATATATATCTTTTTATATCAAAATCTTTTTTGGTCGCAGTGGTTCAGCCTACTCCACGCTGACGAGCGCCAAAAGCGCGAAACACGTTTGTGGATGGCTTTTCTTGATTTATCAAGAAATTGGGTTGGCCAAATATCAGGGAACAGGCTAAATCAATGTTTAGTTGATTTCTGTTCCACCAGATGGCGCTCTGCCTTCTGTAAAGCACATGTGCTCCTGGTCAGGATATGCCATTTTTAATATATATATGGTGAAGTTCTGGTAGCTCTTGCAGAATCCTGTCGACTATGTTTGTGATGATGAACTGTTGACTGTTTTCCAGTACCTTTCTGCACCTTGGAAGACCTTTAAAAGTTCTCACAGAGTACAGGCAGTCGTGGTCGAGGCAGAGTGGAAAGCTTGGGGATATCCACACAAAAAACGAAGACACAGTTGCACTAAGAAAGTTCCGTGAACAGATAAAAGTTGAGCTAGGAGCGAAAGATGGGGAGATAGAAGATTTCTTACTGGTCTACATAATGATTGAGATGGACCTGAGGTACGACCGACGTGGGCTCGCGCAGATGCTGAACTAACTGTCAAGTGACTGTATTTATAGGTTAAGACGGCGTCCTTATGCGACAGGTGAAATTCTACTGGCGCCGTTGCAGTTTCCATTTTTAGACCTTGATGTGGGAATTATAAATCTATCTCGATTTTAGACGTGATGACTTCTATCTCTTGCTCAGCTCAACTCTTAATCTATTACAGAGTTTTATTCATTTATCCTCAGTTTGTACACAGTGAATTACATATAATGATGTAATGACACATGGAAATCATGCATATAACCATTACAGATGTGTTTCTATGATACAACATGAAAATCTTGTTATAAGTTATATACAATATAGGGTTGTTGGCTTAAATTACCATAGATGGGCCCCGGGAGTGAAAGTGTTTATCCGGGTTTAAACGGGTAAAGCCTCTCTAACACAGGTATGTAATTAAAACTTATTTTAATTAATTCAAACTGTGAGGGTTAAAAAGGGCTATAACAAGATGATTTGTTTGGATGTATAAAATTGAAATAAAAATGAAAATTTTGTTTGATTTAAAAAAAATGATGATTAAAATAAAATGATGACATAAAAATTCGCATTCTAAGAGAATATTGGCGGGCGTTGGAAAGGGTTAGTAGTTGAAGAATATGTAATTGTTAGGAGTGCACATGTAAATCAAATAATCAGATCCAGGTGCAAAGCGAGGATATAGACTTGAGCGTCTTCCTTGGCAATGTTTCACTTGCGATCCTATATAAGGGTTACAGTGCTTTGTCACAATTTTAGGAATATTGGGTTAAAAGTTGTTGAAGAAAAGTTGCTCATTAATATGATTGAATGGGGTGGTAGAGCCATGCGATAAGTCGAATTGTAGCGAAAGTAGGTGTTCTGACTTGACTCGAAATCAAAGGTTGATTGTGGTCCGCTAGAGCTAAAAAAAGTTGAAAAAGTGAACGCTTTGTGCATGCGTTGTTGGTGATGTGCTCTGCGGATGGTTGAAATAAATTCTTGAAGCGTGTTCAGGCCAGAAGTTGGGATTTCTAAATCTGGGGAACTGTGTTCAAAGAGTTTGTTGAAATACGAAATAAAAAAAAAATTGTCAAGCAGTGCTCTCGTTTTTCTAAGAAAATTGAAAGAGTTTCGTGATTGCGCTGTGACACCAAGTTAAAAATTTTGAATGAAAAGGTGTCACGTGTAGTCGTTGTTTTGTACAAAATATAACCTGTTTCACCATGAATAGCAAATTTTCTAAAGTCATGGGTGCTGGTTATACGAACATATATCGAGAATATTTATATTGTTAGTGGATATGGCACGTTTATTGTGATTTTTTTTGTGTGTGTTTAGTGGGGCGACGTTATGGAGCTTGTGTGGCTCGAAATTGGATTTGGGTGTTGTTTATTTTGTTGAGAGAGATTTGTCGGTGATTAAATATGCATGTAAAAGGTAGGTACGAGGGAGTGTAGCTATGTTGGAATTTATCGATTGGAATAGTTTTAGAAGGTTGTGACTTAGGTTACTTCTGTCCAAAGCTATGAAAGAAAAGAACATAGGGGCGTTGAAAATAGGATTAGGAACAATGCACCCCCTCAATATGTAACTAATCTCGCTGAAATTTGAATAAGACAGAGAGTTAAATCTGGAAGAGTTTTTTGTCGCACTTTTAACCAAGAAAAATTATAATTAACCAAGTACTGAGCAACAATATTTTTTTATTCAGAAATGATGATGACAAAATTGCTGTATCATCAGGCCACGAGCGAAGCCAGATAATAATTTTTAGTAGGCAGGAACAAAATTCTACCAGCGAAACATTCACTCGAGCAGAAAACACACGGAACCAGATCATTTCTTTATATAAAATATCGTTTCTCGGCATTTTGGCTAGATCATATAGTATATCTCTAGATATTTTTATTTATATATATCTTTTTAAAAAATTCTTCAGTAGAGAGAGTGGATATGTTTGCTCGAAAAATATATTTTTTATATTATGTAAATATATAATGTAACGAATATTATTATCATTATTATCATAATATTCTGTGTTCCGGAATATTATTATCAATAATTATCGTTAATAACTTTCACTTGGATAAAAACCGGGCGAAGCCGGGTACACATCCGCTTGTATATATATATATATATGTAAGATAGTAAAAAGGCATATATTGTATTGAATAAAATATTTATTGCCAATATTTCGGTTGGTTGGAAGCCAACCTTTGTCGAGGTATTACATTTTTGTATACACAAACTCAGCACTGCATAACGTTATAATATCACAGTTGAAATAATTTAAAATACAATGTAGGTGGGTGAAATTTGTGTATGAAAAAAAAAATATTATAAAATTTACAATCAGAATAAGTTAAATATCTTAAAATTTTAAAGGATAAAAAATAATTAGGTCTGTAGCGGCTCCCAAATATTAACTTTTCATATTTTCATCATAAGTTTTAATTTGTTTAATAACTATTTAATTCAAATATTAAATTAAATTATCTTATAAATATATAATGCTCATAAAATATCCTTCATTAAATAATTATATGAATTAACATTAATATCATATTAATTGTTGTCATATCAATATAATAAAATAATTATACATCATTCTAAATATAAATCATAAATCATATAAAATGTAAATATTTATCTATAATATATCAAACACATATATCTAGCATTATATAATCTAGGAATGATATTTGACCACACATACATATATACAAAAAAAAACTTAAACGTGTAATATATATTACAATTTAACCCCTTCTGATAATTTATATTAAATAAATGTAATTAAAAGTTGATTACAATAAATAATTTGTTATCTGACTCCGCCTAGAATTCCATGCCGCCCACAGGTCTATCCTATATTTTAAATAGGATAGACCTAATTATTTTTTCTCCTTTAATATTTTAAGATATTTAACTTATTCTGATTTTGTAACTTTTATAATAATTTTTGCTGAGACACAGAAGGTAGATGGCCTTTCTACTTGGACTGACACACACACTGAATATTTATAGTCTGCTTCCTAGAATCTCTACCAACATTTACGTTTTTAGTAACTTGTTTGGGCTCCGTAGCCCAAACAGACTGTTACTGAAACTTTATACAAGAACTGCGGGACAGCTTGGGTAGTTGGCGCCCGGGAACCCGGGTTATTGAAAGAGATGTTTTTCTAAAAATAATATTCATAATTTAAAGTATACGATGTTTATGTGATGTGTATAAATATCCGACACTAAGAGATAAAGTGTGTGAATAGCAAGTCAACTCAGATAATAGCCTACGGCATATATCGAAGCAATTAATACGGTTGCGCAGTAATAGATTATTTCGCAAAATAATCCAAGGTGAAGCAATAAGAGCTAGAGTAAGGCAGAAATAGATTATTTCAAGTGGCTGGGGGCTTAACCGCAGGTTGGAAGGCCGCCGGATTCTTATTATTGAACTCTAAGCCTTGTTGGTTGAAAGGCTTCTAAGAAAAGGCTCTTTCAGAATTGTTTTAAGGAGGGCTTCTATTAGGCTCGAGTCAGATTGTCGGCTCAGAGGGTCGTGATCTTTGGTCTTTTCCAACTTATAATAGTTGTTCTGGATTTTTCTAGTGCATGTCATGTGGTTGTTATTATACTCAACAATAGTCTTATTAATTTAGCTATTGTGATTGAAATATAAATACACCTGACCCACTTATCTTTCTTTTATTTATTTTTTATTGTTCTTTCCATATATATATATATATATATATATATATATATATATAGGGGGTATTTTTTAAAATGTTATTTTATTTAAAATATATACCATAAATCCAAATATTCTGTTAAGTCGAACGCCTTCTGCGTTCTTCGCGCATTCTGTTTATATAACCCGTTGTTGTTGTTTCCCGATGGCCGGCTAAGACTTTTTTAAATTGTGTAAATAAGTTTTTTTTATTATTTTTCCTTGTTCTTCTTGCCTTAAGACAGGCTGAACTTTTCTCTAATTATGTTTATATTAATAAGCAAAAATTAAAGCTGTTTACTATTTTTATTATACTTTCAAGATTTAAACCACGACTGCATTACCATAGCATAATCCTCAAGATAATCAAAAATCAATAAAAATCTCTTTTTTTTATAACAATAAGTCGACAGGATATTTAACTGTTTGTTCAAAATTCCAGAAGCAAAATTATTAAATATCAAAGATGCAAATACTTTAAACAAAGATTTCTTCAGCCTGATATTCCCTTTCAACCAGCCATCGCCATCTCCAGTTAACTCAGTACAACTCCGGATCTATCTCCAACCATCTCCAGCAGTTTTCAAGCAGCCTTCTCCCATCCATCGCCAACCATCTTCCGAAATCAACTCTGGCCGGCATCACCTTTTCCAAGGTACTTTGTATCTACCATTTTTCGTATTTTTCCCCATTTTAACTTCAAGTTATCACCCATTATTTACAATAGTTTTCAATCGCCTATTAACTTATAGTTATATACAAATTTGTCAAATTAAATTTAGATATCAATTTTGCCATAGCTGTTATTGCCTTTTAAATAGTACAACTTTTGATCCTTTTACACCCTATTTTTCTTTGCATAATTTGTACCTAAAATATAATATATCTCGCATTCCATATTTTACTTTTGAAAATTTGAAATTAGGTTTAACCATTTCACCATATCATATTCATAATTCCATATCTAAAGCAGTCGGCCAGGAGGACAACAACAAATCAATATATCTTTTTCGCATCTTTAATTTCTATTAAAAATTAGCAAAACTTTAATTTTTGATATATTTTCCAATTTCTCTTTTACAATATGTTTCAAATCACCTGTTTGCGCCTAGTTATGTAAATCTCTTGCTAGGCTGCATTGATGTAAAATTTTATTTCTTTTTTGGTTATGTAAATATATATGTATATAAAATGAGTGAAAGATGCAATAAAGTGAGTCAGTTAGCTAAAACGAGTGAGGCGTCCTTCCTCTATTAAAACAGCTTGCTACATCGCATTCTTGCGAAGGGACAACATTCTCGGTAGTCAATCCGCCGGTCTGGTCTAGTAAATACAGTCATCAACAAGCTCTGCCACATATCGTCACTCACCTGAGACCAGACTATTTAGGCTGAAGGAGGGAAAGGAAGTCCTTGCTAACATTGTCAGGAACCAAGCTCCAACATATGGTCCTTATCGAGCCGGATTTCAAGAGAAAGAGCGTGATTATACTGAGAAAGAACCTTCAAAACTGAAAATATGCCTAAGGCAATCAAAGGCCTAAAGGTCAAGATCCGTTTCCAGATAAGACGAATGGATAGATACCTGGCATCCGTAGATGAAGAAATAGCGGGAGGAGATCTCCATAATTTAAAGCTGATATATGAAGATGTATCAGAAATAAAAACGGAAACAAAGATCTTATTTGACGAGTTATTTGAACAGGAGGAAGTAGATGAAGAGAAGTAATTCGAAGGTTATGAAACAATTCAAGATGAAATAAAGAAACTAGAGATAAAGCTTAGGCGTGCATTAGAAGGAATACAAAGTACAGCTGATACCAAACAAGCAAAAGGCCTCGAAACAGTGATATTGCCCAAGTTCGAGTTGCCTCACTTCTATGGAGATGCGAACTCTTGGTTCAATTTCAAGGAGGTATTCGGGATGGCCATAGATCAAAATCCAGGGTTAAATGATCTACAAAAGCTGCAATATTTGGGCTCCGCAGTAAAGGGAGAAGCAGCCAGACTGATACGTGGGTTCCCAGTGTCATCAGAGAGCTACAAGCAGGCATGGGATACTCTAGTATCCAGATACGACAACCAAAAAGAGTTGGCTTATGCGCAACTGAATAAAATCTTCAAGATCAAGCAAATGAAGAATCTATCAGCAAAGGCCCTAAGGGAACTCTTAGACACATGTAACGAGTCTGTACGCAATCTAGGATCCCTCGGAATGCAAAGAAATGAGTTGGTGGACATAATATTGGTACAGTTCTTGAGGAACAGAATAGATGAGGATATGAAGCGACAGTGGGAGTTGACCCAGGATGAGAAATCATTTCCTTCCTATGAGAACTTCATTCTGTTTCTTGAAAGACAAGCTAGAAGTCTGCCACAGGGATCAAGGGAATACCAAAGAAAGGAAAATGAAATTCAAAAGGACTATGCAAATGTACACATTGCGATTAATACCAATGCTCAAATATGCATAGCATGCAAAGCAGGTCACAGAATCTACAACTGTACTACATTTAGTACAATGCCCATCGAACAAAAATGGGAATTTGTCAAGTAAAACAAAATGTGCTACAATTGTCTAAAAAAGGTCATGCAAGAAAAAATTGTTACCAAGGACCTTGCAAGAAGTGCGACAAAAGGCACCATACATTACTACATAATCCTGACACAGAGGCAACCAAAACCCAGAAGGATGCGAAGCCCCAGATTTGTACACCTGTAAGTGAAATCAACAACACGAGTATTGAACAAGGAAGTGAGACCATTAATCAAGTACTCCTTGCGACTGCTCAAATAATTGTGGAAGGTAAAAACGGTACGCAGCAGATCTGCCGAGCACTTTTAAATAGTGGATCACAGGTTAGTTTGATCACAAAAGAAATTTGTGAAAAACTTGGACTCAAAGGAGAAACATCACGACGTTCACTTAGGGGTATTGGAAATAATCCAGTCCAGGGATCATCTACATCTGTTGACTTGACATTCAAATCAATTTATAGATCCGAAAAGTACAACACAAATGCTCTAGTGATGGAATTCTTAACAACTGAAATTCCAAACTTCAAATTGGCAGAACCGACCTGGATTATGCAGAGAGACTTTGAGTTGGCAGACCCTCTGTTTCATATTTCGGCACCAATCGACATTATTCTAGGTGCAGATATGTATGCATATCCGATGCATGGAGAGAAAAAAAATGCTGGAAAGGAACCAGCCTATAGCAATGAATCCAGAGCTCGGTTGGATTCTAATGGGCAAAGTAGACAGCTCTCTCTCGTCAAACTATAGAGGTGGACCTTGTAGCTTTGCGGTTCAAACAACATCAGAATTAGATGGACTGGTAGGGGGTCTCAGGGAATCGGAGTCAGTGCCGTCATTACAAGACCGGAAAACAAGGGAAGAAGATTATAAGACTTATTACCAGAAAACCTATTCCAGAGGCTGCCAAGGAAGATACAGTGTGAAACTGCTATTCAGGAAAGCTCATCAAAACAGCTCCATTCCTACCTCTAAATCTCCAATAATTTCACTGGGAGGAAGGTCCGGTGAAAGTGTCTTGCACAAAACGAACTTGGACAGCCGGAGGAGTTTTCAGGAGACCAATCGCCAAGCTGGCCCCTTTTCCCTTTGCGCCTCGAGATCTGAACTGAAGTTCAGCGGTGGGGGGGGGGTGAGTATGTTTGCGCCTAGTTATCTAAATCTCTTGCTAGGCTGCATTGATGTAAATTTTTATTTCTTTCTTTTGGTTATGTAAATATATATGTATATAAAATGAGTGAAAGATGCAATAAAGTGAGTCAGTTAGCTAAAACGAGTGAGACGTCCTTCCTCTATTAAAACTGCTTGCTACATCGCATTCTTGCGAAGGGACAACATTCTCGGTAGTCAATCCGCCGGTCTGGTCTAGTAAATACAGTCATCAACAAGCTCTGCCACATATCGTCACTCACCTGAGACCAGACTATTAAGGCTGAAGGAGCAAAAGGAAGTCCTGGCTAACATTGTCAGGAACCAAGCTCCAACATCACCTATTACTTATCATATGCCCTTTATTACACCTAACTCATAGTATATAGATTCCCATTGTTTCACCTTTTACCCCCATTACTTATTTCATATGTAAATATATGAAAAGGTACCTAAATATTTGTAAATTTAGCGTAGTAAACATATGTAATTTCAAACTTTAGTTTTGTTCACCTTGATTTTTTTTAATGCCCATTTTCTATTCTTACCATTAATTATTTTATTATTTATATGTTTATTCCTTATTTACATATATTGCCTTTGTACATATTTAAACTTTTCTACAACTTATTGAATTTTTTTCATAAATGCCTTTTTTTTCTTATAATCATTCAATGTTTTTTCAATGCCATCATATTTATATTTTTCATTCATATACTTTTTAATAACTCTACATTTTTTTCCTTCCTCATTTTTTTATACGTGTGTATCATTTTCTCATGTCTTTTCCAATCTATTGGCTCACAACAAGCCAATATGATAATGGAATATCACCATTTTATTTTTCACCTTTTAATGATCATACATTATATTTCACTCTCTACCAATAATTTTTATCATTTACATTCACATCATTTTGTACTTTCCTGCCTATATTGGTTAACATCCAAAAACCGAATGATAAGTGAATATCACATTTTTATTTTTCACTTTCTACCAATCGTTTTGTTATCTTTCACATTTTTATCATTTAATTATTGTACTTTCCTTTTTATTGGTTACCATGTAAGAAACCAATATGATAAGTGAATATCACTTCTCACGTTATTTGCTTTCTATCAATCATTTTATCTTTTTAAACTTTATTTTTATCACTTTTCTCTGTACCCATATTATTTTCTTCACAGGGGGGAAATGTTATATAAAGGTATTATTTAAAATTTTATTTTATTTAAAATATATATCATAGATTCAAATATTCTGTTATGTCGACCGCCAGAGATCGCGCTTTCTGTTTATATAACCCGTTGTTGTTGTTTCCCGATTGCCGGCTAAGACCCTTGTAATTGTGTAAATTAGTTTTTTTCCTTGTTCTACTCGCCTTAAGACAGGCAGAACTTTTCTCTAATTATGTTTATATAAATAAGCAAAAATTAAAACTGTTTACTATTTTATTATACTTTCAAGATTTTAACCACGACTGCATTACCATAGCATAATCCTCAAGATAATAGAAAATCAACATATATAGATAATAGGCTAACAGAGTTTCCAGTTGTAAAGTTTAAAGCCATCTCCTCCAAAGATACTTAACTATAAATACCCATTTATATACAAAATTATTTGCTCCACATGATCGTTTCATTTTTATTTTCCAAATATTAATAGATTTATTTATTTTTTATTTATTCAATTTGGCAATCGTAGATTTTTTGCCTTCAAATGTTGCTTATCTTATTTGTTATTTATCCTCATCGAATTGTTTGCTTTTAAAACAAGTTCTTTTTGTATTATTTGTTCTGATTTGGCAACTTCTGATAACAGCCTTTCCTTTATTCTGAAGAATCATCAGTTTCCACTAAGGTTTTTTTTATGACTCTAAATAAAGGCTCAATGCCAAACCTTTGCTAGAGTGGGTATCTTGCTGCAAGAGCCTGTGTTTACACATGGAAAATCTGTGTGGCTTTTTATCAAGTGCGAAATTTGGATAGCATACATGTAAATTTGAACCCAGATATATAAAAAACAGGAATTGCAATTTTATTTTCAGAATTTTTTTCGTTTTTAACTTTAAATGTATTTATTTAAACTTTTTCCCCAGAAATTGCTTACCAACATGTGAATGTGCGGTTGCAAAATAACTTTTTTTAAAAATTTTGAATATATTATAAATTTAGTAAATTTATTTGTGTAAAATATTATAAATTTAACCAATGCCTATAGTTTCTCACCTGAAAATATTTTTTTTTTATTTTTTGTTTGCTAATAAACTATTTATTTTTCAATTATTTTGATTTTGGTCTTTTCTCTATTTACTAATTTTTATCCTCTGCTCTATACATATATTTTGTACATTTTCAGTTACCGCCGTCGCCTCTGTAATACCTTTCTAGCGGTAAAATTGTATTTAAACAACAATCAACTGTCTTATTGTAAATTTGAATTTTAAAATGGTCTAATTATCGGAAGAGTCGGATTATCGATAGCGTGGAATTACAGTTTGTTATATTATAGGCCGTAGGACGGGACATCCAAATACGGACGAAATATGTGTTGAATTAACGAGGTTATACTGTATACTATATATATATGTTATATATATAAATATTAAATATATATAAATAATTATAAATATTAAATAGGCGTTATTGTTAATTTTCAAAATATTCACACCCATATTTTACAAAAAATATATTTTGTCCATAATATAAATGTATATATATAGTAATTTAAACCAACAACCCCATATTGTATATAACTTATAACAAGATTTTCCTGTTGTATAATAGAAACACATCTGTAAATGATTATACGCATGATTGACATGTGTCATTACATCATCATATGTAATTTACTTGGTACAAACTGAGGACAAATAAATAAAACTCTGTAATAGATTAAGAGTTGAGCTAAAGCAAAAGGTTAAAAACGTCTAAAATCTAGATAGATTCAGAATTCCCACAACAAGGTCTAAAGATGGAAACTGCCACGGCGCCAGTTTAGAATTTCTCCAGACGATCCACACTCTTCACATCTGTTGAAATGCAATACTCCCTTTCTCAGAAAAGGTATATAAAGCCTCCGTCTTAGCCAAAAATACAGTCACTCGACAGTCACTTCACCATCTGCGTGAGCCCTCGTCGGTTGTACCCCATGTCCATCTCATCCACCATGTAGACCAGTAAGAACTCTTCTATCTCCATCTTTCGCTCCTAGCTCAACTTTTAGCTGTTCACGGAAATTTCTTAGTGCAAATGTGTCTTCATTTTTTGTGTGGACATTCCCAAGCTTTCCACTCTGCCTCGACCACGACTGCCTGTACTTTGTGAGAAGTGTTAAAGGTCTTTCAAGGTGCAGAGAGGTAGTGGAAAACTCCCCATCCTGACTGTTCCTCTCGGTCAACACAGTATAGCGATTGTTGACAGGGACTCACACCACAGTTTGAGTCGACTGGATCGCTCTCATCACAGATTTAGTTGAACAGATTCTACACGAGTCAACAGGACCTTCATCACATAGTTAGTCGACAGGATAACCAAAACGAAGAATGACACAACGAAGAGGTAAGAGGCCTGTCCAGATAGAAGCGAGAAAGAGCGATGATGGAGGAACAAACCGGCCATTCCAACGAAACGACCAAGCAATCTCCCCCAACAAGATATATTTACGGAAGACACGACGCCCCAAGGGACATGCGCAGACCCGCTTACACAGCTCGCCAATGCCAGGAGCTGTCTGACCACCCCAATGACACAGTCGAAATCGGAGGATGGAAATCGAGGAGCAGAATGACCCAACCCCGGTGAGAAGTTCTCCACCTTCGAACTGACATCTTCGAGACAATGATCAAAGCGACAAGCCGCAATCAACTTCACAGAAGATACAAGCTTCTAAAAGTTCAACATGGAGCACTTTCCACTTCAGCAGGAAAACAACCAGACACCAAGTTTCCTAACTGAACATTCATCACACAATTGTAAGTTTTAAAAACCTACCTTAACTTTATCCTCAAGTTCACAACTTGATTCCCCATAAATTTTGTATTTATATTTTCATTTTAATCACTTTGAATTGAATTTATAGCTTTTTCTATCATTTTAAATTCAATTTTTAAATATTACACTCTCATTTATCATTTTTACCTTATTTTTAATCAAATTACAAATTTTGATTCATTACTTTTAAATTTACTTTCAAAATATTTCGCCAATCACACAAACTCAATTTACTAATCTTACATTACGTTCCTAAATTCACCTAAAATGACATTATCCAAATCTACAACTTGAAAAAAATCATTATTTTTATATTTAAAAAAAAACACTAATAATATCATAATTCTAAACTTATTTTTGTTTTTCTTAATATCATTTTCATTCCAAAATATAACCATTTCCTAATCAATTTCTTAAAATTTTGAAAAAAACATTGTCGTATTCACCATTTTAAGTAAACTCCACAATTCAAAATATTCTTGTCACTATCACGACATTGCCCTTTTACAAGGAATATTTTCAAGCTACCATATTCAAAGATTAAAAAAAATCAATTTCTAAATATAAATTAACATAGGTGAAACGCATTTTTAATTGCAAAAATCGAAGGATACAATATCTTCAAAATCACAACTAGAAAAATAACTGTACTTCGCCAAAACAAGTTAAAAATCCAACATAGCTACACACCCTCGTCCTTTCCTTTTACATGCATATTTAATCATCAACAAATCTCTCAACAAACGTTACAACACTCACACATCACTTTATCCAATTGACAACGATTATTAGTGCGCGACTTAACACACAAATCCTATTTCGAGCCACACGAGTTCCCTAAAGTCGCTCCACTAAACGCATAATAAAAATTTCGCATTAAACGTGCCACATCTACTAACAATATATAAACTTATCGATGTGTTTCTTATAACCACCACCCTTGACTTCAGTAAATTTGGTATTCATGGTGAAACATGTTAGATTTTGTACCAAACAACGAATTCACGCGACACCTTTTCATTCACAATTTTTCACTTCGTGTCACAGCGCCACACCACAAAACATTTTCACTTTTCAGGCCAAAGACGTCTTCATGCCTGTAACACATTTCACCCCAAAGCGTGTCCACGTCGAAAGTCGAACTTTCAGCAAACATCTAAACCTGACATCACTGAATACATTTTTACTAAGTCTAAAATAACTTCGAAACATAACAACTACGTACACCGAGAAAAATCATATCTTTCAATTATAACAGAATATGCCAACCTCAACAAAATAGAGAAAATCAGTTTCAAGTAAATGACAAAAATAATAAACACCCCGCACGAGTGACCATCCCAGAAATAGGATTCCCCGAATCTATATCAGTTACCTATCCTCGTCCTCCCTCCCCTCATTAAGCTATCATCTTGACCGCTATTTTCATGATTGCCATTTTTTTAAAACACATGTTTCACACTAACCATTGAGGTTTTCTTAAAAGTCTCACCAACGCCTTAATCACAACCCCCCAACATACATTAAACATTTTAGATGTTAATTGATATCACCAATAAAAAGAATTTGGTTAAGTCTTATACACTGCGTGACATTGAAAATGGAACACCAAAAAATAGTGGCCAGAAAGTGATGAAACTCGGCAGACAGAGAGAGACAGGGACGAACAATAAGTGATCTTTATTTCAAAATGATAGTCATAATACAGAGCGAGAACGGCGTCGGCTTAGTAGCAAGTAGGACCACCGCGGACGGCGATGCACGCAGCAACACGTCTAGGTAGAGAGTCAATCAGAGTACGGATGGCGTCCTGAGGGATGGCTCTCCATTCCCTCTCAACCATTTGCCACAGTTCGTCTTCTGAACGCGGCTGTGGCAAGGCATGCAAACGGCGTCCATTGATGTCCCAGACGTGCTCGATTGGTGAGAGATCAGGAGAGTATGGTGGCCAGGGAAGCATCTGTACATCTTGCAGAGCTTGTTGGCTAATGCGAGCAGTGTGCGGTCGGGCGTTATCCTGCTGATAAAGGGCATTGGGTACCCCCTGAAGGTAGGGGAGTGTCACCGGTCGCAGTACATCATCAACGTATCGTTGGGCCGTCCTAGTGCCCTGAATACGAAGTAAAGGTGACCTGGAATCATACGCGATTGCGCCCCAAACCACAATTCCACGTTGTCGCACGGTGGGGCGTTCCACAATTGCTGCCGGATTGGACCTTTCTCCACGTCGACGCCACACGCGTACACGGCGACTATCACTGGACAAGCAGAAACGCGACTCATCTGAGAACACGACCCTGTGCCATTCCGTCATCCACGTCGATCTAGCCCGGCACCATTCCAAACGTTGGCGCCTATTCGGTGGGGTCAATGGCAGTCTTCTTAGCGGACGGCATGAGTGCAAGCCATTAGCAACCAATCGACGGGAAATGGTTCTGGTCGAGATGGAATGATCTAGGGTGTCTTGCACATGTTGCAGGATGGCGGTACAAGTGGCTTGTGGGGCCGCCACTGCTTGTCGAAGGATACGCCGATCCACACGTGCTGACGTCACTCTGGTTGCACCGACATTCCTATAAATTGCCACATTTCCTTGTTCTAACCATCTTCTCCACAGTCGGTGCACCGTGGACGCACCAAGGTGTGTATCAGCTGCGATTTGACGTATGGACCAAGCTGCCCTTTTCAGTCCGATCACCATGCCCCTCGTAAAAGCGTCTGTCTGCTTGAACTGCCTCCGTTTACGATGACCTGGAATTCTCTGTTATTACACGTGTCTTTTGACACAAGAACAAAATTTCTACAATGATTTTCCTTGAAGAAATAACGACACGAATACTGTCCTTTCTGCAAGTTCCTTCCCTTATATCTTACTCCATGTGCGCACGAGAGCTGCGCATTTTACATCATTTGCATAACTCGGTTAGGCGCGTCTACCCTGAAATTTGCATAATTTTCTGGCCACTATTTCTTGGTGTTCTATTTTGAATGTCACGCAGTGTATACTCTTTTTGACGCAAAAGAGAAATCATTCCCTACATATCATCATTTTGGACAAATGAAAATGTCAGTTCACGTATTCCCAGTTTCAGAGAGTCATAAAAACATCGATGTTTACCAATGGGATATGATCTAAGTTGCACACCACAGTTATAACCTTTCTTCAAAAGAGACAATTTTTTTTTCAATTTTCTACTACCCATCATTCATCCAATCATTAATAACCATTAATTACATTCAAATTTTTGTATAAAATTTTTAAATTTTATTTATTTATTTTTTTTACCTTTCCATTATATAATTACATTTTTAATCCAACATGTTAAAAAAAACTAATCAAATTTACTTTTATTTTTCATGATATTATTTTAGTATTGCAAAACATTTAATTGTTTCAAAAATCATTTTTATTTTCTTAATCATTATAGCTTTTATATATCACATGTTTTATTTTGACCACTCACACCTTTTTACCCGCAGTCATATTTCTATAATTTTAATCACTATATTTCTTTAAATAGCTTTATTATAGGACAATTGTTATCATCAACTATCGGGCATCTACAACAATCGTTTTCAACAATCATATTCTCTACCACTTCCCTTTACTTTTTATCACTATCTCATTCAGCCATTGCTTCACTTCATTGTAGAAAAACGACAGGACTGCTTGGCATTTTATTTATTTTTTTTGATTTCGTAATTTTAACAAACTCTTTGAACACAGTTCCCCAGATTTAAAAATCCCAACTTCTGGCCTCAACACGCTTCAAGAGTTTATTTCAATCATCCGCAAAGCATAATCACCAACGCATGCACAAAGCGTACACTTTTTTCAGCTTTCAACTTTTTATCAGCTCTAGCGGACCACAATCAACCTATGATTTCATGTCAAGTCAGATCACATAATGTCACTACAATTCTATTTATCCCATGGTTCTACCACCCCTTTGAATCATATTAATAAGCAACTTCTCTTCAATAACTTTTAACCCAATAACCCTACAATTGTGACGAAGCACTGTAACCTTTATATAGGATCGCAAGTGAAACATTGCCTAGGAAGACGCTCAAGTCTATATCCTCGCTTTTCACCTGGATCTGATTATTTGGTTGCATGTGTAATACTTACAATTGCATTTTCTTTAACCCCTAACCCTTTCTAACGCCCGCCAATAATATCTTACAATTTTATATCATCATTTTATTTTAATCATCATTTTTTTTAAATCAAATAAAAATGCCATTTTTATTTCACTTTTATATAATAAATATTATAACCTTTTAATTGAAAAGCTTTATTTTATTAATTTCAGATATATTCAAGTAAATAATCTTGTTATAGCCCTTTTTAACCCTCACAGTTTAAATTAATTAAAATAAATTTTAAATACTTACGTGTGTTAGAGAGGCTTTACAGGCTTAAACCTGGATAAACCCTTTCACTGCCGGGGCCCATCTATGGTAATTTAAACCAACAACCCCATATTGTATATAACTTATAACAAGATTGGATCAAATATTATATATATAAATATTAAATATACAGTGTGATCCAAAAGTCCCGCACTATTTTAAAAATTAATAACTCCGCGAATATATGCGCTAGAGCAATGCGGTAAATACCATTGTGTTCGAGATGCAATGGGAATTTTTATGGCGAATAATGAAAAATAGGAAATTGATTTCAGTTACAATTTTATTTGCCAGATGGCGCTCTACCAGAATCAGATATTCAGCGGCCAAATTATTTGATAAATTTAAAAATATAACTGATCGAAACGTAATTTTCCTTTTTGAATACCAGGAAAGAACCCTAATAATATCAAATAACAAATTGAACGAAACACTACTTGGCCAAAAGAAAAAGAATTGGTTGGCGATTTTTAAATACAATCAGAGATATGTAAAATAGGTAAATGCAAATTAAAACATGTAGGAAAAAAATGATATTTTAGATACGGTTTGTTTTCGAAGATAATTCAACTCTTTCTCAGTATCGATTATATTTATTTTAATTAATTTGAAAAATAATTATCTATCTCTGAAAATTTATTTTACTCTGGAATGCCGTTGTTGCCGTGTCCAATAAAGAGCCTCATGTCTCCATGCATCTCCATCACAGCAGCAGCAATGTCCACTATCTTGGGTGTGTAAAGCTGCTGCTCTGGGTCTATGTCAATTTTCTGCAAGGCTGTGGCAAATGTTGGGTATGAGAATATGTGGGTAGGTGTTAGTTCCACACCAGGACAGTTTTTGCATGTCCTATAGGTTCTTGTGCCATCTGGATGTATTGTCATTCCTTTATAGTGTTTTGTTCTAAGTCTTGTTATAGTTATTGTCATTTTCTCTCAGAGTTTATTTCGCATTTTGATCTTTTCTTATTTTTTTGTTTAATTATCTTGTATTTTGGTAAAGCATCAGCGTCAAAAAATGATATTTGTTTTTTTTTCTTTTGGCTCAACTTTCTGGCTTCCTTTGCCAATTCAACTGCCATTTCATTATTCCCGATCCCAACATGGGCAGGAATCCATTGTAGAATGCAGTTATTCTCCAATGGTTCCAGTTGGGTAAGTAACGAGTGTATTTTATGTGTGATTTTAGTATTTCCCTTCTGAATTGCTTCTATAGCGGATATGGAGTCGCTGAATATTGAAATTCCTTCGGCTTTTACGAAATCTGTCCTGCTCCTTCTTTGATTTTGATGTGTGTTCCATCTTGCAGTATTATGTTAATTCCAGCTCCTCCATTACTTAGGGTAAGGTCTGAAGATCCATTTGTATATGCTGTTAAAGGGGGTGGCCTAGCATTTTTAATCAAGAATTTGAACTATGAGGATATTGCCGTTAATATTCCAAACACATCTGACCTCGAAGCCCAAGGTATCAAAGTCCACCTCAATCAAAACAAATCCATCAACGTTTACAATATGTATCACCCTCCAAACAATAAACTTATTGACGATGGAATATGCCTCAATTTCTTACAGACAACACTATTATTGTAGGTGACCTTAATGCTAAACATCAACTATGGGGATGTTCCACGCCAAACCCAAGAGGCAAAATACTTTCAAACATATTTGAAGACAATGCCATCATGTGCTTAAATGATGGGAATCCTACCCATCATTCATACAGCTATAATACTGCACAAGCCCTTGATATAGGTTTTTACTATCCTGACATTTTCCACAAATGCAAATAGCAAATATTAAAAAGTATTGTAAGTGATCATTTGCCTAATTTGATAGAAATTAGCACCAAGACCTAAAACCAGCTCAATTAAGAAAAATTCTGGAACTTCAAAAAGGCTAATTCGATATCTTTTGAAAACACCATTATTAAAGAAGCCACAGTTTCAATACCAAGTGGTAATATTAAGAAATGTTGATTCCAAATTACACAGACCAGGCATATAATATTCAAACACTTATAACTAAAAGAAATGAACCACAAAAAAGAGCACCCAAAACCAAACAAATTGTAGAACTGAACTGAACATTGTGAATGCAAAAATAAAAATATTATACATAAATGTGAAAAGGGAAAAATGGAAACAAACTTGTGAAAACCTGAACCCAAGAAACCCAAATACAAAACTTTGGAATTTGGCAAAACAAATTGACAGATCCCAGTCACAAACTAATGACAAAATTGCTGCCAATCTTTTAGGTAATTCATATCAAATAATTAGTAAAATCAAGGTTCAAACAAAGGCCCGAAGGATTATTCATGACTGTAAAAATGTCACCAGCACTCATAATATTTTCCATGAAAAAAATCAATATGAAAGAGCTAGCTTATGCATTAGAAAACACTGACCTAAACAAGACTCCTGGGCCAGATGGAATCCATGACCGAATGATATCAAACTTGGGCAAAATTGGCAAAGAAAGACTTCTTAATATTTTCAATAACTCCTGGAAATCTGTCCTGCTCCTTCTTTGATTTTGATGTGTGTTCCATCTTGCAGTATTATGTTAATTCCAGCTCCTCCATTACTTAGGGTAAGGTCTGAAGATCCATTTGTATATGCTGTTAAAGGGGGTGGCCTAGCATTTTTAATCAAGAATTTGAACTATGAGGATATTGCCGTTAATATTCCAAACACATCTGACCTCGAAGCCCAAGGTATCAAAGTCCACCTCAATCAAAACAAATCCATCAACGTTTACAATATGTATCACCCTCCAAACAATAAACTTATTG
Source organism: Cordylochernes scorpioides (assembly GCA_030710605.1). Lineage (NCBI taxonomy): Eukaryota > Metazoa > Arthropoda > Arachnida > Pseudoscorpiones > Chernetidae > Cordylochernes > Cordylochernes scorpioides. The sequence goes on along the minus strand of CP092886.1, from coordinate 85,200,101 downwards.
ACGATGGAATATGCCTCAATTTCTTACAGACAACACTATTATTGTAGGTGACCTTAATGCTAAACATCAACTATGGGGATGTTCCACGCCGAACCCAAAAGGCAAAATACCATCAAACATATTTAACGACAATGCCTTCATGTGCTTTAATGATGGGAATCCTACCTATCATTCCTACAGCTATAATACTGCACAAGCACTTGATATAAGTTATTACTATCCTGACATTTTCCACAAATGCAAATGGCAAATATAAAAAGGTATTGGGAGTGATCATTTGCTTAATTTGATAGAAATTAGTACCAAGACCAAAACCTGCTCAATTAGGAAATTCAATTCAATTCTGGAAATTCCGAAAGGCTAATGGGATATCTTTCAAAAACACCATTAGTAAAGCAGCCAAAGTTTCAATACCGAGAGGTAATATTAAGAAATGGATTCCAAATTATTCACACCAGGTAAAAAATATTCAAACACTTATAACTAAAAGAAATGAACTACAAAAGGTGCACCCAAAACTGAACAAATTGTAGAACTGAACTGAACATTGTGAATGCAAAAATAAAAAAATATATATATACGTAAATGTGAAATGGGAAAATGGAAACAAACTTATGAAAACCTGAACCCAAGAAACCAAAATACAAAACCTTGGCATTTGGCAAAACAAATTGACAGATCCCAGTCACAAACTGAAAAACAAATATAATTAAGAATACATATGGTACCCCAGCAACTAATGACAAAAATGCTGCCAATCTTTTAGGTAATTCATATCAAATAAGTAGTAATATCAAATTTGAAATAAAAGAGAAGAAAGATGAAAGAAAAGCCTGAAAGATTATTCATGACTGCAAAAATGTCACCTGCCCTCATAATATTTTTTCATGAAAATAATCAATATGAAAGAGCTAGCTCATGCATTAGAAAACACTGACCCGAACAAGACTCCTGGGCCAGATGGAATCCATGGCCAAATGATATGAAACTTGGGCAAAATTGGCAAAGAAAGACTTTTTCATATTTTCAATAACTCCTGGAAAAATGGAAAATTGCCTCAAGACTAGAAAACTGCAACAATAATTCCCATTAAAAAACTTGACAAATCTGCTGATGACCCAAAAAAACTACCGACCTATCTCCCTCAGAAGTATTTTTTCAAATATAATGGAAAAAAATATAATCAGACGACTCACCTACCACCCCGACACAAGAAATATCTTACCAGAAGAACAATATGGATTTAAGAAAGGACATGGGACAATAGACCAACAAGGTAAAAGATGCACAAAACTGACAACCAACTAACCACACTGACGCGAAAATAGGTACTTTTGGACCAACCGACGCTGGCAACACTGCCCCCGCTGCCCCCCCCCCCCCCCCCCCGCGCATTCGCGAGCAGAAAAGATATACCCCGCAATTCCGCTAAACAAAAGCTGTCTCGACGCCAACGTTTGGTTTTGACAGGCCTGAAAAAGAACTATCTCTCATAAATTGTAATAATTGTTTTGAATAATATTTGTATTAATATTAATTTGTGTGGTTTTTAATAAATATTTCTTTCAATAAGTATTAAATTATTCATCACTGTTTTCTAATTTAGGCCTCGCCATCCAGCGTTGTGACTCAATTCTACTGATCACTTCAACAAAGGTATTGATTTATTAATTTATAATTTTCAAGTCAGTTTCCAGCATTACTGTAAAGCTAGGAGCTTTTAGTTCAGGTTAAGCCATCGGGACCTTGTATTGTCTTTCTTTTTCAAATTTAAGACAAGACAACATTTTGGCGCAGTCGACAGGATACAGATTGAAGAATTACGGATTACACAAAGGTGTAACTGTGAACCAGTGATTACTTCTCAGGATGGCTGACCAACCAGTTAGTAGTGCTGAACTGAAAAAGCTTAGGACGCCAGTGCGTGCAAGGTTCACCAAGGCGTTCAATGAGCTCGAAACAGAGATCAAGAAGAATGAATTCAAGAAAGCAGATGTAGAGAAAATCCTCCGCCGACTCCAGACCCACCATGAAAAGCTTTCAATATTGAACATGAGGATGGAAGAAGCTCTGCTACGAGAATCAGCGTCTGAAGACATTTTCACTGCTGAGTACGAATCCGTTTGTGAGTACGATGATAATTTCAGTAACATTATGACTGATTACGAGGCTCTTGCGGAAAAGGATGACGTTAGTACAATCAGCGGTACAGCAGCAATGAACTATCAACTACCGAAGCTGGAGTTCAAGAAGTTTGGGGGAGAACCAAGAGAATGGATTACATTCTGGAGTCAGTTCAGCACGATTGACCGGGATCCACAGATGCCTCCAGAAACTAAGTTTCAGTATCTCTTTCAAGCCACCGCCGAGAACTCCGAGGTAAGAGAAGCAGTTCAATTCAAGAATCACGTTTTGGAGAGGATGAAATGCTTGTTGAGATTTATGTACGTGACCTGCTTCAGAATGTGCTTCAGAATGTGAGAGCCGAAGGTAAGATATCTGTAGTGAAGCTTTACGATAGACTGGAGACACAACTGCGAGCATTAGAAACATTGGGCGTCGCTCGTGACAAGTTTGCGGCTATGCTGTACCCACTCGTCGAATCAGCGCTACCAGAGGACAGCCTTAGAGTATGGGAACGAAGTCAATATACGGTGAGCGGAAGAGGAGTACAGGATAATTTGACACAACTCATGACGTTTTTGAAGACAGAAGTGAAGGGCGAGAGTCGAGTGAATATGGCCAAAGCAGCGTTCAAGATCGACAACAATCAAGATGCGAAGGATGATCGATCAAACAGGAAATCTCTTTCTAAGAAGAATACAGGAATTAAAATAATGACGGCTACTGACCTCGCCAACACCACTCAGATCGCGAACACCACTCAGATGCGAAACAACTGCATCTTTTGTGGGAATGGTCACCCGAGTCAAGAATGCTACAGTGGACAGCCGATGCATCTACCAGAGAAGAAAGATAAGGCTAAAGGGAATAATGTTTGTTTTTGGTGCCTGCTTCCTGGCCACGGATTCAAGAAATGCCGGATTAAGCCACGTTGTCCTGTCTGCGGAGGGAAGCATTACCCCATTATGTGTCCTACTTTGGAAGCCCAGAAGACTTCTCATCTCCAAAAAGCGGAACTAAAGGTTTCAGGGGAAAGTCCTGCAACAAAGCAAGAGACCGCCAATCAATTCACGTCAACAACTTTAAACAACGCTACCGTGGGAGGAGTCTATCTACAAACTCTAATAGTCAAGATAAGCGGACCAAAGGGGAAGCATAAGGTTCGAGTGTTGCTTGACTGTGGATCCCAGCGGTCCTATATTTCAAAGATAATGGTGGACGCACTGGGCCTAAAGAGAGTGCAGCAAGTTACACTTACCCACAATCTGTTTGGAGGCGGAGAAATTCGTCAAAAGAAGCACAATGTGTACAAAGCAAACGTTTCCAGCCTCAACAACAAATAAATGGATGATCTCAAATTCTTGGATCAGGAAGTAATTTGCGGAAACATCAGTCAAGTACAGGATCATACTATACTCAATGAGTTAAAAGCTCGAGGGATCAACTTGACTGACATATGCCATGGTGAAGAGATATCAATCCACATGTTGATTGGTTCAGACTTGCTTAGCAGCATTCTGACCGGCAGAATGCAAATATTGCAAAATGGAGTTGTGGCAACAGAAACCAAGTTGGGGTGGACAGTAATGGGACCAGCAATAGGGAAAGACATGGAAGATTCATGCCTGATCGTGACTTCATTTCACGCTAACAGTTTCGACGTTCAGGATTTATGGAAATTCGATGTGCTTGGCATCATGGATGCAGCAGAAACAAAATCTAGGAAAGATTTAATCGAAGCCTCCAACACTCATTTCGAGGAGACTGTGAAACGAGACGAAAGCGGAAGGTACATCGTGTCACTACCATGGATAGCTGGACATCCACCAGTTCCGGTCAATCGCCGAACTACAGAAAATATATTGCTGTCTACAACAAGGAATGTCCAGGGCAAGATGCTGTATGAGAAGTATGATACTATTTTTGAGGAGTGGGAAAAAGAGAAATTCATCGAGGAAGTTGAGGATAAATGGGAGGAGTGCAGTTATCTTCCCCATCGCCCAGTGCTCAAGGATAGTCACACCACTCCTATTCGTCCAGTATTCGACGCAAGTTGCAAGAAAAAGGGGCTCCCATCATTAAATCAATGTCTGGAAAAAGGAGACAACCTGATTGAGCTCATTCCTGATTTGCTCTTGCGGTTTAGACTTGGAACGTATGGCATCATTGCAGACATACGAAAAGCTTTTCTCCAGATTCAGGTTCGAGAAGAAGATCGTGAATTCCTTCGGTTCCTTTGGTGGAAAAAGGACCAGAAGACACTAAAATTTTACAGGCATTGCCGAGTAGTCTTTGGCATTACCTCAAGTCCTTTTCTGCTAGCTGCAACCATTAAGTATCATTTGAGCCTGCCGCAGTTTGAAGAAAATAGGTGCGCAGAACTTCTTGCCCGAAGTTTTTACGTCGACAACTGCATTCTTAGTTTGTCATCTACACATGATGTCAAAAAATTTATCAAGGAATCCTCCGACATCATGATGCAAGCCAAATTTGATTTACGAGACTGGATGTGGAATGAACCTGGAATCACAGAACAAGATCCAGCCTCTATTTTGGGTATGAAATGGCACCTTCAGACTGACACTATTGCCATTAATGTGCAGTCATTGAAAAATATAGATGAAGAAAAATCAATCACAAAGAGAAGTATCTTGTCAGCCTGCCATCGCATTTTTGATCCGATTCAATTTACCTGTCCAGCTACAATCAGGATTAAGAAGATGGTTCAAGATGCTTGGAAGGAGAATAAATCATGTGATGAACCGCTGAACGAAGACAGACGGGTCGAGTTCATAAAATTGAGGAAGCAAGCTTTAGAATTGGAACAGATCAAGATACCTCGATGGATCTTACCTATCAAAGGAAGAACAACATTGCACGTGTTTTGTGACGCTTCAGCTATAGCGTACGCAACGGTGATCTTCATGCGAATAGAGAATGCGTCAGTCATAGTAGTGCGATTCGTTGAAGCAAGAAATCGACTGGCAACTATTAAGAGGATCACGATTCCACGACTGGAACTATTAGCCTGTTTGATTGGAGCACGACTGTTGGTGCATGTTCTGGAAAATTTAGAAGAAAGTCCGGAGAAGATTCAATGTTGGACAGACTCCAGTCCTGCCCTATACTGGATACAACAACAAGAGAATTGGGCTCAGTTCGTTTCCAACCGTGTCAAGGAGATCACAACACTTACGAAGAATGAAGATTGGAACCATGTCGCAGGGGAACACAATCCAGCAGATCCCCCATCCCGTGGTGAATCCCCATCGAAATTCACAAAATCCGGATGGTGGGAGGGACCAAAATGGCTTCAGGAAAAGAATGAAGACTGGCCATAATCAAAAGTACAGTATGATCTGGAAGCTATTGAAGAAGAGAGGAGGAAGACTGTGGTGGCTGGATTTGTAGCCAAAAAGCCCGAGGAGAATCCATGGTATCTAAATCTATACGAGGGAAAACGTGAAGGGACTCTAACACAAATACTGAGAGTAATCGCGTGGATGCTACGTTTAAAGCGCTCTGAATACAAAGGAGATATCATCTCACAAGAGGAGCTAGACAGTGCTGAAAAGTCCCTAGTTAAGATAATACAGAGTGAATCGATCGGTGAGGAAGATCCCAAGATGAAGCAGCTACACGCGTTCCAAGATAAAGAAGGATTATGGAGAGTGAAAACGAGGATAGTGAATCGAAATGATGATGAACTGTTCCGATTGCCAATTTTGATCCCAACGAATCATCCGGTCACAGAGCTAATTGTGAAATCAGGCCACGAGAAAATGTACCACTGTGGAGCCCAGACGCTGCGATCAGTAGTAAGAGAGAAGTTCTGGATTCCAAAAGCTCGACAACTAGTTCGTCATGTAATTCATAAATGTCCTCGCTGTCGACGATTTGAAACCAAGCTAGTCGACGTACCAGAAGCATCGTTGCCTCAACATCGCGTACGAGATGTTGTGGTTTTTAAGGTGACAGGAATTGACCTCGGAGGACCTTTATATCTGGAAGATGGACAGAAGGTTTGGTTCGTCATCTTCACCTGTGGCGTATACCGTGCGGTCCACCTCGAACTGGTGACTTCCTTATCGACGGAAGCATTGGTGGGAGCAGTAGAGAGGTTCGTAGCAAGACGAGGTTGCCCTGCAGTCATCTACTCAGATAATGGAACGAATCTAGTTGGACTCCGGAACGAGCTTTATCGAGTTAATTTTGGAGTGAAATGGAAGCTCAATCCTCCGGCAGCACCGTGGTGGGGAGGTTGAATCGAGAGAATTGTTGGACTCACCAAAAAGCCGCTTCGAAGATTGCTGGGAAAACGTGTTGTCAACTACGAAGAAATGGTGACGATCCTCGAAAACTGTGAACGAGTTATCAACCCGCGACCACTCACCTACATTGCTGAGGACAATGATGACCTTGTGCCATTAACCCCAGAGATGTTTCTTCGAGAACCAAGAGCTGAAGGAGAGATTGATCATAAATGAATTCAGGTGTAACTTTGGGAAGAGCTATGAAAAACGCAAACGACTCCTGAAGGAATTCCGTAAGAGGTTCAGAAGCGAGTACCTAGGATTGTTGGTGCATCACGACAATCGCAAGAAACAACGACAGTTAAAAGTTGGAGATATCGTCCTTGTGGAGGTTGAAAACAGGAAGCAAATAAACTGGCCTATGGGAAAAATTACGAAGGTGTTTCCTGGAACTGACAATGTGCGAAGACTTGTGGAAGTTAAAACTAAGTCTGGATTCATGAAGCGTGCAGTTCAACGATTGTTTCCACTTGAAGTACCATCTGAAAACGTAGAGCAAGGCGACCGGGAACTTAAGCCAGTTGAGGATGAGATCGTCAGGGAGAATACATCCGGTGTGGAGTCCGTGTCAGTGCAAGAGAAAACTACCCCAGTAAAAGTAGGGAAAGTTTACACGCGTTCTGGATGAAAGGTCAAGTTACCGATTAGGTTTAATTGAGGTTTGAGAGAAAATTTAATCATAAAACATTCTGTTAGATTTGAGATAATTCCTTCTTTGTTTTTTTATTAATATTGACCTTATAGCAAAGTTCAAATGGTCAAGGTGGGAGAGTGACGCGAAAATAGGTACTTTTGGACCAACCGACGCTGGCAACACTGCCCCCGCTGCCCCCCCCCCCCCCCCCCCCCCACGCATGCGCTAGCAGAAAAGATATACCCCCGCAATTCCGGTAAACAAAAGCTTTCTCGACGCCAACGTTTGGTTTTGACAGGCCTGAAAAAGAACTATCTCTCATAAATTTTAATAATTGTTTTGAATAATATTTGTATTAATATTAATTTGTGTGATTTTTAAATAAATATTTCTCTCAATAAGTATTAAATTATTCATCACTATTTTCTAATTTAGGCCTCGCCATCCAGCGTTGTGACTCAATTCTACTGATCACAGCAACAAAGGTATTGATTTATCAATTTATAAATTTCAAGTCAGTTTCCAGCATTACTGTAAAGCTAGGAGCTTTTAGTTCAGGTTAAGCCATCGGGACCTTGTATTGTCTTTCTTTTTCAAATTTAAGACAAGACAACACACGCCATAGCTGCTTTTTTAGACATTACACTAGCTTTTGATTAGGTAGGGGAAAACAAGTTAATATAAAATTATACAAACATTTAAAAATTGATGGAAAAGCTATCACTTGGATAAATGATTTCCTTAAAAATAGATACATCAGGTTCAAATATAATGGCACTCTATCTAAAACCTTCAAATTGTATCAAGGATCACCACAAAGATCAGTCCTTAGCCCAAATCTCTTCACCCTATTTATTGCAGGCATAGAAGAAGAAATTCACATAAAACCAATATTGGACTTTTCGCTGATGATATTATTCTATGGAGCAGCAACACTAACTGGAAAAAAGCTGAAAGGGATTTGAACAAGACTCTTCTCCACCTAGAAAAAATTGCTGATAAACATAAATTAGAATTTAACCCCAAAAAATCTGAAACCTGTCTTTTTACTACCGATAAGAAACTATACAAAATAAGACGAAATATTTTTCTAAAATAACAACAATTTCAATATGATTAACATCCTAAATATATCGGCTACACCCTGGATCCAGAAATTAACTCCAGTAAATATATTGAAGGAGTTGTTAGAAAAGGAAGAGACCGACTAAAATTCTTGAAATATATTTCAGGAAGAGAGTGGGGAGCTGAAGCAACAACACTAAAATTAACTTACACATCTCTACTGAGACCTATCTTGGAATATGGATATCAAATCTATGGTAGAGCATCTGAAACAAATCTAAAAGCACTGGAAAGGATACAACTAAGTGCAGATAGAATTATTACAGGTCTTCGAAATACCTGCCCTAATTATATTGTACTTTACGAGGCAGACATTATGCCCTTGAAGGATAGAAGAAGATACAATCTGCCAAAATATATAAACAAAATCAAGAGTTATGGAAACAAACACATAACTTCCAATTACATACTTAATTGGGAATCCAATATAAGACTAAAAAAAAGAAGGCCCTCTTCACCTGGCCAAAAGAAATGGATTTTTAAAATATAAAGTGGAAAAAAAAATCATCAGAAAAAATATCTTCACGCAAACCACTACAAAATGTTATTCTTAATGCTACTTTAAATGAACCCACCAACAAACAATACCAAAATCCAGAATACTTAAAACAACTATCATTAGAAATAATTAATAAAATTCCTAAAAATGCAATAACTATCTATACCTAGGGTAGCAGAGACCTAGATTTTTGTTCAGTCTTCAGATCAGAACTTATAACCATCTATGATGCCTTAAAATCAATCAGAAACACTAAACATCACGATATATGTATTCTTACTGATAGTAGAAGTGTCATACAACATTCGACACACAGGGGAACTTAGAAAAAAAGTAAGCAGGAACATAATTGGTTATCTCCAAAAATCTAAAAACCTCAAAAATTCACCTTCAATGGATACCCTTACATGTTAGCATTAAAGGCAATGAAGCTGCTGATACGCTAGCGAAAAAAGGCGCAAAAGAACCTTTGCTACAGAAAAATAAGCTTACTTTTAAAGTAATAGAAACAGTAGCCAAAACAAAAATAAACAAGAACTTGAGGATCCCACCTAAGTACAGTTGGTACACCCTAGAAGCAGATGGCCACCCACAGACCTTTCGGTCTACAAGCAGGCATGCAAAGCATGCCCTTGGCTGCAATCCTGTTCAACTTATAAGTCAAGTAACGGTTTCCAAGCTAATGTTTGGACATTGTACCTGGAAAAACCACCTCCCAGACAACGTGTCCGGTAGGATTTCTATACCGGTGGCCTTTAGTCACAGCAAAATAGAAAACTATCTACTGTATCCAGCAGGGACCGGGGAGGCGGCCACCAGTCGACTCTGTTCACTCACAGCTGAGGAAAAGCTCAGCTGCTACGTCGTTAGCTTTCTCAAGAAGCTTGCTGTGATTTCTCAGCAGCTTACTCTTGATCGCGCTCTTTGCCCTCCTTCTCTCTTTCTGCACACCCACCACCCTTGGACAATCCAAGACGTAGTGGCGTGAATTCACGTCTCTTTCTCCACAGACGCAATCGGGATTCCTCTTAATTTTATATCTGTGGAGACTCCTGGGAAAGGGCTCATGTCCCGAACTACACTAAAGATTTTGTGGGACATTACCTTACAGAGGTACTTAGGTGTTGTTACCCAAATGAATACCTCTCTACCCTTCACACTATTCCTGGACTCTTCATATGTCCTGGACGTGCCCCCTGATCCTCCTATACACTTCCTTCTTGGTTACTTGGGTCCTCACTAATCCTCTTAGTGAGCCTGTCTGTGAACTCATTACCTTCGATGAGGCTGCGTTCCCTAACCCAATGTAGCTCCGGAGCCCGCGTCATCATCTCCAGCTCCTGGATTATTTGATGCGCGAGTTGCCCTTTCTCCAGACTGATGGCGTCGAGGGCCGACATACAATCTGAATAGAGGCGGTCCGGGCCTCATTCACCCTGATAGGTACCATTCTGGCACCTATCTTCAGCCTCTTCTTGCCAAGGAAGGATTTCATGGTGGCCTCCTTTAGACCCGAAATGACCCAATTCGTCGCATAGGGCCTCCCTGTACTCTTTGGATACAATCTCATGTATCCATCCAAGAAGTCCCCAAACCCCGAATTTTGGAGCACCACCATTTCTCTTAGCGTATCCTCTTTGATGTCAGAGTTGATACCCAAGTGAATACGCTCCCTCCTGGCCCTCTTGAGGCCTCCTAGCCTCAGTGCAGGCTCCCTCTCTATAGCCTCCACGGCCAGTTTCTTGTCATCCGGGCTCTTCAATATGAGAGCCACAGCTCCCCCACCCCGAATCATTTTGAGTTCATAGCAGTGCCCAGGAATGCTACCAGCGATGCTTTTAAGCATCGCGAGCATTAACCCGGACCCCCGCATCCTCACTCCACTCAACTACCAGGGTCAGGTCCTCTATCCATCTTTGGGGGTTCTCACTTGGTAGTCTTGGCTGCCTTGGGGGGATCCTTAACCTCTTTAGCCCTGATCTTCTTCGGGGGATGAGGTTCTTTCATTTCTTCTGTAGGCGTCGCTCTCGGTGGGTCCTCTTTTGATTCAGCTGTCACCTCCCTCCGACTCTCTTCCTCTTTTGATGAAGGCTTTCTAACCCTTTTCTTCTTCTTTCTCTTCTTTTCCTCCATCTCGCTGTTCCTAGTGTGAACAGGTTGTTTTGGGGGAGTTGGCGGAAGACTTTCTCGTCTCTAGTTGGTATTTGGACCCATCTTTGGGGGTTCTCACTTGGTAGTCTTGGCTGCCTTGGGGGGATCCTTAACCTCTTTAGCCCTGATCTTCTTCGGGGGATGAGGTTCTTTCATTTCTTCTGTAGGCGTCGCTCTCGGTGGGTCCTCTTTTGATTCAGCTGTCACCTCCCTCCGACTCTCTTCCTCTTTTGATGAAGGCTTCCTAACCCTTTTCTTCTTCTTTCTCTTCTTTTCCTCCATCTCGCTGTTCCTAGTGTGAACAGGTTGTTTTGGGGGAGTTGGCGGAAGACTTTCTCGTCTCTAGTTGGTATTTGGACCGCGTCTCCCTCTACCTCAGGGCAGTAACTCCTGGCCCTTGCCCTTGTGGACTCCTCCGTCTTCTCGTTTCGAGGCGTCTCTCGTCTAGGGAGAACTGGGGAAGCGTCATTAGAAGGACATATCTCGAACTCAGCTAGTTTCAGCGACTCAAGAAGAGCCGCTGCCATTTCCCTCTGCAGGGTGGTCGGACTGAGTTTCTTACCTCCAGGTTCCGCTTCTCCACCCCTAGGAGCTCGAGCTCTTCAAAAGTCGAAATATGTTTCTTGAGGAGCTTATCGAAGCATTGCTCGAGGATGTTCGGGGGAACATTTCCAATCTTCCTCCCTCGACGTATGGTGTCTATGGAGTCTGGAACGCCTCGGCAAGCTCCTTAAGCTCCGTGCACTTCTTCTGGGGTGTAAATGCCTGATTTAGAAACTCATTCATTTCATTCAGGTCATTGAGGTACCATGCCTTGGTGGCATCCATCGCAGCCCCCGACTCCTCGACTATGAGCCGATTCTCGCCTCAGACGAAGGGCCAATCAACAGGAAAGGATCCACAGGGATCTCCATGTTGATGATCCTTTTGAGGCGGATATCAGGGGAGGGGGGGGGGTGGACGATCTTTCCTATCCTCTCGCTCTGGGTATCCAGAGCTAGCTGTGCGGAAGGCACCTGAGCTCAAATCCTCCTGCGGCCGCGTCGCTTTTCGCGAACTCAAGTGGGCACCCTGCCTATCCTCTCGAGTCGTGTCGAAACTCGCTGTGCGGAGGGTACCTGCTTCCATACAGGATTTCCCTGGGCCATTAGTGGTCGCGGCAGGGGAATTATTCGAAATATCCAACGAGGTATTATTGGAAATACGCTCGGAGCGCGAGGGAATTTGAGCGTCTTTGGGCTTATCCTTGTCTTCAGGGGTTTTTTCAAGAGGGATGCATGAGACGTTACTAGACCCAATATGTCGAGCTGGTCCATCAGCTCTGACTAGGTCGTTCACTCCACGGAAAGATGGATCTACCTCCCACCCGTTCTCAGGCGCTACCTGAGCCAAATTGGTAATGTTAATCTTTATATTTTGTGTTGGCATTATTGGGGGGGGGGGGGGGGGGTGACATGTATTATAATGACACCAGAGCGCCACCATGTCACGCAAAGCTGAACTAGGTATATCCGTCTTTCCAGACTTGTCAGACGAGCTGTCAGCGTTTGCCACGTTCTTGTTAGAAACGTGCTCAGGACGCACCACGGGAAGTTGCTGATCATCATATGTAGGTAGCCGTCAAGCTTCCCTACTTTGCGTAATCTGCAACTGGACGTCACTCCAGTCACAGACGCCTATTAGCATCACTAACTCTTCCACCTAGTTCCACAATGGTCTGTCGTGATCAGTTAGCCCCTACCACCCTCTTGAGGCAGCCAGGTACAGACCAATACTACCCGCGAGTCGGGTGCCGAGGGCTGCAGATGCCAGGCACATTGTCCTTCCCACTCTCCATGCTCAGAACTAGGGCCCAGCACAGTTAGTACATCCTTGGAGCAGTGGCCACCCAGACCTTTCGGTCCATAAACCGGCATGCGATAGCATACCCATTGCTGTATCTAGGTCACCTAACCAAAAGGAATGATGCATTCTCCATTAACCGAGCGGCCATTGTTTGGCGCCTCGCGCCCGCCATTATGGTCTGGCTCCATGGGGTCGACCAATCAAACCCACAGGCGTCTCCGAGAGTTCATGGCAAGGTTACTGACCGAGCCCTCCCGTTCGGACTTAGTTAAACCCGTCCTACGCTCCAATAGGAATTCCCCCCTTTGGCCCTCGAACCATTTGTTCACAGTACTCCCTGAATCACCGACGAATCAAGGACCTCTGAGGTTGTGAGGTTTACACGGAGAACCAACGTGAAGGCGGGAGGGTGTTACTACTGTGTGCACCCCTTGTTTTTCATGGCGCGCACGGCAAGGACGCTTCCAATGGCGCACACATAGAGCGAAGACCCAAGAATTTCAAGACTCATGCTCCTCGCGACCATCTAACCAAGGGCGGATCGTCAGCTCACAGCTTCAATGGCGATCTACCAGTGTCATAGTTAGTACATTGGAGTGGACCCAGGAGGAGCTCTGAATATCAGAAATAGACGGCATCAAACGACACTTATAATATTTAGAATAAGCCATCTAAAGCCATTGAAGATAGAAAATAACAACAAAATCTACCCCACTTGCCCAAAATGTAGCTTGGCACCTGCAGCTCCAGAAGACATTGTGGCTTTCATTAGATGCACTAAAAAGGACCTTTGGAAGAGGCCGCTGCTTATATGCATCAAATTCGTGCAAAGTTTACGAAGGGAACAAGAAAAAACAACAACAAATAATTCCTCTGATCGTTTAAACCAATTGTGTCAAGTCCTTTCTTTTTAAGTAGAATTGTGTTAACCTTTTTTTTTTTGTGTGCAGGGTTCATTCAAGTTAAGATTGATGATTACATTTGATGGCACTGGGGTAGGAAATATTAGTTCTTCTTGAATTTGAAAGTCATTGTGTTTCATATTTATGCCCTTTCTAATATTGTTGTCGTACTGAAGTGTTGAAGATCTTTTGAGTCTTTCTTTTTGTGTCCAGTTTAAATAGGTTTTATGGGATATGTGTTAGGTTTTTTTACTTTTTAAGCTATTGGTGAAATTTTTTGTTTTTATTTGTCTTCTGCTTTCGAGCGAGTAGGTCTAGACCACATTCTCTCTGAATTTTCTCATTGTTGGTGGATGAAACAGCACCAGTGATTATCTTGGCAACTTTTGCTTGTACACTGTCTAGTCTTCCTTTTAGTGATGAGCTTGAGGAAGCCCAGGCGAGTGTTTCATATTCCATTATCGGCCTTATTAAGGCAATATATTTTTTTCTGAGAATTCTGGGTTTTGCTCCCCAATTTTTTCCACATAGCCATCTAAGAATGTTTAGTTTTCTGGTAGCTCTATTTGAGGTGCTAATTATGTGTTCTGTAAATCGCAATACCTCATCAATGACAATTAAAATATTTTATTGACATCTTGTCAATACATGCAAAGTGCACAGTCTGCACTATTTAAAAAAAGATAATATGCATTATATACATTATATAGCTCAAGCGCTGCAGAGGTTGGTGGGGAATCGCCAGTGGGTCTCCAGCGACACCAGGTATTTCGCGATCTACGAAGAATACGTAAATCGCGTACTTCGCCGCTGAGGAGATGGTGATGGCGTGGTCCGCGAGACCAAATGGAATGATCCAGGACTGCAGTATAACACCTAGGTATTTTGGATATCTAATTTCATCAATTATTTGGTTGTTCATGCTTATTTTTGGGTTATATTTATGACTTTTTTCCCTGTCAGTGGAGAAGACGCATAGGTTTGGTTTTATTGGGTTTATGGTCATTTGGAGTTCCATTGCCCACTTTTCCAGTCCTCTCATTGATGTGCTCAGTATTTATTCTGATTTTTCTATACTGCTACTTGTGTGCCATATGGCTATATCATCTGCATAACAGGCAACCTTTGTGTCTTCAGTGAGGAAAGGATGGATGTCGTTAATATATAGCAGATAGATTAGAGGACTAGGCAAAGATCCCAGAGGTACACCAGCCCATTTTCTTCGGTCCTTGGAAAATTCACTATTGACACGAACCTTTATCCTTCTTCCCCTTAAGAAGTCTGGAATCCATATTAAGATTTTTTCTCTTACTCCGATGTTGTGCAGCTTGTCTTCTTTGGCGGTTTTTCCCGGAAAGAATCTATTATTGATTTGCAGAAGTAGAACTGTTGATCAGTTATACATTGTCTGAATCTATAGGCAGTTTGGTTGAAGTATATTTTATTATTTTAAGTAGGCCAGACTGTGAGCCTAGAGTGGTTAATTCGTTCTGTTATTTTACAAAAATGCTGGCTTCTTGTATTCCTTGGCATCTTTGTTTGGTTTCAGTATTGTCACTATAATTGATATCTTCCAATTTATTTGTAGTTTACCAGTTTGCCATTTTATGTTCAGTATTCGTAGGAGTGGATTTTTAGCTTTGCCTCCAAAGTGTTTAATCGTTTGACCAAAGATTAGATCATCTCCTAGTGACCTCTTGGATCTAACTTTTCTATTGATGAGTTTAGCTCATTCAGTGTGAAGTATCTCGGTAAAATATCTTGTTGATGGTAGTTTCTTGCTTGTTTAACTAACTTGTTCATATTATTGTTTAAAATTCTGTCTTCATTCCTGTAGTTGTGTCTGTAATTGCTTGAAAGATATTCAGCAATTATATATGCCAGCCATCTGTTTGTTCGTTCTCGCTGTTCTATTCATATCGGTTAGAGTATTGGAGGAATGGTGTAGGTTTTGATTGTTTTCTAACACTGTAATCATATTCCAGTGTTGGCTGTTCTTTCTTGGATCCATTTTTTCGCTAAATTCTGCCATTTTTCTTGTTATAATTTGTGAATAATTTCAATGAATTCCTTTCTGTTTTCTTCTGTTTTATTGGTTTTAAGAAGTTCATTTATATATTGTCTCTCTCTATGAAAAAATTGCCTCGATTTTGTGGTCCTTCCAGTAAAGTATCCACAGGTCTTTACGTCTCCTTCTAAGTATCGATGCTTTTGCAGCTTTGGATATGTTCGAAGAGAATTTTTCCAAGTTTTTTCAAGCGTTCTGTAATTCAATTCTTTGTTGCACAGTCCTTCAAGCTTTTCTGTGAATTATTTTGAATTCGGCTTTCCTAAAGTTCCAGGTTCTTTCATTCTATTGGACATTCTCAATTTTGAAGTTTAGGGTTGTTAAAATTGGTCTGTGTTCACTGATTGCAGCTCTCAGGATTTTCCATTGTTTTTTAGGTGCAAAGTTGTAATTTATCGCTGTGATGTTCATTGCGGATTCTGTGCCTGTGGACTTAGATAGATAGGTGTTCTCTCCCTTATTTAACGGTGTAAGGTCGAGGTCGGTTAGCATGTCCTCAACCTGCTGACCTTTGTTATCCTGGACAGGTGATCCCCAAGTTTAACCTTTGGCGTTAAAATCGCCGAGTATGATTGTGATATCCGAAGACGCTTCACTTGATGTCTCTATTATGTGTACCCATACAAAATTCAAAGATTTCACGAGCTGAAAGGTGTCGATTTTGAGATGCGTCAAGAATTCGCTGCATGGGTTTTCCGGCAAATTGATATTGATGAGAACTGTCTGTCGAATGTTCAGTGGACAGATGATGCTTACTTTTCTCTAAACGGAGAATTTAACATTCAAAACAGCCGCATTTGGGCAACAGAAAACCCTAGGACTTTTGCAGAAATGCCACTTCATCAGCCCAGAGTTACAGTTTTGTGTGGGTTCACTTCTTCTTTAATTATTGGGCCATTTTTTCTTTGAAAAATCAATGGAAGAACTTTTAAAACCGTTTTTGTAATTGGGAAACGTTAAGTCCAAATTTTTAGAGAAAAGGGTTTTGCATGTTTCAGGACAGACTAGCACTATGCGAAATAACATTCATGAAAGATGGAGGACCTCCTCATATCTCTCGAGGTGTCAAACAATAGCTGAAAGATACGTTCGGTGAAAATCGTGTGATAAGTCGCCACTTTATCACCAGTGGCCTCCAAGATCACCAGACTTGACGCCTTGCGATTTTTGGCTATGGGGTACATTAAGTCGCGTGTTTATCGATGCCGGCCTACCACATTGGCCACGTTGAAGGCTTCTATCAGATGGCACGTTTCATCAATTTCAACAGATATGTTATTTAATGCTGTCCGATCTGTCATCTTTCGTCTGCAGGCGGTGTTTGAGAATGAAGGGCGCCAGATTGAGCAAGGATTGTGACCTAATACAAGAGAGAAGGCAGTTACCTCATATGTTATATAATCTGCCATGTATTTTATTATCTACCAATATTTTGCAGCTCTTTGTGTTGGGTTATAAGGATAATAAATTCTGTCCTCACATTTTGACTCTTTTTTTGTGAACAGTAATTTTTTGTTTGTCATTTGCTCACATATTATTTCGTGCTGACCAAAATGTCATAAATTTTCGAATTACAATGATACACACAACTTTACCCCTTATGTTTAGTTTTTCGCTCATTAGAAGAAATAGCATATGGAATATTTTCTGTACACCAATAACCTTAGGAATTTTGTGCAAAAAAATAAAAATACAAAATTATTTAACTACCACGTTTTTCAACGCAAAAGGTCGATCTAAAAATGATTTTTATTCGAGGGGACACATTTTCAAAATTGTGTACAGTATAATAAACAATGACAACATTTGACAAGCCCATAGGATATTTGGAATAAAGTACGACGAATATATTTTGTCACTCCCCTCTATACTTCATTTGTTGGATCATGACTAATATCCAGTTAAATAGTCAAGTGTCGTCAATCAGTCAAGAAACTACACATTCCTTATAGCAAGAAATCCTATTAGTAGTGCCATCATAATTTTTGGTATTATATGAACATTTCAAAAAATCGTGTATTGATATCAGCAGTGATTTTCAAACATTCAATCTATTTCACACAACCCCATCTAAAATATAAATATTTTTTATATAGTTCTAATTTGCATTTACCTATTTTACATATCTCGGAATGCATTTAAAAACTGTCATCTAATTATTCTACCCTTGACGAAATGGTGTTTTATTAATTTATCATTCGATATTATTAGGGTTCTTTCCTGGTATTAAAAAAGGAAAAATACGTGTCGACCATTCATATTTTCCAATTTATCAAACAATTTAGCCGCTTAATATCTGATTTTGGTAGAGCGCCATCTAGCGAATAAAATTGTAACTGATGTCAATTTCGAATTTTCCATTATTTTCCATAAAAAGAAACCCATTGCATCCTGAACACAATGGTGTTTACCGCATTGCTCTAGCGCAAATATTCGCGGAGTTATTAATTTTTAAAATAGTGCGGGACTTTTGATTCACCCTGTATATAAATAATTTTAAATATAAAATAGGCGTTATTGTTAATTTTAAAAATATTCACACCCATATTTTACAATAAAATTATTTTGTCCATAATATAAATAAATATATATATGGTAATTTAAACCAACAACCCCATATTGTATATAACTTATAACAAGATTTTCATGTTGTATAATAGAAACACATCCGTAAGTGATTATACGCATGATTGACATGGTCATTACATAATCATATATAATGTACTTTGTATAAACTGAGGATAAATAAATAAAACTGATAGATTTAGAATTCCCACAACAAGGTCTAAAGATGGGGGAAACTGCCATGGCGCCAGTTTAGAATTTCGCCAGACGATTTACACTCTTCACATCTGTTGAAATGCAATACTCCCTTTCTCCGAAAAGGTATATAAAGCCTCCGTCTTAGCCAAAAATACAGTCACTTGACAGTCACTTCACCATCTGCGTGAGCCCTCGTCGGTTGTACCCCAGGTCCACCTCATCCACCATTTAGACCAGTAAGAACTCTTCTATCTCCATCTTTCGCTCCTAGCTCAACTTTTATCTGTTCAAGGAACTTTCTTAGTTCAACTATGTCTTCGTTTAAGTCGACTGGATCGCTCTCCTCACAGATTTAATCGACAAGATTCTACAAGAGTCAACAGGACCTTCATCACATATATCAATTATTTTCTCCCAATTGAATATAACAAACTATTTTTAAAACCTAATTCTGTTGGCGTTATATGGCGCTGAGTTTGTTGTTGACGCACATTAAATATGTTATATCACCTTGATAAAGGCTGGCGTTCAGCCAACTGAAATATTGGTAAAATAAATGTATTTTTGTTCCAATATATGCCTTTTAATTAAAAATATATATATATATATTATAAAACTATAAACGTAGTGTTAAATATCCATTTTTTGTGAACAAGCTCATGATATGCAAATAAGGTTTTGCATAGTGTTTGTTTGACTATGTTAATTATTTTTATGTATATATATATTTGTAAATAGTTAGTTCGGTGATTTAGTGTGTGTAAGGCAGCAAATAAAGGCCTTTTAGTAAATTCTTTTTTAGTTTTTTTTTTGTTATTATTTAACAAAAGTGGCGAGCCTGCCAGGATGGAACGTGACAAGAAGTTGCGCTCGTAAATAGTAAATATTTTAGATCCCGAAATAAGAAAAACTGAGGTTGATCTAGGTGTTATCAAGGACCAATTTAGTAAATTAAAGGACATCGATTTCAAATTAAAGGATCTTGACCAGAAGATGTTGGATCATTTGATGGTGGCTGATGCCGAAGAAGACACTTTAAATTGTGAAATGGAGGAAGCAGAACATTTTTCGGATACCTTCATCACCCTGGAAAGAAAGGTGAGAGAATTAATAAATTCTGATAACAAAAGTGATGTTAAATCCCTGGGAAGCTCAAATGGGTCATCAATGGCCAAAAGTTATAGACTTCCTAAGTTCGAATTAAGAAAATTTGATGGAGAACTGATTAATTGGCTTCCATTCTGGGCACAATTTGAAAAGATTCATGAAGATAATGAGCTGCATGATGCAGACAAGTTTCATTATCTGGTGCAGTCTATGCAATCAAACACTAGAGCCAGAGAACTCATAGAAAGCTATCCCCAAACTGCAGATAACTATGCCAAAGCGGTCCAAGCCTTGAAACAAAGGTATGGACAGAAAGATTTTCTTGGGGAAATATATGTAAGGGAACTGCTTAAATTAATGATGGCAAATGTCAGGACTCCACCAGATGAAAGGCGGTCAGTGGCTAAACTATACGACAAACTTGAAACACAACTAAGATCTCTGGAATCTTTGGGTGTTGACACCAAGGAAAACACAGCATGGCTTTTCCCTATGATAGAGTCTTGTTTGCCAGAAGATGTGCTGGTTGCTTGGCAGAGATCACCCCTGAATAGTTGTAATGCATCAAAAAACTCTAATTCTAACTCCAGCTCTCGCCTTAACAATCTTTTGGACTTTCTTAGAAGAGAAGTGGAAGGGGAAGAAAGAAGACTTCTAGCCAGGAGAGGATTTGAAGGGTTTTCCCCAAAAGAGAAACTTAGAAATAAGTTTAAACAGAATTCAAATATACCTACCGCTGCAGGTTTATTTTCTGCCAAGGAGATGGGATGTTTGTTCTGTGAGAAGAATCACCAAAGTAAAGACTGCATCACTGCTCAATCTATGCCATTCAAGGATAAAATAGCAAAGATATATGAAAAGAGGTGTTGTCTTAAATGCCTTAAACCTGGACATCTTGCAAAGGCTTGCAAGAGGACAGTTCAATGTAATATTTGTACCAAAGGACACTACGTTCTTCTTTGTCCTGACTTGCCCTGCAACCGAAAGGAAAATACGCATGTCTCTGAAGTAGTGCAGAGTGCTTTAGCCAATCAGCAGTGTACCAGAGATGTAACATTAATGACCTTGATGGTCAATATTATGGGAAATAATGGCTATAGAAGAGTGCGAGCACTTTTGGACCCTGGTTCTCAGAATTCCTATATTTTGGAATCCACTGCACTAGAAGTAAAATTGAAGCCTGTGGGCAATGTAAATATTGCTCATTAATTGTTTGGTGGTACACAAACAGAAACAAAATGCCATAAGGTATATAAGGTCGCATTATGCAGCAACCTATCCAATTTGAACACTCTGAGAGAATTTGAATTCTTGGGTCAAGACATTATTTGTGGAGAGATTCCAAGGACGCCTAAAGGAGCATGGTTGAATGAACTAAAAGGATCTAGAATTTGGCTATCTGATCTTGGAAGAGATAGCTTCATGATAGAACTTTTGATCGGCAGTGATATTTATGGAAGCCTTTTGTCGGGACGCGTGAAGCAGCTGAAAAATGGACTAACAGCCATAGAAACACATCTTGGATGGACAATTTGTGGCCCTTCACCGAAGAAAGATGAGCAGTCTGATTGCTCATCACTGGTGGTCATCAGCATGCACAGTAGAAATATGTCGGTTGATTATTTGTGGGATTTAGAAACGATTGGCATAAAAGATCCCAGGGAAAATCTCACAAAGCTAGAAGAAGATAAGATAGTACACCAGCACTTCTTAAATACTGTTCATCAGCAGGAAGATGGACGCTTTTGTGTAGGATTACCTTGGCTGGGGAACCAAGAAGGAATTCCATCCAATCGTCATATTGCAGAGAGAAGACTTTTCAACACAACCCGTAAATTGAGAGCTAAATGTATCTTCAGCGAATATGATAGGGTGTTCCAAGAATGGCTAGCTGAAGGTGTTATTGAAAAGGTGTCTCCAGAAGATTTGAACAGGAATTGTCATTATCTCCGTCATCACCCAGTGGTTAAAGCCAATAGCAGCACCACCAAGAAAAGACCTGTGTTTGACGCATCATGTAAGGACAAGGGGAATCCTTCATTGAACGATTGCTTGGCAAGTGGCCCAAATATTATTGAACAGATCCCAGCTATCCTACTGAAGTTTAGAGAAAAGGCTATTGGAGTTATTTCTGACATTAGAAAAGCCTTTTTGCAAATTGAAGTGAAAGAAGAAGATAGAGACTATCTTAGATTCTTATGGTGGAAAAATAATCATCAGATTCAGGTTTTCCGTCACAAGCGAGTTGTCTTTGGTGTGACCTGTAGCCCCTATTTGCTTGGAGCAGTCATCCTGCATCATCTCAAAGGAGTCTCATCTGAATTTGGAGCTCTTCCTCGGAAGTTGATGGAATGTTTGTATATTGATAATTGTGTCACTTCAGTGGATACCGAGGCAGAATTAGTTGATCTGGTGGAGAAATCTACTGAGATATTTGCAAAAGCCAAGATGGATCTGAGAATGTGGCAATTCGGACCTATACACCGAGTCAAGGAAGTCTATTCTAGATTACCTCCTAGTGTTGATATAGAAAGGAGTGAAGAGGCTTCAGTTCTGGACATGAAATGGGATCTTTTAGAGGATACTCTTAATGTGACCCCCAAGTTCGGAGTTATATTAAACTCACTTTCCAAGAGAGACCTCTTGTCTCATACCCAACAGATCTTTGACCCAATTGGATTCTTGGCTCCTGTCTTGTTGCCTGCTAAACTACTTATTCAACAAGCCTGGACAGTCAAAACTGATTGGGATGAACCTTTACCATCCACCATTCAAGAACATTTTATGAAGTGGTACAGTGAGTTGGACACTCTTGCCGACATAAAGATTCCACGTAGAGTGGGCCATGGGATTAGAGCCCATTGGTCCATTCACATATTTTGTGATGCCAGCCAAAGTGCATATGCAGCAGCAGCTTTTTTACGTTGTCCTGAGAACAAAGGAGTGTCAATACAACTTTTGATGGCCAAATCCCGGCTAGGTACACTTAAGAAAACTACTATCCCTAGGATGGAACTTCTTGCTTGTATGTTGGGAGTCAGACTCAGCAGGTACATAACTGAGTCTTTGAATTTGGCTGCGGAACCGGTGTATTACTGGACAGACTCTACTACAGCACTTTCATGGATCAAGACAAACAGGCAGTGGGGCACCTTTGTAAACAACAGAGTCAAAGAGATATGCAACACTTCAGGTCCGAACAAATGGTTTTATGTACCAGGGAGCCTCAACCCTGCAGACCTTCCTTCAAGAGGTTGTAGTGTACTACAGCTTAAACGCACCAGATGGTGGGAGGGACCTGAATGGCTCAAGCAGCCTCAAGATCACTGGCCAAAGCAATTATTCCACTCAGACAGAACTTTGGTCAATTTAGAAATAGATAGACAAGTATTGGTGACTACACATGTCAGAACTGAAGTAATGCCATGGTTTGAAAGATTTTCAAATTTTACAAAGATTGTCAGAATAAATGCGTGGATCCGGAGGTTCATACGAAATACACAAAAATGGTCCCCATCAGGTATGCATAGTCTACAGCTTTCAGAATTAGAAGATGCTGAAAAGGGAATTTGGAAAACTGTGCAACAGCAAGTTTTTTCTAGCCGAGGAGATTCGATCAACGGGTTGATGATAATCAGAGATGATTTTGGATTGATCCGTATAAAATCCAAGCTTATTGAAAGGGATGACGAATATTCATTTCGTTACCCAATTTTGCTTCCAACAAAACATCATGTTGTCACATGCCTGATAAGACAATTCCATCTGAGACATTGTCATGCAGGAGTGCAGATCCTTTCTGCCAAACTCAGAGAAAATTATTGGATCTTAAATTCCCGGCGCAGCATACGAAGTGTCGTCTCTCAGTGTGTCAAGTGTAGAAGATTTTCATCAAAACCTGTGAAAACTACTCCGATACACTTACCTCTTGATAGAGTGAGAGATGCCACAGCCTTTGAAATTCTGGGAGTAGACCTTGTTGGTCCACTTTACCTCAAGAACAAGACCAAGGCATGGATTGTTCTATTTACCTGTGCCGTCTTCAGAGCTATACACCTGGAACTTGTAACCTCATTAAGTACTGAAGCTTTCATGCAAGCTCTGAGAAGATTTATAGCCCGGAGAGGGCGACCAACAGTCATTTATTCTGATAATGGTACTAATTTTGTGGGCGCTAACAATGCTCTCAAGGCTTTAAACTGGAAGAAGATAGTGTTAGACCAAAGTCTTCACAAGATAAGTTGGAAGTTCATACCTCCTACTGCTGCATGGTGGGGAGGTTGGTGGGAGCGTCTTATTCGTTCCATCAAGGATCTCCTTGTTCGAATTTTGGGCCATTCTTCAGTGTACTATGAAGAGATGTCCACTATCCTATGTGATGCAGAAGCTACAATCAACAGTCGTCCGCTGACATACATACCCGAGGACTTTGACAGTTTGATTCCTTTATCACCCTCCATGTTTCTACATGATTCAAAATATGTGGGAGTTCCAGATCTTGATAAGTTGGACTCAAAGAAATTTCAAGATAGATATCGGCATTGCCAAAGGCTGCGAGAAGCTCTCAGAAGTCGCTTTCGGAGTGAATATCTAGGCCAGCTTGTCCAGAAGGCCAATGAGAGGACTCCGAAACTGAGTGTGGGTGATGTGGTTATAGTGAAGGTGGAAGACAAGAGGAGACTCCACTGGCCTATGGCAAGAATAGTGGAACTGTTTCCAGGAAGAGATGGACATTCTCGGGTTGCTAAAGTGCGCACAAAACTGGGAACCCTTATACGCCCTGTGCAAAAGCTCTACCCCCTGGAAGTTTCAAGTGGGGATCCAATTCTTCGATCCAAAGGAGATGCTACAATTGAAGAAGCGCATAGTGGGGCTAAGCGAACTCGATGTGGACGCGTGGTCAAGCCACCACAGAGACTTAATTTATAATGCTTGACTCCTTTTGTGTACCACGTGTATATCACTTATCTTAATTGTATGATTTTCTTCCCCAAATCATAGGTGGGAGTATGTTAAATATCCATTTTTTGTGAACAAGCTCATGATATGCAAATAAGGTTTTGCATAGTATTTGTTTGACTATGTTAATTATTTTTATGTATATATATATATATATTTGTAAATAGTTAGTTCGGTGATTTAGTGTGTGTAAGGCAGCAAATAAAGGCCTTTTAGTAAATTCTTTTTAGTCTTTGTTATTAATTAACACGTAGTTTTTTATGAGGTCCTTTAAATTAATTATTTCCTTTTATATGTTGTCTTAACTTCATTATAGTTGTGTTGTTTGCAACTTTATATTTCATTATTTGTTAAAAATTTTCTTCTTTTTTATTAAAAAAAAATTTCAGGCATAAACACCAATGCCTATAGTTTCTCATCTGAAAGAATTTTTTTGTCTTAACTTTTGTAATTAAATTTTGTATTCACTATTAAACTATTTATTATCAAATATATTGTTTATCGGTCTTCTCTTTTGTTCGGTACACTTTTTGATTGGAGCACCATGATGCAGGTTCGTTTGGATTAAAATGGTCTCAAGCAAAGGTGAATAATATTTGAAGAGGATCAACTTTATATTGGGGTGGTTCGTTTGATATTGAAAAAATGATTCAATTATTAATCCGTGGTATTTTAATTTATTAAGAATAAATATAGATATTAATATTATGTTACAAATTAAATATTTAGTAAAAAGGAAGTTGAAAAATGTTTGATTCAAACGAATGGATGGGAAAAGACGTCAGCCCGTGATGGCCGTCAGTTTTCGAACGTCTCTGCCGCCGCCGCGCATGCGCGCCGACTTGGCTTCACCGCCACCGCCGCGCACGCGCGCCGCCTTGGCGACACCGCCGTCCGTCGGCGGTGGTGTTGGTTGAAAAGCCTTTTAAAATGTTTCTTTTCTTCTCGCGCGGGCGTGCCTTTGCCTCTCGCTGACCACGTGAGGCCCAGCGCAAATTACCTCTCACTAACATTCCTCCCACCAATTTAATTGATATAATTAAATTCTAATACTATATTCTCTTGGCTATAGTAGAGGCTAATCTAAATTTGTTTTATTTCTAATGGAAAAAGTCGCTGTACTGGACGAAGAAAAACTCACGATGATGTCTTCACTCTTGCGACTCGAACTTGTCCATCGGCCCCAGGTAGCACCTCCTCCACTTTTCCTAATGGCCATGAAATCCTTCTCTTTTGATCGTTTCCTATAGATTATCGAGTTCTAGAAATAGCTAGAACTGCAACGTAGGCTTGCGTATTGAATATTACTCTCGCGTCTAGAACATGCATCTTGCGTCTGGGACATGCATCTTGCGGTACTCCAGTGGTACATCCAGCTGGCTTGATGCGGTACTCCAGTGGTACATCCAGCTGGCTTGAGGTGGTACATACAGTCCTTGAGTTTGCACCATGTTTACAGTCCTCGAATTAACACCCTGTATACAGTCCTCGAGTTTGCACCATGTTCACAGTCCTCGAGTGAACACCCTGTATACAGTCCTCGAGTTTACACCCTGTATACAGTCCTCGAGTTTACACCCTGTTTACAGTCCTCGAGTTTGCATCCTGTATACAGTCCTCGAGTTTTCCTTCTACAGGCTTTACAACGACCTGTGTCGCATGCGTCCTTCTACAGGCTTTACGTCGACCTTTACAGGCTTTACGACGACCTGTGTCGCATGCGTCCTTCTACAGGCTTTACGTCGACCTTCTACAGGCTTTACGACGACCTGTGTCGCATGCGTCCTTCTACAGGCTTTACGTCGACCTTCTACAGGCTTTACGACGACCTGTGTCGCATGCGTCCTTCTACAGGCTTTACGTCGACCTTTTACAGGCTTTACGACGACCTGTTGGCTGAACTGGTCCCTGCCACCTTCTAGTAGTAATCGATTGCGAGATTGAAGCTCCACGTGAGGGGATGTCTGCAGGATTTTCTTTACCAGGAACGTGCCTCCAATCAATTATGCTTGAATTTTGTCGAATCTTCTTTACTCTTCCTGCGACAAACACTGACCAGTTCATATCACGTTTAATCCATGCTAAAGCAGTAGTAGAGTCCGTCTACAATGTAATTGGTATATCTTCGAACTCCATCATAGATTTTATGTGGACAGCCAATCTAGATCCGATTTCACATGCAACTAATTCTAGCCTTGGTATAGTGGTATTCTTCATAGGAGCTACTCTCGAACGAGCCATGAGTAATTGAACTTGAACACTCCCAGGAAATCCACTTCGTAAATAGGCACAAGCTGCAAACGCCGCGTTGCTACTGTCCATAAAAACATGCAATGTCCATGTTCTTCTATCTTGAGATTGAACAACACAGCGAGGAATTTTCAATTTGTCCACCTCAGTTAACTGACTCAACCATGCATTGAATCTTCGACTGATGTCTTCCGATAAGTCTGTTTCCCATCCAGCCTTTTGAATCAAACATTTTTCTTGAAGTAACATCTTAGGAATGATTGTGAACGGGCAAGTGAATCCAATCGGGTCGAACAATGAATTAGCTGCCGATAATATATTCCTTCTTGTCACTTTTCCCGGTTCCATTTTCTTCGCAAAACTCCTAAGATCACAAGCTTTCTTGAGTTTGTTCATCTTAAATCCTGTTGGTCAGGCTCGCCACAATGTTCGGTACACTTTTTGATTGGTGCACCATGATGCAGGTTCGTTTGGATTAAAATGGTCTCAAGCAAAGGTGAATAATATTTGAAGAGGATCAACTTTATATTGGGGTGGTTCGTTTGATATTGAAAAAATGATTCAATTATTCATCCGTGATATTTTAATTTATTAAGGATAAATAGAGATATTAATATTATGTTACAAATTAAATATTTAGTAAAAAGGAAGTTGAAAAATGTTTGATTCAAACGGATGGATGGGAAAAGACGTCAGCCCGTGATGGCCGTCAGTTTTCGAACGTCTCTGCCGCCGCCGCGCATGCGCGCCGACTTGGCTTCACCGCCACCGCCGCGCACGCGCGCCGCCTTGGCGACACCGCCGTCCGTCGGCGGTGGTGTTGGGGTTGAAAAGCCTTTCAAACTGTTTTCTTTTCTTCTCGCGCGGGCGTGCCTTTGCCTCTCGCTGACCACGTGAGGCCCAGCGCAAATTACCTTTCACTAACATCTTTATTTACCTATTTCCCTACTGCTCTATACATTAATTTTCTACATTTTTGCGCTGTGCTGTCTAATATGTTGTTGAAGATAAGGTCTGTTATGGATGATTTCATTCTCATTTTTATATATAAATATATGAGATCAAACCGAATGTATATACTTAATAATTAATTATAAAAACACTTTTAAAAAAAGTTTTTATTTAAAACTAGCGGACGTACCCGGCTTCGCCCGGGTTTTACCCGAGTAAAAGTTTGTCTAACGAATCTCTCGATAAAGTGAACATTTTTTTCCCGGTCCCTTGAAAAATACTCAATAAGTTGAATAAAATCAATATTAATTGGTTCCCTCGGTAATTGGAAGTTAAAGGAATAGTATCTTGCCTTGGAATTGTATCATTATTCTTGTATGGATGTACCCGGCTTCGCCCGGGTTTTACCCGAGTAAAGGTTTGTTTAACGAATCTCTCGATAAAGTGAACATTTTTTCCCGGTCCCTTGAAAAATACTCGATAAGTTGAATAAAATCAATATTAATTAGTTCCCTCGGTAATTGGAAGTTAAAGGAATAGTATCTTGCCTTTGAATTGTATCATTATTCTTGTCTCAAATAAATTGCCGTGTCAACCTGAATTTTGTCTTTCCTAATTTTCTACATTACAAAATCATGGTATCATCATGATAATATTTAGAGCAGATTGTTGAATTATAACAGATAAATTAGAATATTTATCTTGATTATTTCTAGGCGAAAAGTTATTTCAAAAATTTTCTTTGCTAGAAACCTTCCCAGTACTATACTAAATAACTTCCCAAAGTTTCATGGCGTTCCAATGAGTGGTTTGGTCAGGCATAAAGGACAAACAAACAAACAGACACACACACATACATTCTTTTTTATATATATAGATGCACTAAAAATAACAAAATAAATATTTCTAGAGTATTGCTTTTTTTGAAATAAAAGCGGTGGGGGATGATAATCATTTATGCAGCAAATAGGTATAAATTTAATGAAAGGCATATAAAATCACATTGATCTCAAATTTATTAATATTTTACATCACCGCTTTTATTTCTAAGTCTATTATTTTATTTGTTGAATGGTACCTTCAGAAAAAAAAGCAATACTTCAGAAATATTTATTTTGTTATTTTTAGTGCATTATAAATAAAAGCTTTTTTTAAAAGTATTTTTTTATAATTAATTATTCACGCTATTTTTAGTCGTATATATGCCAGTTAAAAAAAAGCCTTATCACTGAGACGATGTTGTCCTTAAATAGCTGCAAGCCTGCTCTTAGCAGATTGGTCAATTCCTCGTGGGAGGTCTCGTGTACAGGGTGATCCAAAAGTCCCGCACTATTTTAAAAATTAATAACTCCGCGAATATTTGCGATTAAGCAAGGCGGTAAACACCATTGTGTTCAGGATGCAATGGGAATTTTTAAGGCAATTAATTAAAAATTCGAAATTGATTTTAGTTACAATTTTATTCGCCAGATGGCGCTCTACCAGAATAAGCTATTCATCGGCCAAATTGCTTGATAAATTCAAAAATATAATTGATCGACACGTATTTTTCCTTTTTGAATAGGAGGAAAGAACCATAATAATATCAAAAAACAAACTAATAAAACACCACTTCGCCAAAAGTAGAAGAATTGGTTGACGATTTTTAAATACAATCAGAGATTTGTAAAATAGGTAAATGCAAATTAAAACATGTAGCAAAATATTTTTTATTTTAGATGGGGTTTTGTGAAATAGATTGAATGTTTGAAAAACATTGCTGATATCAATAAACGATTTTTTTAAAATGTTAATATAGTACCAAACAGTATGACAGCACTATTAATAGGATTTCTTGCAATAAGGAATGTGTAGTTTCTTGACTGATTGGCGACACTGGACTATTTAACTGGATATTAGTCATGATCTAAAAAATGAAATATAGAGGGAAGTGACAAAATATATTTGTCGTACTTTATTCCAAATATCCTATGGGCTTGTCAAATGTTATCATTGCTTATTATACTGTACACAATTTTAAAAATGTTTCCCCTCAAATAAAAATCATTTTTAGATCGACCTTTTGCGTTGAAAAACGTGGTAGTAAAATCATTTTGTATTATTTTTTGCACAAAATTTCTAAAGTTATTGGTTTACAGAAAATATTCCTTATGCTATTTCTTCTAATGAGCGAAAAGCGAAAAACTAAACATAAGGGCTAAAATTGTGTGTACCAGTGTTATTAGAGAAGTTATAACACTTTGGTTTGCACGACATAATATGTGAGCAAATGACAAACAAAAAATTACTGTTCACAAAAAAAAAAGAGTCAAGATGTGAGGACAGCATTTATTATCCCCATAACTCAACAGAAAGAGCTGCAAAACATTGGTAGATAATATAATACATGGCAGCTTATATAACATACGAGGTAATTGCCTTATCTCTTGTATTAGGTCACAATCCTTGCTCAATTTGGCGCCCTTCATTCTCAAACACCGCCTGCAGAAGATAGATGACAGATTGGACAACATCAAATAACATATGTTGAAATTGATAAAACGTGCTGATAGAAGCCTTCAACATGGGCAATGTGAGGGGCCGGCATCGATAAACACGCGACCTAATGTACCCCCATTACCAAATATCGCAAGGCGTCAAGTCTGGTGATCTTAGCGGCCACTTGCATATAAAATGGCGACTTATCACACCATTTTACCGGACGTATCCAACAGCAATTGTTTGGCACCTCGAGAGATGTGAGGAGGTCCTCCATCTTTCATGAATATTATTTCGCTTAGTGCTTGTCTGCTCTGCTTTATAGGAATACCCTTTTCTCTCAAAAGTTGAACATAACGTTCACCAGTTACAAAAACGATTTTAAAAGTTCTTCCAATGATTTTTCAAATAAAAATGGCCCAATAATAGAAGAAGAGGTGAACCCACACAAAACTGTAACTCTAGGCTGATAAAGTGGTATTTCTTTAAAAATCCTACGGTTTTCTGTTGCCCAAATACGGCTGTTTTGAATGTTAAATTATCCGTTTAGAGAAAAGTGAACATCATCTGTACATAGGAAATTCGACAGCCAGTTTTCATCAATATCAATTTGCCGGAAAACCCATGAAGCGAATTCTTGACACATCTTCATTTTGTCTCCTCTCTAATTGTAAATACGCTGCTGTATCACCTCATAAGCATAAATAAATTGACACATCTCAAAATCGCCAACTTTCAGCTCGTGAAATCTTTTAATTTTGTATAGGTACACACAATAGAGACATTAAGTGAAGCGTCTTCCCATATCACAATCATACTCGGCAATTTTAACGCCAAAAGTTCAACTTGGTGATCACCTGTCCAGGATAACAAAGGTCAGCAGGTTGAGGACATGCTAACCGACCTCGACCTTACACCGTTAAATAAGGGTGAGAACACCTATCTATCCAAGTCCTCAGGCACAGAATCCGCAATAGACATCACAGCGATAAATTACAACATCGCAACCACAACACAATGGAAAATCTTGATAGGTGCAATCAGTGACCACAGACCAATTTTAACAACCCTAAATTTCAATAAAAGAACATTGATCTTTACGAAACCCGACTTGAAAACAATTCTCAGAAAAGCTTGGAGAACTGTGCAACGAAGAATTGAATTACAGAACGCTTGACAAAAGCTTGTTAAAATTATCTTCGAACATATCCGAAGCTGCAAAAGCATCGATACCTAGAAGGAGACGTAAAGACCTGTGGATACCTTACTGGAAGGACCACAACATCGAGGCAATGATTTCAGAGAGAGAGACAATATTAATGAACTTTTTAAAACAAATAAAACAAAAGAAAACAGAAAGGAACTCATTGAAATTATTCACTAAATCTAACAAGAAATTTGTATATTCAAACAAGAATTATTGGCAGAATTCTGCGAAAAGATGGATCCAAGAAAGGACAGCCATAACTGGAATATAATTAGAGTGTTAGAAAACAATCAAAACCAACACCAATCCTCCAATACTCTAACCGATTTGAATAGAACAGCGAGAACGAATAAACAGATAGCTGAGATATATATATAATTGTTGAATATATTTCAAGCACTTCCAGACTCAACTACACGAATGAAGACAGGACTCTAAAAATAATATAAACAGGTTAGTTAAGCAAAGCAAGAAACTACTATCAACAAGATATTTTCTCGAGAGACTTCACACTAAATGAGCTAAACTCATCAAGAGAAAAGTTAAATCCAAGATGTCACCAGGAGATGATCTAAACTTTGGTCAAATAATTAAACACTTTAAAGACAAAGCTGAAAATCAACTCCTACGAATACTGAACATTTCATGGCAAACTGATAAACTACCATAGAATTGGAAGATACCAATTATAATGCCAATACTGAAACCAAACAAATATGCCAAGGAATCCAAAACCTATGGGCCAATTGCTCTCACAAGCATAATTTGTAAAATAACAGAACGAATTATCCACTCTAGGCTCATAGTCTGGCTCACTAACAATAATAAAATAAACTTCTACCAAACTGCCTATAGATTCAGACACTGTTCTACTTGCGTCAATTAATAATAGATTCTTTCCAGGAAAAACCTATTCCCTATTTTCTGTAGCAAGGGTTCTTTTGTGCCTTTTTTTCCCTTGCGCATCAGCAGCCTCATTGCCATTAATGCTAACATGTAAGGGTATCCATTGAAGGTGAAATTATGAGGTTTTTGAGAGTTTTTGGAGATAAACAATTATGTTCCTGCTTACTTTGTCTCTAACTTCACCTGTGTGACACAAGTGTTGTATGGCTCTTCTACTATCAGTAAGAATCCATATATCGTGATGTTTAGTGTTTATGATGGATTTTTAGGCTTCATAGATGGCTATAAGTTCTGATCTGAAGACTAAGCAAAAATCTGGGTTTCTTCTGTTTATTTTCTCAATGACATTTGTGGTTTCAATGAGAGAGCCAGTGTGTTCCAACTCGTCTCTGCTACAATCGGTATAGATAGTTATTGCATTTTTAGGAATTTTATTAAATTTCGGCCAGGTGGAAAGGGCCTTCATTTTTGAGTCTTAAATTGGATTCCCAATCAAGTATGTAATTGGAAGTACTGTGTTTGTTTCCATAACTCTTGATTATGTTTATATATTCTGGCAGATTGTAACTTCTATCCTTTAAGGGTATAATGTCTGCCTCGTAAATTACAATATCATTAGGGCAGGTATTTCGAAGACCTGTACTAATTCTAGCTGCACTTAGTTGTATCCTTTCCAGTGTTTTTAGATTTGTTTTAGATGCTGTACCATAGATTTGATATCTATATTCCAAGATAGGTCTCATTAGAGATGTGTAAGTTATTTTTAGTGTTGTTGCTTCAGCTCCTCACTCTCTTCCTGAAATATATTTCAATATTTTCAATCGGTCTCTTCCTTTTATAACAACTCCTTCAATATGATTACTGGAGTTAATTACTGGATCCAGGGTGTAGCCGAGATATTTAGGATGTTTATTATATTGAAATTGTTGTTCTCTTAGAAAAATTTGGTCCTATATTGAATAGTTTCTTATCGGTAGTAAAAGGACAGGTTTCAGATTTTTGGGGGTTGAATTCTAATTTATGTGTTTATTAGAAAATATTTAAAGGTGGAGAAGAGTCTTGTTCAAATACTTTTCAGCTTTTTTCCAGTTAGTGTTGCTGCTCCATAGAATAATGTCATCAGCGAAAAGTCGAATATTGGTTTTATGTTAAAATTTTTCTTCTATGCCTGCAATATATAGGACGAAGAGATTTGGGCTAAGGACTGATCCTTGTGGTAATCCTTGATACAATTTGAAGGTTTTAGATAGAGTGCCATTATATTTGACCCTGATATATCTATTTCTAAAGGAATCATTTATCCAAGTGATAGCTTTTCCAGCAATTTTGAAATGTTTGTATAATTTTGTAATTAACTTGATTTTCCATACCGTAACAAAAGCTTGTGTAAGGTCTAAAAAAGCAGCTATGGGGTGTTTAGTTAGTTTTCTGTTTGTGCATCTTTTACCTTTTGTGTGAAAAATAAGAGTTGGTCTATTGTCCCATGTTCTTTCCTAAATCCATATTGTTCTTCTGGTAAGAGATTTATTGTGTCGGGTGGTAGGTGAATCGTCTGAGTATAATTTCTCCATTAATTTGCAGCAAATACTTCTGAGGGAGATAGGTCGGTAGTTTTTTGGGTCATCAGCAGATTTGTCAAGTTTTTTTAATGGAATTATTGTTGCAGTTTTCAAGTCTTGAGGCAATTTTCCAATTTTCCAGGAGTTGTTGAAAATATGAAGAAGTCTTTTTTTGCCAATTTTGCCCAAGTTTGATATCATTTGGCCATGGATTCCATCTGGCTCAGGAATCTTGTTTAGGTCTGTTTTCTAATTCATAAGCTAGCTCTTTTATATTGATTTTTTCATGGAAAATATTATGAGTGCTGAAGACATTTTTTCAGTCATGAATAATCTTTCAGACGTTTTTTTCAACTTTCTTATCTTTTATTTCAAATATGATTTTACTACTTATTTGATATGAATTACCTAAAAGATTGGCAGCATTTTTGTTATTAGTTACTGAGGTACCATCTGTATTTTTAATCATTTTTTTTTCAGTGTGACTGGGATCTGTCAATTTGTTTTGCCAAATTCCAAAGTTTTGTATTTGGGTTTCTTGGGTTCAGGTTTCCACAAATTTGTTTCCATTTTTCCCTTTTCACATTTACGTATAATCTTTTTATTTTTGCATTCACAATGTTCAGTACAGTTCTACAATTTGTTTGGTTTTGGGTGCACTTTTTGTAGTTCATTTCTTTTAGTTATAAGTGTTTGAATATTTTTGCCTGGTGTGTAATATTAACTCTTGGTATTGAAATTTTGGCTGCTTTAATAATGGTGTTTTTGAAAGATATCCGATTGGCCTTTTTGAAATTCCATATTTTTTTCAATTGAACTGGTTTTGGTATTGGTGCTAATTTCTATCAAATTAGGCAAATGATCACTTCCAATACCTTTTTATATTTGCCATTTGCATTTGTGGAAAATGTCAGGATAGTTTAAACTTTTATCAGTATTATAGCTGTATGAATGATGGGAAGGATTCCCATCATTTAGGCACATGAAGCCATTGTCGTTTAATATGTCTGATAGTATTTTGCCTCTTGAGTTTCGCGTGGAACCTTCCCAGATTTTATGTTTGGCTTTAAGGTCACCTACAATAATAGTCTTGTCTGTAAGAAATTGAGCCATTGTTCCATCGTCAATAAGTTTATTGTTTGGAGGGTGATATAAATTGTATATGTTGATGGCTTTGTTTTGATTGAGGTAGACTTTGATACCTTGGGCTTCGAGGTCTGATGTATTTGGAATATTAACGGCTATGTCCTCATAGTACAATTTTTGATTAAAATTGCTAGGCCACCCCCTTTAACAGCATATACAGATGGATCTTCAGACCTTACCTTAGTAATGGAGGGGCCGGAATTAACATTATACTGGAAGTTGGAACACACATCAAAATCAAAGAAGGATCAGGACAGATTTCGTTAAACTTCACTTGTGAACTGACAGCTATCTGGAAAGCCCTTGATATATGCCTTAACCAACCATTCCTGCATCAAGCAAAAGGAAATTTAATATACAGCGACTCCATATCCGCTCTAGAAGCAATTCAGAAGGGTAATACTAAAATCACACAGAAAATACACTCGTTACTTACCCAATTAAGCCAAAAGAAAGAACACTCTGAGAGAAAAATGCCAAAACTATAACAAGACTTAGAACAAAACACTATAAAGAAATGTCAATACATCCATATGGCACAAGAACCTATAGGACATGCAACAACTGTCCTGGTTTGGAACTAACACCTACCCACTTATTCTCATACCCAGCAATTACTGCAGCCTTGCAGAAATTTGAGACAGACCCAGAGCAGCAACTTTACACACTCAAGAGAGTGGACATTGCTGCTGCTGTGATGGAGATGCATGGATACATCTGAGGCTCTTTATTGGACACGACAACAACAACAACGACATTCCAGAATAAAATAAATTATCAGAGATAGATACATTTTTTCAAATGAATTAAAATAAATATAATCGATACTGAGGGAGAGTTGAATTTAAAAAATATATAAATTTATTATCTTCGAAAACAAACCGTATGTAAAATTTTAATTTATTTTTTTGCTACATGTTTTAATTTGCTGTTACCTATTTTAAATATATCTAATTGTATTTAAAAATCATCAACCAATTATTCTACCTTTGGCGAAGTGGTGTTTTATTAATTTGTTATTTGATATTATTAGGGTTCTTTCCTGGTATTCAAAAAGGAAAAATACGTGTCGATCAGTTATATTTTTCAATTTATCAAACAATTTGGCCACTGAATCTCTGATTCTGTTAGAGCGCAATCTGGCGAATAAAATTGTAACTAAAATCAATTTCGAATTTTATTATTTGCCATAAAATATTCCATTGCTTCCTGAACACAATGGTGTTTACCGCATTGCTTTAGCGCAAATATTCGAGGAGTTATTAATTTTTAAAATAGTGCGGTACTTTTGGATGACCCTGTTTTTTTTTTTTATTATAAAATAAATGAAATATGAGATTGATTATTTTGAGGATTATGCTATGGCAATGCAGTCGTGGTTAATATCTTGAAAGTATGAAAAACAGTTTTGATCAATAATTTAATATAACTAAAGGAATATATAAAAACATAATTCGATAAAAGTACTGCCTGGCTTAAAGCGTAAGTATAAAAAAAACGAAAAACCTATTTACATAATGTACAAAAGAGTTGACTAGGCCATCGGGAAACAACAACGATGAGTTTTTATAGGGGAAGCGTAACCTCTGGCGGTCGATTTAACGATAAAATAATATTTTAATATAACATATATATATGATATATTAAAAATAAAAAAGGCTTCTCCTGACCACGAGCACATGTGCTTTTTAGATAGCAGAGCGTCATCTAGTAGAACAAAAATAAACTAAACGTTTATTTAGCTTGCTCCGTGATATTTGGCCAACCCAAATTCTTGATTTATCAAGAAAAGCCATCCACGAACGCGTTTCGCGCTGTTGGCGCTCGTCAGCGTGGAGAAGGCTGTAACCACTGCGACCAAAAAATATTTTTGGTCACAATGGCTTCCTGAGAAATCAGAAAATGGGTATTTAAGGCCAAATTTGCGTAAAGACGCTTAACACTTGAAAAAACAATAGAAAAAAAACTAGATAAGTGGGTCAGGTGTTGATATTAAAAATAAAAAAAAAAGGCATCTCCTGACCACGAGCACATGTGCTTTTTAGATGGCAGAGCGCCATCTAGTAGAGCAAAAATAAACTAAACGTTTATTTAGCTTGCTCCGTGATATTTGGCCAACCCAATTTCTTGATTTATCACCAAATATTTTTTGGTCGCAGTGGTTACAGCCTTCTCCACGCTGACGAGCGCCAACAGCGCGAAACGCGTTCGTGGATGGCTTTTCTAGATAAATCAAGAAATTGGGTTGGTTAAATATCACGGAGCAAGCTAAATAAACGTTTAGTTTATTTTTGCTCTACTAGGTGGCGCTCTGCCATCTAAAAAGCACATGTGCTCGTGGTCAAGAGATGCCTTTTTTATTTTTAATATCAACACCTGACCCACTTATCTTTTATTTTTTTCTATTGTTTTTCATATATATATATATATATATATATATATATATATAACAATAAATAGTTGTATAGTTTTATAGTTAAGTTTTCTATTAAAATTATCTTCATTATTTTGATTATTTAAATTCAAATTATAAAATTTGTAAATTGTTATTATTTAGTATAGATAGAGAGAAAAAAAAAATCCTTTACTTCTAACACATCATCTAGTTAATTATATATTTATAATTAATAACAATAAAATTTAACAACGTAACGTCTTTTGAATCGGCTTTTACACGTCATTTAGACATACTCTAATCCTATATATAGAATAATAGAAGTGAGAATATATATAATATTATACATTTTAGTAGTTAGAGAAAAGAGAGAAAGACAGAACCATGCACTTTTAATCAAACTAATAATAAGAAAACAAAAGGTTTTGTAAAGAAGGTAGATAAGATTGTTAGTATATATATATATTTTTTATAATTTTATATTTTATCCTTTTTTTTTTTTTTATTATTTTTTAATTTTTTTTATTTTAAAATATGAATATGAATTGTTGTATTTAGTAATATATCTATACTATTAATTAACTTTTGTTATAAGTTTGGTTATTATGTTTTGAAACCCTAATGGTAGACCAGACATATACAAAAAAAAATTAAATTGGAGTAATTATTGAAAAAAGAGATCTGCTGAACCGGGAATTCTCAAATAGAAGTCCAGCGGCGTTTCATCCCTTCTCTATTACGTCATAGATCTCTTTTCAACCGGATTTTATGTGTTAATATAAAGTTACTTCAGTGAAACATTTATATGAACAGATATAACAATTTCCATTAGCAAATTCCAACTGTGAACCTACCTTGCCCGCGACGCCTTCAACTGTAAACATCTATTTCTGGATGACACATGTTGTGGGGGGGGGGACAAAATTAGACCGTTTGTTCTGAAGTTTTAGAACAACAAGACATTCAAAGAAGAAAGAAAAGATAGTTAATGGAAGAAAACCAAACTTTATAATCTTTACAGCCAGTTATATTAAAATAACTGATTCAACACTTATTCATCTTTCAATATTCCTTTAAAAAGGCAAATTATTAGAGTTTAATAAAGCTATTAAATGTGAAAATTCACTTCTATTTAATTTCCATTTTCCTCCCCAGAAATTGGAGATTAAACAAAATGAATTCTATACAATATTACTTTAAACATCTTGTGAAAAAATCTTCAAATCAGCTATTTAATTTAAGTTTAACTAATTGTTAAAGATTATAAATTTGTATTAGTTATTATTGAGAGAAATTATAGAAAGTTGATTTAATAAATGGATACTTCCATTTATTTTTTTAAAGTATTTTATAATAGATATACTGTTGAAATATTTTACTTGTCTGATACTAAATTTGTTTTTAATAAATTCCATGTTTAAATTTTTAACATCTTCTATGAAATTTTCTAATATATTATTTATTCTATAAAATCTTAGAAACTGTCCAAAGTATATACCTTTACAACAATTTAATGATATATTAGAATTCATATTACAGTATTTTATAATATTGAAATTATAATTACTTTTTTTATTATAAATTTTAATAGCATTATTTGTAAGGTCTATATTTAGTTCTAAAACTTCAGAACAAACGGTCTAATTTTGTCCCCCCCCCACAACATGTGTCATCCAGAAATAGATGTTTACAGTTGAAGGCGTCGCGGGCAAGGTAGGTTCACAGTTGGAATTTGTTAATGGAATTTGTTATAACTTTTCATATAAATGTTTCACTGAAGTAACTTTATATTAACACATAAAATCCGGTTGAAAAGAGATCTATGACGTAATAGAGAAGGGATGAAACGCCGCTGGACTTCTATTTGAGAATTCCCGGTTCAGCAGATCTCTTTTTTCAATAATTACTCCAATTTAAATTTTTTTTTTGTATATGTCTGGTCTACCATTAAGGTTTCAAAACATAATAACCAAACTTATAACAAAAGTTAATTAATAGTATAGATATATTACTAAATACAACTATTTATATTCATATTTTAAAATAAAAAAATTTAAAAAATCATAAAAAAAAAAAAGGATAAAATATAAAATTATAAAAATATATATATATATACTAACAATCTTATCTACCTTCTTTACGAAACTTTTTGTTTTCTTATTATTAGTTTGATTAAAAGTGCATGGTTCTGTCTTTCTCTCTTTTCTCTAAATATTAAAATGTATAATATTATATATATTCTCACTTCTATTATTCTATATATAGGATTAGAGTATGTCTAAATGACGTGTAAAAGCCTATGCAAAAGACGTTACGTTGTTAAATTTTATTGTTATTAATTATAAATATATAATTAACTAGATGATGTGTTAGAAGAAAAGGATTTTTTTTTCTCTCTATCTATACTAAATAATAACAATTTACAAATTTTATAATTTGAATTTAAATAATCAAAATAATGAAGATAATTTTAATGGAAAACTTAACTATGAAACTATACAACTATTTATTGTTATAATTAATTTAGATTTAGCTTGCTAATCTAACCAAATCTACTTGATATGATTTATCATTCTTATCAGTTTGCTCCTTGAGTTTTAAATGTAGAATCACTGTTATATTTTTAATATATAGTTTTTACACTATATTAATTCATATGAGCTTGCTCTATGATATATTTTTATATATAATATAATATACAAATTTAATCATATATTAGATATTCTAATATAAATAAAACTCCATACAGATTTTAATTATCTTTTATTGTTTGATTATGAAAAAGTAAATTATAAAAATAATTTTAGAAAAAATAACTTCAGAACTTTTTTTTTTTCAGTGTTTAGTTAGTTTAAAGATGTTTTTTATTAGTTATTCTTAAAAATATAACAGATAACAAACAGTAATATCTATATTTTTATAGAATAATTATTCATTTTATTACAAATTTAATCACCACAAAAACAATTAAGATAAATATATTTAAAAAAAAACTTTTCAATAGAATAACAAACTAATAAACTAAAAAAAACTACCAGCATATTAGGGTTAGCACCTCTTTTATGTTAATTTAAACTCGCTAAGAATTGCCTAAGAAAGAATTGTCAAACTTGTCCCTCTCTTAAGAACCATGACACATTTCAAACGACTAGTTGTAAATTAGTAAATACTATTTATAAATTAACATGCCAAATTTGTCAATTATCATATATAGGACAAACGTGTAATCCATTAAATATACGAATAAACCTACATAGAAACCACGCTTAAAAATCAATTGGTAATATATATATGAAAGAACACAATCAATTACATACTTTTAACAACTTTAAGATAGAAATACTAGACATATGTCAAAACAAAAAACAACGACTATTATTAGAAAACAACTACATTTATAAACACAACACATTATTCCCTTATGGACTTAATGACGAATTAAACTACACATACAAACCACAAACAGAAGAAATTTCAACTTATGAAATCAGCTGCAAATACCTAAAAAATGAATTTAAAACTAAACCTAATAAAACTAGAGGTAAAACTACCAATAAATTAGGTTACATTGAATTTGAAGAATTACTGGACCCAAAACAAATGTATACTAACAACTTCGTCGATAAATTTATTAAAACATTATTTAAACTAAATAGTAATAAATTTATCAAACTTATAAAATATATTAAAATTCATAATCTGACTAACAGATTAATAGATATCACACACGACATCTTTAAATACAGAAAAATTAAACAATCTACTAATAACATTAATATTATCATTAAATTTAATAACAATTTATTTAATCATATTAAGTTTAATGATATTTTTAATAACCAAAACATTAATAATTTTTTCCCTATAAAAAATTTAAATTTCAAAACAATCTGGAGATACAACAAAAATATAGGTAATTTAGTTTGCAATTATAACCAATTTATTAATAATTTAGCAAATTTTAAAAAAATTAAATGTAATTGCAACAACTATATTGATAGATATAAGTTCTCAGGTCATATATTAACTAGCAATTTTTCTTTTTTAAATCCAGAATATCAGGATATTTTAAATAAAGGGTATAAATATATACCTCAAATTAAACACAATTATAATAATACAATTAAATCTATATTAAAAGATATAGATATTTTCATAAATAAAACTAGTATAAAATACAGTATTCCAGAATTTACTTTTCTGGAATGGAAACATAATATTAAAAAGGAAATTATAAATTATTATAATAATACACTTAAATACACAAAACCTAATTCAGATATTCCTTCTTTTAAAGAAAATATAATTAAATTACAGAAGGACTTTATTATCACTCCTATAGATAAATGTTCCAATAACTTATCTATAATTTGTAAAATTCTATACCACGATATACTAAAAAAGGAAATTGATAATAATCATTAATACACTTTTGCTAGAACTAAAGCCACAAAAATCAAAAAAGACATCAAAAACTTTGAAAATTCA
Organism: Cordylochernes scorpioides; assembly: GCA_030710605.1. Taxonomy (NCBI): domain Eukaryota; kingdom Metazoa; phylum Arthropoda; class Arachnida; order Pseudoscorpiones; family Chernetidae; genus Cordylochernes; species Cordylochernes scorpioides. The sequence continues at coordinate 85,158,231 of CP092886.1, read as the reverse complement.
CTAAAAATTTATAATCACTACAAAAATCCAAACATACCAAAGTTCTATATAATTCCTAAACTACACAAAAAACCTATTTCTTTCAGAACAATCACATCTGGTATAAATTCAGTTATAAAAAACATTGATATACAATTAGCTTCAACACTACAATTTATTATAAATAAATTAACTAATAAATATAATTATAAATTTATCGACTCAAATAAAAAAATCATTAACTATTTAATGAACAATTGGACAAACATTGAAACTGTACACACATTTGACTTTGAGGACCTATATTCTAAAATAAATTTAAGAAATCTAAATAATAAAATAACCAATTTATTTAACGAAATCATCAATGACAAAACTTTCCACATTAAAATTATTCATAACAGATATAAAACAATTAAATTAGATTTTAAAACAGCAAAAACTCTACAGGAAACATTTTTAAATTTTAACTATATAGAATTTAAAAATAAAATATATATTCAATCAGAAGGCGTTCCCATGGGAACATCTTCAAGTCCTTTATTAGCAAATTTAATATTATTCTGGTACGAAAGAGAATACTTTCTACAAAATAATGTTAACTGGCAAATGTTCCGTTATGTAGATGACATCATAATATTTAATAATCCACAGTTCAAAAACTTAATACCTAAAATTTATCCTAAATACTTGAAACTTAAGAACAATGAAAAAATTTATAGAAACAAAAAGTTAACTTTTTAGACCTAAATATAGACCTTACAAATAATGCTATTAAAATTTATAATAAAAAAAGTAATTATAATTTCAATATTATAAAATACTGTAATATGAATTCTAATATATCATTAAATTGTTGTAAAGGTATATACTTTGGACAGTTTCTAAGATTTTATAGAATAAATAATGTATTAGAAAATTTCATAGAAGATGTTAAAAATTTAAACATGGAATTTATTAAAAACAAATTTAGTATCAGACAAGTAAAATATTTCAACAGTATATCTATTATAAAATACTTTAAAAAAATAAATGGAAGTATCCATTTATTAAATCAACTTTCTATAATTTCTCTCAATAATAACTAATACAAATTTATAATCTTTAACAATTATTTAAACTTAAATTAAATAGCTGATTTGAAGATTTTTTCACAAGATGTTTAAAGTAATATTGTATAGAATTCATTTTGTTTAATCTCCAATTTCTGGGGAGGAAAATGGAAATTAAATAAAAGTGAATTTTCACATTTAATAGCTTTATTAAACTCTAATAATTTGCCTTTTTAAAGGAATATTGAAAGATGAATAAGTGTTGAATCAGTTATTTTAATATAACTGGCTGTAAAGATTATAAAGTTTGGTTTTCTTCCATTAACTATCTTTTCTTTCTTCTTTGAATGTCTTGTTGTTCTAAAACTTCAGAACAAACGGTCTAATTTTGTCCCCCCCCCACAACATGTGTCATCCAGAAATAGATGTTTACAGTTGAAGTCGTCGCGGGCAAGGTAGGTTCACAGTTGGAATTTGTTAATGGAATTTGTTATATCTGTTCATATAAATGTTTCACTGAAGTAACTTTATATTAACACATAAAATCCGGTTGAAAAGAGATCTATGACGTAATAGAGAAGGGATGAAACGCCGCTGGACTTCTATTTGAGAATTCCCGGTTCAGCAGATCTCTTTTTTCAATAATTACTCCAATTTAATTTTTTTTATATATGTCTGGTCTACCATTAGGGTTTCAAAACATAATAACCAAACTTATAACAAAAGTTAATCAATAGTATAGATATATTACTAAATACAACTATTTATATTCATATTTTAAAATAAAAAAATTTAAAAAATCATTTAAAAAAAAAAAAGGATAAAATATAAAATTATAAAAATATATATATATATATACTAACAATCTTATCTACCTTCTTTACAAAACTTTTTGTTTTCTTATTATTAGTTTGATTAAAAGTGCATGGTTCTGTCTTTCTCTCTTTTCTCTAACTACTAAAATGTATAATATTATATATATTCTCACTTCTATTATTCTATATATAGGATTAGAGTATGTCTAAATGACGTGTAAAAGCCGATGCAAAAGACGTTACGTTGTTAAATTTTATTGTTATTAATTATAAATATATAATTAACTAGATGATGTGTTAGAAGTAAAGGATTTTTTTTCTCTCTATCTATACTAAATAATAACAATTTACAAATTTTATAATTTGAATTTAAATAATCAAAATAATGAAGATAATTTTAATAGAAAACTTAACTATAAAACTATACAACTATTTATTGTTATAATTAATTTAGATTTAGCTTGCTAATCTAACCAAATCTACTTGATATGATTTATCATTCTTATCAGTTTGCTCCTTGAGTTTTAAATGTAGAATCACTGTTATATTTTTATTATATAGTTTTTACACTATATATATATATTAATTATATATAGTATATTTTAAACTGTATAATAATGACACTTTTAGTAATGTCACATATATTCCAATTAGTTAAAGCCTAAAGCCTATTTGCTGCCACCCCCATATTTTGTATATATGCTATATCTTTGTTGATAATACCTGTAAACCCCTATTTGTATGTAACACTAAAAATGTTGATGTCAAAATAAAGATCCAAAGAGTGTTCGGTCAGCTGGTGTCAGGGACAGAGGGGAGTACAAAGGCAACGCCCAGCCCATGTGGGGTCCCGAGAGACTTTCTTATAGACGACCTCCCTGTAAACAGGACAGGTTTTGGCAGGGGTCAGCAGATGGTTCTAGGAGGTGGCTCTCGGCAGACGGCTTCTGTTTTGCACGCACGTACTCCCTCCATGTCTCGGGGATAAGCATCCAAGTTTGTGTCATGGCCTCTACCTCTGTCCCGTGGGCTGTCCCCGCTCACTCTCGGTGCTAACATCCTGCCCTGCCTCTGCTTCTTGTTGTCCGCGTGTGGGAAAAACATCAACACTCGCCTCACGTACACGACTGCCAGTTCATCCATGCGTCGGCATTTGCAACAATATTACATATATATATTATAAATATATATATATTTTGAAATTATATATATTCTATTTAAAAAATGCGATTAATATGAATATTGAAGTTTGGGCTGTGTTACATTTTCTAAAACTCTCTTTGAAAATACACCACTAGAAATATTATTTATCAGTTTTTATTCAAGATATTCAGTAAATGAACTCTAAAACAAAAGAAATAGACGTACCAAGAAAGATTTTATGATTTACTAGCGGGTGTACCCGGCTCCGCCCGGGTTTTACTCGAGGGAATGTTTGTAGTCTAGTATGTTGATATAATAAATCTATCTGAATATTAGGAAAGGTCAGGTAATTTTTTGTAGGGTGATGCTCTGAAAAAGAACGCTATACCACTTTATCACTAAACAAATTGGCGAGTCAAAAATAAGCAACCTAAACAATCCATTAGCTTTGCAAGATAAGAAAAGAAATAGAGAAATGCATGCAAAATTCTCAACACAAATCAAAATCTTTAATCCTCAGAAGTAAAGTATATTAGGTAGGATAAGGTTTATTTTGTTTCTATTACCTTACATGGAATATTTTTTTTTCTAATAAAATTTACTGACCTCTTTGTTCACTGAAACCTAAACAATGTGTATGTTAGACCACTCTTTGTTCAACCCTACACATTGTTTAGGTCTCTTATTAGGTGCAAGATGTATACTTATGCTAAAATGGTAATTTGGGTAAACATAGGTAAATTCATGTTGGGCCAGTATTGTTCAGCAAGCCAACACAGATATAACATTACGGTATGAAGCAAATTGTGCTAAAACTAATATTTCCAATCAAATTATATAAAAAAAATAACACATACTATGTAATATAAACACATGTATGTAAAATAAACACAATAATAACCAATAATTAAAAACCATAAACCATATGGGCATTATACTGCAAACCTGAAAACGGCTTATGAGTCCAAAGCTGAATACGCTGAACAGGAACTTGCATATTTTGTGTAGCTGCGACGCGGGCTTCAGAATACCTAAGACGGCGAAGCGCACGACGCGTCTCACTTTGAAGTGGTGTCTCAATAGCTCTAGCATTCCTATATCTCCTGGAAGCAGCCGTATTCCTACCAAGTAAACGTCGGCTGTGGCGAGGCATATTCTGAAAAAAAAATTAGATTGAGATTAATAACAAAAGCTTCAAAACCAGCAATTTCTAAACAAAACATAAAAATTTCCTGTCTTTTTGAGGTAAAAATCAAAATTTTTAAATTTTTTATTCAAAATAACCTTCAGATATGTTAAAAAGATTTTAAAAAACTAAAATCATAATATTATATATTACCAAAAAATTAATGTACAAAACTAGTTATCATAAAAAAGCTTCAAAAATAGACCAACCGCTGGATACAGCAATGAAAAAGCATGCTTTTTTGAGGTAAAAATAGAAATAATTTTCTAAAATACAAAATACAACCCCTATATGTTAAAAAAAACTATAAATAATCTAAATATAAAATATTTAATCAAATAAATTAAAATATCTTTAAAAAAATTTTGAAAAGGACTTCAAAAAGACAAATAAATGAATCCGTAAAAGAAATCCCTTGCTTATTTAAAAATATAAATAACCTATTTTTAGATACAACCCATATATGTATAAAATATAATAAATAAACTGTATTTAAAAGATCAAAGCAATAATTAAAAAATTCCATAAGAAAATTTAAAAAAGGACCTCAAAATGACCCATAATTGAACACAATGAAATTGCTTGCTCTTTTTTGCGATTAATAATAAAAAACCCAAATATTTAAAAAAACACAACACATATATGTTAAAAATATCACAAATAATTCGTATTTGAAAGATCTAAATAATTAAATAAAATTTCTTAAGAAATATTTGAGAAGGGCCTCATAATGACAATCACATAAACATAGCAATAAAATATCTTGCATCTCAGTGAAAAAAATAGAAATAACCCAAAATTTGTTTACAAAACAACCCATATATGTGGAAAACATCATAAATAATCTACTTTTAAAATATCTAAGCAATTAATTAAAATTTTGTTAAGATCCTCAAAAAAGACATAAAATTGAGCACATTAATGAAATTTCAAGCTTTTTAGTGAAAAAAAAATAGAAATAACCCAAATTTTTTTACAAAACAACCCATATAAGTGGAAAACACCATAAATAATCTGTTATTAAAATATCTAAACAATTAATTAAAAATTTTGTTAAGGTCCTCAAAAAAGACGTAAAATTGAGCACATTAATGAAATTTCTAGCTTTTCAGTGAAAAAATAGAAATAACCCTAATTATTTTTACAAAACACCCATATATGTGGAAAACACCATAAATAATATGTTTTTAAAATATCAAAGCAATTAATTAAAATTTTGTTAATGTCCTCAAAAAGACATAAAATTGAGCACATTAATGAAATTTCAAGCTTTTTAGTGAAAAAAATAGAAATAACCCAAATTGTTTTTACAAAACAACCCATATAAGTGGAAAACACCATAAATAATCTGTTATTAAAATATCTAAACAATTAATTAAAAATTTTGTAAAGGTCCTCAAAAAAGACGTAAAATTGAGCACATTAATGAAATTTCTAGCTTTTCAGTGAAAAAAATAGAAATAACCCTAATTATTTTTACAAAACACCCATATATGTGGAAAACACCATAAATAATCTGTTTTTAAAATATCAAAGCAATTAATTAAAATTTTGTTAATGTCCTCAAAAAGACATAAAATTGAACACATTAATGAAATTTCAATCTTTTTTTGTAAAAAATAATATAAATAACCTTAGTCTTATAAAAATACTAACCACGTAAGTTAGAAATAGCATATATAATCTGTATATAAAATAAAAAGAAATAAATTAAAATTAGCCTAAAAATTTATCTAAAATATAAAATTGATCTCATCAAGTAAGGCTTCAACTTTTTTTGGTATAAAATATGAAAACTATAAATAAAAGTATCTTACCATGTATAAAGGTTATTAAAATATATATAAAAAAGATTAAAACTAATTTTCCAAGAAGCGCAAAAGTGTAAACACTTTTGAAAAGCCTAAAAATTTATCTAAAAAAATTGATCTCATAAAGTAAGGCTTCGACTTTTTTTGGTATAAAATATGAAAACTATAAATAAAAGTATCTTACCATGTATAAAAGTTATTAAAATATATATAAAAAAAATTAAAACTAATTTTCCAAGAAGCGCAAAAGTATAAACACTTTAACTCTGTTGAATTTTTTTGTATTTTATCGATAACAGCAAAGTTATGTATGTTAAAGTTAGGAAAAATATTTTGATGTTAAGCAAAACCTGCTCCATCTCATTTTACATAAATGTTGAAAATTTGGTCGAAATTGATGCATTGTAACGAAAGTTTTTAGTGATGCCCACTTATGAAATTTGTATTTTATTAATATAGATATGGAAATAAGTATACAAAGACATTTCGAGAAAAATGTTTTCAATCGCTAATACAAAATATAAATGAAATAGAGGACTATTTATGCAAGTTAAAACATATACCTTAGAGTCTCCTTAAAAGCACAGGGGGCAACTGAAAGGATTTTATACTGTTTTGTGTGTGAATGTCATTGATTCAATTTACTATATAAGGTTACACGAAGTAGGATTCCCGGAACTCTACGAAAATAGCAGTGAAGAAAAATGAACAGGTATTCTTTAAAACAGATATATCTTGCCCTCAAATTTGATATAGAGAATTTCAATATTGTAAATGCTATAAATATATAGCTATATTAGATGAATATTATAACACTATGCGGCGCTGAGTTTGTGTATACAAAAATGTAATGCCTCGATAAAGGTTGGCGTTCGGCCAGCCCAAATATTGGCAAAATAATTATTTTATAAAATCCAATATATGCCTTTTTTATCTAATGAATTAAGTATGGATTGCTCTATTTTCAAAACAATATAGCTATATGTAATTTATATTTTTGTTTCTTGATGTTTGTTATAGGTTTACAATCTCGATGCCGCGCACTATTGCAACTGATTTAAAATCTATTTTAAAATATCTCACACACACAAAAAATACCTTAAACAAATAGTCTTTTTTTCTAGAAACAGTATTAACTCGTTGAATGAACAGGTCTAGCACAACAATCAATCTAAAGCCATATTAATTTTATATCTTAACTAGACGAATGACCCGGCTTCGCCCGATAATTCCCCCGAATGCAATTTCTTTCATAATGAAAGTACATCAATAATAAATAGTAGAAGTGCCATAGAATAGCAATACAGAAGTAACACATAAATCACAGGCAAAAAGTATGTGTGATGGCAAAAATTGCATTATATTAGTGTTTAGGTATTTGATTTGATCATTCCTTGCAATCCATTTTGTTGTTTCAAAATCAATATAGTCTAAATAGATGGCAGAATTTCCACCCAACCCCCGGAGTACCCGCCCCAGCGCATTAAATCTTGAAATTGCCTGAATTGAGCGAGTGACTGTGATGGATATTGATTGCGATGCCCATCTTTTCCAAAATACTGGCATGCAAATATTTTTTTCTGTAAAAAATAAAAGAGCACATGGAAATTAGGCTAACATATGTGTTTTCTAAAGACTGGGACTGCATTTTAACGATTTTTTTAAGAGATAAAAAATAAAGTCCAGAACAAAATTAATAAAAAATACGAAAGCCATTATTTACATACAGTAACGCTAATTTTGTGAAGTTTTTCTTAAATTGCATTGTGTGCACCTACCGTAACTTAGTAATATAAATTTATCTCTCAATACTCAAAACTTTAGTTAAAAAAGTAATACTCGTATAAAAAGATATTTAAAAAAAAGTACGCAAGCAACTTGAAAAAAAATGCAGAACGCTCATTGGTCGCTTAATGAGCCTGGTGTTGACACTTCGCCACGTATTTATTCCGCGTAAAAAGGTTCTTCAAATGAAAATAATAAATAAGCAAAAATACGGATCAAAATGTAGGCGAATATTTTCCTCGGGTTTATAAAAGGCGACATGTAAAATTTGGTATCAATTAGTTCAGTAGTTTCTGAGTTTATCGTGAAACAGACAACAGACATTTACTTTTATATACGTATCAGAAGAAAGATTGAAGACACAAATTCTAAAAATATATTCTTCATTTTAAATCTAATTTAATATGCCCCTTAATATTATATGCTTATATATCATTTTCCAGTCTCACATGCGAAGAGATATTTCACGAATAATTAAACATATTAATGTCACGATATACAATCAAATCGACACATTCTCACACCGCCAAATAAACTGCTGGCCACCTTAAATGCATCACCCTGAAAGAAGCATGCAAATACCATGAAATTTACAACATGCATTAGTGGAGTTGAGGTATGCAAATGATTAGGATTTCAGTGCAGACGCACATCACACATATATTTTTTCTGCATTATATGCTTGAAAGAAGACAATGAATGGGAATTATAAAATTTATCGCTTAAATATCTCGTTTGTTTATTAAAAGAGAGATCTTTCTTGATATAACTCTCTCTTTCTCTCTCCTGGAATGTACAAAAGTAACCCGGGTGAGATAAAAAATATTAAAAAGTTAAAACACTGGCATGTGTCTATAGACATGCTTCTCCATTTCGAATATTCATCCAATTAATCAAAAGGAGAGAGACAAATTTTAGAATTTTTACAGAAAGAAACTTTCTTATTTTGACCAACCTTTTGGTTAGCACAGCTTCCTGACCTTGCTCCTTAAGACTCTCTAAAATCCTCGCACTATGATTTGTTCCTAGTACCGTTTTCCCTTCGATAAATGGCTGTAGAGATTACAATTTGTATAAATGCTCAAATGGATTTCATTGGAGAGAGAGGGGTTTTTATTATTGGCAACATATTTTCATTATTGCCTATATTACATATTTTATTTTTATTCATATTTGGAGACCATTTTGAATGATTTTCATGAATAAATTTGATAGATATTTTTCATATCTCCGCTCAATCATATTAGCGTGTAGAGTCTATGGATTCTGAGCATTTTGATAGAGTTGAACCCATTAATGAGTAATCTAATGGGGCCAATGATATAGTTTGCAGGGTTTGAAAGGTATTTTTATGTTTTTCTCAAAATAACATTATCTCGTAATTTTACCAAATATGTACGAGATGTGTTCAAAAAGTATCGCGAAGCACTTAAAAAAAAAAAAAACATTTTTTAAAACCTTTTTCAGCTCCTCCTTCGATGTCGTCTTTATCTCGTCAAGCGTAGCGTAACGTCGTCCTTTCATGTGCCTCTTCAGTTTAGGGAACAAGAAAAAGTCACAGGGGGCCAGATCTGGGGAAAACGGTGTCTGCGGCATCATTAGTGTGTTGTTTTTGGCCAAAAGGTCGCGCACAAGCAACGATGTGTGAGCAGGGGCGTTATCGTGGTGCAAAAGACAATTTTTGTTCTTCCACAAATCCGGGCGTTTCTGGCGGATTGCTTCGCGCAAATTGCGCATAACTTGCAGGTAATATTCCTTATTGACCGTTCTACCCTGTGGCAAGAACTCATGATGCACCACGCCCATGCAATCGAAGAAAACTGTCAGCAAAACTTTCACATTCGACCGAACTTGGCGCGCTTTTTTCGGTCTTGGTTCGTGCGGCAGCTTACATTGAGATGATTGAGCTTTGGTTACCACGCCATAACCATAAACCCACGCTTCGTCACCAGTTATGACCCTCTGGAGCAAATTTGGGTCGTCGCGGACAGAGTCATGTTCATGCGATGCTGTTTTTGGTCGCAATTGAGCAAATTTGGTACGAATTTCGCGGCTACCCGTCTCATGCCCAAATCATTGATAAAATTCGAATGGCACGAGCCAATCGATATGTTTAGGTCCTCAGCAACTTCTCTAACGGTGATTCGACGATTGGCCAATATCATTTTCTCCACTTAATTAATTTTTCCGTCTGTTGTTGAAGTGCTCGGGCGTCTGGCACGCTCTTCGTCGTTCACATCTTCTCGGCCTTCTGAGAACATTTTGTACCACCGATAAACGTTGCTTCGGTCCAAGGTAGCTTCTCCGTATTCCACAGTCAACATTCGGAATGCATCCGCGCACTTAATTTCGTTTTTCACACAAAATTTGATACAGGTTCTTTGATCCATTTTTTAAATATGTAGAAATCCTAGACGATCCAAAACACCTGCAAGCAAAGCAGCTGTCAACATTTAAGTGAACATTCAAAATGGCCTCGCTTGTCGGCATAAGTGAGAGACATGAGTACCAACATAAAGCCACAAAAAGATCGAAATTCGAATATACGTAACCCGCGAAAATTCAAAAGTCGCGATACTTTTTGAACACACCTCGTATACCTAATATTATATCAGAATCATATTAGAAAAGAGCTTCCCAATCTTGCAACTTAATTTAGCTGATGGAAGAGCTTCGTAAAAATCAACTTAAAGTTTATTTCCTATGGTTCGCTTTTCAATATTATTCTAAGATAGCATTGTAAGTGAAATATCACCTATCAATTTATCAACTGAATATTTAAAGGATCGCTATATTCGGTTTTCCGATAGATGCGCTCTGCAATCAGCAAGGTTTAGATGCGCGATCAGGAAAGGCACTTTCAGTATATATAAACATTAAATTAGAGATAAAATAATTCTGGAAAACAGTGCTTCTTGTACGTTAAATATTTCTATCGATTGATGTATGCACCTCGTAAATATATAGGTCACTGAAATATACTCCTTAAAAATTATGAGCTGAGTGTAATTAGGAATAAATAACCTTATAGAAAGGAAACACAATCCAAGAAAGGTAAATTGGCAAATAGTCTGCTGATTTCGTCCTGAAAAATAATAGAAAAGAACGGGGCTAACCCCGAGAAATAATAGAGAGCTCTTCCTTATCTCTCATCCAGGAGACGGGCTGAAATGGCCTTCGATAAACTACCCGACGTCAACTGGGTTAACAACCTCCCATATTTGAGATGGTAGACTTATTTTGGCGACAGTTCTTTCGTTTTAACAATATTTATTAGATTGTTCACAGAATATCTACTTTCAAATTTATGTTCTTAATTATCTATAATCCGAGTGTTCAAAAATTATATTGCTACTTTTTTCGTTTAGATATTTTCTCAATATTGTGTTTCATTTAAAGGTTTGAGATAAATCACTCACACAATAGCCCTACAATTAATTCAATGATAGAATCCAAATTTCAAAACAATTTTAGCTCTGAATTGTTCATTATCTAAAGTAATTTCTATCAAATAAGTCAGTGCTCTAATAAATAAAGGGAATTAAAGATAGGTATTGAAACATTAATTACATAAGATTACACACACATACGAATACTCAGACTTATACAAAAGAATATATTAACACAATAAATGGTAAGTACATTAAGGTTAGTGAACTATCTCAAATTATATATCACGGTATAAACATCCAGTTCTTTATGCAAGAGAAGCAAAATAAAAATTGAATGTCTAAATAAAACTTATGTAAAACAAATATTTATATGAAAGTGAAACTGTGTTGGTAAATAATAAATAGGTAAGGGCATTAAATGTATTCAACACAATTCCTAAAGAACACTCACAAGTATAAAAGATCGATAGGTCAATATACAAGGTGATCCAAAAGTCTTGCACAACTTTAAAAATTAATAACTCCGCGAATATTTGGGCTAGAGCAACGCGGTAAGCACCATTGTGTTCAGGATGCAATGGGATATTTATATCAAATAGTGAAAAATTCGATATTTATTTTAGTTACAATTTTATTCGCTAGATGGCGCTCTACCAGAATCATGGATTAAGCGGCCAAATTGTTTGATAAATTTAAAAATATAATACCAATTGAATACCAGGAAAGAACCCTAATAATATCAAATGATAAAATAATAAAACACCAATCCGCCAAAATAAAATAGGAATTGGTCGACGATTTTTAAATGCAATCCGAGATATGTAAAATAGGTAAATGCAAATTAGAACATGTATCAAAATATATATATTTTAGATGCGGTTTGCTGGAAATCTCTCAGCGATTTAAATTTCAAAGATATTTCTAATTTTTTATTCAACTCTTTCTCAGTATCGATTATATTTATTTTAATTAATTTAAAAATATTTATCTATTTCTGAAAATGTATTTTACTCTGGAATGCCCTCATTACAGGATAAAGCACTCTTTGTGAATTTTTAAAACTGAATTTCAGAATCTGCCACTGAAGCTTTACGAGCGTTTCGTGCCTTTAAAAGTATTCGAAGCGGTAAAGGACTCGTGAGTTGCTACTCTCTAAGGCTAATGATAAAAAAAATTTTGGAAGACTATATCTCTTAAAGCAAATCCTCGGAGTGGAAGACCATCGACATGCAAATCAGTGGCTGTTACGGTTTCGCAGAATGTTGAAGCAATTGAAACGTTATCCACGCTTGGAGAAGTAAGTGTTCGATAAGTTTCTCGACAAAGGGGATTTCGTATGAAAAGGTTTAGAGAGCACTAAGAATTTTTCTTAAAAAATACCCTTACACGTTTCACGAGCTAAAGTCGGCGATTTTGAGAAACGTTAAGAATTCCTGCATGGGTTTTCCGGCAAATTAAAATTAATGAAAACTGGCTTTCGAATGTTCTGTGGACAGATGAAGCTCACCTTTCTCTAATCGGAGAAGTTAACACTCAAAACAGCCGCATTTGGGCAACAGAAAACCCTCGGAATTTTAGAGAATATCATCAGCCCAGAGTTACAGTTTGGTGTGGTTTCACTTCCTTTATTATTGGGCCATTTTTCTTTGAAGAAATGAATGAAATAACTTTTAAAACCATTTATGTGACTGGTGAACGTTATGTTCAACGTTTGAGAGAAAAGGTTATTCCCATATTGTAGGACAGACAAGCACTAAGTAAAATAACATTCATGCAAGAAGGAAGACCTCCTCATATCTCCCGCGGTGCCAAACAATTGCTGAAGGATACGTTCGGTGAAGATCGTGTGATAAGTCACCACGTTATACACCAGTGTCCTTCAAGACCACCAGACTTGATCACCACCTTGCAATTTTTGGCTATGAGGGTACATTAAGTCGCGTGTTTATCGATCCCGGCATACCACATTGGCCATGTTGAAGTTTCCTAGCAGATGGCACGTTTCATCAATTTCAACAAATATGTTATTTAATGCTGTCCAATCTGGCATCTATCGTCTGCAGGCGGTGTTTGAGAATGAAGGGCGAAATTCAGTAAGGATTGTGACCTAATACAAGAGAGAAGCAGTTACCTCATGTGTTATATAAGCTGCCATGTATTATATTATCAACCAATATTTTGCAGCTCTTTGTGTTGGGTTATGGGGATGATAAATGCTGTCCTCATATCATGATTTTTTTTTGTGAACAGTAATTTTTTTGTTTGTCATTTGCTAGCATATTATATTATGTCGTGCAGACCAAAGTGTTATAATTATCAAATAGCACTGGTACACACAATTTTACCCCTTATGTTTATCGCTTTTCGCTCATTAGAATAAATAGCAAAAGGAATATTTTCTGTACACCAATAACTTTAGAAATTTTGCACAAAAAAATAATACAAAATGATTTTACTATTACGTTATTCAACGCTAAAAGTTCATCTAAATATTATTTTTATTTGAGGGGACCCATTTTTATAATTTTGTAGAGAGAGTATAATAAGCAATGATAACATATGACAAGCCCATAGGATATTTAGAGTAAATTACGACGAATAGATTTTGTCACCCTCCTCTTTTTCTCATTTGTTGGATCGGGACAAATTTCCAGTTAAATAGTCAAGTGTCGCCAATTTGTCAAGAAACTATACATTTCTTATAGAAAGAAATCCTATTAGTAATGCCATTATAATTTTGGTGTCATATTGACATTTCAAAAATCCGTGTATTGCTATCAGCAGTGTTTTTCCAACATTCAATCTATTTCACAAAACCTCATCTAAATATACAGGGTGATCCAAAAGTCCCGCACAACTTTAAAAATTAATAACTCCGAGAATATTTGCGCTAGAACACCATTGTGTTCAGGATGCAATGGGATTTTTATGGCAAATAATGAAAAATTCGAAATTGATTTTAGTTACAACTTTATTCGCTAGATGGCGCCCTACCAGAATCAGCGATTCAGCGGCCAAATTATTTGATAAATTGAAAAAAATAACTGAACGACACGTATTTTTCTTTTTGAATACCAGGAAAGAACTCTAATAATATCAAATGATAAATTAATAAAACACCATTTCGCCAAAAGTTAGAAGAAATGGTTAACGATTTTTAAATACAATCTGAGATATGTAAAATAGGTATATGCAAATTAAAACATGTAGCAAAAAAATATCTGATATTTTAGATGCGATTTGCTGGAATCCTCTCAGCTATTTATATTTCGAAAATAATAATTTTCTATTTTTTTAAATTCAACTCTCTCTCAGTATCGATTATATTTATTTTGATTCATTTGAAAAATATTTATCTATCTCTGATTATTTATTTTATTCTGGAATGCCGTTGTTGTTTTTGTCGTGTCCAGTAAAGAGCCTCAGATTCTTTTCGTTTGGTCAACAAAAAATGTCCAATTTATATACACATATATTCTTACTTAATGAGACTTTATAGAATGCAAATAATCTTCATCTATTTACATACACAACACATCTCCCCCCTTAATAATACTCGAGTCTGTCTAGGGGTTTACTGGATCTCTGAGGTTTAGGACTGCGGACGGTCACTTGTACAGCGGCAGTCTCCGGTTTATGAGTGCAAGAGGGCACGTGCACAGCAACAGTCCCTGGTATAGGAGTGCAAGAGGGTACGTGCACAGAAGCAGTCTCCTCCTTGTTTCCTGATGTAACCTCTGGAACCTCCTCTTCACTTTATTTCTGACTTCCCCCTACAGGCTTCTCTCCTGATGTTCGAGGAAGTATCAAATTTCTTGTCTCAAATTGTTTCTTCATCACAAGTCGCAATTGATTGATATGCCTCTTATACACGACGCCCTCGTAACTTATAAGGTAGTGGCGGTAGCTCAATAATTCCAAAATGGTACCTTTTTACCGTTTAGGTCCAGTTGCATAGTTGCGTAAATAAACCTCGCAACCTGTAGTAAACTGCTCCTGCCTTCTTACGGCCTCATGAAATACCTCTCGCGGATTTCCCATCTTGGTATTAAATTCGAGAATCTTGACCTTAAACTTCTCTTCATTAGCAGTTCCGCCGGAGAATTCCTTTATTACAGTTTGGGGGAATGCTCTATGAGCAAATAGGAAACTTTGTAGATTCGTCTCTAAATCATCCTTCCCATTATTCTTTCTCAAAAGGTTTTTAAACTCTCTTACATATCTCTCAGCTAAACCATTTGTACTAGGATTATACGGACTGGTCTTAGTGTGCCGTATACCATTCATTTTGGTAAATTGCTCGAATTCACCGGAGACAAACTTTCTTCCGTTATCTGTAACAAAAAATAAAGGCAATCCAATTCTGGCGAGAATAACTCTAAGATGACTTATAATAGTTTTTCTGGTAATATCTTTGATGATAAAAATTTCTATCCACTTTGAGTATGTGTCCACGAGAACCAAAAACATTCTTACCATGAACGGACCCGCTAGATCAAGATGATTTCGATGCCACGGTTTTTCGGGTCAAGTCCATTCCGAGATGGTAGCCGGGGGCATGCTTGCCGATTCTTGGAATACTCTACATTCTCTAGTTAACTCCTCGATGTTACTGTCTATGCCTGGCCACCAGAAAATACCGTCTGGCAATCATCTTCATTTTAACAATCCCCATGTGTATTCCATGCAAGTCATTTAAAATTAAATATCTTAATTTTTGGGGAATTACCACTCTTTCACACCATTGAAGACAACCAAATTCCAAACTTAATTCCTCATTGATCTTATAATGAGGAGCTAGTGGGTTCTCTCTCGGTACCCTTGTGAATTTCCAGACACACACACAGTTGCCTTCTCTAACATTCCTTAATTCTATAGACAGTATTTTATCTTGGGGCGTCTCATTAGCCACCTCCATAAAAGAGAACGGTACCTCATTCGACTTCCTAAGAAGAAGTACCTGGTCTTCATCAAGAGACCTCTGACACTCGATTCTAAAGGAAGACGTGACAATGCGTCAACATTGGAATTATCACTAGTTTTTCGAAATTCCACAGTATAATTAAATGCAGCTAATTTTAAGGACCCTCTTTTAATTCTGGATGATGCAAATATGGGAATTGGTTTATGAGGTGAAAGTATATGAATTAAGGGTCGGTTGTCTGTGACCAATACAAATTTTCGTCCCAGTAAGTATTGCCTGAATTTCTCAACGCCAAAGGCTATGCTCAACGCTTTCTTTTCTAGTTGAGAGAAACGTTTTTCCGCTTCAGTTAATGTTCTAGAAGCAAAAGCTATAGGGCATTCTTCCTTTCTATCATTTCTATGACTCAGAATTACGCCTAGTCCATAGTCCATTAATAATGATTTACATTTTTAAAATAACATTCGATATTTTTTCGTCCAATTCCATCTACATTTTTAATTCAAAAGTTGATAGAATAGCGCTAAAATGTTTGCTATATTCTTTATTAATCTATAATAATAAATTAAGAGTCCTATGAAAGATCTCAATTGCGAAACATTCTTTAGGTTCAGGAGCCTCTATCACTGCTTTAATTTTATTTCATAATGGACGCAGTCCATATTTATCCATTTTAAACCCTAAATATTCCACCGATTTATTTTTAAATTTACATTTATATCTGTTTAACTTTAAACCTTTTTCTAGCAATCATCTAAACACTAGATCCAACTTTTGTTCATGATCTTCAAAGTCTTTTCCTGCAACCAAAATATCATCTATGTAGCAGGCCACACCTGGCAAATCAGAAAATAGGCCATCCATAATCCTCTGAAATTTATTTGGTGCTGCCTCTACGTCATATGGTAGTCTTTTATAAGAAAACAACCTCTTTGTTGTGTTTATATCAACAACAGCTTTGGGTTCTTCCGCTAACACTACTTGTAAGTAAGTCTGTGATAGGTCTAGAGTCGAAAGTACGGTGCTTGTAGATAGTTTTGAAAAGATCTCATCGATCGATGGAATGGGATACTTATCTAATTATATTGCTTTATTAGCTGTAAATCTAAAATCACCACATATCCTTACACTACCATCCTTTTTTGATGCTGGTACTATTGGAGCGGTCCAATATGCATTAACTATAGGTTATAAAGTGCAAGAATTCACTAAACGATCAATTTCATTCTCTACTTTGTTTTTTAGAGAGAAAGGTAGACCTCTGGCCTTACAAAACACAGGAGTCACATCCTTTTTTAAATTAAAATTTATTCTAACGTCCTTTAGACAGCCCAAATCTTTGTTAAACAAATCTGTATACCTATCCATCAAAATTATATATATTTAAATATATTTCTATTATATTCATTATTTAAAATGTTAATGCCAAACAATATAGAATAATCAAGTTTCATTTTTTTAAGCCATTCTCTTCCTAATAAAATTACCTGGATTTTTTCATTTACGACTATTAATCGTAAATATTGGTTGGCTTCTTTTACAAAAACATTTCTTTGATCTATAATCTCTATTGATTTACCACAAAAGGATTTTAATCTTAAATTTGTTGGAAATAATCTTTTACCTTGCCAATAATTCTTATAAATATATTTAGGTATCAACGTAACTGGACTTCGTGTTTCTTTTGTAAAGCACAAATAATAATCATCTACTGTTGAATTTATTGTGGCATCAGTTTTGCCCTGTACAGAATATATAGAGTCCTCTGGTACAAATTTACATCCCCAGATTCTTTTACTAGCTTTGCAGACCCTACTTAAATGACACAATTTATTACATTTTAAAACAAGTCTTTGTTTTATGAGGTAAAACAGATGCCACGTGTGAATGTCTTTCAATACATCTATAATACACTATTTTGCCTTTGCCACTTTGCCTGAAAGGCCTATACTACGCCGTACTATTATTGTACCCACCCTTTTTATCCTTTCAATTCACAGGGGATATCTTGGCCACTAATTTATCTTGTAATTCTCTTGTATTTATCTCCGCCAATTCGAACGAGATCGCCACTGCAAAAACTTTATCCAGGGTGACATCGTCGTCCTCTTGTACAAGCTTCTTTTGCAGAATATTCGACTTGATTCCAGCCACAGA
This sequence comes from Cordylochernes scorpioides, assembly GCA_030710605.1. Taxonomy (NCBI): domain Eukaryota; kingdom Metazoa; phylum Arthropoda; class Arachnida; order Pseudoscorpiones; family Chernetidae; genus Cordylochernes; species Cordylochernes scorpioides. The sequence continues at coordinate 85,139,987 of CP092886.1, read as the reverse complement.
ACGGTCTCGCATAATGGTTCCCAACATATCGACGAAATTACAATTTATTGCTAAATGTTTCAATTCTCTAAGATATTCCGGAATTGATTAACTTTCCTGTTGAATTCTCTTTAAAAATCTGCATCGCTGTGGTATCATTTTCTTCTTTGGATCCAAATGCAGCTTAATTCTTTGAATGATAGAATCATAGGGTTAATCTTTCATTAGACCAGGAAGAAAATGTCGTTTCCCTGCTTCACAGTTTCAGAATCTGGTAGCGAGGTAAAAATCAGCACTTCAATCTCCTTCTTCAGATGCCAAAAAGAAAGCCTCAAATTTTTGTACAAAAAGATCGAAGTGTCCTCCACTGGGCTATAGCATCTCTCTAAAAAGGTACTATTAACTTTGAACTTGTCATGCTGATCTTTTCTACTCCTTTGTTTTCTTGATCCAGATAGTTTAAAAGATGTAATCTTAACCCATTTTCCTATTTTTCCTCTCCATAATCCGAGAGTCAGATTTGTTTAAAAGATGTAGTTGTTATACTTGCATAGACGCCGCTTTCCTAAGCTTTTTACTGGCTCTGTAGATCGCGCATCCTCGTCGCCACTTTTGTTGTGTCGTAATTAGGCGTACAAGAGCTCAAACTTGACCATGGCCAACGACAAATGTCCAATTTATATATACAAATATTTTTACATAATGAGGCTTTAAATAATACAAATAATATTCATCTATTTACATAAACAACAGTTAATATATAGCGAGAAGAGTAGAGGACTTAGCACAGATCCCTGAGGTACACCAGCCCATGTTCTTCGGTCCTTGGAAAATGTTCCATTGACCCGAACCTTTATCCTTCTTCCCCTTAAGAAGTCTGCAATCCAGATTAAGGTTTGTCCTCTTACTCCGATGTTGTGCAGCCTTTCAAATAATTTATACACTCGATCAAAAGCTGAGGGCATATCCAGGACTACGGCCGTTGTCTTCTTTGGCGGTTTTTCCTAGAAATCTATTATTGATTGACAGAAGTAGAACAGTTTATCAGTTGTACAGTGTCTGGATCTTTAGGCAGTTTGGTAGAAGTTTATTTAATTAATGTTAGTGAGCCAGTCTATGAGCCTAGAGTGGATATTTCATTCTGTTATTTTACAAAGTATGATGGTAAGAGCAATTGGCCGATAGTTCTTGCATTCCTTGGCATCTTTGTTTGGTTTCAGTATTGGCACTATAATTGATATCTTCCAATTCTTTGGTAGTTTACCAATTTGCCATGAAATGTTCAGTATTCGTAGGAGTTGATTTTTAGCTTCGTCTCCAAAGTGTTTAATCATTTGACCAAAGATTAGAGCATCTCCAGGTGATATCTTGGATTTAACTTTCCTATTGATGAATTTAGCTCATTCAGTGTGAAGTCTCTCGAATAGATATATTGTTGATGGTAATTTCTTGCTTGTTTAACTAACTTGTTTATATTATTTTTTAGAGTCCTGCCTTCATTCGTATAGCTGAGTCTGGAAGTGCTTGAAAGATATTCAGCAATTATGTCAGCAATCTGTTTGTTCGTTCTCGCTGTTCATATCGGTTAGAGTATTGGAGGATTAGTGTTGGTTTTGATTGTTTTATAACACTAATTATATTCCAGTGATGGCTTTCCTTTTTTGGATCCATTTTTTTCGCAGAATTCTGCCCATTTTTCTTGTTTGAATATTCAAATTTCTTGTTCTATTTTGTGACTAATTTCAATGAGTTCCTTTATGATTTCTTCTGTTTTATTTGTTTTAAGAAGTTCATTGATATTGTCTCTCTCTCTGCAATCATTGCCTCTAAGTTGTGGTCCTTCCAGTAAAGTATTCACAGGTCTTCACGTCTACCTCTAGGTATCGATACTTTTTCAGCTTTGGATATGTTCAAAGATTGTCAATCGTTCTGTGATTTAATTCTTCGTTGCACAGTTATTCAAGCTTTTCTGTAAATTTTTTTCCAGTGTTCTTTTATTATGTTGGAAATTCTTAATTTTGAATTTTAGGGTTGTTAAAATTGGTCTGTGGTCACTGATTGCACTTTTCAGAGTTTTCCAATGTGTTGTGGGTGCGATGTTGTAATTTATCGCTGTGATGTCTATTGCGGATTCTGTGCCTGTGGACTTGGATATATAGATGTTATTTTCGTTATTTAACGGCGTAAGGTCGAGGTCGGTTAGCATGTCCTCAACCTGCTGACCTTTGTTATCCTTGACAGGTGATCCCCAAGTTGGTCTTTCGGCGTTAAAATCACCAAGTATGATTGCGATATCCGAAGACGCTTCACTTAATGTCTCTATCAGGCCTGTATTGATGCTAGTATTTTCGTGGTGATGAACATTTATGATTGGAATTTTTTTTCTGTAAGATAGATTTCTATTGCCTGAGCTTTGGTCGTGCTTTCTCTAGGCTTACTCTGATTATAGGCGATTTCCTTGAATTTGATTTTTAGAGTTTTAATCAAAACAGCAAGTCCTCCTCCGAATTTTCCCGGTCTGTCCATTCGTAGTGTTGAATCTCAGATTCTGATTCAATTTTGTCTCCTGAGGACAATTAATATTTCCATTGTTGTCACAGAGAAGACAAGTCAGCTCTTTATTTTCCTCTGGGTACCATTTATATTGAGTTGTAGTAGATGGAATTGTGTCCTCGTAGTAGATTTATCATCATGAGCTCGAGCTGCAGCTCCTGACGCGGCCGTTACCCCGGACGCGGTAGCATTACTGGAGATATCAGTTTTGCTCTTCATTTGAAAATGGGTCCCGTTGCAACGTTAGTCATCTTGGAAACGAACCAGAATTTGGTCAAATATTCCAAGGGTCCAGGGGGGACCGCAAGGAGGTGTGGTCGAACTTCTCCCCTTCTCCCTGGAATGCCGTCACTAAAGGATAAAGCACTCTTGGTGAATTTTTTAAATTGTGATTCAAAATCTGCCACAGAAGCTTTACGAGCGTTTCGTTCCTTTAAAGATATTCGAAGCGGTAAAGGACCAATGAGTTGCTACTCTCCAAAGCGATTGATTAAAAGTTTTAGAGGAAACTGGATCTCTGGAAGCAAAACCTCGGAGTGGAAGACCATCGACATACAAGTCAGTGGCTGTTACGGTTTTGCAGAAGACTGAAGCCATTGAAACGTTATCCACGTATGTAGAAGTAAGTGCTAGACAAGTTTCTCGACAAACGGGGATTTCGTATGGAACAGTTTGGAGAGAACACACATTTAGAATTTTCTATAAAAATATCTTAACAAAATTCAAAGTTTTCACGAGTTGAAAGTCAGCGATTTTGAGAAGAGTCAAGAATTCGCTGCATGGGTTTTCTGGAAAATTGATATTGATGAAAACTGGCTGTCAAATGTTCTAAGAACAGATGAAGCTCACTTTTATCTAAAGGGAGAATTTAAAATTCAAAACTGCCTCATTTTGGCAACAGAAAACCCTAGGATTTTTACAAAAATACCACTTCATCAGCATAGAGTTACAGTTTTGTGTGGGTTCACTTCTTCTTTTATTATTGGGCCATTTTCTTTGAAAAATCAATGGAAGAACTTTTAAAACCGTTTTTGTAACTGGTGAACGTTATGTTTAACTTTTGAGAGAAAAGGTTATTCCCATATTCCAGGACAGACAAGCACTAAGCGAAATAACATTCATGCAAGATGGAGGATATCTCTCATATCTCCCGCGGTGCCAAACAATTGCTGAAGGACAGTTCGGTGGAATTCGTTGATAAGTCGCCACTCTTATATACCAGTGGCCTCCAATATCACCAAACTTGACGCCTTACAATTTCGGTTATGGGGGTACATTAAGTCGCGTTTTTATCGATGCCGACCTACCACATTGGCCATGTTGAAGGCTTCTATCAGATGGCATGTTTTATAAATTTGAACTCTTTAATTGTGACCATTCTCTATCTATCGTCTGCAGGCGGTGTTTGAGAATGAAGGGCGCCACATTGAGCAAGGATTGTGACCTAATACAAGAGAGAAGGCAGTTACCTCATGTGTTATATTTTGCAGCTCTTTGTTTTGGGTTATGGGAATAATAAATGCTGTCTTCACATCTTGACTCTTCTTTTCTGTAGCCAGTATTTTTTTTGTTTGTCATTTCCCCACATTTTATATTATGTCGTGCAGGCCAAAGTTTTATAACTTCTCGAATGACACTGGTATACACAATTTTGCCCCTTATGTTTAGTTTATCGCTTTTCGCTCATTAGAAGAAATAGCATAAGGAATAATCTCTGTATCCCCCCCCAACTTTAGATATTTTGCGCAAAAAAAATACAAAATGATTTTACTACCACGTTTTTCAACGCAAAAGGTCGATTTAGAAATGTTTTTTTTTTGAGGGGATACATTTTCAAAATTATGTACAGTATAATAAACAATGATAACATTTGACAAACCCATAAGATATTTGGAATAAAGTACGACAAATGTATTTTGTCACTCCCCTCTATATTTCATTTTTGGGTCATGACAAATATCCAGTTAAATAGTCAAATGTCGACAATTAGTCAAGAAACTATACATTCCTTATAGCACGAAATCCTATTAGTAGTGCCATCATATTTTTGGTACTATAATAACATTTCAAAAATCGTGTATTGATATCAGTAGTTATTTTCAAACATTCAATTTATTTCACAAAACTCCATCTGAAATATAAATATTTTTTTTTGCTACATCTTTTAATTTGCATATACCTATTTTACATATCTCAGATTGTATTTAAAAATCGTCAACCAATTCTTCTAACTTTTGGCGAAATGGTGTTTCATTAATTTATCATTTGATATTATTAGGTTTCTTTCCTGGTATTCAAAAAGGAAAAATACGTGTCGATCAGTTATATTTTTTAATTAATCAAACAATTTGGCCGGTTAATCCATGATTCTGGTAGAGCGCCATCCAGCGAATAAAATTGTAACTAAAATAATTTCGATTTTTTTTCAATATAGGCCATAAAAATCCCATTACATCCTAAACACAATGGTGTTTACCGCATTGCTCTAGCGCAAATTTTCGCGGATTATTAATTTTTAAAGTTGTGCAAGACTTTTGGATCACCTTGTATTAAATCGGTTGCGTTGCAAATTTGCCCTTCCGCTCACAAGCAGCGCCTCTAGAGGTTAAGATAGGAGGCACTATCAGCTGACTTAATGTACATGTAAAACGTGTTTAACAGGACATATAAAAAAATCTGGAAGATATATTAATAGGATTTTTAGTCAAGAAAAATTGAAAATGACAGGTTCTGGGCAAAAATAGTTGTTTTCAGTAAGAAAATAATGATGACAATATGTGTGTATCATGTTTTATTATAAAATACAAAATTATATCGGGGAATATCCGAAAAGCAATTTTTAAAAAATAATACGCGTCTATAATAGTTTCGAATTTTCATCACATTAAGGTCTGTAGAGATAATATTTCATGATTTATGTAAAAAAAGAAACGCATTGCCAGAAATTTATTGCTACAAATTTTATCAATAGATTGCAATTAAATTCATAAATAAAATATATATTTTGTATACGAGGCCTATTCTTGTATTTTACAAACGTAAATTTCTTATAACCGTAAATAACTATTACAGAGGTTAACCCAATTGAAAAATTGGTAACCTTTTTTATTAAGCGCCTAAAAAAATTTATTAAAAAATTTCATCCTAAAACAGAGTTCAAAAATCCGAAACTCTCCATTTTCACGTTGATATTCCTCTCAAATCAACTGAAGAGTGAACCTTTCTCGGCCGTGCAGAGAAGGCTGAGTTAAGTGTTTTACGACCTTAGAAATGGAGAGGATGGATAATTTGAAACGATATTGGTGTTTGGTCACTATGAATAGGAGCACGATGGTGACACTCCAATCGAGATGCAAACATCGAGTATCGAGCTTCGACGGATGAAGGTTCAAAGGAAGAAATCTTCACCTGCAACATTCAACATCTGTGCTAGAGGATTCTCCGGCACAAAATTCCTCCACGCCAACATCTCAATTATAAAAGGCTCCCGAGACTGCACCTTCAACCAGCACTGCGGAATATTCCAGAAAGGCCCAAAATAAACAGCTTCTCCTACCCCTGAGGATATGGTAGAAGAGCTGTCTGACAAACTGAGCGTTGTCGCCTTTCTGTTTATATTTTGAGGTATTGCAAGCTTTCGAGCAATTTCTTTCTTCCAAGGGCAAATGAAAATTAATGTGGCAACAAAATGATACTTATATAAAAAAATAAATGAAAATAAATATTATTGGGGTGTGTACACGTAGGCGTGCATCAAACTATATTACAGATAAATATAAATAGATTATAAAATAGGGTGAGATGAATATATATATGGAAATATGAAAATACACACAATTGCATAGATAGTTGTCATTGTCTCACTCTGTCAAAAATATAATTTAAATAAAATTTTCTTTCCAGTCCTGCAGGCCTGGCTCTTCGGCGTCGGCCTCCATCCCGAGGCAATGAAATTTCCAGGTGTGGCTAAGGCTAGCATTCATAAATACCATCTTGGTCTTGAATTGGGAAACGCCAGCCATCACATCGATCTGCCCCCTCTAAGGGAAAGAACTCTCGCGGTCCACCGGAGGCGGAGTCTTTCCTGCGGTTGGCGACACCAATGAGGCCTTGTATATATTTCATTATGTATAATTATCCTTATGTTTCATATTTATGTCATAATTTGTACATAACTGGATGTAAACCCACCACAATATGTATGCAATGTATGATCTAAAGATTTTAATAAAAGCTAGGCTTAGCGGTTTGGGAGAAAGGCCATAACAGAAGAAACAATCATTAGCAGGTTTTCATTATCCAGGGAGCAAAAGTTATTACCTAGGAACTCATAAAACTGAGTTCAAGAACCTTTCCTTCCGGGAGCATGTTAAAACAAGACAAGGACAAAGGATTAGCAAAGATCCAATAAGAGTCCAGCAGGACTAGTTAAGGGCCAATGAGAGCCGGCCTCGACACGACTATCATCCAATGAGAACCACGAGTAGTTAACGAGTTAAATCTAGGACTCATTTTAGTTAGTCGGGACCTGGACAGCATCGAGAGCAGTTAGCAGCTGGACCTGCAAGAGTCAGGACCTCGCCACCATTCTTCTCAGCACTCAAATAAGTCCAATGTTCAATATGTGAATCGCCTAACCACATTAGTCAAGAAACGCCAATAGCCTAAACCCCTTTCTCCCTTGATCGCTGGCCTATTTCAATCCAATCCTGTGTCCTCGTTATTTTCTCCTGTGTGAATACCTTACTATTTCAGCAAACACGACTGCGCCCACAACAATCATCAATCAATCAATCAAACAACTCAATCAACCATCACCAAGAAGTATCGTAATATTACATTTATTATTATTTTTATTTTATATTTAGCACTATATATAATTTTGTATGAACGATGTTATAAAAGTAGATTCAAATTCTATCTCTTCGTGTCTTCTTACATGGTTCTACCCAGGACTCAAATAATCTACCCCCAAACATTTTAAATAGAAATCTAAGGATTTCTAAATTGTGAAACTGTAAAACAAAATGTGTGAATTACCGTATAAAAATTTTCTACATTTATTTTATTGTAAACAATTGCTTATATTGTGTGGTGAAATGTGAATTTTTAAAACCCAATTTTCACACAAATACAATTTCAAATTATTAAAGGGAATATATTCATTTAAATATTGTACTAACATATACCATTAAAATACAAGTAAGTGATATATAAATTTCAATGGTTGAGAATTAAAGTTTTATGTGAAGTGGTAATCCACTGCCGTTCTATCTAAAAAGGTTCCTGATTGGACTGTCGCTTAATTAGCCCTGTGTGTGCAGCAAGAAAGATCGCCGGTTGCCATGGTACCGCGCCGAAGACTCCCCCGAGCGCAATGCCCGGGCCCGCCAGGCCTACGAAGCGCTGCTCACCGTCACGACTCACACCCCAAAAAACCGAGAGTACGAGGAGTTTTCGGCAGCCGTCAGGAAGATCGCCCGAGAAGAGTTTCGTTTCGACTACGAACGAGACGAGGTAGGCGCATTGGCTTATTTCCTAGAGTCTATCTGTGATAGCATTTATGAGGCATAACTAAGAACATTTTGTTGATGTTTTACTTCAACAATATGAATCTGTGAGAGAATATGCATTTTGTAAGTAGTAATTGTAAGTAGTAGTTTGTAAGTAAGTAGTTTGTAAGTAATTATAATTACTAAAATATCCTTCCCTTGTTTGTATAAATCTATATTTGAAATATTAAAAGAAAATGTATGTGATGTGAGAGAGAAAAATTTTGCTACCATATATTAAACAACTAGAAGAATGACCCGGCTTCGCCCGAGAAATCTCCCGAGTGAAGTATCCTCCATACTGAAAGTACATCAATAATAAATAGTAGAAGTGCCATAGAATAGCAATACAGAAGAAACACATAAACTACAGGAAAAAAGTATGTAATGGCAAAAATTGTATTATATTAGTGTTTAGGTATTTGATTTAATTATATTTTGCGATCCATTTAGTTGTTTCAAAATCAATATAGTTTAAATAGACGGCAGCTTTTCCACCAAACCCCCATTAACCTTTGAAATTGCCTGAGTTGAGTGTCTGACTGTAAAGAATCCTGATTGCGATGCCCATCTTCTCAGTAAGAATTAAAAAAAAAAAAGGTTAATAAACAAAAATAATCCGAAATACTGGCATGTAAATATTCTTCTGTGAAAAAATAAAATAGCATATGGAAATATTAGGCAAACATACGTGTTCGCTAATGATTGCGACAGCATTTTAAACGATGTTTAAAAATAGATTTAAACAAATAGAGGCCAGAACAAAAATTAATAAAAAATATAATATCCATTATTTACATACATTCACAAAAGCAAACGATGACAGAATTGATGACTCTGATACTTGTATATTTTAATGTTTGTCTGAGTCTGGCGCTCTTTTAATCGCTTCTCGAATAGCAAAGTTTGGAAGATGTAATAGAATACGTTATTTTGCATGAATCAGATTGTACATGATAAATTGCAACAATAAAATATCATAATCAAATTCTGATAATTTCATTTTAAATTTTACAAACTTTCGGGAAAACCCCTTTATAAAGAAAAATAATAAAAATGTATAATTGTGCTTTATACTGATATATATTCGATACTGATCGAATGAACGAAATAAAATTATTATACGCATATATACTAAGCCTATTTTCACTCTATTAAATTATTAAAAAGGTTGCGAAATATATAAACATGTTTTCTTTTTTTATATTTTATCAAAATATATATCGTTTTTATAAAATAAAATCTAATCCTAAAAATATTTTATATTTGTTTAAAATAAATGTTTAACATTAAATACACCAAACTCGAAACAATCGTAGTATATTTACCTTTAAAAAGATTTGTTTATATTGGAATATAATTCTATCTCTCTCTCTCTTCAGAAATATTCCTTCAGTCTAGAAAAAAAGGAATTGATGGAAGAGAGGGATTTCTTTCAGAAAATTTCAATTTAATTAGAGTCTAGTGGGAAAGAGTTGGAATTTTTCGCTTTTCCGTATTTAATATAGAAAATTCTCTTCTCTCTCACGCATTCTTAGATATTTAATAAACCACCTGCAGATTTAAAATTGATTTATCATTCCAATTATGAAACTGAATAAAGGAGCACACAGAACTTTCTGTTTTTGTCATATTAAAGGGTGTGCTTTTAATATGTGCCTCACATTTTCATACAAATATCAAGTGACTAAGTACTATTACCATTTTTTCAGTCGGAATATTATAATATTACCGCATCATGTTTAAACGCTATTATTTCGACGAACATTACTCGGGCAGAACACGGACGAATAAAATATTCGTAAATTTTACAAGTAGCTCTATAGATAAAGATAGTTTAAAATATAGACTATATATATATATATATATTCTCTCTCAATGTCTTTTCAAATTAATCCAATAACTAGCTAACACTAGATTATTAATTACAATCCCTAGAGAACTATTAATTAGGGCAGCAGAGTGTAATATCCGCTCTTCCTTGTTCTCTCATGGAAGACTTTATTTGGCATTGTCATGTGTAGGGTCCCCGGAGAATTTGTTTGTTTAAACTAAAAAAAAACTTCAAAGGTTGTCTATTGGAAATGTTTAAGTAAAAGCAAAATTTATCAATTATTATAAGAATTAAGGAAAATCGACCTTTCTCTCTCTCTCTCTCTCTCGGCCGTGCGGCCACGCGGCGCGCGAGCTCCGCGTTTTTTCGGGATGGAGATGGGCGATGTGGAGATAAGCAATCCCTATGGGGTATTGGCGGAGAGCCAACATCATGAACTACAAGATGGTGTTAGTTCCATCATTGTAGAAGAAAAGGACGTCGAGATAGCGATGAAAAATAATTCAGCAGAAAATCGCATGAATTTAAAAAAAGTAGACGGCCATGTAAATTCGTCTACAAAGAACGGCAGCGATGCAAATCAGGCTGCGGAAACAATCGAGAAGAATGCTAATTGGGCGGATCAAGTGGAGGCCGCGGAGAAGGATGAAGATCCTACACCTTTCAACCAAGTGAAAAAAAGGAAGGCGTCACCTCCTAAAAGCCAGCCGACCAAGGTTGCGAAGTCGGAATCCAGCGCTCCAAAGCCAGCTGGGAAGCCACGAGTTATTAACAGGAATCCCGTGACAGCCATCAAAAACACCAGGCGGCAGCAGCAGATCAACAAGGCCAGATCTGCAGCAGCATCCTTCGATCAGGGCTGCTTTATTGAATGGTGCCCGGATTTCGATCACCTATGCTACATGAGGGCCTTGGAAAAGAAGCTGGGAAGGGGATCCGTCTTCCAGCTCATGAGAATGTCTGGCCACATGCTGGCCAGTCTGTCCAGTGTGGAGAAGGCCGAGCGCCTGATCGAGGACGGGCTTACAATCGGAGACACCATCCTCAGAGCGTTCCCGTATAGGAAAAGGGCAGAAAAATAATTATCGGGAACCTGCCCATCGCCGTAAAGGAGGAGGATATAGTCGCAACCCTGCGGCCATACTGCAGGGTCGTCTCACTGGCCTTCGAGATTGTCAACTGCGAGGGCTACTCCTGGGCCACAGGCAATAGAGAGGCCTTCATCCTCATGAATGATGGCATGAAGCTCCACCAGCTCCCTGGAAAAGTGGATATCAAGTCCAAGGGAGAAACAACACCTGCCCTAATCAAAACGGCGTGAAATGCAGCATGTGCCATCGCCAGGGACATCGGCGAGCCAGCTGCCCCAGGAGAGACAGGGAGGAACGCCCCACTCATCAACAAACACCCAGGCAGAACCCAGCGCGCCTTCCTCCTACCACTCAGACGCCGTCCTCTGCAGCACTTGCCGTGACTCCCCCAGCAGCGCTTGGCAGGCCTCAGGAGACCCCCTCCAAAAGTGTCTCGGCTCCCGCGGTGTCCACTCCCGTCCAACCAACGTCTGCTACAAGCGCCGCAAAACCACCAGCGGAAGGGGTGTCTTTCTCCAGCAAAGTTAGCGAGGCTAAGTTAGCTGTTCCTACCCTGCCCCTCCCTTCTGTTCCCAGAGTGCAGGAGGAAAGCTCTCGGGAGGAAGAAACGCCGAAGAAGGCATCTTTGGCTCTTGAGCAGCTGAAGCCAGTCCTTGAGCGACTCCCTGACACCATATTCAAGGACATTGAAACGGCGGGCGTTGGGAGAGGAAGGGTGATTCAGGCAATCACCAACAAAGGCCCTATGAAGGCGCTGATCGCTGCCCTGAATCCCGAGCAGGCGGCCTGCCTGACTGACCTCACCACCAAGTTGATATTCAATATAGAGGATAAGGCCTGCCACCTCTACAAGCGGCTCACCACCATCAGAGCTGCAGCTAATAGAGGGATGTCATGAGCTTCCGCATGGCATGCCTCAATGTGCGCGGCATTGCCGTTCGCGAAAGGAGTGTGGAGTTGTGCTGCTTCCTTAAGCAGCACGCAGTTGATGTCGCGTTCGTCCAGGAGACGAACGTGCTGGCCCTGAACAATGTCCGGGACTTTTGCCTGGGCTACAGCGCCGTCTTCGCGCCATCATCGACACCCAGGGAATCCGGCCTCGCCGTCATCGTGGCGCCGGGAGTCACCGTCCTCTGGCATCGTGTCCTGTGGCCAGGCAAGATTGCCATCGCCAGCGTCAAGATCCGGGGTCTCGAGACCCGCGTCATCAACTGCCACCTCTCCCACACTCCCGAAGAACGGCATCTCCAACTGCAGATCATCGCAGAGGAAGCCCTCAGAGAAGATGCGTGGGCCCTCGGCGACATCAACATCTCCGAGGAGTCTTCGAGCGACATCGGGTCTGGAGCCGTGGAAGCCTTCGCGGAACTCCTGGACCGGACCGCCCTCGTCGACATCGCCTCCATCTTCGATGCCGCGCACCTGCCTACCAGGGTCGCCAGTTATGGAAGCCGGGTTGACGCCGCCCGTCTGGATCGAGTCCTTATACCATCAAGACTCTCTGGGCGCGTCACCCGTTACTGGACCCTCAATTACCGCAACTCGGACCACCGTGCCATTCTTCTCCAAGTGGGGGATCCCCCTTCACCGCCTGCGCCATCCATCTCCGCGCTACTGCGATCAGCGCCAGTCATCGAGAGGATTGAGGCGCTTCTTAGCGAAGCTTCGCAGGAAATCGAAGGCATCCCTACTGGAGATCTATGGGGAAAATGGGGAAAAATGAAGCGGGAACTCGTTGAAGACATCAAGTGCCTCTACGTTCCCCGCGTTGAAGATGAGGACTACGTCACCAGGGCAAGTCGGTTTCTTCGCTCCAGGCTCGAAGCTGAGACCGTGAAGGTGGACTACCCTTCACTGCCTGAACTTGGGCGTGCCCTGCGTGTCCGACAACACCGCGCGGAACTGACGACCGTCTTCGACGCCCAGGGGAACCTCTTCGAGGGAAAGAGCCTGAGGCGCTACGTCTTCAACTCCTTCAGAGAGCGCTTCAACGGCTCTACCTGCAGCCCGGAGGACATCGCTGGGTTCTTGGAGGGAGCTACTGAGTGCATCACTCTGGAGGACAGTGACCCGCTTCATCGAGCAGATATCTCCTTGAATGAGGTGGAAGTTGCCGTCAGCCGTCTGCCTCAAGGGAAAGCGGCTGGTTGGGATGGCATACCCTGCGAGCTTGTCAAGGGCTTCAAGGACTTCTTCGGTGGAGTCATACATCAAGTCCTCGCCGAATCCAAGCTTCGCGGGACTCTTCCAGAATCATCGAGGAGGAATATCATCTGCCTCGTCCCCAAAGCGCACGGTGGTCCGGGCCTAAGCGGATACCGGCCCATATCACTTCCGACGGCGGACTACAGAATCGTCAGCGGCGTTCTTCTGGGTCGTCTACGTCGCCACCTTCCAGCTATCGTGCCGGATTGCCAGACATACGCCGTTCCGGGAAGATGTCCCTCCTGGAACATCGCGTGCGTGTCTGACGAGGTGGCCCTGGCCTTCAAGAACAAGACGCCGCTGGCAGTCATCTCCACCGACCTGCAGTCCGCCTTTGACAACGTGGACCGAGAGTTCCTGGCCTCCCAGCTACGCATCATCGGCCTTCCTCCGCCCTTCATGGAATGGCTCCACCTGCTCTACGCGGAGGCCGACGCTACCATCAAGGTGGATGGAAACTTCACCCGCCCATTCAAAATGCGCAGAGGGCTTCGACAGGGTTGTGCCTGCAGCGCAGCCCTTTTCTCCATCTTTACGGGTCCCCTCCTGCGCCACTTGGAGAGAATCCTCGGAAGAGGGAACGTCCTGGCGTACGCCGATGACATTCTCCTGCTGATCCGCGAGGATTGGCAGTTTGAGAGAGTCAAGACCATCTTTGACGAATTCCGGCGTGCGTCGGGAGTCAGCGTCAACTTCCCGAAAAATAAAGGACTGTGGTACGGCGCCTGGAGGGACCGTGCCGACTCTCCGCTGGGCATCTCGTGGTCCGCATCCTCCATCACGGTGCTGGTCTGCGAAATAACATCAGGCCATGGAACCTCGGTACAGGAAAATCACCTGCTGGGCATCTTGGAGAGGGCGATCTCCAGATGGTCCCCATTTGTCCGCGGCTTCTCCCTGGTGGTGCGGGCGAGAGCGGCCAACTCGCTAGTACTGGCGGCGGTGCTCCACCATCTGCACGGCTACCTGCCCGGTGATGCCACTATCGCCAAACTGCAGGCCAGGCTGACGCGGCTCGTCTGGGGATCCTGCCATCGCGCCGCCTGGCTGCCGGGAGGTCTACTGGCACGTCCTGTGTCCGTCGGTGGCGTAGGACTGCTCGACATCAGGACCCAACTCCAGCTCGCCTGCTTCAAGGGGGTCCAGGCTGCATCCAGAAATGGAGGCAAGAACGCCTACTCTTGGCTGGTGGAGTCTGGAGCCTGGATGACCCCCTTGTCCTCGGGTTCCTGGTTGCTGCCTCGCCGCCGCCGGCTGTTGGATCTATGGGGGCAGGCCTCCTCCATCCTGGGCCTGAACCATCGGGTGTTGCCTGCTCCCACTCTACTGAACCTGCCCCTCGTCGGTGTCTGCAGGTTCCTGGCGACGCCATCGCTTCGGGCTCCCTCTAGATGGAGAGGAGTTCGCGTCCGCGACCTGGCAGGCCCTGCTCCACCGCCCATCGCCAGGCTTACAAGAAGCGCCTGCGAAAATGCAGCTGCTCTTGGGGCATTTTGCCAGCGCCTGGTGGCGGACAACGCGACGAGCGTCTACAGGGAGCGGACCTTGGAGGAAGCCGTGGTGATGCGCGGGACGGCCACGCCGTTCTTGCGCATCAGCACACGCACTGCGCGTCGCATGTTGGAGTGTCCCCGCCTGGCCGCCGTTCCCATCTCGCGAGATCTCCGGCGCTGGGCGCCTGTCATCGACGTGCCCTCCACCAGCCTGGCGTTCTCATCTCTCCGTCGCTGCTCCTTCGGGGGCCATGCAGCGGACATCGCTCTGCGGCTAGCCCTGCACGCCCTGCCTCATCCGGAGCACCCGGCGTCGAGCCAGCCCGTCTGCATCGCCTGCGGCTCCAGCGACCTGTCGCTGGCTCATCGCTACTGGTCCTGCAGCGCCGTCCTAACATAGCCGTTAATATTCCAAACACATCTGACCTCGAAGCCCAAGGTATCAAAGTCCACCTCAATCAAAACAAATCCATCAACGTTTACAATATGTATCACCCTCCAAACAATAAACTTATTGACGATGGAATATGCCTCAATTTCTTACAGACAACACTATTATTGTAGGTGACCTTAATGCTAAACATCAACTATGGGGATGTTCCACGCCAAACCCAAGAGGCAAAATACTTTCAAACATATTTGAAGACAATGCCATCATGTGCTTAAATGATGGGAATCCTACCCATCATTCATACAGCTATAATACTGCACAAGCCCTTGATATAGGTTTTTACTATCCTGACATTTTCCACAAATGCAAATAGCAAATATTAAAAAGTATTGTAAGTGATCATTTGCCTAATTTGATAGAAATTAGCACCAAGACCTAAAACCAGCTCAATTAAGAAAAATTCTGGAACTTCAAAAAGGCTAATTCGATATCTTTTGAAAACACCATTATTAAAGAAGCCACAGTTTCAATACCAAGTGGTAATATTAAGAAATGTTGATTCCAAATTACACAGACCAGGCATATAATATTCAAACACTTATAACTAAAAGAAATGAACCACAAAAAAGAGCACCCAAAACCAAACAAATTGTAGAACTGAACTGAACATTGTGAATGCAAAAATAAAAATATTATACATAAATGTGAAAAGGGAAAAATGGAAACAAACTTGTGAAAACCTGAACCCAAGAAACCCAAATACAAAACTTTGGAATTTGGCAAAACAAATTGACAGATCCCAGTCACAAACTAATGACAAAATTGCTGCCAATCTTTTAGGTAATTCATATCAAATAATTAGTAAAATCAAGGTTCAAACAAAGGCCCGAAGGATTATTCATGACTGTAAAAATGTCACCAGCACTCATAATATTTTCCATGAAAAAAATCAATATGAAAGAGCTAGCTTATGCATTAGAAAACACTGACCTAAACAAGACTCCTAGGCCAGATGGAATCCATGACCGAATGATATCAAACTTGGGCAAAATTGGCAAAGAAAGACTTCTTAATATTTTCAATAACTCCTGGAAAACTGGAAAATTACCTCAAGACTGTAAAATGCAACAATAATTCCCATTTAAAAACTTGACAAATCTGCTGATGACCCAAAAAACTACCGACCTATCTCCCTCACAAGTATTTGCTGAAAATTAATGGAAAAAATTATACTCAGACGACTCACCTACCAACCCGACACAAGAAACCTCTTACCAGAAGAACAATATGGATTCAGGAAAGGACATGGGACAATAGACCAACTCTTATTTTTCACACAAAAGGTAAAAGATGTACAAACAGAAAACCAACTAACCACACAATAGCTGCTTTTTTAGACCTTACACAAGCTTTTGATAAGGTATGGAAAAACAAGTTAATTACAAAATTATACAAACATTTCAAAATTGATGGAAAAGCTATCACTTGGATAAATGATTCCCTTAAAAATAGATACATCAGGGTCAAATATAATGGCACTCTATTTAAAACCTTCAAATTGTATCAAGGATTACCACAAGGATCAGTCCTTAGCCCAAATCTCTTCACCCTATTTATTGCAGGCATAGAAGAAATATTTTCACATAAAACCAATATTGGACTTTTCGCTGATGACATTATTCTATGGAGCAGCAACATTAACTGGAAAAAAGCTGAAAGAGATTTGAACAAGACTCTTCTCCACCTAGAAAAATTTGCAAATAAACACATAAATTAGAATTTAACCCCCAAAAATCTGAAACCTGTCTTTTTACTACCGATAAGAAACTATACAAAATAAGACCAAATATTATTCAGAAAGAACAACAATTACAATATAATAAACATCCTAAATATCTCGGCTACACCCTGGATCCAGACATTAACTCCAGTAAACATATTGAAGGAGTTGTTAGAAAAGGAAGAGACCGACTAAAAATCTTGAAATGTATTTCAGGAAGAGTGGGGAGCTGAAGCAACAACACTAAAATTAAATTACACATCTCTAATGAGACCTATCTTGGAATATGGATATCAAATCTATGGTACAGCATCTGAAACAAATCTAAAATCACTGGAAAGGATACAACTAAATGCAGCTAGAATTATTACAGGTCTTCGAAATACCTGCCCTAATAATATTGTACTTTACGAGGCAGACATTATGCCCTTAAAGGATAGAAGAAGCTACAATCTGCCAAAATATATAAACAAAATCAAGAGTTATGAAAACAAACATAGAACTTTCAATTACATACTTAATTGGGAATCCAATATAAGACTCAAAAAAGAAGGCCCTCTCCACCTGGCCAAAAGAAATTGATTTTTAAAATATAAAGTGGAAAAATATTATTTAGCAGAAAATATATCTCCATGCGAATCACTAACAAAATGTTATTTTTAATGCCACTTTAAATGAACCCACCAACAAACAATACCAAAATCCGGAATACTTAAAACAATTATAATTAGAAATAATTAATAAAATTCCTAAAAATGTAATAACTATCTATACCGATGGTAGCAGAGACGAGTTGGGACACACTAACAGTGACTCTCTCATTAAAACCATAAATGGCAATGAGAAAATAAACAGAAGAAACCCAGATTTTTGCTCAGTCTTCAGATCCGAACTTACAGCCATCTATGAAGCCTTAAAATCCATCAGAAACACTAAACATCACGATATAAGGATTCTTACTGATAGTAGAAGTGCCATACAACACTTGAGTCACACAAGGGAATTTAGAGACAAAGTAAGCAGGAACATAATTGGTTATCTCCAAAAACTCTCAATACCTCAAAAATTCACCTTCAATGGATACCCTTACATGTTAGCATTGAAGGCAATGAAGCTGCTGATGCGCTAGCGAAAAAAGGCACAAAAGAACCCTTACTACAGAAAAATAAACTTACTTTTAAAGAAATAGAAACAGTAGCCAAAACAAAATTAAACAAGAACTGGAGGATCCCACCTAAGCACAGTTGGTACACCCTAGAAGCAGATGGCCACCTAGACCTTTCGGTCCACAAGCCGGCATCCGAAGCATGCCCTTCGCTGATATTCTGTTCAACTCATAAGCCAAGTAACGGTATCCAAGCTAGAGCTTGGATATTGTACCTGGAAACACCACCTCCCAGACAACGTGTATGGAAGGATTTCTATACCGGTGGCCTTTAAACACAGCAAAAGACGAAAGGGGAGGCGGCCCCCGGTCGACTCTGTTCACTCACAGTCGAAGCTTGCTGTGGTTTCTCAGCAGCTTACTCTCGATCGCGCCCCTCGCCCTCCTTCTCTCTTCCTGCACACCCACTACCCTTGAACAATCCAAGACGTAGTGGCGTGCATTCACATCCTTTTCTTCATAGACGCAATCAGGGTTTCTCTTAATTTTAAATCTGTGGAGACTTGGGGATGAGCCCATGTCCCGAACTACCCTAATAATTTGTGGGACATTACCTTACAGAGGTACTTGGGTGTTGTTACCCAATTGAATACCTTTCTCCCTTCACACTTTTCCTCCATCTGTCCAACCATAAGTCCTGGACGTGCCCCCTGATCCTCCTATAAACTTCTTTCTTGGTCACTGGGGTCCTCAGTCATCTACTTCTAAAGCATCCTGCCTTAGCGAGCCTGTCTGCGAACTCATTACCTTCGATGAGGCTGTGTCCCCTAACCCTCCGGAGCCCGCGTTATCATCTCCAGCTCCTGGATTATTTGATGCGCGAGTTGCCCTTCCTCCAGATTGATGGCGACGAGGGCCGACATACAATCTGAATAGAGGCGGTACGGGCTGAAGTTCTTCTCGGCACACACACTGAGAGCTACCCTGATCGCAACCAGCTCGGCTGAAAAGACCAATTCGTCCACTCTGAGTGTTAAGCTTTCTTGGAAGATCAGCTCTCCATTAGTGAAAATCACTACTCCAGCTCCAGTATTGGTTCCAGACTTACTACCATCAGTGAAAACCTCCGTGCCAATCCCTGTCGGCCCTCCAGGACTCCAATTCCACTTTGGCAACCACTGCGGAGGCTTCCTTGGGTCCCTCTACCATTCCAGGGCACTCTTTTTAAGTCCCAGGGCATCTTCCCTGTTCTCCCAGAACTTCTGTCTGATGGTCTCCTCCTCTAGTTTCAATCCCAGGGGAATAAGCCCAGCGAGGACTAAAAAGGCCTCACTGCTGGTAGTGCGATATCCCCCTGTGATTCAGAGTGCCGCTGTCATCTGCACGCTCTCTAGAGTTTTTGCCACCTTCTGATCCCTGTTATAGCAGGATTGGCTCGACACAGGAGAGGCAGAGGTTAAAATAGTACCCTCCTTCTTCCCCCCCCCTATTGAGAGCCAACCAGGACAGGCCTGCACAACGCCTCCCTGCCTATCGTCACCATCTCCTCCTCCTGGTATTGCCAACCCATCTTGTCATCAATGACCACCCCCAGGATGGTCATCCTATTGACCAACGCTACCCTCCGTCCTTTCATCCGGATAGCCGGCTTGTGCTCTCATTTGATCCCTTTCCTTTTAGTTCTTATATCCCTAGGCTTAAAGCTGAGGGCTTTAGTTTTGGAGTCATTGAACTTAAGGCCAGAATCATGGGCCCAGTTCGAGAGGATTTGGAGAGAAGCTTGAACACACTTCTCAGCCTTCGCTCTCGAAGCAATCTCAATGATGAGGAACTGGTCGTCAGCATAGAGAACCAGCCAGGCTCCCTCAGGTAGCTCCTCCTGGAAAACGATGTTTACCAGGATATTCCACATAATAGGTCCGCAGCAAGAGCCCTGGGGGCAACCCCTAGCACGGTTTCTTCCCAACTTCCACCCACCAAAACTGAAGCTAATCCGTCTATCCCTCAGGAAGTCACGAACCAAGCTGCAAAAATTATCAGGACAACCCATGTTCATCAAATTTCATCAGCTTTTTCCAGCTCATGGAGTTGAACGCGCCATCAATATCCAGGGCCACGAGAAGAACCCAAGCACCCTTATTTAAGCCCATCTCAACCCCCTCTAACACCTCGTTAAGAGCCGTGGTTGTGGAGTTCCCTTTCCCTAAAACCATGTTGGAAAGAGGAAAGGAGCTCATTACTCTCTAGCCAGTGCTTCAGTCGCTGAGCTAGTAGGCTATCCAGGACCATACCTAGACACACTAGTAAAGAAAGCGGATGATAATCATTAGGAGAATTACCCTTTCTACCAGACTTTTCGAGAAGCACTACTCGGGCAACCTTCCATGCCTCAGGAAAAGTACCAGTGTCCAGGCACCTATTGAAAAACCTGGCAAGAACTGATGGGTGCATTCTTAACAGGGCTTTCACGACCGTGTTATCGATCCCTTCGGGACCAGGAGATTTCCTTTTCCCGAACTTGAAAGCCGTCAGTTTCACCTCATTCTCAGAAAAGGGCGGATCCACCAAACCACAAGTGGTCAGAGAGATCTCGTCCTCTGGTTCCTCGTTTCCGAAGTGCCGATCCAAGTTGTTTTTATTTTATCTTCTGCTTTCGAGCGAGTAGGACTAAGAACACATTCTCTCTGAATTTTATCATTGTTGGTGGATGAAACAGCACCAGTGATTATTTTGGCCGCTTTTGCTTGAACACTGTCTATTCTTACTTTTAGTGATGAGCTTGAGGGAGCCCAGACCGGTGTTGCATATTCCATTATCGGCCTTATTAAGGTGATATATGTTGTTCTGAGAATTCTGGGTTTTTCTCCCCAATTTGTTCCACATAGCCATCTCAGAATGTTTAGTTTTCTGGTAGCTCTATTTGAGGTGCTAATTATGTGTTTTGAAAATTCCAATTCCTCATCAATGACAGTTAAATTAATTTTATTGACATCTTGTCAATACATACAAAGTGCACAGTCTGCACTATTAAAAAAAGATAATATGCATTATATACATGTGATATCTTGGGACCTCTAGCACCAGTGTTACCTGATGCTAGACGAACCTCGATGTCAACTCTACCGTGCAGTCGTGGTGGAAGGCGACACAGCTGGGCCAAAGGTGAAATAAGCAAATAGAGATTCCACTTAGAAGCGTCTGAACGTCAAGAAGGAATGGGACGAGGATATTTCTGGCAGGAAAGGGTTTACCATTTATCGGAGCGTCCGGTGGACAGGGACTGGAACGAAGACTAACTAAGGACTGACTAACTGAGGATTGGGGCCTTCTTTTATAGCTGAGCTGGGTCCGAACAGGTCACTGCTCTTTTCTGACGTAAACGGGGGGGGGGGAAGTTTTATTATCCAGGAGGGCCACGACTTCGTAAAAGTTGGACTGGGTTTGCTAGGCCTTCTCTCCTATTTTAACCTAAGCCTGATTAGTTTTAACCTTAATTTTCTCCTGTTAGTCTCCCTTCCTTCTATCTGTACAGTTGCTATACTTTATTAGATTCTTACGCGGTACAGATTGATGTTAGTTGAGGCTTTTTATTTGCAGTAAATAAGAAGTTATATACATTTACGTGGTGGAACATGTGGTAGTAGATATCTAGACTATTCACAACAATTACATGGTCTTAAATCATCACATAGACTATGTACAATGAATATGGCGCCTCTGCCAGCGCTGCAGAGTTTGGTGGAGAATCGCCAGGGGGTCTCCAGCGACACCACGCATTTTGCGATCTACGATGAATACCTAGATCAGTACTTCGCCGCTTAGGAGATGGTGATGGAGCGGTCCTCGAGACCAACTGGAAAGTTCCAGGACTGCAGTATCACACGTTCTTTCTTCCGTGGAAAATTCTCCATTGACCCAAACCTTTAACCTTCTTCCCCTTAAGAAGTCTGCAATCCAGGTTAAGGTTTCTCCTCTTATTCCGATGTTGTGCAGCTTTTCACGTAATTTCTCCCTCCACACTCGATCAAAAGCTGAGGTCATATCAAGGAATATAGCCGTGGTCTTCTTTGGCGGTTTTTCCTGGAAAGAATCTATTATTGATTGACAGAAGTAGAACAGTTGATCAGTCGTACAGTGCTGGGATCTATAGGCAGTATGGTAGAAGTTTATTTTATTATTGTTAGTGAGCCAGACTATGAGCCTAGAGTGGATAATTCGTTCTGTTATTTCACAAAGTATGCTGGTGAGAGCAATTGGCCGATAGTTCTTGGATTCCTTGGCATCTTTGTTTATTTTCAGTATTGGCACAGTAATTGATATCTTCCAATTCTTTGGTAGTTCACCAGTTTACCATGAAATGTTCAGTATTCGTAGGAGTTGTTTATTAGCTTTGTCTTCAAAGTGTTTAATCATTTGACCAAATATTAGATTATCTCTTGGTGAACTCTTAGATTTTTTTATTGATGAGTTTAGCTCATTCAGTGTGAAGTCTCTCGAGAAAATATCTTGTTGATGGAAGTTTCTTGCTTGTTTAACTAACTGGTTTATATTATTTTTAGAGTCCTGTCTTCAATCGTATATTTGAATATGGAAGTGCTTGAAAGATATTCAGCAATTATGTTAGTCATCTGTTTGTTCTGGTTCTCGCTGTTCTATTCATATCGGTTAGAGTATTGGAGGATTGGCGTTGGTTTTGATTCTTTTCTAACACTCTAATCATATTCCAGTGTTGGCTGTCCTTTCTTGGATCCATTTTCTCGCAGAACTCTGCCATTCTTCTCTTGTTTGCATATCCAAATTTTTTGTTCTATTTTGTGACTAATTTCAATGTGTTACTTTCTCTTTTCTTCTGTTTTATTCTTTTAAAGAAGTTCATTGATATTGTCTCTCTCTGCAATCATTGCCTCGATGTTGTGGTCCTTCGAGTAAGGTATCCACAGGTCTAACGTCTCCTTCTAGGTATCGATGCTTTTGCAGCTTTTGATATATTCGAAGAGAAGTTTTCCAAGTTTTTGTCAAGCGTTCTGTAATTCAATTTTTCGTTGCACAGTTCTTCAAGCTTTTCTGTGAATTTGTTTCAAGTCGGCTTTCCTAAAGTTCCATGTTCTTTTATTCTGTTGGACATTCTCAATTTTGAAGTTTAGGGTTGTTAAAATTGGTCTGTGGTCACTGATTGCACTTCTCAGGATTTTCCATTGTGTTGTGGGTGCGATGTTGAAATGTATCGCTGTGATGTCTATTGCGGATTCTGTGCCTGTCGACTTGGATAGATAGGTGTTCTCTCCCTTATTTAATGGTGTAAGGTCGAGGTCGGTTAGCATGTCCTCAACCTGTTGAACTTTGTTATCCTGGACAGGTGATCCCCAAGTTGAACTTTTGGCGTTAAAATCGCCGAGTATGATTGTGATATCCGAAGAGGCTTCACTTAATGTCTCTATTGTGTGTACCCATACAAATGAAGGGTGCCACATTGAGCAAGGATTGTGACCTAATACAAGAGAGAAGGCAGTTACCTCATGTGTTATATAAGCTGCCATGTATTATATTATCTACCAATATTTTGCAGCTCTTTGTGTTGGGATATGGGGATAATAAATGCTGTCCTCATATCTTGACTCTTTTTTTTTGTGAACAGTAATATTTTGTTTGTCATTTGGTCACATATTATTTCGTGCAAACCAGAGTGTTATAACTTCTCGAATAACACTGGTGCACACGATTTTTCCCCTTATGTTTAGTTTTTCGCTTTTCGCTCATTAGAAGAAATAGCATAAGGAATATTTTCTGTACACCAATAACTTTAGAAATTTTGTGCATAAAATAATACAAAATGATTTTACTACCACGTTTTTCAACGCAAAAGGTCTATTTAAAAAATATTTTTATTTGAGGGGACACATTTTTTAAAATTGGGTACAGTATGAGAGAGAGTTGAATTAAAAATATTAGAAATTTATTATCTTCGGAAACACAAACCATATCTAAAATATCATTTTTTGCTACATGTTTTAATTTCAATTTACCTATTTTACATATCTCTGATTATATTTAAAAATTGTTAACCAATTCTTCATACTTTTGGCGAAGTGGTGGTCTATTAATTTGTTATTTGATGTTATTAGGGTTCTTTCCTGGTATTCAAAAAGGAAAAATACGTGTCGATCAGTTATATTTTTCGATTTATCAAATAATTTGGCCGCTGAATCTCTGATTTTGGTAGTGCGCCATCTGGCAAATAAAATTGTAACTAAATCCAATTTCGAATTTTTCATTATTTGCCATAAAAATTCCCATTGCATCTTGAACACAATGGTGTTTACCGCATTGCTCTAGCGCAAATATTCGCGGAGTTATTAATTTTTAAAATAGTGCGGGACTTTTGGATCACCCTGTATATAATAATATAAACTTATATTACTCTCATTACGTTTCTCTTTTACTCTTTATTATTGTCTATATATAAAAATGATATGCAGAGAGAGGGAATCAATCATGTTTTTATTACTTGCAAATTAATAACTACTTGTATTTATTTAATAAATATGATTTATACATATTTTTGCATAAATTTTAATGCGCCCTACATTTATTTAAAATTTTCTATGATATTCAATATTTATTTAAAACAGATTATTTATATCATCATCATTCCTTTTAATAGTTTCATTCATTTTTTAACATTTTATTGTACATATATCTTGATTGGTTATTGGAGCGAGAGAGGACCTAGATCAAGACTGCGGATCGCGACCCAAGAGGAGGACAACGAATCAATAAACGTAATAACTTTACACGGTAATTAATTTTTATTTACTTTTATTCGTTTGCTTTGAGTATGAAAACCCTCTCAGGAAACGTGTATAACACCAAGAAAGAAGAAACCAAGGTCGACGACCCTGCAAAGCTGCAACTTGGTGCAACAATTGGTAGAGATACTAGTTCCGACCCAGTTGCTTTGAATCCTAATATAGAAATTCCGAAGTATGACGGAACAGAAGACCCTCGCCTATGGATAGAACCCCTCGAAGAGATTGGTTTCCTCTACCATTGGGCAGACTACATAATTGCCCGTTATAGCGCCATGAACATGACGGGAATCACCAAAACCTTGTTTAATTTGCACAAAGCTAGTTTCACGAGTTGGGAAAACATTAAAATCCGCTTCATTCAAGATTTTTATTTGGACACGAATAAAGAAGAGTTAAGAATGAAGCTTAATAGAATGCATTCGCGGAATAGTTCGCGGAAAAAATCCTAGTGTTGTGCAACATGGTTGACCCCGCAATGGAAGAAGAAACGAAAATCAAACATAGTTATTGGAGAACTGAAAAAAGAATACTTATTCGCGCTCTACCTAAACCCTCCTAAAACGACCGATGAACTTCTTGTCATGTGCAAGAAAATGGATTATTTTGAGAAGAAATATCGGGAACGCGTGAAGAAATCCAGAAGTCTATATAACGGTCCACGCTAGTCTAGACCCCAACAACAATCGAGGAAGGTGCCGCCGACTGCCACACCAAACTACCAGACCACTTCCAGGCCCCAGGCCCCTGTTTCCAAATATTACAAGAACGACTCTCCTCATACTCCCAGGCAGTATCGAAATAACTTGCCCCAGCCCTCTACCCCTAGACGTCCTTATAATCCAAACCTTGTGCCGAAACCAAACCTTCAGAGAAACACCTAAAATAAAAGCCAAGAAGTGAGCAAAGATAGGATGGAAGATTGAAGACCAATCTGCTTTAAGTGTATCAAGCCAGGGCACGTGGCCCGTTATTGTAGGGTCAAGTATATAAGAATCCTAGAAGAGGAACCAACAGCTACCCAAGAGAAGGTCGAAGAGAAATTCCAAATGAATGAAATATTAGAGAAATCAGGACATCGGCTTCATTCTGATGTTTGTCATAGCACACAGACAAATATTCCTACCCGGAATAGATGCTCCGTGTTGGAAGATTTGAACAAAGCGTCGCGCCTGAATCTGTCAATCAAAGCAAGTCGACCATAAATGGAATCAAAAAGTTGGACCCTAAATACAAATTAAAAATTCATTTGGACCAGATAGGGACTTTTGAAGCTTTGATTGATACAGGCGCTGACCTCTCAGTGGTCGACCTCAGAACGGCCCTCGATACAGGCCATGGTATAAGTAAACTCGCAAAAGCCTGTGCAGGAACCGATTGAAAAAAATTAGACATATAAGAAATATATTTTTAAATATAAAAATTGACGATAAAGCATTATCACACAAATTTGTGATATTGAAAACGCATTTACGGACATTAATTCTT
Source organism: Cordylochernes scorpioides (assembly GCA_030710605.1). Lineage (NCBI taxonomy): Eukaryota > Metazoa > Arthropoda > Arachnida > Pseudoscorpiones > Chernetidae > Cordylochernes > Cordylochernes scorpioides. The sequence goes on along the minus strand of CP092886.1, from coordinate 85,113,710 downwards.
GGAAGAGATTTCCTTAAGAAAATGAACGCGAAAATAGATTGTAAGCAAAAAACTATAAAATACGATTTGACGAATAATAATGACGATAGCAATTTTAAGATGTTGAAAATAAAGAGTGCCAAGGATTCCATTTTACCGGAATATCCCAGGAAATTTATCAAGGCATTGGTAGAAACAGAGGATGTGGAATATATTATCGAGGAGAGCAGCAAAATGTTCAAACAAATAGACTTCGTCTAGCAAGAAGCTTAATCAATGTTATAAATAGGGAAGCACATATCTGGATAACTAATTCGTATTCTCGACCGTTAAAAATAATGAAAAACCAAATATTGGATTTTGGAAGTAGTACAGCGAAAATAAATTTGAATCGAGAAAGGGAGGTAGAAGAGAACAGGGAACCTAGATTCCAAATAAACGAAATATTTTCATCAAAAGAACTGAAGGAGTTAAAACAAGTTTTAGAAAGGTATGGAGATCTGTTTTTGCCGAGATTATGGAGAACCAATTTGGGAAAACATCGGATTGACACAGAAGATGCGAAGCCAATTAAACACAAACCCTACAGGGTAAGTGTAAAAGAACGAGATATTATAAAATAGCAAATTGACGAGATGCTTATAGACGGCATATTTAGGCGATATAGATAAATAATTCTTCCTGAATTGAATTAGACGAAAAACATGGTGAGAGAAGACGAGTTTCTTTTATTAATGCATAGGTGCAAGCTTTCGAGTAAAAACCCTTCATCGGGCAAGCAATGAAGTGCGACTTATAAGAACTATGGTACAAATGGTAGAAGAAATATATATATATATATATATATATACAGGGTGCTTCAAAAAAATGTATACACACTTTGAACTTCCATAGAAAATTTATTTACCGTTCTACAAGGTTAAATTTCAGGAAAATAGAAAACTGAAAGTCTAATATAAATTAAACATAAATAACAAATGTTAATACTGTTCAAATTGGTGACCTGCAGCATCAATACAATTCTGAGTACGAGTCACCACAGATTCTGTACATCGTATCAAAACGTCCAATGAGATTTCTCTACACACTGCTTGAATCTCATTCCAAAGAATGTCTAGGTTACGTGGTTTACGTTTGTACACCCTATCTTTTACTGTGCCCCACAAGAAGAAATCCAGTGGTGTAAGGTCTGGAGAGCGTGCTGGAAACTCGATTGGCCCCCTGCGTCCTATCCACTGGCCCGACAAATTTTTATCCAGGTAAGCTCGTACGTCCCTGTGATAGTGCGGCGGAGCACCATCTAGTTGAAAATAAAAATCATCATTACCGTATAATGCACGAATGGCAGGATATATGGAATCAGCAAGCATTGTTAGGTAATTGATACGATTTACAGAATCTGTGGTGACTCGTACTCAGAATTGTATTGATGCTGCAGGTCACCAATTTGAACAGTATTAACATTTGTTATTTATATTTCATTTATATTGGACTTTCAGTTTTCTATTTTCCTGAAATTTAACTTTGTAGAACGGTAAATAAATTTTCTATGGAAGTTCAAAGTGTGTATACAATTTTTTGAAGCACCCTGTATATATATATATATATATATAAAGGAAAGTTTTTAAACTATTTATAAAAGTTAATCTTAACAGAATAACGATTTTTGAGAAAGTAAATATTAAATCTGCAGTCTGAAACCACGAGACGGCGCATGATTAGGGCTATTGAAATAAACATGTGGGAAGTTTAAATAAAGGACAAGAGAGGATGATAAGCTTCTGGAAGCTCTATTTTTCTATTGATGCTGTTCAGTTTGTGGGATACTATGGATTCTAGGATAAGTCTTTGGTGTAAGATATGTATGTGCCTGTAATGTATGGTGGGGTTTTTGATGTTGAAAGTGTGGCCTGTGCTCTGCATATGTTGATAAATGAGGGATTTGGTATCTTGCCTGGAAATATTACGGGAATGTTCAGTCATCCTGATGGACACAGATCTACCTGTCTCACCAACGTAAGTGGCAGGACACTGTTCACATGAGACGGAGTAGACTGCGCCCATAGAAGGAAGAGGGTCAGGAGGAGCTGAGGACTTAGTATGAGGATGACGGAGGAATGAAAGAATAATCGGAGGAGTTTTTATATATGGTACGGATGCCATAAGACTTAAATTTTCTGGGTATAGTTACTGAGGATGGGGAGTAAGGGAGAAAGCACAATGATCCGTAAGTCATAGAAGGATTAGAAGTTGTAGGTTTATAAGTATATTTATTAATGAACGAGAGCGGAAAGAAGCTGCGGAGAGCTGGGTTATGATACGATTTCTTTCTATTATTTTAAAGATATCTATGGAACAATGGGTGTATATTCTTTTTGTAAGGGTTCTGACACTATTGATTTTATGGGAGATAGGACAGTGAGAATTGTAGTGAGTGTAACAGGGGGGGGGGCATTGTTTATCAATAAATCTTTTTACGAGCGACATTAATTGGTACCTATGGTTAATTAATAAGAAATCTCTACAACTTTCGCGTTGGAGATGCCACCTTAGATTCAATCGTCTCTGCAAAAGTGCTGATTTCATCCCGCCTTCCCTCAGGATAAACGACCCAGTTGGCAGTTCCTTTTCAAAATACATCCTTATAAAAACCCAGCAGCAGCTACTTAATGCAAGAATCAAAAATTGCTTCTCTAATATCAGATTTCTCACCAAGTCAATCAAAGGTCTTATATTTCTAGAATCCAAAAGAATCCCCCTGGCAGATCTTTCGAAGCATATTATAAAAATCACTATTGATATTAAGTCTCAAGAAAAAACAATTCTCGACAGTCACCATAAGAATCTTCTCTTTTGGAAAAATATATATGCCTTCCGTTACACCTTCTCTCATGACCTTGGCCCCAAGTCTTCTACTGTCATTAACCTATCAAACCACACTCTGTCGCCATCTGAGACCTCGCTTCTTGAGAAAGGACTGAAGTACCGCATCCCCTCCAATCCCAATCCTCCAGTAATCATCAGCGCCATTGAATCATCCATCAAATCCTTCAATCTGCAAGAGAAGTTTTCCATCAGATACATGGTAGCTAAGAATCTATCTAAGCCCTTTCTTCCTCCCTCTAACCATCTTGAAAACACCATTACACTAAAAAATTCCAAACTTCATAAATCAATAGTTATCACTGAGTCAGATAAAGGTGCTAATACAGTGATCTTGAATCAGGATAGTTATATCTCAAAAATGCATAATTTATTTAGCGATGACACCACTTTCTCACCCATCACAGATCAAATCAGCCTCTCTGTTGTCAAGGATTTCAAAACCTCACTTCCCCGACTCAAGAAAATTAAAAACATCTCACCTGAAGAATATATCTCATTTACCTCTAACCTCCATAGTTCAGCCTATATATACGGCCTCCCTAAAGTATATAAACCAGAAGTACCTCTCCGTCCCATCATAGCCTATCACTTATCGCCAGCTTATTCTCTAGCTAAATATCTTTCCAGCTTCCTCTCCCCTTTATTTACCAATTACAATAATACCCTTTCAATTAACAGTACCCCTCACTTTATTAATGAATTAACAGCTCTTAAACCTGATCCTACCTTTACTATGTGTTCCTTCGACGTCACCTCCCTCTACCTCTGTCTTCCCCATGAACTCATCACAGATAGCTTGATTAATTTCCTTCAATCACAAAATGTCGATACCCACACTTCTACAACCATAGTCCAGCTCACCAAAATATGCTTAAGCATGAACACATTCCTACAGCATCATTATAGGCAGTTCAGGGGCTCCCCAATGGGCAGCCCTCTATCTACCATTATTGCTGAAATAGTCATGACTAGAATAGATGAATGGATCACCCATACCCTATCTACAGAAATTCAGTTCTGGCGCAGATACATTGATGATATCTTCTGTATATGCAAAAAAGGTCAAGAAAGCTTCATACTACTAACCCTTAATAATTACAATCAGGATATTTCCATTACTCTAGAAACAGAAACTAACCATGTTATCCCATTCCTTGATATTTTAATTATTCGCACCCCATCCTCTTTTCACACTACAGTTTATCATAAAAAAACAATGCTCCCCCTGTTACACTCACTACAATTCTCACTGTCCTACCTCCCATAAAATCAAAAGTGTCAGAACCCTTACAAAAAGAATATACACCCATTGTTCCATAGATATCTTTAAAATAATAGAAAGAAATCGTATCATAACCCAGCTCTCCGCAGCTTTTTTTCCGTTCTCGTTCATTAATAAATATACTTATACACCTACAACTTCCAATCCTTCCATGACTTACAGATCATTGTGCTTTCTCCCTTACTCCCCCTCCTCAGTAACTATAGCCAGAAAACTTAAATCTTATGGCATCCGTACCATATATAAAAAACTCCCCGAATATTCTTTCATCTCTCCGTCATCCTCATACTAAGTCCTCAGCTCCTCCTGACCCTCTTCGTTCTATGGGCGCAGTCTACTCCGTCTCATGTGAACAGTGTCCTGCCACTTACGTTGGTGAGACAGGTAGATCTGTGTCCATCAGGATGACTGAACATTCCCGTAATATTTCCAGGCTAGATACCAAATCCCTCATTTATCAACATATGCAGAGCACAGGCCACACTTTCAACATCAAAAACCCCACCATACATTACAGGCACACATACATATCTTACACCAAAGACTTATCCTAGAATCCATAGTATCCCACAAACTGAACAGCATCAATAGAAAAATAGAGCTTCCAGAAGCTTATCATCCTCTCTTGTCCTTTATTTAAACTTCCCACATGTTTATTTCAATAGCCCTAATCATGCGCCGTCTCGTGGTTTCAGAATGCATATTTAATATTTACTTTCTCAAAAATCGTTATTCTGTTAAGATTAACTTTTATAAATAGTTTAAAACTTTCCTTTATATATATATATATATATATATATATATTTCTTCCTACCATTTGTACCATAGTTCTTATAAGTCGCACTTCATTGCTTCCCTGTTGAAGGGTTTTTACCCGAAAGCTTGCACCTATGCATTAATAAAAGAAACTCGTCTTCCTTCACCATGTTTTTCGTCTAATAATTAGGCCATCTTCTAGTCCCTGGTCTTTCCCAGTAATATTGTTCAAGAAGCGAGTGGTAAATACAAATTCTGTGTGGACTACAGAAAACTGAATAATGTGACAGTAAAAGATGTCTATCCGATCCCTAGAAAAGACGATGTTATGGATGTTCTCCAAGGATCTACATACTTCACAGCCATAGACCTCAGATCTGGATATTGGAAAGTTGAAGTCGAAGAAAGAGACAAAGAGAAATTAGCTTTTACTACAGCCTATGGATTATATGAATTCAACGTGATGCCTTCTGGACTTTGCAACGCGCCTGCTACCTTTGAGAGAAATATGGAAAATATGCTGGGCAATCTGAGATGGCAAATTTGTCTGTGTTATCTGGATGATGTTATATCATATATAGCCCGGATTTCCCAACGTATCTCAAAAGACTCGAAGCTGTTTTTAGATGTTTTCGTGAATCTAATTTAAGGTTAAACGACAAAAAATGCCGATTTGCTTTTGATTAATTGGAGATTCTCGGCTATAAAACGAGCAAACGTGGTATAAAACCCGCGGAACATAACATCAAAGCTGTCAGAAATTTTACTCTGCCCACAAAAGTCAAAGAAGTACAATCCTTTTTGGGAATGTGCTCATATTTTTTATAGAAAATTTATCGAAGATTTCTCAGAAATTGCTGACCCTTTGACCAACCTTATTTTAAAAGGTGTATAATTTACCTGGACAGAAAGGCAAGAGGAATGGTTTCAAACCCTGAAAACAGCACTATTATGTCCACCAATTTTAGGTCACTTCAATCTAAATGCGCCTACTTATATTCATACTGATGCGTCCAACATCGGCATAGGTGCAACACTTGTCCAAGACATCGGTAGTGAAAAGAAAGTGATCTCATATTTGAGTCGTACTCTAAGTAAAGCGGAGCAAAAATATTCAACCACCGAAAAGGAATGTCTAGCTGTTGTCTGGTCGATGTCAAAATTACGGCCCTATCTTTATGGAAGACACTTTAAAATAGTAACAGATCACCACGCCTTATGCTGGCTAAAAATATGAAGGTTCCAACAGGTCGATTGGCAAGATGCGCATTGAAAATCTAAGAATATGACTTCGATATAATACATAAATCAGGAAAGAAGCATATGGACGCCGAAGGCTTATCTAGGGGACCCTTACCAGAAACTGATTGGAATGAGGATTTTGAAAGACTATTTTTAAATCAAATAACAGACGACGAGGATAAGTTTATCGAAAGTGTTAAAGGAAACCTTAATGGAAGCAGGCGATCAATCGCGCAAAACTTTAAAGAAGAAAATGGATGCTTCTTTAAGAAAAACCCGAACCCCTGAAGACAGGGCGTGGTTGCTTGTGGTTCCAAAAAAGAGAAAGAGAGAAATTATGAAAGAATATCCAATCATATGTCGAATGGCCATCTGGGTGTCCCCAGAACCGTGTACCAAAAGTAAAGAGTAAATACCTTTGGCCATTCATGCTAAAGGATGTCTCAGAATCCGTTAAGACGTGTCACCTTGCCAAAGTAGAAAAGGCTCAAACCAATCACCCTCTGGACTACTACAGCCCGTTCCCCCAGCCAACCTTTCTTTCGAAAGAATTGGAATTGACTTTGTTGGTCCATTGCCATCTACGTTTAACAGGAAAAAATGGATAATTGTTGTGCTAACGGACTAATACACTAGATATGCAGAAACAAGAGCAGTCTTTGAAGCAACAGTTAAGAAGTTTAAAATTTCTAGTGAAGGATATTTTTCTCCGGCACGGAGCTCCACAATATCTTATTAGTGACAGGGGCTCTCAATTTACCAGTAATTTAATGAAAGAGGTGATGAAAATGTGCAAGAATAAACATTTCTTTACAACGAGCTATCATCCCCAGACTAATGGATTGACAGAGCGGTAAATAGAACATTGATTAATATGCTCAGTATGTATATGAACACTGATCAGAAGAATTGGGATGAAATACTTCCATTCATCATCCATGCCTACAATACTGCAATTCAGGAAGCCACAGGATATTCTTCATTTTTTTCTGATGTTTGGAAGAGAACCCACGTCCCTTTTAGACGACAGAAATATCTCGGTGGACATTGACAAGGATAATTATGATGAATACATAGAGCATCTATAGACAAAATAGACAGGACAAGAAAATTAGTTATCAACAACACAATACAGACTCGAGAAAGAATGAAAAGAAACTATGACAAGAGAATATGTAGCAGTTTGGACACCAATTAGGAAAATAGGAAAGTGTGAGAAACATCTGAGAAAATTATCTGGTCCATATAGAATATTAAAGATGTCTAGCGTCAATTATCTAATATAATTAAAAGATAATCCGGGCCAAGACCCTCTGATTGTTCATGTTTCAAGACTCAAGCCTTATTATGAGAGAATGGATGAGGTCATTCACGAGGACGTGGCAACCTCTGGAGAGGGGGAAGTGTTGCATAAATTTTAATGCGCCCTACATATATTCAAAGTATTCTATGATATTTAAAATTCATTTAAAACAGATATTCACCATTAGATTATCACCATTCCTTTTTATAGTTTTAATTATTTTGTAATATTTTATTTTACATATATCTTGATTGGTTTTTGGAGCGAGAGAGGACCTAGACCAAGACTGCGGATTGCGACCTACGAGGAAGACAACAAATAAATAACCGCAAAACCTTTAAAAGGTAATTTATTTGAATTTACTTTTATTTATTTACTTTTATTTATTTTCTTTGAGTATGGAAACCCGCTCGGGAAACGTGTATAACACCAAGAAAGAAGAAACCAAGGTCGACGACCCTGCAAAGCTGCAACTTAGTGCAACAATATGATAAAACAATATATATGATAAAAAAATATATAAATATTTACAATTTCAATGAAGAGACATTATGTAGGGATAATTTACGTGTAAATGGATTTTCTAAAAGGCATTAAATTTCACCATATATATTTAATGCTATTTTTATTTCTTTTCACCAAATATTTTAAATTAAAACTTCCTCCCAAAATATACATTTTGTTATTATTATAAAAATAAGTATAAGACCATCTTTTTTATTTGACATATCGGACGTGATATCCCAGCTTGAGATACTTGCGCCTTAATACATTTTATCAACCTATATACAATTCATTAAATACAATTCAATAACCGGAATAAAAACAGATTTAAAACTGAAATGTTGGTTTTCTTAAACAGAAAAAAAATCTAAAATAAATTTACAAAAATTATTTAATTTTACATAACTGTCTTTGTTATATACAAATTCGAAAATTTATTCGATGGTATAAAAATGATTACTTCTGTAGCTGTGAAATATCGGACATTCTATTAATAAATGTATTTAGTTATGATTTTCTTTGACACAGAAGCAGCTAGGATCATCCGTTGCCTAGAATTTCGACAAAAATTCTCCAAATTACCATGATTTGTGATGAACTGTGAGATATAAAAATTTGGACGAGAATAAAAATTAATTCCAAATGGGAATAATTTTCGAATGTTTCATTAGTGTTCGCTATAGTTTCAGCCATTCTTGATTCTATGAAGTTATGAATTATAATTGGGGCATGCGGTCTAAATAAATTAATTTCTTCTTCTCAAAAATTGGCCAATTCGTATTTTATTATCAACGATTCTATGTGATCTGTGAGAATAGGTATTTTTGCCAAACTACGAGGTGTGTTCAAAAAGTATCGCGACTTTTGTGGTTTTTCAAAAATTATTTATTTATTCATGAATACCTCTTTTGTCCCCTTCAAAGTAATCCCCATTGGATATTATACACTTGTGCCAACGGTTTTGTCAATCTTCGAAGCACTTCAAAAAATCATTTTTAAAAATCTTTTTCAGCTCCTTCTTCGATGCCGTCTTTATCTCGTCAAGCGTAGCGTAACGTCGTCCTTTCATGGGCCTCTTCAGTTTAGGGAACAATAAAAAATCCCAGGGGTCAGATCTGGGTAATACGGTGGCTGCGGCATCATTAGTGTGTTGTTTTTGGCCAAAAGGTCGCGCACAAGCAACGATGTGTGCGCAAGGGCGTTATCGTGGTGCAAAAGCCAATTTTTGTTCTTCCACAAATCCGGGCGTTTCTGGCGGATTGCTTCGCGCAAATTGCGCATAACTTGTAGGTAATATTCCTTATTGACCGTTCTACCCTGTGGCAAGACCTCATGATGCACCACGCCCCAGCAATCGAAGAAAACTGTCAGCAAAACTTTCACATTCGACCGAACTCTGCGCGCTTTTTTCGGTCTTGGTTCGTGCGGCAGCTTCCATTGAGATGATTGAGCTTTGGGTTCCACGTCATGACCCTAAACCCACGCTTCGTCACCAGTTATGACCCTCTGGAAAAAATTTGAGTCGTCGCTGACAGAGTCCAACATCTCATTAGCAATGTTCATGCGATGCTGTTTTTGGTCGCAATTGAGCAATTTTGGTACGAATTTCGCAGCTACCCGTCTCATGCCCAAATCATTGATAAAAATCGAATGGCACGAGCCAATCGATATGTTTAGGTCCTCAGCAACTTCTCTAACGGTGATTCGACGATTGGCCAATATCATTTTCTCCACTTCATTAATTTTTTCGTCTGTTGTTGTAGTGCTCGGGCGTCCGGCACGCTCTTTGTCGTTCACATCTTCTCGGCCTTCTGAGAACATTTTGTACCACCGATAAACGTTGCTTCGGTCCAAGGTAGCTTCTCCGTATGCCACAGTCAACATTCGGAATGCATCCGCGCACTTAATTTCGTTTTTAACACAAAATTTGATACAGGTCCTTTGATCCATTTTTTTAATAGGTAAAAATCGAAGACGATCCAAAACACCTGCAAGCAAAGCAGCTGTCAACAATTAAGTAAACATTCAAAATGGCCGAGCTTGTCGGCATAAGTGAGAGACATGAGTACCAACATAAAGCCCCAAAAAGATCGAAATTCGAATATACGTAACCCGCGAAAATTCAAAATTCGCGATACCTTTTGAACACACCTCGTAAGTATACAATTTTATGAGGTCGTTTTATAAGCTCTCACTACCCAAAGAAGAATCTGATATTGCTGAGAGTTTAATATTTTCTTACTTCTTTTATCAATAAATTTATACTATATTTCAGATCCGTAGGTTAGTATTGGCCCGAAAAGAGTTTTATATAAAATTAATCATATTTTAGCATTCAATCCCTACATTTTCCCACAGAGTGGAAAAAAAACATATTTTTCATACGGTTGTTTTACATAAAATATCATTAATGTGGGGTGTAAAGTTCATTTTTGCCTTGATTCTGTGATTAGAAAATTTTATACAACAAACAACAACAACAAAAAAGGCTTTTATTAGAACCCATTGCCCTGTATGGATTCGCCATACAACAACAAAATAATACAGGTTTTTTTTCTCCCTCTCCCCATGTGCACGTGAGCCTTTGTTTGAAAAGGGATTTATTTACACATCTGTTCTAAAACTTTCCTTACTACCTCTTTTGTGTATGAATCTATTTACAATTGATCTGTAGAAATTGTAGAGTTCTATTCCTATACTTTTCTTTTCTGAATTAGTCTCAGCGTCTTCAGTGGGTTGCTAAATCTCCATTGAGAATTGGATTCATAGTCAGCTTTTTACGGTTTCGCAATAATTTTTAATACCGAATGTTTCCAACTTTCATGATAGTAACTTAGCACTAAACATCTATAAAAAAGTTTGCCAATCTGGGTAGGACTGATAGGACATTATTACTCACGTTATCTGGACCAGGAGCCTTTCTGAGATTAATATTCGAGCACAAATCCTGTATTTACTTTTCGGCAATACAAATTATTTCCCTGTTAATAAAACTTTGGATGTGATTTCTAATTAAAATGTGTTATTCATTGTATAACCATATATCATTATCAGGAAACTAAATTTAGCATTTTTTTATCTTTTGCTGTCTAATGCACTCTGCAGTTTTATCCAGTAATGGTATACCCACTTGAATTTCGGCCGATCTTACCCGTTTAAAAATCCTGTATGCATTCCTGAAAGCGTTCGTAGACTCATTTTCTTTAATAAATATTCTCCAAGATGTCTTTTTTTCCTCTATTAATGGTTCTTAATTATTTTTGTCTTGCTGCTCTAAAAATACTCGCATTCAAGTTACCTCCTCTATAATACAGATTCCTGAAATAATGTAAATGTTATTTTAATTGTTTAAGCTCTTTTTTTCCACCAATATTTGGAAGTTGTCGTGTTTATAGATGTGTCATGCTTGACGCCGAGAGAAGAGTATGCAGCTTCAATGATTAAATTTTTCTATTTGTTTACCACATTATTAACAACTTCACAAGTGTCAATGTGTTTATTTCAAATCCAATAAATCCGAAAGCGAAATACCCTCAGCAAATTTAGCAAAAGTAGTTCGCCGATTTTTCTCTGAATTTCCATGTCGATATCTGCCTATCATTGTTTGCCAAGTTCATCATATTAAAGATATCAAAACGTATTGAAGCGGTGCAGCAAAGAAAATGAAGAGAAGAAATGGGCAAGTCAAGAGAAGAAGGTATGCAGGCGCCCCTCCACAAGAAGGTGTTGATTGACAAATTCCAGAGGAGGGGGCGGCAGTCAGGGAATCCAGCTGGTGCTGTCGTAAAGGAAGGTGCCAAGATAATGGCCGGCCTGCAGGGGGTTTGTGCGCCGAAAAGACATGGCAGTCTGGGGGGAGAAGTCTGTCTGGTGACAACGAGACCTGCGGCAAGGATAACGGCGGTGACATCAGACGCGGCAAGTTGGCTACAGACGTGTGGCCGTATGGACTAACCGGAAAGACGGTGACGAGGAGGAACCCTCTAGTGGCGGAAAATGAAGGCAAGTCAATCTACTGTATATAGTTACTTATCTACTCTTTAAAGCTCTTATAAAAAATATACCGCACTAAGCTGTATCCACAAAGAACCCAGATTGTTTCCTTAGACACCTTGTGTGCAAACATAGACGACTGAGAAGCGTCGTAACAAATGGTGTCAGAAGTGGGATACAGCTTAGTTCGCGAGATGGAAGAACTAAACGACCTCGAAATTGAAAAATTCAAGAAATTCTCAGTCTGTGTGAAAAACCAGAAAGTAGATGAGCTCGGAGAAGACGTTATATTGTTTAAAGAAGGGATGGAATCTCGATTGAGCCGACTCGAGCATAATCGTAATGTCAAACGTTCTGCCACACCCATGTCTTGCGAAGTTAAGTTCAATGTACTACCGCCAGAAATTACTGATGGCATTTCAAAAACAATCACAGCAACCAATAGCCCACATACTCAATGCTTGAGGGGACAAAAGACGATTCCAGGTGAAGAAGATCCCGACAAGACCACCACAACAAAGACCATCACGTCGGGAGACGTCGTAAGTGGACTGCCAGAATCTACGCTTGAAGATTCTCCCGTGATCCAGTATTTCGAAGAGTGTCGACAGCAGGAAATGATCCAGACTGATTGTGTAGCGGTGGAGGGCGAGCTGATCGCCTCCGACAACGGCTGTGGCACGAGTGTTTTGTACAAAACCAAGCGGACGGAAGGACAATGCCCTCCAGGTGATATACAGTGCGGAAATTCAACCCCTGGGATTATTTTTAAAATACTCCAGGAAAACAACAACACCTTGCTTCACCATTTCTTCCAATTAAGACTGAACTTCGGCTCCGAGGCTTGTTGGGATGCGACTGGGAGGGGCTTGCACAGGCGAATATTCAGGCTTTGTGTAAATTTTACATTCCGAGTTGATTAACCCTACTCCTTGAAACACTTCGTGGTATTGTTCGTAGATTTTTTTAGTGTCAGAATACAATTTTATTTCATCCGTGTATATATGATTAATTCACCTCAATATTTCAAGCTTCTCGCAAGTATCGCCCGTGATAAGTGTCTGCGCCTCTACATCGGCTACGATAAATTCAAACATGCCTTTCTTCTCATCATAATGGCATTACACATTACATTTGCCGACGATAGGCAATTCTGTATTTGTATTGTTTTAGTAGGAAGGAACAAGATTCTAACAGTGAAACATTCACTCAGGCAGAAGACAGACGAAGCCATCTCATTTCTATATATAACATAACGCTTCTCGGTCATTCGGCTATGATCATAGTGTAGTATAAATCTCTCTATATAAAGCTCAATATATATATATATTAAAAATAAATAAGGCATCTACTGACAACGAGCACATGTGCATTTTAGATGGCAGAGCGCCATCTAGTGGAGCAGAAATAAACTAAACGTTTATTTTGCTTACTCCGTGATATTTGGCCAACCCAATTTCTTGATAAATCAAGAAAAGCCATCCACGAACGCGTTTCGCGCTGTTGGCGCTCGTCAGCGTGGAGAAGGCTGTAACCACTGCGACCAAAAATGCACATGTGCTCGTGGTCAGTAGATACCTTATTTATTTTTAATATCAACACCTGACCCACTTATCTTTTATTTTTTCTATTGTTTTTTCATGTGTTAAGCGTCTTTACGCAAATTTGGCCTTGAATACCCATTTTCTGATTTCTCAGGAAGCCATTGGGACCAAAAATATTTTTTGGTCGCAGTGGTTACAGCCTTCTCCACGCTGACGAGCGCCAACAGCGCGAAACGCGTTCGTGGATGGCTTTTCTTGATTTATCAAGAAATTGGGTTGGCCAAATATCACGGAGTAAGCTAAATAAACGTTTAGTTTATTTCTGCTCCACTAGATGGCGCTCGGCCATCTAAAATACACATGTGCTCGTGGTCAGTAGATGCCTTATTTATTTTTAATATCAACACCTGACCCACATATCTTTTTTTTTTCTATTGTTTTTTCATATATATATATATATATATATATATATACTAGACGAATGACCCGGGCAACGCCCGTGTTTTACCCGATTGAATGTTTTTCTTCCAATACTATTTGTTACAATTATAAATTGGAGCCGTGGGTGTCACTCTTGTGAAACGTCCCGCTCCAAACTTTACATGTACATTAGGTCAGCTGGTATTACCCCTCATTTTCACCGCTAGAGGCGCGAGCGAATTGACTTTTTGTAAATATACATAATTATAAAGATAGAAGCTTCTATAGAAGATAATGATCATAATGATGATGCGCTCGCATCCGTGACATGAGGAATTGAGGAAAGACGGTCGTGACTATATATATTAATATAAGTGAATATATGTCATAATTTGTATATAATTGTATGCTCCCCGACCCACTATGCATGTACAAATGTATGATTTTCAAAGATTTAATAAAAGAATAAGGTAACTGGAGGAAAGAAAGTAACAAAAGACATAGGAAATAGGCCTAAAGCTGGCACGACTATTCTGGGCACCCCTGTGTCAATATTGCAGGGGCAGAGACCGGACGTCTCTAGTGACCGCAGAAGTTATATTAGTCGCGAAGCACTCAATACTTCCTGACAAAGCAGGACGTATCTGGTATCCACAGAAGTTATATTAGTATAGAGACACCCCATACTTCCGACCCAAGACCGGACGTATTTTGATAACGCGGAAGTAAATAAAATCGAAATAGCAACCGACACTTCCTATCAGGCAGGCCATATCTCTCACCAAAGAGAACCGCGGGCCAATCAGAAGACAGCACCTTAAGTAGGTCAACCAATAGGAAAAGATCATGTGACATCTCTCGACCAATCAGAGAGAAACTGAGTCTTGGTGTTAAATCGAAAAAGCAAGAATAGTCAGTTGCTCCTGCGCTTCCAACAAGGTAACATCTACTCTAGAGATCTCTCTCTCTCCGCTCATTTCATCTAAATCCAATCATCGCCATGTGATCAACTAATTAATAAGTCAAATCGCTCAGCTCTTCTCAAGCTTTCTTCCCTCCAACCCAGTTGCCTTTTATTTTCAAACCCAATCACGTGTCCTGATTATTCCTAACTGTATGCTTAAACTTCCACTCAAACGACTGCGTTTCAACCAATCCTCACCATTCAAATCGAACAACAAGAAACCCCGCAACGATATTATCACAGAACGGTTAAGTCGACAGGATTCTACAACAGTGTAATACATCAAATATTGCAGTGTAATAACTTTGGATTATATTACATAGAGTCGACAGGATAAAGAGATGGAATTAAATCAGGATCCCATAGGCGTAAAGTCAGACGGTCCGACGGAAACAATGGAAAGAAGGCAAGAAGTAAGAGAGAGCGAACCGACAGGAGAAAGACAGGAGGTGACCGGCCGAGAGACAACTGCACCCCTAGCGGACACCGTCAACCAGCTGTCAACGCTCCTGACCCGGGTAAAAATTTCTGATGGAGCGGAGTCGGCGATCCCACCTTTCGACGGCGCATACAGCGCGACGCAGTTTTTCCAGACGTTCGACCGAAAAATGGAAGACGCATCCATGGGAGAACAAGAAAAATTACTGCGCCTGCCAAACTACCTGGTGCGACAACCCCTGGAGCTCTTCAGGAAACTTCGACTGGCCGACCGGAGTTATTTCCAGGTGAGACAAATCCTCCTAGATCTCTACCCTGAGTCAAGCGAAGCGTCCTTTGCGAAATATTTCGCCATGAAACTTACTGGACAAGCCAACCTAGAGACCTACTACCGGGAAAAAACCGCCATGGGATTGCAACTAGGACTTCCACAAGAGGTGATCCTCGAGACACTGACAGAAGGACTGCCATTCAACGACCAGCGCCTAGTCCGCGTAGTGCCTCCCGAGAACCTAGGAGAGTGGTTCCGACTTGTACAGCGGATCCACGGGCCCAGTGTACCGACAACGCGACCCAGAGAAGATCAACCACCCACAATGTCGGGTCCGTACCACAGCACACCACGACGCCCAGGTGCATGGAATGCACCTCTTCCACCATCCAATTGCAAGTTCTGCGGCGCGAGACACTGGCACAGCGAATGCCGACGTCGACCAGTCCCGACGACCCACGAAAAAGTCCGGACAGTGCAAACGGTCCCAAAATCACCAGTTCCGATTCCACAACGACCAAGTCAAGCCAGAGACACCCCAGCCGAGCAGCCCTTTCGAGACTGAGGTAGGCTCCCTAAACCAACTGACTGTCAAACTTTTTCTAGCCCCTAAGGTATCATGCCCCTTTTTAATTGATACAGGCGCCAGCCTGAGTATAGTGCCATATAATATTTATCATATGCTAAAAACCCACCTGCCTAATTTAACCCTTGAGGGACATTCACTACACCTCCAAACCCTAAACGGATTTGCAAAAACCATGGGTAAACTATCTATCCCACTGACAATAGGACAAATATCACGAAAGGAGAATTTCCATGTAGTGAATGCACCATTGCCATTTGGAATTCTTAGTATCAATAGCCTCCATAAATTCAGATTAACCATAGATTTTAATAAATGCACTATATTCCAGCTGGGCGCCCCATTGTCTACCCTGTCCTACCATTTTAATCATGTGTCCAATGTATGCACGTACTGGCAGTGTCAGGCGATGTCACAAAAAATTTTCCCCGCATCCCAACTTTCCGCCTATGACAACCATTGCGTGCATTCATTGAGAAAAACCCACTTATCTACATGCCCCTTTTTCACTAAAGCCAATTGCCCTTTTTACATGCCCTCAAATAATCAAACCACAACAACTTCAACTTATGAACCTGTCCAAAACGCACCCACACAGCGGGATAACTCGCATATCAAAAACATAGGTGATCACACACCGTTGCACAACTCTCACATGACCAACCCACACAACGAACTCGACACTCACACTAATACACAACAAAACCCTTTACCCCATGCATACTACAACACAACACCTAACACTCACTATACACCACAGTTCACAACACTTCTACAAAGGTACACTCACATTTTTTCACAGGACAAATTCAACGTAACATGCTTACGGATTCCACCAGTAAAAATACCCACGAATTCCAAAAAAATAATCACCATACGTCCATATCGTGTTCCGATATGTGACCAACAAGAAATCCGTAACCAAATACAACAAATGCTGGAGAACGGCATCATAGAGCAATCTTTTTCACCTTTCTCGAGCCCTGTCACCCTCGTCACTAAGCGCGACAAGACCAAACGGTTTTGTATCGATTATAGGAAGGTGAATGAGCTAATCAGCTCTGATGTCCATCCCCTCCCGAGAATCGAGGATATCCTAGACCGCCTCGCACAGGCCAAATATTTCTCCACGGCCGACATATCCTCTGCGTATTGGCAAGTCCCAATACACCCCGATTCTCGACCACTGTTAGCATTTGCCACCTTTGAAGGATTATACCAACCCACTCGATTACCTTTCGGGTTAAAAACCAGTCCTCAGATTTACGAACGAGCCATAAGTCAGGTCCTACAGAGACACGGACTTGACTGTGTGGCACATTACTTTGATGATTTCATCATTTACTCCAACACATTGGAGGAACATCAAAACCACCTGCGACAATTTTTCGCCTTTTGCGAAGCGGAGAAGTTACAACTTAACTTCGCGAAATGCGAATTTTTTAAGCAATCCATAAATTTTCTAGGTTACACCATCACAGCTGGTACAATTACACCACTTACACGCAATACCGACATCATCCACGCCATTAAACAACCACACAACCGAAAAACACTACAATCCTTCTTAGGCGCTGTGAACGTCTATAACAAATTCATTCCGGAATACGCTCGCTTGCGAGCACCACTCAACAATCTCCTCAAAAAGGATGTCGTGTGGAACTGGAATGAAGCTTGTCAAGAGGCGTTCATTGACCTGAAAGGAAACCTCAGACAACACCCCATTTTACACCTTTACAAAGAAGGTCTGCCATGCCAAGTGTATTGCGATGCATCCACCCTCGGTATAGCAGGCATTCTCAAACAAGTTCACCCTGACGGGAACATATATCCAGTTCAATATTTCAGCCGAACATTGCGCCCACACGAGAAAAACTACTCCATCTCTGAACTTGAATGCTTAGCAATCGTTGAGAGTGTGGAGAAGTTTCGCATCTATCTTATGGGCAGAAAATTTACTATATTTTCTGACCATCACGCATTGCAGTGGCTGAAAACCATCAAAAACCCGTCCGGCAGACTGTTTCGATGGAGTTTACGACTATCGAGTTACGAATATGAGGTCCGCTACATAAAGGGAAAACTACAATATGAAGCAGATCTCTTGTCCCGTAACCCGTTTTGTGGATTCTTGGACGCCACCCTTATCAAGACCCACCAACCTCCTCCATCGAAAGAGTCTAGTTTGCCCATTGATCGTAATGGATTACATACAGTTTCCCGAAAAGGTATAACCAAGATTATACTTCCAAAACCACTCATACAACAACTCTTACAAACAGTACACACACAATACAATCACCCCGGTATTTCACAAATGTCACGAATCATCTCCACACAATATTACTGGCAAGGTATGTCAAAAGATATTAAACAAAAAGTTAAAACCTGTCCCACCTGCCAATTAACAAAACGTCCAGTAGGACCCACTTACGGAGAATTAAGTCAACCTCCGGAATCTAAAGAACCCTTCGACCTTTTATCTCTGGACACCATAGCAGGATTTGCCAAATATGGCAACACCAAGATATATCTCCATGTGGTAGTCGATCATTTTTCACGCTACGCATGGGCTTTTCCATCTAAATCCACCAGTACCACCACCTACCAACAGGTACTTAAGCGAGTATCCCAGGATGGTTCTCCAAAACGCCTTCTTACGGATAGAGCCCCTGCCTTCACTTCACCCAAATTTCGTAGTTTCCTACTTAATAGAAATATTCACCCATTGCTCACAACCAGCAACAATCCACAGGCCAACGGTCTATGTGAACGCCTGAACGCCACCCTCACGGGAAAACTTAGGTTATTACACCTAGAAAATCCTAAGGTCGCATGGACCAAGTTGGTCAAGAAGGTTACACTTATATATAACAAGACACCCCACTCTACCACAGGTTTTCCACCCATATACTTAATGTTTGGTATCCTACCCCCAGAAATCTCTAATCATAACACACCGTACCCAGATATCGACAAAGCTAGAAAAATTGCACACACACGCACACAAAACAAACATTTACAAGACAAAAACACTTATGACCAACGACACAAGCAACCACATTTCGAAGTAGGTGATCTAGTGTTAGTAAAATTATATCACCACCCAAACACAGGGAAACTTGCGCCATATTTCACAGGACCTCACACAATATTAGAAATTATTTCACCAAATGTGGTCCGCATAGATCGACCAAATCAACCACTTCAAAGAGACACTGACACAATCCACGTCAACAAACTTAAACTGTATACAGAAAAAATCCATTATATATCACCACCCGCAGTTAGCACATATCATATAAAGCACAACCCCAATTACACGTTCCCTTTCAAACATTTAACACCCGAATTATTCCCAACAGAGTCATTAAGGTTCAAACCCACCAGCAGCGAACCTTTCATGCATTTAGACCCTGCCATTTTTGCAACAAGACGATTTGCATCACTCTTCCCCGATGTTAAAAACTGCAAACCGGACAACCAACTCAATCATATCACACCACTCCCTAAAGATATCAAACAGGAGAACTGCGAACCTACCAATCATTCAAATTCTACAAATAATAAGGTTCAAGCAAATATTTCAAAATCCCCAGTTACAAAAATATGGACGAACATGGGGCAATATCCTATCTTTCATCTGATTTTTATCCTCTGTTTGTTAGTTCTACCATACAACTGTATCCCAATTTTAATCATTAACCACTTGTTTATCTATACCATGCCCGCTCGTAAAATCTTCGAACTACAAGAGGCAGTTTTTAATTTTGGACAAACATTAGGAATCATCTTTGCAGAAAATCTAAAAAGACTCCGAAGAGATAGAAGTAATTGAAGAATGACCAACCATTGTCGGAGAAGTCACACTCCAAAAACAAGATGCAAATAGCAATTAGGCGGATAGGAAACGTAGTTCCCCCACTTCCTGATCCAATTACATGCAAATAGTGTGGGAGGGTAATTTTAGGATCGGACCTCGCGTCCCCGACACGTCCCACTTCCGGCGTCTCATTACAAGGCCCCGCTCATCCAAATTAGGTCACCGCTCTCCCCAGCCACAGATTCCACTATGCCACCAATTTTGGATTCCAATTCGAACTACGTATCGATTTTTACAATGTAGTCAAATCAACTGTCACTCGGAAATCTAAAAAAAAAAAAAAAGTACAAGACGTCACACATTTAAATGAGTTCATACTCCCATCATAATTGATCAAATACTTTACAAACTTTCAAAAAAAAAAAAAAAAAAACGCTACACCTTCCATCTACACGTAAATACCACAGACCTTAGGATCTCGACAACACATAGAATTCACACACACATTTCTTACACCAAAAACTACTAACATTTTTCACAATACACACAAAGACAAGAAATTTATAGGGCAAAATGGAGCAATCAATACATTTAGATCAGGGCATGTAGATACCAAAGGGTTCAAACCAATACACCTTATTTTTCATATCAATCATTTTCATTATTTTCTCTCAATTAAAAATGTAAATATTTAATCAATTTATCAATTTATTCAACTTATTATCAATTTTAATCATTAATTATCATATATTTACCACTTAGTTATGTTATCATAGTTTCCAATCAACAAAAACTCATTGGTTTTTTTTCAAAATTGGATATTATATTTCATTTTGATTTACAAAAACATTCTTTTTTTTTTCTCTATCTTTTTTTTCTCATTCAACCAAGCACTCAACTTTGATTTCGCTCAAAAACCTTTTATTTTATTTTATTTTGATTTCAAAAGACCTTATGAAATTTCTCGAATTCTTTTCCAAAATTCGAGCAAAAAAGTAACTAGGCATTTTCCCTTATCACCATACAACAAAACAATTTTTCTTTTCAACCAAACACATTCAATTTTGATTTCATTCAACTATTCTTATTTTATTTTGTTTTGATTTCAAAGCGCCTTATGAAATTTCCTCGATTTCTTTTCTCAAATTTCGAGCAAAAAAGTAACTAAGCAGTTGTCTTTGTCACCATGCAACAAAACAATTTTTTTTTCAACCAAACACATTCAATTTTGATTTCATTCAACTATTTTTATATTATTTTTATTTTGATTTCAAAAGTCTTAATAGAACTCCCTCGAATTCATTTCTTATCTCGAGTAGAATTCGTTTAGGCGCATTTTCCTTTTTTTTTTTGCCCACTATGTACCATAGCATTCATTGATTTCTTACAATTAAAAATTTTTTGATTTCTATTAATTATACTCAACCTATACCATCAACACCATTCTATTTTTCTTTTATATCACCCGCAATGTTTGTATATAGCCCCTCCATACCCACAACTAATTTTCCCACAAAATTATTTTTCACTTTACAGAATTCTCTCAGGCTAACCCCTTCTTGAATTCTTCACATGTAGGGGGCGCATCTGTCATAATTTGTATATAATTGTATGCTCCCCGACCCACTATGCATGTACAAATGTATGATTTTCAAAGATTTAATAAAAGAATAAGGTAACTGGAGGAAAGAAAGTAACAAAAGACATAGGAAATAGGCCTAAAGCTGGCACGACTATTCTGGGCACCCCTGTGTCAATATTGCAGGGGCAGAGACCGGACGTCTCTAGTGACCGCAGAAGTTATATTAGTCGCGAAGCACTCAATACTTCCTGACAAAGCAGGACGTATCTGGTATCCACAGAAGTTATATTAGTATAGAGACACCCCATACTTCCGACCCAAGACCGGACGTATTTTGATAACGCGGTAGTAAATAAAATCGAAATAGCAACCGACACTTCCTATCAGGCAGGCCATATCTCTCACCAAAGAGAACCGCGGGCCAATCAGAAGACAGCACCTTAAGTAGGTCAACCAATAGGAAAAGATCATGTGACATCTCTCGACCAATCAGAGAGAAACTGAGTCTTGGTGTTAAATCGAAAAAGCAAGAATAGTCAGTTGCTCCTGCGCTTCCAACAAGGTAACATCTACTCTAGAGATCTCTC
Organism: Cordylochernes scorpioides; assembly: GCA_030710605.1. Taxonomy (NCBI): domain Eukaryota; kingdom Metazoa; phylum Arthropoda; class Arachnida; order Pseudoscorpiones; family Chernetidae; genus Cordylochernes; species Cordylochernes scorpioides. The sequence continues at coordinate 85,091,550 of CP092886.1, read as the reverse complement.
TCTCTCCGCTCATTTCATCTAAATCCAATCATCGCCATGTGATCAACTAATTAATAAGTCAAATCGCTCAGCTCTTCTCAAGCTTTCTTCCCTCCAACCCAGTTGCCTTTTATTTTCAAACCCAATCACGTGTCCTGATTATTCCTAACTGTATGCTTAAACTTCCACTCAAACGACTGCGTTTCAACCAATCCTCACCATTCAAATCGAACAACAAGAAACCCCGCAACGATATTATCACAGAACGGTTAAGTCGACAGGATTCTACAACAGTGTAATACATCAAATATTGCAGTGTAATAACTTTGGATTATATTACATATATTTATTAAAATCGTTTCAGTAGAGATTGGATGTTTGCTCGAAAAATATTTTACCAGATATTCTGGTTAGGTAAACTTTCACTTCGTAAAACCCGGGCGAATTCGGGTATATCCTATAATTTTCAATAAAATGGGATGTCATGGTGCTATTATATAGAAATGACCTCTAAAAAATGTTCTGAATAATTTAATTGAAATCACAAGTAAGATAATTTGAATAAATTCTGAAATAATGAAATTAATATAAAACTCTTTTATTTAGCTTAAATAAAATTAAGGAGGGCGTATGGTGGTATATAAGTTGAGATATAAGATAAGGGCTTAAATCAAACATAAATAAATATTCAATTAAAAAGGCATATATTGGATCAAAATATGATTTATCTTACCAATATTTCAGTTGGCTGAACGCCAACCTTTATCAAGGTATTACATGGTCCATTATAAAAGTAATGAGCATAATGTTATTGTGACGCGACGATAGATAGCAGCACGGTAAAACCGTGGGAAATGTGCTGGAGGGATATGCCCTTTCAATCCATGCAGCCGTCAGTTGAGTTCGAGCAGTGTGAGGGGAGATACATGCCTCCGCTTAAAGTGTGTTTTCTACTTTTGTAACATAGCGCGATAAAGCGTTCGCTTGAACAACGATACGCCATAAATATTTGCGTGAGGCTTGGAAAAAATGCAACCGAAACATTCCAGATGCTGCAAAAAGCCTTCAAGGACGATTGTATTTCAAGATCACAGTCTGGGAAGTGACACAAGGCGTTCAAGGAGGGCCGGGAGGAAGTCGCCGACGAACCCCGTTCAGGACGCCCAACAACGGCCTGAACTGACGAGAACGTGGATCGTGTGCTCGAAGTTTTGCGTACCGACCGTCGATTAAGCATCCAGCAAATTGCTGACACATTACACATGTCCACACTTGTGGTACATGGGATAGTGACCGAGGATCTGCAAATGCGTAAGGTCTGTGCGAAGTCTGTGCCGAAAGTGTTGACGCAAGACCAGAAAGAACTTAGAGTTTTTTGCGCTGTCAAGAATTGTTGGATTTGATTCAAAATGAACCGGGCTTTCTGAACTATGTAGTAACCGGAGACGAATCCTGGATGTTTGAATACGACCAAGAGTCGAAAAGGCAGAGCTGTGCATGGCACAAAAAATCATCCCCACGCCCCAAGAAAGCGCGAATGAGCAAGTCGCGCATCAAAACGATGATCATTGTCTTCTTTGACATCCGAGGAATGGTCCATTGTGAGTTTGTACCGCAGGGACAAACTGTAAACTCAGCCTTTTACCTGGAGGTGCTCAGGAGATTGAAACGCCGGATCGCACGCGTGAGGACTGACATTAAAGACACGGTCAAGCTCTACCATGACAATGCCACCAAACACACAGCCATCATCATTACCAACTTCCTGGCCCGGAGCAACATCCCGGTGATCCCTCACCCCCCTTACAGTCTCGACTTAGCTCCATGTGACTTCTTTTTGTTTCCGCGACTCAAGAGAGAGATGAAAGGAAAACATTGGGAAACCGTGGAAAACATCCAACACCATGTTACAACCTTCTTGAGAAGCATTCCTGTCGAGGAGTTTCAGGGTGCCTTTCAGGCGTGGCAAACGCGTCTCCGCAAGTGTATTGAGGCAGGAGGAATGTATTTTGAAGAAAATTGAACATTCGCACAAATTACGATCAATAAATGTATTTTTCCAGTAAATGCTCATTACTTTCATAATGGACCCTGTATAACATTTTAATGTTTTTCAGCAAAAAAATCAGTGACACATAACGTAATAGAATTGAGTTTAAAAAATATTTTTGCTTATATTCAACTGAAATATTGGTAAAATAAATAATATTTTGAACCAATATTTACCTTTTTAATCGAAGATTCATTTATGGATCACTCTATTTTCAAAAAACATATATAAATATTTTGTTAATATTGACATCACTTTATATTAAGTAGAGTTCTCTAAATTTATAAGTAAAACATATATTCTCTCTTGAACATACGTATTATTTATATATTTATTAAGGTTAAACTTAATAAGAATTTCGTTGAATGGGTCATTTTTTTATATATTGCAAGTTCTCTCTCTAATTGTTTTTAAATTGAATTAATATTACCGTGTCATTATCTAAAATGTATACCTTCCCTCATTCTCTCTACGTGGTACACACAATAATAAATATAATAAAGTAATAAGAAACAAAAGAAAACACCAAAAATAGTGAATATGTAAGCATATATCTTAACGCAGAAATATGGAATACATTAATATGACCTATTTCAGGCTTAATTATACCCATTATTACCCTCCTCATGTGCGATATGTTAAAGTTATATACTTGTTTATATCGCTTAAGATAAAATTTTATTGAGGCTTAGAACTGGCATTATACATATTTCGCTTATATATCAAATATATTAAGGCTAACTAATAATGGACTATTGGGGATGTACCTTTAAGTATACCTTCTGTTTATATTTAGATATGATTGTGTTTTCAATTAATAATTAGCAAAATGAAAAATATTTAGATGGTCCATTTTGATATCAAAATGAATTTGTAAGGAAATCTTTTTTTAACACGTGTTGTCAAAATATTGTTATAAATATCCTTTAGAACAAGTAAATATTGTTTTAGCAAAGCCTTGAATGCCTCGTTAGGTAAGTTGTCGACCCCGCTGCTTTATTGCATTTCCGTTTTGAAACTCTTGTAGCAATTTCCGCAAAAATAATTTTACCGCCTTGTTCAAATACTATGTGTATGATATAAAGTAGAAAACAAATAAATTTCAAAGGTTGGTCCAGAAAAAGGTAGTTCGGTATTTAAAAAATATCATTCTGAATTTGATACATTACTTTTTTATTTATTCATTAATCAACCAGGCGCGATATTGAAATATTTACATTCTATTACAGAGGAAACAAACAAATAAAAACTTGAAATTGAATATTTAAGAATTTATATGTATTAATCGACAGAGTTCATAAAATTTATATAAACAAAGTGGCTGATGTAAAAGATTAAAATCATTTAGATATGGGAACAATCGATGTCTCATTTCTGCAAAGTTCGGACAGTCGTAGATAAGGTGAAGAGCAGTTTGTTCAGTTTCTCCGCAGTAACAATTTAATGTTTCTGATAGACCTCTTTTATTTAAGTATTTCTATAATATTTCGTGTGATGTAACAAATTGACTGACTATAAAATTTGGATGAAACTGTGTAGGATTTTTTTTATTTTGGAAAAATAGTGCGAATTGTATAATTAACATTATAAATGGATTGATACAAATGATTAATAATAATAAATTTCCTTCACCTATTATTGCTGTAAATATTTCTCTTGGTAAGCATGTTGATTGTGGTCTCTACGACCGAGAATCTCTATTCTAATATCCGATCTTCATTTCAATTACGACAATCTTGAATAGAGGTTTCCCCAAAGGTTTCACATTACAGATATACTTGTATTGTTAACACGGGATTATTTCATGACTGATAATTATTTGATGTGCTCATCATTATTAGTTTTTTTTTTTTGTGATGCGATTTTTAAAATTAACTTCACATAATGTCAAGTAGCTTTACAACACCTAGGCAGTGAGCTCCGAAATGGAACCCTCGTCATTTGTTGCTGGGATCCACCAAGGAGGAAGACCACGGGGGATCCGCGTGGAGTTCTAGGAATGTTGTGATTCAGATAGAAAGACCCCTAGGCGAAAATACTTTCTATATTTATAACCTCATTAAAATTATCTCCCTATAAACACACATACCTTTATTCTATTTATATATAACATCTATTATAATAAATAATCCCATCCAACTTGCTACTACTTTATTTATCTCCGCGACTTATTTTTGAGGGATAGGTTGGGTAGTGTAACGGAACTTCGAAGAAGTATACGTCAAGAAAAGCTTGAGCCAATTTTTGTATTGCAATTGCCATAACAAATAAACATAAAAAGGGAAGATGACCATATGCTAATTTCTATCGAATCTCAAATACATTTCTAGCGCCTACGAGATCCCGCTATCTTTTATGGTTGCGAAAATATGACCTCTGGACACTGGTTTAATGAGTACGAAAGTAGTGAAGCACAACAGATGGTAAGAGAACATGAGAATGCCAACGTGTTCGCCTACCTGATTGGAAACATTTGTGAATAGTATGATAATAACGAAAATTCCTTAATTTAATAGACAATTTTGAGGAATGCAAAAAATATCCTTAGTCTCTGTTACCAGGTGAACCTTTGCTTGGAATAAGTTGAAATGGTTGCTCACATTATAAAGAGGATTTCTGAAGACAAACACAAGGTATTTGAAACGAAAACATACAGACTCTATATGAGATACTGAAGACTTGCTGTCATCAGGAAACCATCAAGCAGTGGAGGAACGGCCAAACGAAATTCAGCAGGTTGTTAAACGTGGTCAGCCTAATTCATTAATCGTCAGAAGGGAAACCCAAAAGGCTTTCCCAGCATGTGAAAGATCCATAATTTAATATCTGATTATGAGAATAAAATTAATATATATTGAATTTCAAAGGGTATTTGATTACCAATATTTCAACTGGCTGAATGCCAACCTTTCTCAAGCTACAACAAATATTTATTAAAAATATAATCAAGCCCAGTGGCACATATATTTTATAGTTTAAAATAAGGTTTTTTTTAGATATACTGGTGTGAAATTTGTCTTTGAAACATTATTTATATATAATTAATGAAGAATATATATAAATTTTGAAAAGGAGGATTTTTGAATATTTATAGATATCAACAATAATGTCATTTTTATATTCAATGTTATTATTTATACTCATAGTAACAAAAAATTCTGAACAAAGGATGACGTTATTGTTAATATCTATATATACATAAAATGGACAAAACTTAAAGAAGTTGAAGGTCTATGATGTCGCCGGTCTTCTGATATTTCTTTTCTTTTGAAATAGATAGAGGCAATTTTGTTCACACTGTGTGTCTTGAATAAAGGTGACTTTTTATCAAATATTTTACATAGTTATTGTCTGAATTTCGATACACATGGTAAAAGGTATAACTTGCTTAAGTTTTGTTCATGAGTCTATTATCCATTTAATTCCCCTCAATTTACAGAATTCATTTTTGTCATTTAGGCAAAACCTTTTTCCAACCATAACCAATATAGGGCGCTAAGCTTGTTTATATTTCTGATAATAGTTGTTGTACATGGGAAATTGTTGGCGTTCAGCGACTGAAATATTGGTAGTTAATTTCCTTTTGCAATCGAATATTTACCTTTTAATTTATATTTTAAATATATATTTATCATATTTTCATATCCATTATTAAAAAATAGGAGAAACCATTATAGAATATATATATTTTTGATGTGGTTTCAAATATTTTTTAATGGTTTACTATTATTTGTAGGCCATTAATTCTTATTTTCACATATTTTCATTTTAAATATAATGTGGGTGGCGGAAATTAGAATGCATTGGCAACTTACACTTTAAAAAGTATAAATTCACAATTCGAAAAATATAAGATTAATAATATCCTACTCCCTTTTGTATTATATTAACCATTGATTAATGTGATGAAACATATATATATATATATGTGATGAAGTCCTGTAGCCTTAATCTATAATGTGAGATCCTGTCAATTCTCGCTATATTGTGTTAACCGAGAGGAACAGTCAGGATGTGGAGTTTTCCAGTACCTCTCTGCATCTTGTAAGACCTTTAACAGTTCTCACAGAGTACAGGCAGTCGTTATCGAGGCAGAGTGGAAAGCTTGGGAATGTCCATACACAAAAAACGAAGACACAGTTGCACTAAGAAAGTTCCATGAACATATAAAGTTGAGCTAGGAGCGAAAGATAAAGATGGAAGAGTTCTTACTGACTACATGGTGGATGAGGTGGACCTGGGGTACAACCGACGAGGGCTCACGCAGATGGTTAAGTAACTGCCAAGTGACTGCAAAGTGACAGTATTTATAGGTTAAGACGGGGGCCTTATGTGACAGGGGTGTGGATCGTCTGGTGAAATTCTAAACTGGCGCCGTGGCAGTCTCCATATTTAGACCTTGTTGTTTTGTGACTTCGATCTATCTCAAATTCAGACGTTATTACTTCTATCTCTTGCATCAGCCCAACTCTTAATCTATTACAGAGTTTTATTTATTTATCCTCAGTTTGTACAAAGTACAATACACATGATGATGTAATGACACATGTCACTCATGCGTATAATCATTTACAGATGTGTTTCTATTATACAACATGAAAATCTTGTTATAAGTTATATACAATATGGGGTTGTTGGTTTAATTTACCATATATATATGTGGGATGGTTGCGTGATGTGTTGGCGTGGCTTGTGGAAAGGCCGCTGATAATATTATAATTAAAATTAATTTATTTAAAGCCAGAAATATATAAAGAGAAAATAAGTAACAGCCGTTGGGATCAAGCCTTCTTGTTTACCGCCGAGTCGCCAGAGTGTCTCCGATGCTCGCGCATGCGTAGTCAGGTTGACGTTCGCGGTTGCCGAGGCCGTCCACTGCCCGTGTATGTAGTGGAGCTTTGTCCCAGTTCGCGTTCGCTGAAGCAAAGTATGGTCGCCACATATATATATATTTAAAAATGTCTATTTTGGATCATAAAGTTTTTATTTCCGATATTTCGTGTGGCAACTCGCCAAACTTCTTCGGGGAACAATATTGTTTTGATAAGCTCGCGTATCAATTAACGAGTATGTACAACTGCTAATACTCGTGAATTGATACGCGAGCTTATCAAAACAATCTTGTTCCCCGAAGAAGTTTGGCGAGTTGCCACAAGAAATATCGGAAATAAAAACTTTATGATCCAAAATAGACATTTTTAAATATTGTAATATATGGATTGCTCTATTTTCAAATATATATATATGGAAAAACGATAGAAAAAAATAAAAGACAAGTGGGTTAGGTGTTGATATTAAAAAAAAGAAGGCATCTCCTGACCACGAGCACATGGCTCTTTAGATGGCAGAGCGCTATCTAGTGGAGCAAAAATAAACTAAGCGTTTATTTAGCTTGCTCCGTGATATTTGGCCAACCCAATTTCTTGATAAATCAAGAAAAGCCATCCACGAACGCGTTTCGCGCTGTTGGCGCTCGTCAGCGTGGAGAAGGCTGTAACCACTGCGACCAAAAATATTTTTGGTCCCAATGGCTTCCAGAAAAATCAAGAAATGGGTATTTAGGGCAAAAATGCGTAAAGACGCTTAACACATGAAAAAACGATAGAAAAAAATAAAAGATAAGTGGGTCAGGTGTTGATATTAAAAATAAAGAAGGCATCTCCTGCCCACGAGCACATGTTCCTTTTAGACGGCAGAGCGCCATCTAGTGGAGCAAAAATAAACTAAGCGTTTATTTAGCTTGCTCCGTGATATTTGGCCAACCCAATTTCTTTATAAATCAAGAAAGGCCATCCACGAACGCGTTTTTATTTTTGCTTCACTAGATTGCGCTCTGCCATCTAAAAAGCACATGTGCTCGTGGTCAGGAGATGCCTTCTTTATTTTTAATATATATATACAATATATAATATATGTATGTATTTTTACTATATATAAAGCTAATATTAATATACATATTATTATATATAATTCTTGTTGTTTTATCTACATATATAGATTTACAACAGGGTAATTGTAAACAATTGTGTGTATATAAATAAAGTATGTATATATATATTATAATGTGTGTGTATATATATATATTATAATGTGTGTGTATATATATATATATAAGCATAGAGAGCGCCTCTCCCGTTAAAATAAACGTGAAAACCTGACGCGCACGGTGACAAAGCCACAATACCAGCTTTGGCAAACTGAGAACCGTCCACCTAGAGACCATGGTTTCGGGCCAATGGCCCTCGTCAGTCTAGGGCGGACTTTATTCCATGAGATCCACACGATTTTCACAATCTACTAAAGAGGTGTTTTGCTGGCAAGGTGGCTGGGCCATATCTATGGCAAAAATATAGATGGAAATTGGCCGGGAGGAAATTGATCCATAGAAGCATAGGGCGCCTCTCCCGTCAAATTGAAATTGAAAATTTGATTTTCCAGATATTTATAAAGAATTCATATCTTAATTATTTGAAAATAACTATGTATATACTTTATATTTATTCATATATGTAGATAAAACAACAAGAATTAAATATAATATTATATACATTAATATTAGCTGTATATATACTAAAAATGTAATATTCAACTGTATTATTTCATTGGTCTTGTAGAACGAGAGTGATACACGTGTTCTCACGTGTTTTAGTAAGAAACACAAACATCCTCGATAAACAGAGGCGAGTTGCCCCTCGAAATATCGGAATAATAAAAATATCTATAAATCCAATATATAAGAAAATAAAAGATATACCTTGTGAACAATTCCTAGGTAGTTAAACGAGTTGTTCGACCCTACTTTATTATTTAAACACAAATTTCATTTATTTTAAAAATGTATATCGCACGTCTATTATAATTTGAAAAATATCAATAGGTTCCCTTTATATATATATATATATATTATCATTATTTAAAGAAAATGAGAACGTTTTGACGTGACATTTAATTTTTAGGAGCTCAATTAATAAAGAGATAAGCTGGAATGAGAGAGTTGATATTTCCAATTTAAAATTGAACTTCCTACGTTCTTCAAAATGTTTTGTTCCTTCTCTTCTACGAGAAATCACACCTCTATGAATTCCTATAATTGAAAAAGAACTCAATAAAGTGCCAATTTCCCGGGTGAGAGAACGGTGAGAATTACATTTCTCGAGATTATATTGTTTCCCTTCAGGAATTGGGTGTGCTTGGGGATGAAACCTTTTATTTCCCAGTTTCACATTAGATTAGATAGGTTCAAAATGAGAAGTAATATATAACTATCTGAATAAGTCATAAAGTTAAAAAGGTATTATGCCTAACTTAAATATAGAGAATGTTTTATGAAACACGTTCAACTATTTTAGTAAAAAATTTCAAATAATAGAATATATTTCAATATATAAACAAGTTATGAATTTAAATTGAAAGACTTAAGTTGAAACCTGTCGCTTATCAACGAAGTCTCTTTTTAATTTAAAATCAATATATAAATTCAAGGTTTACTTTCAAAAGGTTGTGTGCGTTTCGTAATATTTTCATCTATTTTATTATATATTTTAGTATTTAACCTTGTGTGTTTAAAAATAATCAAAATGAACATATATATAATTAATTTTGTAAATAGATGCATTTTAAATAGTGCAATAATATATATATTTAAAATAAAAAAGAGGCATATCCTGACCAGTCTCACATGAGCTTTTCTAGATGGCAGAGCGCCATCTCATGTGAACCTGGTCAGGATATGCCTCTTTTGTTTTTAGTATCAACACCTGACCTATTTTATATTTTGTTTCAAATATATATATATATGGTAATTTAAGCCAACAACCCTATATTGTATAATACTTATAACAAGATTGTCATGTTGTATATAGAAACACATCTATTAATAATTATACGCATGATTGACATGTGTCATTGAATCACCATATGTAATGTACTTTGTACAAACTGAGGATGAATAAATAAAACTATGTAATAGATTTAGAGCTGAGTTAAAGCAAGATTGAGAAGTTCAAAAACGTCTAAAATCGAGACAGAAATCCAACAACCCTGGCAAGTCGTTGCCATCGAGGTCAAAGGGTGCAGAATGCCGCAGACGTTCAAAGTCCAAACTCTCCCCCCCCCCCTCCTCGGGAATGGTATACACTCTACAATTGTGACAAAGCACTGTAACCTTATACAGGATCACAGGTGAAACATTGCCTAGGAAGACGTTCAAGTCTATATCCTCGCTTTGCACCTGGATCTAAATATTTGATTGTCTGTGTAATACTTACAATTGCATATTCTTTAACCACTAACCCTTTTCAACGCCCGCCAACAATCTCTTAGAGCATCATTTTATTTTTATCATCATTATATTTTTATCAAACAAAGGTTTTATCTAAATGTCTCTTTTATAATGAATATCATAACTTTTAAATTAAACATAAGTTGTATTTTTTTTTATAATTTCCAGATATATCCAAACAAAACATCTTGTTATAGCCCTTTTAACCTCACAGTTTAAATTAATTAAAAGAAATTTTAATTACTTACCTGTGTTAGAGAGGCTTTACCCGTTTAAACCCGGGTAAACCCTTTCACTCCCGGGGCTCATCTATGGTAATTTGATACAACAACCCTATATTGTATAATACTTATAACAAGATTGTCATGTTGTATATAGAAACACATCTATTAATAATTATACGCATGATTGGCATGTGTCATTGAATCACTATATGTAATGTACTTTGTACAAACTGAGGATGAATAAATAAAACTATGTAATAGATTAAGAGCTGAGTTAAAGCAAGATTGAGAAGATCAAAAACGTCTAAAATCGAGACAGAAATCCAACAACCCTGGCAAGTCGTTGCCATCGAGGTCAAAGGGTGCAGAATGCCGCAGACGTTCAAAGTCCAAACTCCCCCCCCCTCCTCTGGAATGGTATATAAAAAACTTCGGTTTTAGCCGAACTCAGACAGTCACTTCACCGTCGGCGTGAGCCCTTGTTGGTTGTAGCCAGGTCCACCTTATCGACAATATAAAACAGTAAGAACCCGTCTAAATCCACCTTGCTCTTAGCTCGACTTTTATCTGTTCATGGAACTTTCCTACTACATCTGTGTCTCTTCTTTTTTTGGTGTGTGGACATTCCCAAGCTTTCCACTCTGCCTCGACCACGACTGCCTGTACTCTGTGAGAACTGTTAAACGTCCTACAAGGTGCAGAGAGGTACTGGAAAACTCTCCACGCCCTGACTGTCCCTCTCGGTTACTACAGGTTTGACCCTCGGTTACCACAGCTTATAGCGAGAGTCGACAGGATCCCTCATCACAGATAAGTCAACAGATCCTTATCTCATATATATATTTAATAGAATTAAATACTCTGTTATATCGACCGCCAGAGGTCACGCTTCCCTCATAAAAACTCATTGTTGTTATTCTTACGCTTTAAGCCAGGCATTACTTTTATCAACTTATTTTTTATATATTCCTTTAGCTCAATTAAAGCTATTTCTAATACTCACTATTTTTATTATTATACTTTCAAGATTTCAACCACGACTGCAAAAAACAATATCATAATGATACTCTGAAAAGAGGCTAAAAGAATATGAGAAATAAAGAATTGAATAAGAGTTTGACAAATTTTCTGTTCACATATAGAACAGTACCACATTCGAGCACTAGGGAAGCCCCAGCAGTCCTTTTTTTAAAGCGGATGCTTAAATGTAAATGGAACCTATTGAAGCCAAAATTGGAAGTCAAACCAGGATTTAAAAAGGGATATTCCCCTGATTTTGAGGAGGACGAGGATATCTTGGTCAGAGACTTTCTGGGTCCAAATAAATGGAAGGAGGGAAAAATTATAAAGAGACTTGGAAAGTGTTTTTACACTGTTAAATTGAATGACGGCAGATTATGGAGATGGCACGTATGCCAATTAAGAAAAAGTTACATCGCGCCTATTCGCCATTCCGAGATATTTCTGCTGGAGCAACTGATAAATTATCCAATAAATGAGAGCCGTGCAGAGGATGGTTCTGTGGAGATCCCAGTCTCTTCCAGTAAAGAGAACATTCCCTCCTCTTCAGGACTCTCTGCACCAGAGGAGCCCGGTTCCACAGCTTCGGCGTCGGACCAGGATAGGACGCCCCAGCGGCGGTATCCTATGAGGGACAGGAGACCTCCCGAGAGATTTGGCTTTTGAAGGTGGGAAGGAGCTGATGTGTATTCATAATATTCATTATTTAATTATTAATGACCATTGACCTGATTGCAGAATTTGCATAGGTAATTGTTATTATTAATATAGAATGTAAATTGTAGCAGAACGACTATTAGATCTTTAGTAGGTAAAATAAATGTGTGATCCTTAAATTTTAAATACACCACAGCGGACAGAGTCCAACATCTCATTAGCAATGTTCATGCGATGATGTTTTTGGTCGCAATTGAGCAATTTTGGTACGAATTTCGCGGCGACCCGTCTCATGCCCAAATCATTGATAAAAATCGAATGGCACGAGCCAATCGATATGTTTAGTTCCTCAGCAACTTCTCTAACGGTGATTCGACGATTGGCCAATATCATTTTCTCCACTTCATTAATTTTTTCGTCTGTTGTTGAAGTGCTCGGGCGTACGGAACGCTCTTCGTCTTTCATATCTTCTCGGCCTTCTGAAAAAATTTTGTACCACCGATAAACGTTGCTTCGGTCCAAGGTAGCTTCTCCGTATGCCACAGTCAACATTCGGAATGCATCCGCGCACTTAATTTCGTTTTTCACACAAAATTTGATACAGGTTCTTTAATCCATTTTTTAATAGGTAAAAATCGAAGACGATCCAAAACACCTGCAAGCAAAGCAGCTGTCAACAATTAAGTGAACATTCAAAATGGCCGAGCTTGTCGGCATAAGTGAGAGACATGAGTACCAACATAAAGCCACAAAAAGATCGATATTCGAATATACGTAACCCGCGAAAATTCAAAGGTCGCGATACTTTTTGAACACACCTCGTATATATATATTGAAAATAAAAAAGGCATATCCTGACCAGGAGCACATGTGCTTTTCAGAAGGCAGAGCGCCATCTGGTGGAACAGAGATCAATTAAACATTGATTTACCCTGTTCCCTGATATTTGGCCAACCCAAATTCTTGATAAATCAAGAAAAGCCATCCAAGAACGCGTTTCGTGTATATATTATAAATTCATTATAAATCCAATATATGCATATTTTTAAAATATATATAATACCTTTAAGAGACTTTCAAAATTCATATAATTTGTTATTTAGTTTTAACATGTGAGGTTTGTTTTTGATATATGTAATAAATAAGTAGTTAGCATATATTAATATAAAGAGAAAAAAAAGTAACACCAGCAAAACATCGGCGGTGAAGCGTCATAGGCTGGGTAAAAAAAGAATAAGCGAAGAGAAAGTTTTATAGAAATGAGCAAAGACAGAACCATGATAATTATTTTCCAAATATTAAAAACAAGCTAATTAGAAAAAGAGAAGTATTTTTTTCGACTATTTTCTCTTTTGATAAAAAAAGATAGATTTTTAATTTTTTTTTTGTGAAGATTTTTTTTATGGTATAGCTTATTTTTAAAACCATCTAGTGTGAAACTGGAGGACACAATATAAGATGATATATTAATTTAATGGTACCAATTAGGTGGAATGAAAACCTCAAAGGTTAGACCAAATGAAAACCATAAAGGTTAGACCAAATGGAAAGAGGATGGTACTCAGGCGGGCCTCTTCAGATGAAGACCTGAGCAGTTGTTTCGGCCACTTGTTCATTACTACTAAACCATACCTCTTCGACCAAATAAAAATAAACTTTGATTGTAACGGAAATGAGGTGACAACTATGCTACAGATACAACACAAATCAATAAATCAACCAGATCAAAACTCTTTTTCGGTAGTTTCAACTTAAATTTAAAATGTGATTTTTCATTCTAGAAATTAAAACTAGAAGAAAATAAAATATTAGAACTATAAGAAAAGGATAATTATTTAGAGCAATCGAATAAAATATTGTGTGTGTCAATACGGAAACAGGAAAGCTAAAGTAATTAGAACAAAGGAATAAATCCTTTGTCTGATGAAGTCAATCAGCCTGTCTTTGAAACAACAAAAACTATCAAACTAATCGGATATAAACTTACATTTACGTAGTTCTAAAATATAATCCAAGATGTAATTATTCTCTCCAAAATATTTTAAACTATGAAAAAATAATAAATTATATAACTATAAGATAATACGTCACGATCCACTCAAATCGGATGTTTGCGTCAATAATGAAACAAAGAGGTTAGCGTCGACTGACCAAGGATTAAATCCTTTGTCCAATTATGACAACTTCATTGGATTCGAAACAACACACAGAACCAAAATATATTGGATCAGTTCTACCTTTACCGTAATTACCATTTATAATCCAACATGTGGTTATTTTCTCTGCATATTAGGACAGGTGGAAAAAAAATAGAAATACAAGAGGGTAATAAAATACTAGAGCTATTAGGAAATATGACTCATTCCAAAATGATCAACAGTGTTTGATAATAAAGAAAAAGAAAAGTATTCCTCAATGGGCCTAGGGCTGGATCCTTTGTCTAACAATGATAACTACAATGTATTCAGATCCCGAAAAACCAATTAGATTGAGACAGACCTTTCCTTTAGTGCCAAACCATAATTCAAATTGTATTTATCATTTCTAGATATTAGGACTGCAAGAAAATAATAAAATATTAGAAATACAATTAATAGATTATTACAACTACATGGAAATATTCCCTATCCAAACAAATTAACAAGGTGTGTCAACATGGGAGCAGGAAAGCTAACGTCAATGGACAGAGAAATAGATCCTTTGTCTGAGGTTGGTAGGTTCAGTCTATACTCCAAATTGTGTTTATTCCCTCTAAATATTAGAACTGCAGGAAACTAATAAGAAATTAGAAGTGCAAGAGATTAGTAAAGTATTAGGACTACAAGGATACGACTAATTCCAAATAAGTCAACAGTGTGCGCCAACACGGAAGCAGAAAATCATCCTCATCAGCCAAATAACTACAACCCTTGTCCGAAGAAGCCAACAATGCTACACCGTAATAACTCACACTATCAATCTACTTGGATCAGTCCTAACGGTCCCGTAGTTTCTATGTATAATCCAATTTCTACTTTTTCAATACAAGTATTATATATGTGGACCAATACTTGTTATTTCTGCTAATTAAGGAAGTATAGGATTTAGGTTTGGGTGCTTCCTATCAATTAGATTGATTGTTCATTCTCTCTACCCCCTTTATAAAGATTAATCAAGCACAGAAAATTCATATGTGTGCTATAAGGAAAGAAAAAATATAAATAGTAAACTAAAATTATCGTATCCTTTTAAAGGATCAAATAATGAGAAATTAGGGAAGACACAGAAATAAAGGTATGGTATTGGTGTCTCAGAATATTTAATTTATTAGTTTCTACGATAAAGCATAATTAGGATTATAGATTATAAACACAAGGTAATAAGACCGAATCCAAATAAATAAATAGTGTGACGTTTCGGTAACAGCGTTGCTACCATCTTCAGACAAAAGTACTGAATCTTATAGAGTATAAACACAAGGTAATAGGACTAAATCCAAATGAATAAATAGTGTGTGACGCCTAGGAAACAGCGCCGTTACCATCCTCAGACAAAGGTACTGGATGAGAATAGATTATTAACACAGGGTAACAAGACCAAATCCAAATAAACAAATAGCGCATGACGTCCCGGCAACAGCGCAGCCACTATCCTCATACACAAGTACTGAATTCAGTAATTTTATCTGAAGACATCAATAACATTTCCACCGAAACGCCACACACCACCCACCCGTTCGGACCCGGTTCCATTACCCCGTGTTTATTAGTTTCTATTAGTGTAGACAGAATTTTTTCAAAAAGCTTAGTTATTATTTGTTCTAAGTCCAATTATAAGAAAAATAAAATAAGAAAAAGAAACGGTAAAAAAACCATTTTTCCCCCTTTGAAAATATTTATAATAGCAGATAAATAAACCTAATTAATGTGAAGTTATTCATTATGATTGTTGTGATTTTAAAAATATTTACCTATAATTAAATATTTATTATATCGATTAAAGGTAGTGAAGTTAGTAATAGTGAATCCAGATAAATAAATGATGTTACTTATTTTACACAAAATAAATTTACTGGCAATGCGTTGTGCGCAAAAAATATTAACGATATAGATGACAATTAAATTTATAAAGATGTTACTTATGTTAGTTACGTCATTGCCATCAAGCAAAACTAGTATTTAGATTACTTTTTCCAGTTGAAGTCAATATCGCTGTTATTATTAAATTAGATCATTTATTTATATGTATTCAATTACAGTTCATGTTTTTAACCTAAAATTCAATATATGTTTGTTATAATAATTATCGCTAGTAAATTATATTTACCTAGAAAGAGACGGTTAATGTTTATAAATAAACTTTAAACTTACCGGAAAAAAAAACAAGTTTGAATTTCCGGTCAAAAGTTACATGAAATCTCATAGTGAATTTTTAAAGTCATTGAAGTTGAAATGGTAAGAAAATTTGTTTTTGTCAAGATATTTTTTGATTGCTAAAATGTTAATTTTTTAAATTGTATTTTGGCTGAATCCATTTTTTGAAATTCATTGTTCAAGCTTTTAATTTTGCTTATGAAGTTGTTTAATTTGTTGTTAATTCTGTAGAATTTTAAGAATTGTCCAAAATAGATACCTTTAGTACAATATTTTGAGATATTTGAATCTTGTCTGCTATATTTAATGATCTTGTAATCGAAATTTGATCTTTTATCATATACTTCTATACTTTGTTCTTGTAGATTTATGTATAAATCGAGGAAGTTGACTTTTTTATTAAATTTGATTTTTTCATTTTTTTTAGATTTAAATACGGAAGATAGATATTTGCTATTGTTGTGGGTCGGTGATGCAAAAAGAACAGCCAAAAGAAATGATTTATGAATATAGGATTATTGTTTAATATAAGGATAAATGAGGATATATATGATGACACACCAGTAAAAACAAAGGCAGGCTTAAGACTATATACAAGATGACGCACGGCAGAAGGGGGGGGCGTTCCCATTGGTCAGTCATTTCCATGCAGCGCCGCCAAGCGGTGCCCGTGTCCACGCCTGTGTCCACGCTTCTCTCTTCATTGCCACACGGAAGCGCTGGACAGGAGAACAGTTCATTAAGTCACAGGCGTTCTTGTGAGCCACTTTGCTCAGGGTCTTGGTGAAGACGTCGGCCAGGTTCTCCTTTGTAGGGATGTAGACAATCTTGATCTCTCCGCTAATTATTCTTTCTCTGACGTGATGGTATCTTATGTCAATGTGTTTGGATCTGTTGTTCTCCACATTATTTTTGAAAAGTCTATTGCGGATCTATTATCGCAATGAATTATCAAGGCAAAGGCAAAATTCGTTAAGAACTTTAATTCTTTCAAGATGGTAGCGATCCAAACTGCTTCCTTAGTGGTCTGGGATAGCGCTAAATATTCTGCCTCCATTGTGGAAAGTGAGACACACTTCTGTTTGCAAGTCTTCCATATGACTAAGGAATTTCCTATAGTGATAGCGGTCCCACTATTGGACCGTCTGTCATCGATGTCGCTAGCCCAATCTGCATCACTGTATGCACAAACATCATTGGAATCAGTCCGGCGATAAACGAGAGATAGATTTATGCTCCCGTGTAAATATCTTAAGACGTGTTTGGCAGCTTGCCAATGTCGACGTCCAGGGTTGCTAGAGAATTGAGCTAATCTCGTAACGGAAAACATTAAGTCTGGCCTAGTACAATTCGCAAGATAAGGTCGCCATTCTAAGTCGCCATATAGATAAGCGTTATCTACGTCGAGATGTCTATTGTACCATTTCATGTTCGAACTTAACGTTATCAAAACTCTGATTACAGCTAAGTTAATAACAGGTGCATAAGTTTCCTGAAAATCGATTCCTTGTTTCTGTGAGAAACCTCTGGCTACTAAACGTGCTTTGAAACGCTCTACATTTCCGCTCTCATTTGTCTTCACTTTATACGCCCATCTTCTGCTAATCGGTTTCTTTCCCAGCGGTAATGTTGATAACTCCCAAGTGCCTCGTTCCTGAAGCACTCTAAGCTCATCTTTCATTGCTTTTCTCCAATACATGGCTTCGGGAGATTGGACTGCCTCTTCAAAACTTTGCGGCTCGGTAACATCTAAAAAATTTAACTCTACTCTTGGTTTACCTTTTCTCCCATATGAATTTCGAACAATGTTTTTGGAGGTGGAGGGTTGTGGTAGAGTGTCCTCTACCCCCACTGAATCCAAATTACTCGGTAATTCATTCTCTAGGTCGTTATCATGATTAGTCTCAGGTTCTAGCCAAACGTGGTTGTACCTTTCCGGTTCTGTCTCTTCGACTATTTTGGTCCACTCTAGTCCAATTTTAGACTCATCGAATCTAACATGTTTTGTTTCAATCACCTTTTGTAATTCTGGGCACCAGAGACGGTATCCACGTGTTTGAGTAGAGTATCCTACCAGAATACATCTACATGCCCGACTGTCTAATTTTCGCCTTCTTTCTCTTGGTATATGGCTATATGCCAAACATCCAAATGTTTTCAGGTCTCATACACTAGGATTTCTTTCTAACCAAAGTCCATCAGGTACTTTGTCTTTTAGAGCACTATTATAAAATTTGTTTTTAATGTAAGCAGCTGTATTTACCGCCTCTGCCCAAAATCTTTGGGGGAGATTAGCGCTATGTAAACAAGGGCGGGCCATATCTAAAAGTGTTCGAAAACACGTTCTGCCACACCGTTCATTTGCGGAAAATACACGTTTGTGCGTTCATGCTTTATCCCTAGTTTTTGTAATTTGTCTTGGAATTCTCTATTGCAAAACTCAAGTCCATTATCCGATCGTAACACTTTAATTTTATTACCAGTTTGTCTCTCTACAGTGGCTCTATAGATATCGAAATGTTTTAATACCTCATCTTTGTTTTTCAGAAGATACATAGTAATCCTTCTTGAGAAAACATCAACAAAAGATAGAAAGTATCTATTGCCTCCGGTTGATTTTACCGGCATTGGACCGCAAATATCTGTGTGGATAAGCTCCAAGGTCTGTTTAGATCTAATATTGCCTAGGTTTTTATGTGACGCTTTAGTGGATTTAGCGATACAACAACCGTCGCATAGGCCTTTGTCTCTAGAGGAAATTTCTAAGCCTATTACGAGCTCCTCCCGCGCCATCTTTTCAATGGCGTTACTGTCAATATGGCATAACCTTTGATGCCACGTTCTTAAGGAATTGTTCTGAAAATGGTCACTTTCACTATTAAATGCTGTTTTACTGGAGTTTAAGGTCTTACCTTTCACAATGTAGAGGCCATTTACATTTGTCGCTTCCGCTATAATCCTGTTTTCTGGGTTGAAAACGCGAGCTACCATATTACGGAAGGTCACACGGTTGCCGTTTTCTTCTATCTTGGAGACTGACAGCAGATTCCTTCGCACATTTGGGACGTATAACACATTGTTTAGCTTGATTTCGATGCTTCCATTATGGATAGACGTCTGTAGAAATATGTGTCCATATCCTTTGGCCTCAGTTGTCCCACTCGCAGTCATAATAGGATCAGAAGACACCTCCCGAAGGTCAACGAACCAGTCCTTGTTTCTGCATACATGGTTGGTTGCTCCGCTATCCAGCAGCCACGAATCCTCGTCGATCGTTAGGTTGAGTGCAGCCAGGAAGTTATCTGATTTGTTTACCTTCCTCTGATAATGCTGATTATCGCGGTTTCTAGTTGTTTGCTTCATTCCTCGGCAGTCAGCGGCGATGTGGCCGATCTTCCCGCATCGGTAGCATTTTCTTCGACTGTCGGTACTGTTGTTATTTTGAAGCTTGTTCACCTGTAGCACCTCCTTGGATGAATCCTCCTTTCTGGTTGTTCTCCTCTCGTGTTCCGTTAGCAGGACCTGCCTCACCTTGGATGACGTGAACTCATCATCCGTCATGTTGCTAAAGTTCATTATAATCCCATCATAGGAGTCTGGTAGTCCAGCTAGCATAGAGTATGCCAGAATTTCATCCTTTACTTCACATCCCGCTTCTCTGAGATGATCACTGCAGGTCTTGAATCTTGATAGGTAATTTATCATATTTTCTTCTTCGATGAACTTGATGTTCACGAATTGTTTCTTGAGTTGAAGAATTCGCGCCCTTGATTTCGGTTCAAATATTTGTTCCAGGGTCGTCCAGGCTTCACTTGCAGTCTTACAGTCGATAACGTGTATTTGTTGCTCTGTAGAAATCGATAGAGCAATCGTTTCCAGTGCCTTTTCTTGTTTAATTTTTGTCTTTTCATATTTTCTTTGATCCTCATCAGCGTCGATCGCTTCTTCGTTAATTACACATTCCCATAATCCTCTTTCGATCAGGAGCATCTTCATGTTAAATTTCCATGATCGATAATTGCTGCCGGTGAGCTTCTCGACGTTCAGGGCAAGCGCTTGGGAAGACGACGCCATCTTGGTTTCACTTACTTTTCGTTCTTTTTAATGCAGCTAACCACGCTTTGCTACCATGTTGTGGGTCGGTGATGCAAAAAGAACAGCCAAAAGAAATGATTTATGAATATAGGATTATTGTTTAATATAAGGATATATGAGGATATATATGATGACACACCAGTAAAAACAAAGGCAGGCTTAAGACTATATACAAGATGACGCACGGCAGAAGGGGGGGGCGTTCCCATTGGTCAGTCATTTCCATGCAGCGCCGCCAAGCGGTGCCCGTGTCCACGCCTGTGTCCACGCTTCTCTCTTCAGCTATTAATTTTGAAAAATTGTTATTGTTGAAAATAATTATATCATCTACGTATCGGAACAACCACCAGTTAACTTTGTTAAGAGAGAAGAATTCCCTCTTATACCAAAATAACAGGAGGTTGGCCAATAATGGACTAGATGACGTACCCATTGGTACTCCTTCTTTTTGATTATAAATTCAGTTTTTGATTTTGATATAATTGAATTTGAAGAATGTCTCTAAAAGTAATTTTGCTTTATTGTAGTTCATGACAATAGTTTTGTTGCCATTGTGAATTAAGGGAATATTGAATGTCTTGTCAAATAAAATTTCTGAAAAGAGATTAATAATTTTGATTTTTAAAAATCCCCCAACTCCAGATTAGATAAAAGGTCTTCAAAATCAAAAGTATAAACTGATTTGAGTTTCGGAAGGTTTTTGTTAATAAAATTTAATACATTTTTATTAGAGTCAATGAAATTGTATTTTTTTTATTGTAGATCTTTTTTTGTCAAGAATTTCAAGGTTGATGCTAGTTGAAGGTCTAAAAATGTTTATATTAGAAATCATTCCCGAAGTTATGGTTCTGAATTTAAGAGGAATTTTGTGTATTTAGGGTATGAAATGAATATAAGGCATAATAGGGGTGTTGTTTTCTTTTGCTATAAATATTTAAAGTTTTTTTCTTAACCTACAGTTCCTTTTTAATTTGATTAGGGGTTATATTCGATTGGCTGTATTTATCAGTGTTGTAAATTTCTTCCATAATTAAATCATCATATACATTTTTGCAGGTAATTGATAAGTTGTTGGAACATTTGTCAATTGGAGTAATAATATACTCTTCTTGGATAACGTTGATGTTTACTTTTAAAGTTTTAATTTTTGAGGGAGAAGTTTTAGCAAATTTTAGAGTATTGTGGTAATATTGCTTGAGATTTGTTTGATAATTTCAAAATTCTAATTAAAAAAATTAAATTCAGGTATCTTGTACTTTAGGCTTGTTCTATTAATGAAGAGATCAAGATCTTGGTTGATGGAATTAACCGTGTTGTTGTAATTGTGGTTAATCAGAGGTATACATTTATAGCCTTTGTTAAGCATAAGTTGTAATTATTTATTTAAGAATGTGAAGTCACTAGTTAAAATATGACCTTTAAATTCATGTTGATTATTTAAAATATTGCAATTACAATTAATCCTAATAAAATGGTTTATATTTTTTATGAAGGTATTGTAGTTGCATACCAAACTACCTAGATTTTTGTCGTATTTAAATGTAGTTTTAAAGTTTAAGCTTTGTACTGGAAATAAAAATTATATGTCAGTGTTGTTGAATATATCATTGAATTTGATATGTACAAATATTTTTTTCAAAATTTTATAACATGGTTAACAGAATTACAGAATTACTATTATCAATTTTCTTAAATCTATAGATATATTTAGTGATATCTGTAAGTCTATTAGATAGATTGTTAGTTCTAATATATATTGTATAAAATTTCCCATTTTTTCGTTAAGTTTGAAGAGGAAGCTAATGAATTATTGTGTAAATTTTGGTTGTAATTCCTGATTATTTTTTAACCTGTTCAAAGTCTATATAATCAAGTTTTAATTTTGTGCTTTTGCCTCTCTTTTTATTTGGGTTATTATTTAGTTGTTTTTTGTATGCACAGCTACTTTGATACACAGAGATATTTGGATCGATGACTGTATGCGTATGATTTAATTCATCTTTAACCCATAAGGATAGAGTGAATATTTCTTTAGAATGTATTTATTTTATAGTATTAGACGTTGTTTTTTGTTTTTACAGATGTCCAATATATCTATGTCATAGTTATCAAAAGAGTGAATCTTATGATGTTCTATCATATAATTGTTTCCATGCATTTTCGCATGCTTTTTATGAAGGTTAATTCTTATATTTAGGGGGTTAGAAGTATTATCAATGTATGTTAGGTTGCATTTAGAACATGTTAACTTATATATAGTATTCTCCACCTTACAACTAGTTGTTTGGAATTTATCATGGTTCATAATTTTAAGGCAAGTTAGACATTTTTTACTTTGACATTTGTTAGCTAGTTTGGGTTAAAACACGAATGTTACTTTTAAAACCAAATAAAACAAGCTTTTACTATCCCTTTTGCTATGAAAAATATTGAAATAGTTTGATTATTCAGTGGGGAACCATCCCAGCGGTTTCGCCAATTTATTCTGCCAGACGGCTTTTAGAGATTTAATACGGTTTTGGACGATTCTGCTTGCATATACGACACTGAATAATGGAATCCTAATAATCGTATTCAGGGAAATTATGGAAATAGGCTTTTAGGACAGTATATAATAGCACAAATATATTTGAATCAAAGAATTATCTTTCGTAAACAATAAATAAAGAGCCCTATTAGGTATAAATTAAACAATAGCCAATAACTCGCTATCTGAATGCAAGAAATACGACCATTAACTCGAATATTTCTTTTAAAACCAAAATAAAACTAACACACATACTCTCCTTACTGCAATTAAAATTGCTGTAAGGGCTTGGCTCATCACTGAAAAACCTTTCAGCAATTTCGCCAATTTAATCTCCCAGGCCACTTTTAGAACTCTAATACTTTATTGGACAACAATAGAATTTTATTTGTTTTTAAAAGAAACCTCCATATTTTTTTGGTTTTATATTTCATTTAAAAATATATTTTTAACGTACAAAAATGAAGAGAAAATATGCCAGTTACCGCCTTTGTTCAAATAGATCCATAAGAGAGGAAATAAAAGCGTCGGAGGACTATCATCGTATATTATTAGGGCAAAATATTTAATATAACAAAAATAATTGCTGTTCAGGTTTTCATATTTATTACATTAGGTTTAAATTCATGGTTATCGTCCTCTGCCTCTTTCATTTTGACTCATATAAATCCAATTGTTCAATGACGATATCTAGAAATATTTATTTTTCACTTTTACATTGCTTTTCAATTAAAGCCTTACCAAAATATTTATAAAATTTGAAAAGAAAACTAGAAATTAGTCCGTTCATACCATACAGAAATCTGAAGTTTTGTCAAGCTTTCATTCCATTAGTTTGAACAAGTGCCTCAAATATCACTCTACTTGGTTCTCAGTTGGTAATTTAAAAGTTTATCACAAGATTTGTGTACAGACAGATCTGGAAGCAAGTAGAATAATAACCTTTAATATAAAATATAGTTCAAATTAATAAATATTAGGCTTTCTTGATTTCTTTTTAAGTTCATGGTTTAAAAAAATTGGAAGCCATATTTAAATAATGATTTGAAATATCTAAAATCTAAATCCTATATAAAAATATTTTTTTTCTCAATATATCTAAACAATCTATTTATAAAAATATTAGATAGTATGGATTTAGGTACATTAAAACATTTGAATATGGATTGCTCAATTTTCAAAACTATAAAAATATATTTATGTTTAATCTGCCTTTCAAATTTTGAAGATTCACCATATCATCGTATTTCCACAACAACGTGTTTATATCAGGCATAAAAGTGGTTTTATATATAGATAGGTTCACTGGAATAATCGATCATGCCCCCAGGGGGCGTTACGCACTACCATTTTAATGAGCGCTAGGATTATCTAAAGGCTGGTGGAAGTCCGTTCTAGAATTTTGGCGAGGTAGGATATTTTTATGTGTCTTATTTTTGTAAAAATGATAACCCCTTATATTTTACTTTTTTAAATTCGGACTCCCTCAATATTTCGATGTGTTCGTATCGCATGTGCATTTTTTATTTGAGGAGAAACGGAGACACGCACCCAAACAACTTCTTTATCGATATTGTTGCCCCAGGCTGCGGTATGACAGATTCTTCAATCATGATTCTCTCCTCAGACGCGTCTTGCATCTTTCCAGAACGTGTCTCAACCATTCTACAAGGTTAAACCAGCCAATAATAAGACAACTATATATTTAGGTAGCACCTAGAACCCCTCTTTATTTATCACATCAAAGATCAAAGCAGGTGGGGTATTTAGTGTATCAAAATACAAATGTTTTATAGTACCTAATATTTTATAGTAATAATCTATATATATAAAATTGAATGTCTGTGTGTGTGTCTGTCTGTGTGTCCTCTATGGATTCAAAAACCATACATCCAATCGCCGTGAAATTTTGGGATATTATTAGGTGTATCTCCGGAAAGGTTTACGAAAAATAATTTCTTGAATATCTTTAATATCCTTAGAGTTATTTGCAGATTTGTAGCTTTAACTCGCAAACAGCGCCATCTTGCAACGGAGATCAGCCCTCCCCCCCCCCCCCCCCCGTCCGGGCGCCGGCCAGTTGGTTGGACAGTCCAATTTCCCACCGACCAATCAGAGGGATCAAGAGACCCCCCCCCCGTCCGGCCGCCGGCCAATCAGAGTGATCAAGAGGTCCTGGCGCGCGGGGGGCGGGTGACCTCCGGGAACTACGTCCATCTTCCATAAACGACCATGATTTTATTCAACTTATCGAGTATTTTTCAAGGGACCGGGAAAATATGTTCACTAGATAAAACGATGATTTTGTAATGTAGAAAATTATGAAAGACACGGCACACAGGGACCGGTAAAAAATGTTCACTTTATCGAGAGATTCAAATTTACGAGTTTCAAATTATCAAAATATATCTTTTTTTAATAAGTTTATTGAGAATTGTTTTAACAGATGTTCGTTAGACAAACCTTTACTCGGGTAAAACCTCGGGCGAAGCCGGGTACGTCCGCTAGTCTATTTTATAAAATAAATAAATATATAATTTAAATTTTAAATATATTAAAAATATTATAATAAATAATTTTTAAAATACGCGCATAAATCATGATGCAACACTTCTCCCTCTCCAGAGATCGTCACGTCCTCGTGAGTGACCTCATCAATTCTTTCAAAATAGGGTTTGAGTCTTGAGAAATGGACAATCAATGGGTCTTAGCCAGGATTATCTTTCGGCTCAATTAAGTAAATTACGTTGGACAGCTTCTTTAATATTCGATATGGGCCAAAATATTTTCTCAATAGTTTTTCACATTTTACGATTTTCCTGACTGGTGTCCAAACTGCCACTAAATGTCCTGATTCATAGATTCTCTCGTTGTGTTTTTTGTCATAGTTTATTTTCATTCTTTCCTGAGTCTTCTCTGTGTTGTTAATTACTACCTGTCTCGTCCTTGCTATTTTATCTAGGTAATATTCTATATATTCGTCGTAATCGTCCAGGTTACTGTCCGTTGGGATATTCTCGTCGTCTAAGAGGGGCATGGGTTCCCTCCCAAACAACAGAAAAAATGGAGAGTAGCCTGTGGTTTCTTGAATCGTGGTATTATACGCGTGGGTGATAAAAGGTAGGATTTCGTCCCAGTTTTTCTTATCCGTAATCCCATACATGCTGATCATATTGATTAAAGTTCTATTTAGCCGTTCCGTTAGTCCGTTAGTCTGGGGGTGGTAGCTCGTCGTGAAGCAATGATTAATTTTGCACATTTTCATAACCTCCTTCATCAAATTGCTAATGAATTGTGAACCTCTGTCGCTAATAAGAAATATTGGAGCCCCGTGACGTAAAAATATATGTTCGATTAAAAATATAGAAACTTCTTTCACTGTTGTTTCTGATACTGCCTTTGTTTCAGCATACTTGGTATAATAATCCGTCAACACAATTATCTATTTCCTTCTTCTTTTCGTTGATGGCAAGGGGCCAACAAAGTCAATTCCGATTCTTTCAAAGGATAGTTAGATGAGGGAATAGGTTGTAAAAGTCCAGAAGGCAAGTGATTTGAACCTTTCCTACTTTGGCAAAGATGGCACGTCTTTACAAATTCTGAAACATCTTTCAACATGGAAGGCCAATAGTATTTATTTTTCAATCGGTAAGTGGTTCTGGCGACGCCCAAATGGCCATTCAGCATCTGGTTAGGGTATTCACTCATGATTTCCTTCCTTCTCTTCTTTGGCACTACCAGCAACCATGCCCTACCTTCAGGATTTGGATTTTTCTTGTATAGACACCCATTTTCTTCTTTAAAGTTCTGTGTAATTGAACGCTTGTTTCCACTAAGGTTCTTCTTAATATTATCAATAAAATCATCCTTTTCGTCTATTATTTTATAAGAAATAGTCTTTCATAATCTTCGTCCCATTCGTTTTCTGGTAAGGGTTCTCTAGATAGACCATCAGCGTCCAGGTGTTTTTTCCCGATTTTTGAATGATTTCCAAATTATATTCCTGAATCTTCAGTGCCCATCGTGCTAATCGACCGGTCGGATCTTTCAAATTCTTAAGCCAGCATAGTGCGTGATAATCAGTAACGATTTTAATGTACCTTCCATATAAATAGGGCCGTAATTTTTATATTGACCACACCACAACTAAACCTTCTTTTTCGATGGTTGAATAATTTTGCTCGGGTTTACTTAGGGTCGGCTCGAATATAATATATTACTTTCTCTTCGCCACCGATATTTTGAATTAGTGTTGCGCCTAAACCGATGTTAGAGGCGTCTGTGTGAATGCAGGTGGCTGCATTTGGATCAAAGTGACCTAAAATTGGCGGATTTATAAGAGCTTTTTTAAGGTTTTGGAACGCTTTTACCTGTTTTCCTGTCCAGATAAATTGCACATCTTTTCTGATGAGACTGGTCAATGGGTCAGCGATTAAGGAGAAATCTTTAATACATTTTCTATAATATGAGCACATTCCTAGGAATGATTGCACTTCTTTGGCCTTCTTGGGCTGAGGAAAATCTCTAACGGCTTTGATATTATATTCGGCAGGTTTTATACCCCCTTGGTTGGTTATATGACCAAGGATATCAAGTTCCTCGAAGGCAAATCTGCATTTCTTGGAGTTCAGTTTTAAATTAGATTCGCTGAAGCATCTGAGGACAGCTTCAAGTCTTTTAATGTGGGTTGAATAGTCCGAGCTCTATATAATCACATCGTCCAGGTAGCAAAGGCAGATCTGCCACCTCATATTTCCGAGGACATTGTCCATGTTCCTCTCCAAAGTAGCAGGGGCGTTGCATAGATCGTAGGGCATTACGTTGAATTCATATAACCCATGTGCCGTAGTGAAAGCCGTCTTCTCTTTGCCTCTCTCTTCAATTTCGACTTGCCAATATCCCGATTTGAGATATATTGCTGAGAAGTACTTGGATCCTTGGAGAGTATCCATTATATCATCAATTCTTGGGATTGGATGAACATCCTTCACTGTTACTTCATTTAATTTCCTGTAATCCACACAAAATCTGTATTTGCCATCTCGTTTTTTGACCAATATAACGGGAAAGGACCAAGGACTTGAAGATGGTCTAATTATTCCTTCTTAAAGCATCTTGTCTATTTGATCCTTTATGATGGTTCGTTCCTTAGCACTCACCCGGTAAGGTTTGTGCTTTATCGGTTTTGCGACTTCTGTATGAATATGATGTTTTGCCAAATTGGTCCTGCCTAACCTCGATGAGAAAAAATCAGTATACTTGGCAAAAATTTGTTTTAACCTCTCTTGTTCTTTAAATGATAAATAAATTGTTCATTTGAAATTGTATTTAGTCATTTTCATTCTGCTTCTCTATATTTTCTATAAAATTTACTTTTGCAGGAAGACTTCCATAAGCCAATGATTGTGTGGTCTTTCATGATTTTTAAAGGTCGAGGATAAGGGTTCGTTATCCAGATATGGGTTTTCTTATCCGTGACAGTAAGCAAACTTCTTGCCAATCGAATACCATTTGTTTGAGCCATTCTGTTGTTCTCTTCGATGACATATTATCCATCCTCTGCTTCGGTTGAGGCCCTAATCAATTTAATTGATAGTTCAGGTTTAACGGTATCTGTAGTGCTCTTTATTATTTTTAGATCATAATTGCTTACGTCATGATTACTCGTCAAATTATATTTTATTGTTTCTCGTTTACAATCAATTTTAGCATTCATTTTTTAAGGAAATCTCGTCCAAGAATAAGAGTTCGTAGATACGCATCCATTACTACAAATTCGTGGGATAATTCAGTGTCATCAATTTTTAAATCTAAAATAATGCTACCTACCATATCTAATTTTTTTCCATCGGGTCCTGGACACGTTTTAGTGAGACTATTTATGCCACGGCCAGCAAAAAGTGCTGTTCTTAGGTCGACCACTGAAAGATCGGCGCCTGTATCATTCCAAGCTTCGCATAACCCTATATCTTGTCCACATTAATATTAATTTTGTACCAAAGGTCCAACTTTCTAATTCCATTTATGGTCGACTTGCTTTGATTGAAGGAATCAGGCGCGACACTTAGTATAAATCTTCCAACACGGAATATCTATTCCGTGTAGGAATATTCGTTCGGGTGTCATTACAAACATCCGCATAGAGGCGAGGCCGTGTATAATCTTTTCTTTCGTCCATTTGAAGTTTTTCTTGACTCTTGTCTTGGGAAACTATGGGGTCCTCTTCCACAATTCTTTCAAACTTAACTCTGCAATACCGCGCTACGTACGTGTCCTGGTTTGTTACACTTGATATATATTGGTCTCCCGTCTTCTGTCCTATTCCTGTTTGAATCTGGACTTTTATTGTATGTTTTCCTTGGGTAGACCGGTTTTGGCTCAGGAATCGTAGTGTAAGATCGTCTAGGGGCAGATACCTGGGCCAGAGGCTTGTTCTTGTAGTACCTAGGAGCGGGGGGCTGGGGCTTGGTGTTGGAGGAAAAATAACTCGCACATCGGCTGTTCCCATAGCAACGGCCACTTCCCCCAGACATCACGTGACCTGACGCCACCAACCGCCGGCGTACCTGTATATTGGTTTCAGATTTGCTTTTGTTTGTCTTCTACTGCGCTTGCTTTTTGTTTGACTCTCTTTGTTACTTGTCATCTTAATAAAATATAATTGATAATTAAACATCTTTTCTGAGATCCAGCCTCTAATTCTCTTACACTTGGGGGTGTTCTGGTAGTACCTCGGAGCGGGGGCCTGGGGATTGGAGGTGTTTTGGTATGGTCTTCTGAACAACGGAGCGTTCTTCCATTGCTCTTGATGATGGGGACGAGAAGAACGTGGTCCATTATATAGAGCTTTTGATTTTTCTACACGTTCTTGGTAATTATTTTCAAACAAATCCAGCTTTTTACACATTTCTAGAAGGTCGTTGGTATTTCTAGGAGGGTTCATGTAGAGGACAAAAGAATATTCTTTCTTTAACCCTCTAATAACCCAGTTTATTTCAGTCTCATCTTCCATTTGGGGGTCGACCTTATTGCAGAGTACAAGGATATCCTCTGCAAACCTGATTACAGGTTCATTCCACTATTGCATCCTGTTCAGTCCCATCTTCATTTCTTCTTTGTTGGCGTCTGAGGCAACATCTTCAATTAGACGGCTCTAGAAATTTTCCCAGCTGGTGAAGCTTATCTTGTGTAGGTTCAGCCAGTTTTTGGCGCTACCAATCATATTCATGGCAACATAACGGGAAATAATGTAGTCTGCTAAATGGTACAGGAACCCAATTTCTTCAAGAGATTCAATCCATGGGCGAGGTTCTTCCTTTACATCATATTTTGGGATGTCGATGTTGGGATTCAGGACAACTGGGTCGGAACTTGCATCTCGACCAATTGTTGCACCAGGCTGCGGTTTGACAGATTCTTAAGTCTTGATTCTCTCCTCAGACGCGTCTTGCATCTTTCCAGAACGTGTCTCAACCATTCTACAAGGTTAAACCAGTCAATAATAAGACAATTATATATTTAGGTAGCACATAGAACCCCTCTTTATTTATCACATCAAAGATCAAAGCAGGTGGGGTATTTAGTGTATCAAAATACAAATGTTTTATAGTACATAATATTTTATAGTAATATTCTGTTTTATAAAAATAAATAAATATATAATATAAATTTTGAATATATTAAAAATAATATTATAAATATATTTTTTTTAAATACGCGCATTAATCATGATGCGACAATATCTTTATAAAAAATATTGAGAGCAAGGAATTTGTAATTCTGTTATGAATTAAACCTATATTCCTCCCACGGTATCTGTCCGAAATGAAGGCTTAGCTTGGAGCGGATGGTCCACAAGTGTGCAGAACTTATAAAAAATTAGGTAACTATACATGAGCACAATATAAGTTTGTCATCAGGTATCCAATATCGTACATATACGGATATGGGTGAAGAAATCGCCGTGAATATAGCAAGGAAACGAATATTTCTACCCCCCTCCCCCCCCCCCCCCCCCCCCCCCCCCGCGCGCTACTGCATGAGGTAATTTTGATTTTCATAACAAAACAATGCCAACTCTCAAAACAAAATATAGAAGATATATAATTTATCTACATTGGCGCTACTATTATACCATTCCTTTATATTGCTATAGAAGTACTACATAATCACCTGTCGAAACAGGAACCTGTTGAATTGACTAGAGCCACGGCTACCGAGTTATTAAGACCCTTTGTCAAATATGGGATTCAGCAACATCGATGCAGTCCCCGCCATTCAACTTATATCGTCGTGTTATATTCTTAACCCATTTATCAATTTGGCAACTCTTTATAACTATACATATACCTCTCCTATTACTTACAAATTACCGAATAAATCATTTAAAAAAATATTTGCAGCTAAACATTTTCAAATTATCATAAATTTGAAAAATTATTTTAGATTTAATTGAAAAAGGATGAAACTACGAATTCAGAAATTTAACGAATTACGAATTCAAACTTGCTTGTCAATTAGCATGTTCTTTATTTCTCGGTGATGTTGTTAAGCTTTTTTGAAGTGTAACCTTAGCTATGCAGCCATTTTGACCTCAATGTAGTCCTAAAAATAAAGTTTTATTGTTTGCCTTCAAAATTAGAGTTTATTCGTAGATTAAAATAATATGAATGATAAGTTATACTAATTACAAGTATGGTTGGATCAATAAGTAATGTACAATCATCAATGATTTTTTATCAGACAATCCATAAAGATGAAACTTTCTATATATGAATACCTAACTATCAGCTATATATCAGCATCATTCAATATATCCACCTTACCTCTGTACATATTTGATCCAGCGTTATTTTATACTCAATTTTGTGTACAATAGCTTTGTATTGTGGTGGGATGTCCATCTTTTTATTTAGGTATTTACCAGATTTTTTCGATTCCCAACATTCCAAGAAGAAATTTTCCACCTTGCTCTTACTCCCTCTGTGTATGATCTTGGATCCCATCCAGTCCACCTTAATGTTTGTGATGTTCCTGGCGTCTCAAAAGCCCTGTTTGTATTCCCTGATCCTATTCGCTAGTGTTCTTTTTGTTTCACCTATGTATTTTGTTGAAGTTTAAGCAGTTCATTCAACAAATTATGTGGGTAATTATAAATTTCTAGTTGCAAAATGAATAATGTATTCTATCAAGATGTTCTTCACAACTAAAAATTGTATTTATAGATTTTTAATAATATATTTAACAAAAAGAGACACATCTATTTTTTTAAATTAATTAAAACTATGCAATTTTGTTTATAAACCCAATACATAACGCGTAGACAAGGCTCTTGAAGCATAAATATCGCCGTTTTATTCCGTCAGTGATATGCATGAGGACAGTTACAATTCTAAAACGGCTGCTGTCAGTATCTACCTCGGTTGACAGTTATTTTTCAAAACAGGCCATAACAGGCTCAGAATTTAAAGATTCAATATCATCTTATTGGTCCTAATTCTACCTGACTGATTATCCTTTGAGCACCTCGTGAAAATAATCAGATATCTTAACTCAATATTCGATTAAACTACATGCGTCGCGATAATAGGAGCGTATGCCAATGGAAATTCTCGCGTTCGTTGTAGATTGGGGTTGGAAACTACGAAATCTTCTCAAAGTTGTGATACAATTGTATATTATTTGCTTTTCTATTGCTAAATTATTACTTATCAAATGTTGTGAATTTTTAACCTCACACATATTTGTTAACATTATCAAAAGAGCAAATAAAATAACTTGTTTTTTCCCATTTATTTGACCACACACTGAGAAGGTCGTCACGGAAATTTAGACGACATCACGATTTTCCTAGCTACTTTCCTTTAGGTATCATTTGGGTTGTAGTGCTAGAATTTTATATTTAGAGGTTTCACTTATAGTGATTAGGTTTGAATAATGCTCAATGAAGTTATAAGAGCATTTCATTGAGAGTATTTATCTGAGAGTAATTCCGCAATGCTTGAACATCGTATTTTTAAAACATAGCTATAACCCGGCAGAGATAGATGAAAATGTATTGTTTGTATTTATATTAAACCCAAGCCAAGCCATATATTGAAAATTTTTAACAAGTTTGTTGGATGTAAATAAAAGTGCATTTTACTTGTTAAATGGATATCTCGAAAATTAAATAATTTTCGAAACCTCTCATTATTTTAATAATTATAAAATCGATTATATCTTTGATCGATTTGCCTATATAAAAAGGAATATAATTTATGAATTAGAATTACATTTGCGGGATAACGACTTGGAAAAAAACTATATACCTAGCAAATAAATTATTTTTCTTCAAAATATTTTTTCTTACAATCTATAAAAAAGGAAAATAAAGTAATTTACAGTTGGAAAGCCGTAGTAATGCTGTATTGGCGTGCCGCTTATCTCGGCTTTCTCGGTACTGAACTCTAATGGCCTCAATTAACACCAAAGAGTCACTTAAGAGTTTATTAATTTAAGAATATATATGCCCCTCTTTAACTTGATATAATCAGATATACCTCAATTTATACATAAGAATATTATTTTATTTTCACCCTTTTTATAATCTCTATCAGAAATACCAGTTTAAAGAATAATTTCCTATTTTGAGAAAGTATAATCTAAATATATTCTTAAAAGGAACCGTTCTCTTTTGAAATTTAAAAAGAATGATTTTCTTAGATAATTTTTGAAAGGAAATTATGTATTTCGGCATATATGAATAACTCATATATCCCTCCATAAAAAACTAATATAAAATCCAACACATTTACTAATATTAATTTAGATATATCTATTTATAAAATAATTCGAATTATTTGTTGATAAAAACAGAAAACTGTGTTGAAGAACACTTTAAAATATTATTATCAGCATCAATTTGTGTATATCCAGGCTTTATTAAAATGTATTGATCCTTTTGGGCTTTTCTCAATAGCGCTGGTTCGTTATTGTGACACGTAAGTCAATAAAGGTGGTCTGTCAATCGTAGGCTATGGCAGCCGACATCATTCTGCCTTCAGTTCGTGAAGTGTGGCTTTAGGCAGAGAAGGCAAAATTGTACTGATTGCATGAGAGTCTCTAAATCCGTATACTAATAAATGACGGAGAGTTTATTGCAACACCGAATAAATATGATAAAATTTCTTGGATCTTGTGTTCATTAGCATTGTCAAACACCTTTTAGGCAATATTAAGTAACCGATATATGTGAGAATCGTAGAAAGTATTCTATATACAGTTACGAGCGTCATTCCTCATCTCTGTCACGGTTTGCTTTTTTTTGGAATGGCGCCCTCCTATTGGTTGGCTACAATCACGCCACCTTTGCCCCCCCCCCCACTCGCTTTTTCGTTTTTGTAACCTTTGTGTTGGAGCGGGTCGCTTCTTAAATAAATGCATATATTAGTTAATAACCAAATGGAATCCTCTCTTTCTTTTTCCCAGTAAGAGACGCCTACGGAAGCCAACAGTACATAGACAGATAAAGCACATAGGCTATAGTTATTAACTAATATATGCATTTATTCAAGGCGCCAATTTATAATTGTAACAAATAGTATTTGAATCAAAACATTCAATCGGGTAAAACACGGGCGTTGCCCGGGTCATTCGGCTAGTGATTTAGAAATTAGATAGGCTTGTATGCCTAACGAATCTGAAATTGCATTTATGGATTCGCATTAAAACCTTTTTTCCTGATAATCTCGGTGCAAAGAGCAAAGAACAAGGTGAACGCTTCCAACAAGTTTTTTGTTTGGAATCAACATAGCGTAGCTTATTATTGTTGAAATCTGAGGCGTGATGATCAGCAGTCAGAGAGAGTATAATAGACTTCACATAAAATAATCGTAAAATCTGTTAATATAATTTTTGTACTGGCTAAATATTTATGTATCTTCATAAATAATGTTTAATAGACCAAATAAAATGTTTCTCATAAACAATATTTCTGTAAATAATTTACATTTCATATAAAAAACAATTGTCTTGAGAGATTTTAAATAAAATATGAATAAAAATAAATCATATCTTTGATGATAAATTTTTGTCTATAAACGGAGACATAGAGTTCACAATTCAAAATGTAAATATTTAATCCTGTAGAAGTTCTTGCCCCGAAAGCTAGAGATATTTATAAATTTACGATTTGTAAAAAAATAAAATTTTCCCAGGAGGCCTAATGTTAGTATTTTAATATGAGACATAGAGTATTATTGAGGTAAAATATATACACAAAATATATATTTTGTCTCCTCTTTAATTGTAAAGACGTTGCTGTATCACCTCATAAGCATAAATAAATTTAGAAATAAAAAAATAATAAGATTAATTTTATCACTATTCCTCCAACAGGTGAATATCATCGGTAATTTTTTTAAGTGCATAAGTTGAGAAATTGAGCTAATAGAAAATCATCAATACCACGTTAATCATCACAAATTTAACCCAGAAAATGTTTGGGTAATTGAAAGGGAAGACTTTTTTTTGTTTACTAGTTTTATTTTGAATAATTCTCCAGGATTTTTAGAAATTAATAAATATCAAAACAAACTCTCTCTTCTCTACAACGCCCTACTGTCCTTAATATGACCAAATTGCACACGTTACAGGTGAACGCATTTGCCGCGGCATTCCACGAAGCCATGCTGCTCTACGCCATAGCGGTGAACGAGACACTCGAGGAGGGTCACCAAACCACCAACGGCACCATCGTAACGAACAAGATGTGGAATCGCACGTTTGAAGGTAAGCAAACCTTTGTAACGATATACATGCGTTACTTAATCTTACACTGCAGACCTTAAAGCACGTTGCAGTTGTTCTTTTGACTTAGAGGAATCAATTTTCATGAAGAAAAATATTTTAAGTAAGTAAAATTGTTTTTTTGCAATTTAAATAAAACTCACACACATTTACATAAAAGCATAAATAATCAAACGGGCTGTGCCCTTCTCAAAGGCCAATTTTTAATTAATTCCTATATAGATATTTCATTAAAAAAATACACTTTAGTAAATTACATTCATACAAACCAGAGCGATCAAATTTACAGTATTTATTTATTTTTTAAATCGAAATTATACTCAGAGTTAAATATTTAATAATATTTTTATATATAAAACTAATTTATCTCTTATTAATATAATACAAATATTTTAATACACCTTTAATATGAGGACATGTTGAAATTTGTAATTCCTGGAAACCTTACTTTTCAATTAACCATAACTGATATAAAATTATTTTGTTCTTGATTTTTTTCAAAATCACTGTTTTAGTTTATTATGCTTCAAAAGCTTGTAGAATATTTAATTTCTTCCAAATTTGCTCATGCTCTCTCTCTCTCTCTCTTTGTAATGCGAAGGAGATTATTTAATGCAGTTGCGTGGGAAGAGAACTCATTAATTAGCATATTTATTAAATATGGGGAGATAGAAGAATCCATTGGCACATTGTAAAATTCTGTAAATTGAAATGTAACAGAAATTAAGGAGAAAAATGATTTTCCTTATTTAAATAGAATAATATGGATTGATATTTTTGTTCAATAGTGGAATACACGTGTCAATTTTCTTTCGCTAAGATATCAGATTTAAATTGTGTTATTGAAGGAATTTAAAGTAATATTTCCCTCTTAAATAAATTTGGAGCGCGCGCGCGCATTGCACATACTCAGAAATGGATCAGCTTCAATTCGCATAAAAGGTCTGTTGACTTTGCTTAGAATTATTAATGAAACTGATTCCAATAATTATTAATTAAACATCATATTTATTGATTTACAAGAGAGAGAACAAAATATAAAAGGGAAACTAATATTGAACAAAGGAACTTTTTCTGTTTCGGTTAGCGCCTATTTACCCGTGAGCTTACAAACACTCTGTGGAACAGTTAATTAATATATATACAACATACGCTCCCCTGTGTGTAAGCCCTAACCAGCAAGTCCAAGGCTATCTGAACATTTCCGTAGTTTGTCCTTAGGTAGACTCTTTGTTAGAATATCCGCCTCCATGTCTTCACTTTTGGTGTATGCCAGCTTGATTCCTTTTTGAATTTCTTCTTTCACAAAATAATACTTTCGGTTTATGTGCTTTTTTCGTGAAGTAATTTTGTCAGATTGTATCCAGTTTATTGAAGCCTGGTGTCATTTTCAAGGTAATTGGGAAAGTTAAATTTTCACAAAGTTGTTCTATTAATCCCTTTAACCATAATACTTCTGAAATACCTTCACATATTGAAATAGGTTCTCCTTCACATGTAGACAAGGCTACTAAATTTTGCTTTCTATTTCTCCAGTTTATTAAGTTGTTGCCATGTTTGACTGTATAGCCTGAATAGGATTTTGCGTCTCGGGTTGTGCACCAGCTCGCATCAGTACTTATTGTGATATTGTTGTCTTTTGACTTATTATTTCCTGTTCCCTTCAGGTATCTATAAATCCTTTTTACTCCAGTTAAGTGTATTTCTCTTGGATCATTACTATACTGTGATAAATTGCTGACGTTGAAGGATATGTCCGGTCGAGTACCCGTAGAAAGGTACATAAGTGATCCAATCATTTCCTGGTATACAGTTTTATCTACTGGCTTAGAGTCCAAATATTCATCCAAATTTTGATTTTGATCTCCAGGTGTCTGCACACTT
The DNA here is from genome assembly GCA_030710605.1 of Cordylochernes scorpioides. Lineage (NCBI taxonomy): Eukaryota > Metazoa > Arthropoda > Arachnida > Pseudoscorpiones > Chernetidae > Cordylochernes > Cordylochernes scorpioides. The sequence continues at coordinate 85,053,692 of CP092886.1, read as the reverse complement.
TTGCATTCATCCAGTCCAAATCTGTGAAGAATTGTATCAATATAATGAGTCTGAAATAGATAAAATCCATCTTCTGCCCTTTTTATTTCAATTCCAATAAATGGTTCGCTATCTTTCTTTTCTGTTAGAGTAACATATTTTTCTATTTCTAAGGCTAGGTTGTCATTAATTTCCTTGCTAGTTCCAGCAATGATGAGATCATCTACATATAGACCAAGTATTGCATACTCTTCTCCTCTCTGGAGTTTATAGACACATGAATCACATTTGGTTCTAATCATTCCCAACTGGTATAAAATTTCATTGATCTTTTTGTTCCAACATTTTCCTGATTGTGGTAGACCATACAGGCTTTTTTCCAATTTACACACTTTGTTTTCTTCTCCTTTTTGCATAAAACCATCTGGTTGATTCATGTATATTGTCTCTTCTAACTCACCATAGAGATAAGCTGTCTTCACATCATAAGTCATTATGATTAAATTCTGTTGTGTTGCAAGAGCTACTATTGTTCGCAAGCTTTCCTTTTTGAGTACAGGTGAAAAAGATTCCTTATAATCCACACCATATCTTTGATTGCATCCAACAGCAACCAGTCTGGCCTTTCTTTTATATATGGCGTAATTTGAGGTTTTCTTTGTACTGTAGACCCATTTACTATTGATGACTTTCATACCATTTTCTCTTGGTACTAGTGTCCATACTTTATGTTTCTCTATCTCACTGAGCTCTTCTTCCATTGCTTTGTGCCATTCATTTCTTTCTCCACTATTCATTGCTTCTTTAAAGTTCTCCGGGATATAATGATCTATTTCCATAATTAAGTTTGCATCATTCCTATCTTTTATTCTTTGTGAGCCTCGAACTCCTTCTCCGATCAATTTTCTTTCTTGTTCTTCAAGTCTTACTTTGTGCCGTTCTTCTAAGATGCTCTTTGTTTCTCCTTTCTTTCTTCCTCCTTTTACGCATCTTTCCTGTAACGGTTTAGATTGTGATGAGTCATTTTCACAGTCACCACCTAGTTTTACTTAAGTATCCTCCGGAGACTTCATTTTACTCTCTGTGACAGGATTGTCTTCTTTCAAGATAAGAAAGTCTTCAACTATTTCTTCACAATTTCCTTTATAGGTCAAATTATCACAATTAGTATCTTCCTGAATATCATTTGCATAATCAATTCCTCTCTTATCTTCACTAAAATTTACTGATCTGACTTCATGAATTATCTTTGTCATCATATCATATATTCTGTAGGCTTTTCTTTTAATGGAATAACCAATAAATATTCCCTTTCTACCCTTTGGTGAAAACTTGTTTCTTCTTGGTTTGCTCTCAAGCCAATGTGTCAAAGATCCAAATATTCTAATGTGTTTGACCGATGGTTTCCTGCCATTCCATCTCTTTATAGGTGTATGGTGCTTGATAGACCTGTGGGGTGTACAATTCTTAATGTATGTAGCTGTAGCAATTGCCTCTGCCCAAAACTTATGGGTAATTTTGAGTCAAATAGTAAGGTTCTTGCTGTATCTATAAGAGTCCTATTCACTCTCTTTACGACTCCATTACTTTGTGGTGAGTATGTGGTGGTAAGTTGGTGATGGATCCCACTTCTCTTGAAAAGACCTTCAAATCTAGAGTTACAAAATTCATTTCCATTGTCGGTTCTTACATCTTTTATTCTAAGACTTAATTCGTTTTCGGCTCTTGCTTTTAATTCTTCCAATCTCTCAAAGGTCTCATATTTTGACCTCAAGAAATATACAAAGATTCTTCTACTGTAATCATCTACTATAACAAGAAAATATTTATATCTTCCTAAAGATTGACATAGCATTGGTCCACATAAATCCATATGAATCAAATGCAGGGGCTTAACTGTATAATTTTCCGTAATATTATATGGCTTCTGAACCATTTTTCTAATTATGCATGCTTCGCACTCTGGTAACCTTTCGAATTTTAGATCCAATCCTCTTACAATATGTCCTTAAATAATTATTTCCATGTATTCTTCATTTATATGGTTTAATATTTTATGCCATAAACTTATATTGCTATTTTTATTTGATAAATGTGTATTTATAACCATGACATTTTCATTTTTTGCTATTGGTACATATCGTATACTGACAATAAATTATTTCTTAGATTTGGTACCTTAAGATATCTGCAAATATTTTCTTAACCTTCACTTATGCATGTAGTAAGTCTCATATCTCCTTTGGCTGTGGCTTGGGTAGTTTTGCTCTTCTCAGCTAGGTTTATTTCACTTTCATAATCTACCACATTTTCCATCAAAGTTATGTTTGGGGTTAAATGTGCATTGCATCCTGAATCTAGGCACCATATTTGCCTATCAATTCTCCTATCTGGTGAATCTTAAAATTATTTTACACATGTTTCAAATGCTTGCTCATTAATTCCTCTTTTCACAGTTTCCACTAGGTTATTTGAATGTTCCCTACTGTTTTTGTGATTTCTATAATCAGGAGTCCATTTCTTTTGATATCCTTGTTTCTGTTTATCTCGAAACCAGCAATCATTAGCTAGATGTCCCTTTTTATTACAAACAAAATATCTTTTTGGCTGAAATTGTTAAACTTTTATATCTTTAATTTTGTATGCTTGTTCATGCCCATTCTCAACCAATTGATTTGATCTCATATTTCTTTTTGACTCCTCTTCTCTTAGAGTTTGTTGAATCTCTTCAATTTTTGCCTCTCTCTTTGATCGTGAGACAATAGCAATATTTTCGTACTTTGGATGTATGCCTCTGACAATATGAAATGAAAGTTCTCTTAAGAAAAATTTATGCCCTAATGATGAACTTCTAGAAGCAATATTTTTTGCCTTTGTTATATATTCATCTACAGTTTCATTATCATTCAATTTAAAGTTCTTTAATTCTAAGCCTATATCAATAATTTTATCTTCCAAATTGCCTGTGTATGTTTTTCTCAGTGAGTCCCATACTTTCTTAGCATTTGTTTCTCCTATGAACATTCCAGCTTGTTCATTAGTCAATGTTGTGATGATTATCCCAAAAGCTTCATCATTTTTATCACTCCAAATCTCCCAAGAACTTTTGTCTTCAATATCAGGTTCAGGATCGGAAATTACACATTTAAATAATTTTCTTCCTCTTAAAACTGCGGCGATTTTCAACGCCCATATTTGATAATTAGTTCCCGTTAAAGGTTAAATTTTTGTTTGAGGTAGAAAAAAATATATTCAGCCATTTTCGCCTTTTGAGCTAATATAAAAAAACAATATTATTTAAAAACAAATATATATTTTAAATTTATTTAAATATTGGGTAGCTTTTAAACATGCAATATATATAATTCAACTTAATCTATATAAATACCTTTAAACTTCTTAGAAGTGCTTCAGTTTACCGATCAGAATAAACTTCTTGCTTAATCTTCAGATTAAATATTTTCGCTTTTGAGCTTTATATAAAAAAACCACGTTCTGCTACCAATTGTTGACTTTGATTAGACTTATTAATGAAACTGATTCCAATAATTATTAATTAAACATTATATTTATTGATTTACAAGAGAGAGAACAAAATATAAAAGGGAAACTAATATTGAACAAAGGAACTTTTTCTGTTTCGGTTAGCGCCTATTTACCTGTGAGCTTACACACATTCTGTGGAACAATTAATTAAAATATATACAACAAGGTCTCTAAAAGCTCAGGCGAATATCGATCAAATTTTAATATCTGTTATGGTGCCCGCCCCACTTTCAGTAACAGCCGGAAATAAAGTTCTTGCAGAAAAATGAATGTTTATATATAGCAATAAAAGCAATGTCATGCAAGAAGTACATCGGCTCACCAGGCCGGCAGTATTATAAATATTTGTTCATTTATAAAATTTGATTATCCAACTCTGCCCCCATATAATTATCTAAATCTTAATTTATTGACTTTAAATAAAACATCATATTTTTCCATCTCAGAAGAACCCAGGCACAAATTCTGTACACTTTATTATTTATAGCTTTCATGTCTAAGAAACAAAGACAATTATTTCGCTTTTCGAAATGCATATATGCCTCAAGGAAGGACGTTTTTATCTAAATGATTTTTGTATTATAGGCAATTTAATTTTCATTTTATCTATTTTATATTATTAGTTTTATAATATTTCTGTAAGTTATGCGCAATCTTTACGTCTGTCAGTGCATAAATACTATTATTTTATTATATCGGTAAATAAGCCTAATACAAGCGCATTTTTTTAGATTAGACCGAGATTTCATAACGTCCCTTTGTTGTGGAATCAGAGCCCTCCCCTTTTCGATGATATTCTTTGCTCGAAAAAATGGTTTACAAGGTGGATCATGCCAAAGCTGGTGTTGTACCATATAATCGATAGATTTTCTCAAAGAAGATAGAAAAATACGCTGTTTTCTCTCTCAAAACATTTTTAAAGAGAGGAATTATACCCAAACCAGTTATAAAAAACATTATTTTATTTACTGGAAGGAAAAACACAAAACCGTGTTTATCTTAGAAACTACTACCACTCTCTCTCGCCAAGTCCACAATAAAGGGATCCAATTTGAAGTGATTTTGATGACAAGCTAATAGGGAACTGCAGAGAAAAGGTCCACATGTTGTTCCTCCTACGGTTCCTAGGGCATCTTTAATTATTTGAGGGCTTCTTACGCCTTCAAAGCTTCTTCTCTTTAAGGCTCCCTGATTCTTTTATAAACGGAGGTATTTTGAAATAACCAATCGACATCTATATATATATATAAATGAATGTTTGTATGTCTGTTCGTTGGTTTGTATGTCCGGTATACAAATTCGCAGTAGTTCACTAATTCAAACCAAAATATCCATACATAGGTAAAAAATACGGGGAAGACGATAGGCTATTTTAAAAAATATATAAATCAATTATTAAAACTATATATTTTTAGTCAGAAAATGATGATGACGATATGGCTGTATCATGTTTGATTATTAGATACATAATTATATCGGGAAAAATTCCAAAAAGCAGAGACCACGGATGAAACCAGTTCATTATTTTGTACGCAGGAACAAAATTCTAACAGAAAAACATTCATTCGAGCAGAAAACAAAAGCCAGATCATCTTTCTATAAAAATATCGCTTCTCAGACACAAAGTTTGGAGCGGGACGTTGCACAAAAGTGACATCCACGGTGCCAATTTATAATTGTAACGAATATTATTTGAATAAAAACATTTAATCGGGTAAAACCCGGGCGTTGCCCGGGTCATTCGGCTAGTTATATATATATATATATATATATTTACAACAACAACAACAACAAAAACCTTTATTAAGACACTATTGTCTTACAAGGGGATTCCCCTAAAAGGTTATATATGTACATGAGAAAGGAGGAAAAGCAATTGCCGTTGTCTGTGGAGTTGAGCACTTCTTCTCTCATTTTATCAATCGCCTTGAAATATTTAAAATATTTATAAACAAATGTTTTATACAGCAGGAGAGTAGTGAAGATTATATATACATGTTGTTCATTGTAGTGAGTTAGCCCCGAAATTTCGTGAATTTCCAGTCTCTTTTCATGTAGGAATGGGCAATGGAATAGATAGTGGACCAAATTGTCTTGGATGTCAACATTGCAGAAGTAGCAATTTAAAGGGTCTATGTTCCAAATTCCCGTGATATCCTCGCGGAAAAGTAGCCATAGAATCCTTCGACGGGCTATAAATCGTTTAATATCCAAAGGGAGGTTTGATAGTAAGTAGTCCTCCGTCGTGAAGGAGCTACTTAGAGATTGATAGTGAATAAAATGAGTTGAGTTTTGTATCTTAGCTCGGTCAAATTGGAGTAGCTGGTCCACTGTGGTTTGAATAATTCTAGGCATTTCTCCTCACACAACCATATATTCTTCACAGTTCTTAAGAAAAGAAAAACCCCTAGAGTCAATGATGCTATTCAGGTTATGAATAAAGTTGTTTCCCGCTTTTCCCACAATTGAAACTTTCCAGAGCTGGGACAAGCAAACATAGGGTAATCTTGTCCTGTCCATTTTTAAAATTCGTATCCAGAAATTTAGAATCAATTTCGTAATGTTTAATTCGAGGGACATCCGGTTTCTGTTCGTAAGATGTAGCCCGGAGTATATTTGGGAAGGTCAAGAAATCGCCGTAGGAAAATATCCTGGATCTGGTTTACAACTCTAATCTGATTCGTCGCCCACAGTGGGGCCGATTATAACAACGTGGATAAAACTAGGGAGTCAAGTAGTTTCATCCCTGCTCGAACGATTTGGTTCTTGACTTAGATAGTATTCTCCATACTGCGTTTGTAGCAACCAATGCCTTGCTTTTAAAGTGCTGCGCCACGTAAGCAGTTGGATTCTTGGTAGTTAAGGGGTAGCCAAGGTACATATATTTTTAAGATACTGTCAAGGGATGTTGGCCCCAAAACCAAACGTCAGATCTGGCCAAGCGGCCTCCATTTCGAAACACTACGATTTTAGACTAGGAATGGTTCAGAGTTAAACCATTTTCCTCAAAATATCTTTTTATTAAATTAATCTTTATTTGGAGATTTATCTTGGATTCACCAAAGAGGACTATATCATCCGCGAACAGGAGGAGTTGTATAGTTCCATGGCCCGGTAAGTATATACCTGGCAGGTCAGAATCATCCAGCGTAGCAAGCAGATCGTTAATGAAAATAATGAATAAATACGGCGAAAGAGGTTCACCCTGAAGAACACCTGATTGTATTTTGATAATTTCTGTAAAAGAGCCGTTCCATCTGACCGCTGCCATCATTTGAGCATAGTAGTTCTGTATAAGTTTGATAAATCGCCCACTTAAAACAACAAGCGCAAGCTTTCTCCATAATATTAGATGTGGAACTGTATCAAACGCTTTTTAAGATTAACAAAGAATGCGTAAAGGTTACTCCTTTTGCGGTTTAGTGTCATTTGGATTAGTGATGTAAGCGTGAATATATGGTCTTGGCACGAGTAGCCCCTTCTGAATCCTGCCTGGTTTCCTGCTATGAGTTTTCTATTTTCAATCCAATTACTTAGTCTAATTTTTAATATGGATGTAGGAAGTTTTGACAAGTTGCTTATAAGGGCAATGCCCCTATAATTTGATGGTGTATTCGGATCACCATTTTTGAATATTGGTTGGATGATGGTTTTTGACCACTGTGAAGGAACTTGGGATTTAGTTAATATTTTATTGAATAATTTAGATAAAGAATTAAACTATTCTCAAGTATGGTTTTGATAGCTTCATTTGGTATACTATCGTAACCTGCTGTTTTATTGTTTTTTAAGCTAGCGATTTCCCTCGCAATTTCCTAAAGTGAAATTTCGGCGTCCAGCTCGGGGTCAATAGGAATTAGTAGAGTAGGTATATCAGCCACAATTCTTTGAGGAGGCGACAATAAACCCTGATAGAAGGATTCCCACTCTGAGAAGTCAATATTTCCTTTTGTGCTATTCCGTTTCTTAAAGGACGCAATTGTTTTCCAAAATTCGGCAGAGTCCCTAACATTGCTAAGGGCAGCTTGAACAGCGTTTACTCGTAATAAACAAATCTTTGTAAATAGGAGTATTGAGAGTCAAATATAACTTAAGATTTTTTTTCATATATTTTTTGCTGTATAACATTCTCCGTCAAACCATGGCTTAGACCGCGAACTATCCGCTCTTCCCTTTGTTAGCATTCCTGCTTTCACCATTGATGTTTGAATCCTGCTAGTAAGAGTGTCAGCACATAGATCTATTGAGGCGTCTTCCGGTAGTTGGAGAGCATTTAGGTCTTCGAGACAAAGTTCATATGTCGAAGCTTTATTTATTGACCAGGTAATTTTTTTTCAGGAATATACTCTAAAGGTAGGCTTTTCGCTTTTGTATTGTCTGATCCGTTTAGTTTTAGAAGAAGTGGCAAATGATCGGAGTAAGGCAAGCCTTCGATACTCAGGTCAAGAACAAGTTCCAGTAGTGCAGGAGAAACCATGAATAAGTCTAAAACTGAAGACCCCTGATGTGAGATAAAAGTATAGCATCCGTTTTTATCACTAATAGATCTTCCGTTCAGTATAGTGAGGGAGTTATCATCAAGGAAATCGACAAGAGTCTCAGCCAGGGGGGGACACGGTTGGATCTCTGGAGATACGGTAGGCTGAAAGCAGAGCTGGGGTCTGGAACAAGTTGTAGAAAGCACCCAAGTAGCCAATGCGAATATTGAAATCACCGCCTAAAACTATTTCGAATCCTTGTTGTATTTTATTTTCAACATAGCAAAACAATTTTTTCAAATTTTCTCGCTGTAATTCGCTTGGGGGTAAGTAAACAAAAATTGTACACACTAGGAGTGAGTCTGCTATTGAAAACAGTCTAAATATAACCGAGATCCATTTAGGCTCAATTTCAACTTTGTAGATTAAGCCTTAGATTTATTTTCTAAATACTACAAGGATTCCCCCAGAACTTCTCCCTCGGTTCAAAGGTTTAACAGCTGATGATTGATAAAACTCAAAATCGTCTACAGCTAGGTCAAGTAAATAGTAGCACCAGGTTTCAGTTACAGCAAAAATATCAAACGATTTCAAGTAATCGAAGAGAGAGAAGACCGAAGTAATTCTATAAAATCCATTTATGTTCCAATATATGATCCTTAAGGAATTACCTTTTGCTTTTAAAGGCTTATCTGTAGGGTAATTTGAGTGGCAATGATTAACTGAGCATGTATTTCGGGTTTTCCTATTTGGCGGCAAGATTGGATGATCTATTGATAGTCTGTGTGTATTTATATCCAATTGCTATAGTTCAGCACCCTCCTTGGTAGTAATTTTACCATTAGAAGCTTGGTAAACCGTGCCATTAACAATCAGTTTGTTATCTCTTAGTTTTGCATTGATTCCTTTATTTAAGAGTTCTTTCCGTTTAGAAATCAATATTCTGCGCTGTTCTCTGATGCTAGGGGGGTAATCCTTGTTCACGAAGACATTTGAATCTAAGTTTGAATGACTTTTTTAATATCTTCATTCTCTCACTGTGTTCGGAAACCTCGACCAAAATTGGGGCTTTATCCCTTTTAGATAGCCTCCAGCACTTGGAAACATTGATCTCGTCGGAAATTTGCATCTTGTCCTTTAATAATCTTTTTATTTTGACGCAGGATTCGTTCGACGTTTCTGTACCACTACCTTCAATGCCATAAAAAACTAGGTTCTTCTCTCTGTTTTTCATCTCTAAAAACTCAACTCGCCTCTCGAATTCGCTAATCTTTTTTTGCGTTCGATGCAACCGCACATGTGGTATCTTCTAGTGAAGACTCGAGCTAGTGTACACGGGAGTCGAATTTATGCATACCTAGTTCAATCGAAGATAGCCTAGATTCTATTTTTGATCCCCAGTCGTCAATTTTAACAGTAAGTGCCGCAATCAATTCTCTTAAATCTTTCTCCATAGAAGTTTCTAGCGTTGTTTGTCTAGCAGCTTTAGGGCCAGGATTATTTTGATACCCGAAATTAGCAGCAATGAAAGTATGATTATTCTCAGATTCGATTTACCATATCGCACGTATCGAGTAAGATGAATGTTTTTCACTTGATCTAGGTCAGCCACATTATCGAAATTTGCATCATTGTCGTCAATAAAGTCCAGATTTGCATAATCAAGAAACAAGCAAGCTCGCAGCTATAACTGACACGTAATGAATAAAAATAAAATCATGGTTAAATTCATTTTCAGAATCTAATTTCTACTCTATGGCTGAACCAGCACAATTTTATTTTAAATAAGAGGGATAAAAGGCAAAAGATATGAAGAAATAATAGTACTTGGCGAGAGTACTTACCTGCTGCCTCTTCGATTGGCCACCTATAGCGGGGAATCCCATATATATATATATATATATATATATATATATATATATATATATATATATATATATATATATATATATATATATATATATATATATATATAGTATAGTTATGAAAAATTTAAGATTAATATTTTTTTTTATTTAATTTAAATGTGTGAGTTTTTTTATTTTTTTGTAATAAATAATTTGTTAGATTATATTTAAAAAAAAAGAAAAAAAAGTAACATCAGCAAAGCATCGGCAGTTACGCGTCATAGGCTGGGTGTAATAAGGAATAAGCGAAGAGAAAGTTTTAAAGAGAAGAGCAAAGACAGAACCATGATAGTAATTTTCCAAATATAAAATAAAGCTAATTAGAGAGAGAGAGAAGTATTTTTGTTCTATTTTCTCTCTTGATGAAGGAAGATATAAAATTGAAAAAGGATATAAATTCATACCGCCAATTAAACAAAATTACAACAACACGGTTAATTCAATCATCCAAGATCTTGATCTTTTTATTAATAAAACAAGCTTAAAGTTCAAGATCCCCGAATTTACTTTCCTTAATTGGATATTTGAAATTATGAAACTCGTCAAGGATTATTACCACAATACACTGAAAATTGCAAAAATATCCTCCTCAAACATTGGAAAATTAAAAGAAAACATCAAAATTATTCAAGAAGAGTACATTATTACTCCAATTGATAAATGTTCCAACAATTTCGCAATCACCTGAAAAAATCTATACCACCACCTAATTATGCAAGAAATGGACAACACCGATAAATACAGGATATCAAATATAACCCCGATTCAAATTAAAAAGGAATTAAAGGTTAAAGAAAAAACTTTAAATATCTATAGCAAAAAAACACCACCCCTATTATACCTTATATTTACACCATATCCAAAATTCACAAAAATCCTCTTAAATTCAGAACCATAACATCCGGAATAAATTCTAATTTGAACAATTTAGACCTTCAATTAGCTTCGACTTTAAAATTCTTAACAAAACAGATATCCGCAATAGAGAAAAATACAATTTTATTGACTCCAATAAAAACATATTAAATTTTATTAACAAAAACCTTCCCAAACTCAAATCATTTTATACTTTTGATTTTGATGACCTCTTATAAATTATTAATCTATTTTCAGAATTTTTAATAGACAAGACTTTCAATATTCCATTAATTCACAATGGTAACAAAACCATTGTAATTAACTACAATAAAGAAAAAATACTTTTAGAAACATTTCTTAAATTCAATTATATTCAAATTAAAAATAAATTTACAATAAAAAACAAGGAGTACCTATGGGTACGTCATCGGGTCCATTATTGGCCAACCTCCTGTTATTTTGGTATGAGAGGGAATTCTTTTCTCTTAACAAAGTTAACTGGTGGTTGTTCCGATACGTAGATGACATTCTTATATTCAATAATAACAATTTTTCAAAATTAATAGAAAAAATTATATCCTCCGTATCTAAATCTAAAAAAATAATGAAAAAATCAAATTAAATCAAAAAGTCAACTTCCTCGATTTATACATAAATCTAAAAGAAAAAAGTATAGAAGTATATGACAAAAGATCAAATTTCGATTTCAACATTATTAAATATAATAGACAAAATTCAAATATATCAAAAAATTGCACCAAAGGTATCTATTTTGAACAATTTTTAAGATTCTACAGAATTTACAACAAATTGAACAACTTTATGAGTAAAATTAAAAACTTAAATGATGAATTAAAATAAATGGATTTAACCATAATAAAATTTAAAAAAATTAACATTTTAGCAATCAGAAAATATATTCACAAAAATAAATTATCCTACAATTTCAACTTCAATGAATTTAAATATTTCACTTTGAGAATTTAATTAACTTTTAACCGGATATTCAAACTTGTTTTTCTCCGCTAACTTTAAAATCGAAAATGTATTTATAAACATTTACCGTTTCCCCGTGGGTGAGTAGAATTTGCTTGTGATGTTAATTGTAACATACAAATATTGAATTTTAAGTTGAAAACATGAACCGCAATTCAATACATATAAATGAATGATCTACAATAATGTTAACAGCAATACTGACTTCAACTAGAACGCGCAATCTAAATACTACTTTCACTTGAAGACAATGATGCAACTAACAAGAGTCACATCATCTATCTCTCTTGATTCACTAACACTAACTACATTCCGCTAATCTAGATAATAAATAATTTTATTATAAGTAAATACTCTTGATATCATAACATTCATAAGGAAGGTATCACACTAATTGAGTGTATTTATAAGCTATTATAAATATTTTCAAAGAAATTTTCTTTTATTTTTCCACCTCATCTTTCTCAACATTTTTGAGTTAGGTTTGAAAGTGCAGAAGATGATACTTGCTCAGCTCATTAGTTGATTTATGTAGTATATTTAAGGCTCAGCTATTACCCTATCTCCGTTCCAACCTAAATTTTCTTTCTATTTGGTCGAAGAGGCATGGTTTGGCAGTAATGGAGAAAGGGCTGAAACTGCTGCTCAGGTCTTCATCTGAAGAGGCCCGCCTGAGTACTATCCTCTTTCCATCTGGTCTAACCTTTATGGTTTTCATCTGGTCTAACCTTTAAGGTTTTCATCCTTCCTAATTTAATATACTATCTTATATTGTGTCCTCCACATTTACACTAGATTGTCTTTAAAATAATCTTATAAAAAAATTCCCCCAAAAAAAATCACCAAAATCTATCTTCTTTCATCAAGAGAGAAAATAGAGCAAAAAATATTTCTCTCTCTCTCTCTCTCTAATTAGCTTTATTTTATATTTGGAAAATTATTATCATGGTTCTGTCTTTGCTCTTCTCTTTTAAACTTTCTCTTCGCTTATTCCTTTTTTCACCCAGCCTATGACGCGTAACTGCCGATGCTTTGCTGGTGTTACTTTTTTTTTCTTTTTTTTTAAATATAATCTAACTAATCATTTACACAAAAATAAATAAAAAAACAAACCTCACACATTTAAATTAAATTAAAAAAAAAATATTTATCTTAAAATCTTCATAACTATACTATTTGATACAGAATTAGCTTGCTGTTCTGACTCAAAATTAATTCAAAATCTGTAATAGTTTACTTTTCCTCTATTTTCCAAATATAAAAAATTACTATTAATATATATATCTTTAAAATTAAATGGCACATCTCCTAGCCGCTTACAGCATTTTAGATAGCAGAGCGCATCATATAAAGAAAATCTGTGCTTTGTGTTTTGAAGTGTTGGACCTTGTCATCGTGGTGCAGGCTGCGCCTCAGCGACCAAAATTGGGTTCAATAGGTTTACCTAGAAAACAAAATATGTGTCGTAAAGGTCAAATTTTCGTGATTACGCAAGTAAATATTTAATATATTTAGCGTACCTACGCGAATTTGGCCTTAAATATACATTTCTAAATTTATTAGGAAGCCCTTTGACCAAATACTTTTGGCTTATATACAGCCTGCACCACGCTAATGTGGAACAATAGCCAGAAACGCCTCCGGAGTTGGCTTTCTTCATTTATCAAATATATGGTTGGCCAAATATATTTCGTCAAACCCTAATCAGCATTTAGTTGATTTTCATTGCCCTAAATGACGCTCTGATATCTAAAGTTCTTACAAGAGCGATCAAGAAATTATCTTTTTTATTTCTAACTAGCCGAATGACCCGGGCAATGCCCAGGTTTTACACGAATAAATGTTTTTATTCAAATACTATTCGTTACAATTATAAATTGGCGCCGTGGATGTCACTCTTGTGAAACGTCCCGCTCCAAACTTTGTGTCTGAGAAGCGATATTTTTATAGAAAGATGATCTGGCTTTTGTTTTCTGCTCGAATGAATGTTTTTCTGTTAGAATTTTGTTCCTGCACACTAAAAATGAACTGGCTTCACCCGTGGTCTCAGCTTTTTGGAATTTTTCCCGATATAATTTTGTATCTGGTAATCAAACATGATACAGAAATATTGTCATCATCATTTTCTGACTATAAAACAACTATTTTTGCCCAGAACCTGTCAATATTATTTTTTTTTGGCTAAAAATCCGATAAATATATTTTCCAGATTTTTCTCTATGTCCTGTCAAAACACGTTTTACATGTACATTAGGTCAGCTGATATTACCACCCATCTTCACCGCTAGAGGCGCTGCTTGCGAGCGAAAAGGCAAATTTGCAAAGCAATTTGCAAATAACTCAAAGAATATTCGGGATAGAGACCTGAAATTTTCACTCTAAGTTTTTCCAGATTCTACTCTATATACTGTTAAAATTTCAGTCAGAGTAGTTACGTATTGTGGACGTGTATAGCCGACATAGATACCCACATACATACATACATACATGTAGTAACCCCGATGTGGAATGTGCTGGGCAGTCGTGGTAGTGGGTGCGTGATGGGATTCCCGCACTGGGACAGCAAGAGACAGAGGCAGGTCTAGATGGTAACTCCAAGAAGGTAGAGGTAGACCACGGACGAAGGCAGTCGAACCACGGGCGCCACGGATGCCTACATCGCGGATAGGGGCGAGAGACCCGACCGTATGACGGCGTCGCTCTGAAAACAACTAACTGAACAACTACTTTGTCCCATTTCTGGGCTCTTTTATATTGGCTGCCCGCATATGGCCGCGAGTTCTGATTGGCTCCTATAATCACGCCACCTGTCAAGCGCCGGGTTGTTTATCACGTCTGGCCACCTGTTGACGGGGTGATTGAACTCATTATCATGAACACCTGTTCGTCTGGGTTATTGCGTCGTCTGGTCTACCTCGTCTTCTTTGTTTTATTTGTCACTTCCATTGTTCGATACATATTTTATATAGATATGGGTTTATAATAAATATTAGAAGGTTGTGATCTAACTAACCAAAATATACTATAGAATGTGTCCCAGGTGATGAAGGTTTGGTTGGGGGAATGACATGTAATGAATGATAACCTAACAAACCTATTATAAAAAAATAAAAGAAATAATTTGTATACAAATTAGTTAAAATTATTATGAAGTTACAAGTTAAAATGAGAAAGATGTTGTAATGGTGGTGTATCAATAAAACTAAGGTCATAAAAATAAAAACGCACAAAATGAATATAAAAGATTAAGAGAAAGTATATAGTACAAAATGGTAAAAATGGTAAAATGAATCGTACAAGGAAAATAATATCTTATTGCATTAAAGATGAGAGGAAAAAAAATGAAGTCAGTTTATTGACTGAACGTATAATGTGACGCTAAGGTTGAAAAGGGGAAAGGGGGTATCTGAGCATGTTTCTGCAAAGTAGTATCCCAAACATTCTGCAATGCAATGCGAACTTGTTTAAGTGAGGCATTGTTTTCATTAACAGAAGGCCTAAGATATTCCGTCTGCATCATTAGCTCAGACAGCGAAAAGAGGTGGGAAGATTGATGGAGGTAAAAGGGGGAGGTAGAGGTAAGAGGGATCCCTGTTGTCCATAATGATTGTGCCCGGTTGAATCATGAAAAAAAAGTGAAAAGTTGAAAAAATGGTGAATTGATATGATGAGTCGGGCGATGAGAAAAAAAAAATATCGCGCTGGATATCCTGAACTCACTATCGGGAATGGTATAGCGAGGAAGGATTGTTCCAGTCGGATTAATCAATGAAAAAAAAAATGTTCGGCGAACTGGAATCCCTTGGAAGGTAGTTGGAGGTTTGAAGGGTGCGGAAAAGGAAAGGTGGGAGTAAGAGATTTATTGCTGTCAATTTTGATTGTGTCCGACTTGTGTGGTGAAAATAAAAAGTTGAAAAATGAAAAATTGATGAGCCGGACGATGAGAGAAAAAAAAACTCTAACTGGGTCCCCTGAGCTCACTGTTGGGAAATGTACAGCGAGGAAGGGTCTTCTAGTTAGTTTAATCAATAAAAAAAAAAGAAAATGGCTGACGAACAATAAACTCTTGATGGATGTAAAAAGTTGGGAGGAAAGGTTCATGGGATAGAGTTAAGAGGTTGTAAGGGAAGCGTTAAAAATAACATTTTGAAAATCTATTAAGAAAAATAAAATGATAAATGTTTTATCTGTTTAAGAAATATTATAAATATTGTTAGGTGTAGGTTTTTTAAAATGGTGTCTAAAATAGTTGAAGTTGTAAAATTCTAAGTCTAAACATGATGAAAAAAAAGGAAAATAAAAATATTAAAGGTTATAATATATAAAGGGTTGATTGGTAGTTGATGTCATTAATGTTGATGGTTAATAAATAAAATGATATTATCGATTAATATTGAAATGCTTTATCTACATCTGTTAGTTAAAAAACAAAGTCCAACACCACAAAACTAGTAAAACTGTAAGTCTATTTACAAATAAATGAGAGAAAAGTTAAAAGAAAACAATAATATTCGTTCCTGACAAAAGGGAACATATTTACATATTAGGTGTAGGTAATATTACACATATTAGGTGTAGGTGCAAGATTACTGGTGTCTTTCTAATTTGGCCTACGGGGAGGCAATGTGGCCCTATAATTGATTGATGGACAGGCAAGAGTGTTGAAGTAGGAAGGGCTATCTCTGCTAATGATGGATGCTAATGATGGATACAAAGGTCATTCCACCCCTTTAGAAGTAGGGAGGGAAAGACGAAGTAGAAAAAAACTAAGGGAAGTTCAGTGCGTCCTTGAATTGTTTGTCGTTGGGATAAAGATTGGAATATTGTCGTGGTGATGGACGCCATTTTGGGGATTTAATTGTCCTTTAGGAGGCCAAGATGGCGTCTCCTTTGGTCTCATGTACAGGATCGATTTTAGAGATGGTGGGGACCTAAATTTTAAACGGGGTTGACAAAACGATAAACTATCCTATAACATTATAAAAATAAGATTTGCCATAAAAGGGGTTTTATATAATTTTCCTATTCGTTTTAATCTGGCAAGTTATTTGGTGGACACGAAAGTCTAGTATTCCGGTGTGCCAAATTGTTGTTCTTTCCTGTCGTCTCGAGCTTCTGGGATTCTCTAGGTGAAATAACCTTAGTTTCCCAGTAAGTTTTGCGTTAAGATGTTCAGACAAATCGTTATATTGGGGATTATTAGCGGTGATTAGGTTTAGAAAAATTATAAAATGATGAATTTACGAATTTTCTAAGGGAAAAGGTTATGGCATGGGTACAAAATTCGGTAGAGTTTCGTAAATAACAAATTAAAACAGGTAGGAATGAAATGCAATGGGGTATGGAAATTTTATGGTATGATATTAAGTTTTCGCATATTGCATTTATAGTTGTATTTGTAATTGTGGGAAAAATGGGAGGCACATTATGAGATGAGATAATTTAAAATTGGTATTTATAAAAATACAAATCTAGGACTATTTTAAAACTTTTAAATATTGAGAAATATCAATTGAAATAGTAATAGGTCAAGAAAAAATAAAGAGCGTAATAAATTTAATTATTAATATTATGGCCATAAATAAGGTATTAAAAAAAAACACACAAATAAGTCTAGAAAATATGATTGAGTAATTAAAATATAAGAAAGTTGCATATTTGGATAATGCCATTTTAGGTGAATTTAAGAAAGGCATGTAAGCTTAGTAAATTGGCAAAAATGCGTGATTGAATATTTTTAATATTGAAATTGAAAATGATGAATTAAAATTTATAATTTGATTAAAATAAAGTAAAAATGATAAATGAGAGTGTGAAAGTTTTAAAATTTGAATAAAAATGATATAAAAAAGGTTATAATTGATTTTTAAATGCTTAAGGTGAAAATATAAGAATAAAATTTATGGGGAAAATGGCAGAAACAAAGTATAAAGTACCTTGAAATGGCTGATTCTGGCTGGAGTTGATCTCTGGAGATGGCTGTTTGGAAGAAGGCTGCTTGTTGCGTGGGATCCGTGGAAAGAGGAGATGAGGGCCTCCTCCGCACGAGGCACGGCTTGTCCCCGAATGGCGTCTGTTAGGCGGTCTACTAGGTCTTCGTAGTGGGGCTGCATGTTGGTGAGGGCATCCGCGACGTATTCGTATCCGACCTCCGTCATCCTCTGCATGCTGCTGTCCTCAGTTATCCTGTCGACTTCAACGGGTTCTGTAGTAACCCCGATGTGGAATGTGCTGGGCAGTCGTGGTAGTGGGTGCGTGATGGGATTCCCGCACTGGGACAGCAAGAGACAGAGGCAGGTCTAGATGGTAACTCCAAGAAGGTAGAGGTAGACCACGGACGAAGGCAGTCGAACCACGGGCGCCACGGATGCCTACATCGCGGATAGGGGTGAGAGACCCGACCGTATGACGGCGTCGCTCTGAAAACAACTAACTGAACAACTACTTCGTCCCATTTCTGGGCTCTTTTATATTGGCTGCCCGCATATGGCCGCGAGTTCTGATTGGCTCCTATAATCACGCCACCTGTCAAGCGCCGGGTTGTTTATCACGTCTGGCCACATGTTGACGGGGTGATTGAACTCATTATCATAAACACCTGTTCGTCTGGGTTATTGCGTCGTCTGGTCTACCTCGTCTTCTTTGTTTTATTTGTCACTTCCATTGTTCGATACATATTTTATATAGATATGGGTTTATAATAAATATTAGAAGAAGGTTGTGATCTAACTAACTCAAAATATACTACATACATACATACATTTACTTTTATATATATGGGGTTATCTACACCAAATATAGCTCTAATCTTGTTTTGAACAAACTATGAAAATACGCTTCTAGAAAACTGTAGAAATGTATATCCAAATTACATATGTAAATATTTATAATGCACCGAGGAATTATTTTCTGCAAATTCACAAATAAGCCTCTTAGGTAACATTTAAAATTGTTTAAAACACCAATTAGCTGCATTTAATAGCAATGGCATGGTTTATATGAATCTCAATCCAATTCAATAGTGAAGCGACCTGGAGATTAAAATGGCGAAACCTCTGGAAAGGTTCACCACTGTGATGAACGCTGCTTTCCCTTTTCAATTTTTATTCATTGCAGGATAAGGGCTATAGAAATGAATTATATATATATATATTTTAGAAGAAATCTAGCGTTAGGAATATTTTAAATATTCTTCATGCACTAGGTTAATAATGAATAGTCAAAAGTTGCCTAACAGGCTTATTTGTGATTTTCCCGAAGGGCATTGCTCGGTGCATTATAGCTTTGATATTAATATGTATAAATTTTCTAAAGTTCTAGAAAAGCCGTCTAAATATCTGAAATAAATTCTGAGGGGAGCTGTTAATTTTCATATAGTATTTAGATTTAAAAGTTTATGTAAATATAGGTAATCTGAGAAAGTGCTTAAGAAATGTATTTTAATTGTTCAAAAAGTTTTTAAATATTGTCATTGAAGTTTTTAAATATATTTTTAGAAATTTGGTCGTTTTTTTTTGCATTGAATTTTATTAGTTATTGGCGATTCAGGCTAATGAATTATATAATATTTATCAGTTTGATTTTCGTTTAATAGATTTGATATTACAAGAACATCATCAGGTATTTTTTGTATAAGTCTTCTATATCATATGTGCATATAAACTTTATAAATACAGGGTGATCAAAAAGTCCCGCACAACTTTAAAAATTAATAACTCTGCGAATATTTGCGCTAGAGCAATGCGGTAAACACCATTGTGTTCAGGATGCAATGGGTTTTTTATGGCAAATAATAAAATATTCGAAATTGATTTTAGTTACAACTTTATTCGCTAGAGATGGCGCTCTACAAGAATCAGAAATTCAGCGGCCAAATTGTTTGATAAATTGAAAAATATAACTGAACGACACGTATTTTTCCTTTTTGAATACCAGGAAAGAACCCTAATAATATCAAATGATAAATTAATAAAACACCATTTCGCCAAAAGTTAGAAGAATTGGTTAATGATTTTTAAATACAATCTGAGATATGTAAAATAGGTATATGCAAATTAAAACATTTAGTAAAAATATTTATATTTTAGATGGGGTTTTGTGAAATAGATTGAATGTTTGAAAATAACTACTGATATAAATACACGGTTTTTAAAATGTTAATATAGTACCAAAAATTATGATGGCACTACTAATAGGATTTCTTGATATAAGGAATGTGTAGTTTCTTGACTAATTGGCGACACTTGATTATTTAAATGGATATTTGTCATGATCCAACAAATGAAATATAGAGGGGAGTGAAAAATATATTTGTCGTACTTTATTCCAAATATCCTATGAGTTTGTCAAATGTTAACATTGTTTATTATACTGTACATAATTTTGAAAATGTATCCCCTCAAAAAAATAATTTTTAAATCGACCTTTTGCGTTGAAAAACGTGGTAGTAAAATCATTTTGTATTATTTTTTGCGCAAAATTTCTAAAGTTGGGGGGGGGGGGGGGGGGGGGGGGGATACAGAGAATATTGCTTATGCTATTTCTTCTAATGAGCGAAAAGCGATAAACTTAACATAAGGGGTAAAATTGTGTACGAGGTTTGTTCAAAAGGTATCGCGACTTTTGTGTTTTTTTCAAAAATTATTTATTTATTCATGAATACCTATTTTGTCCCCTTCAAAGTAATCCCCATGAGATATTACACACTTGTGCCAACGGGTTTTCCAATCATCGAAGCACTTCAAAAACTCATTTAAAAAAAATATTTTTCAGCTCCTCCTTCGATGCCGTCTTTATCTCGTCAAGCCTAGCGTAACGTCGTCCTTTCATGGGCCTCTTCATTTAGAAAACAAGAAAAAGTCACAGAGGGCCAGATCTGGGGAATAAGTGTTTTTGGCCAAAAAGTCGCGCACAAGCAACGATGTGTGAGCAGGGGCGTTTTCGTGGTGCAAAAGCCAATTTTTGTTCTTCCACAAATCCGGGCGTTTCTGGCGGATTGCTTCGCGCAAATTGCGCATAACTTACAGGTAATATTCTTTATTGACCCTTCTACCCTGTGGCAAGAACTCATTATGCACCACGCCCCTGCAATCGAAGAAAACTGTCAGCAAAACTTTCACATTCGTCCGAAGTTGGCGCGCTTTTATCGGTCTTGGTTCGTGCGGCAGCTTCCATTGAGATGATTGAGCTTTGGTTTCCACGCCATAACCATAAACCCACGCTTCGTCACCAGTTATGACCCTCTGGAGCAAATTTGGGTCGTCGCGGACAGAGTTCAACATCTCATTAGCAATGTTCATGCGATGCTGTTTTTGGTCGCAATTGAGCAATTTTGGTACGAATTTCGCGACGACCCGTCTTATACCCAAATCATTGATAAAATCGAATGGTACGAGCCAATCGATATGTTTAGGTCCTCAGCAACTTCTCTAACGGTGATTCGACGATTGGCCAATATCATTTTCTCCACTTCATTAATTTTTTCGTCTGTTGTTGAAGTGCTCGGACGTCCGGCACGCTCTTCGTCGTTCACATCTTCTCGGCCTTCTGAGAACATTTTGTACCACCGATAAACGTTGCTTCGGTCCAAGGTAGCTTCTCCGTATGCCACAGTTAACATTCGGAATGCATCCGCGCACTTAATTTCGTTTTTCACACAAAATTTGATACAGGTTCTTTGATCCATTTTTTAATAGGTAAAAATCGAAGACGATCCAAAACACCTGCAAGCAAAGCGGCTGTCAAAATTTAAGTGAACATTCAAAATGGCCGAGCTTGTCGGCATAAGTGAGAGACATTGTTGAATATATGAATTCAATTTTAGACTTTAATATTTTATATAATATTGTCACTGAATAATTATTTTAAATATTCTGTGGTATATCATCATTAATATTTCCATAGTTATCACTCCTCACTATTCTTATATATTATTACTTGTAAATAAATGGAAAGATATAGTTGTGCATAAATAAACTATTTTCAATTACTAAAATCGTATGTATTAATTTCTAAAATAATATAAAACCCTAAAACCTTTCTAACAGTGGCAGCATAAAGCGTGGTTAAAACTTAAAATCTAAAATCGTAAAAATAAAAATGGCTGCTGTTATGGAAGATATTTCGATTATAGATAAATTAAAAGACTCTGAAAATTTTGATATTTGGAAATTTCAAATTAACATTATTTTTAAAGCTAATAATTTAATTGAAATAATAAATGGTAAATTGTGTTTTAAAGATCAAAAGGATGAAAAAGAAAAAAAAACGCATGGATAATAAAAGATGCTAAAGCTCAAAAATATATTATTTCGAGCATCGATAAAACGATATTAACACACATAATACATTGTGAAAATGCCAAATCAATGTATGACACCATATGCAGAATATTTGAAAGAGATGATGAACAATTAAAATGTAAGCTGCTACAAGAATTTCACACTTATAAATTTGATAAAAATGTAGACCTTGTAGCCAACATAAGTAATTTAAGAAATTTGGCTTTTAAACTCAATAATCTAAAACAGAACTTTGATGACAATATTGTTATTTCAAAGATTTTAACAATTTTGCCAGAAGAATATAATTATTTTTGTACTGCTTGGGAATCAACTGGAAAAGATGAAAAAACTATTGAAAATCTAATATCAAGATTGACCACTGAAGAAATAAGAAGAAATAGACAGAGCCAACCAGAAGACCGAGTGGCTATGAATGCAACAAAACAAAAGGTATGTTTTACTTGTAATAAACCAGGACATATATCTAAAAATTGCACCCAAAGAAAATTCTGCAAATTTTGTAAAAAAACTAACCATGAAGAAAAGGACTGTTTCTTTAAGAACAACAGTAAACCTGCTGCTAAAGTAAACAAAGAACAATGCAGAATATGTAAAAAGTTTAATCATAAAGAAAAAGACTGCTATTTCAGGAACAAAGAAAAGCAACCTACCATTGCTTTCATTGCTGAACAAAGAGAAGAATATGATAAAAGATCATCAGTCACTTTCATTGTTGATAGCGGATCCACCTGTCACATGATTAATGAAGAAAAGTTGCTTGATCATCAAAAAAAGTGTGATGTGAACATCAATGTTGCAAAAAAAGAAGAAGGTATGAGAGCAAAAACTTCAGGACAATTTAAGGGGAGACAATGTAACCTAAATGAAGTAATATTTGTGCCTGAATTATCAAAAAACCTTTTGTCAGTGAGCTCAATTGTTAACAACGGAGGAGAAGTAAATTTTAAAGGTGATAAAGTGACAATTTTGAAAGATGGAAAAAAAGTTCTAGAAGGAGATCAACTTGAAAATGGACTTTATGCTGTAAATATTGAACAACATTTTTCAAAGCAAAATGACTCGAACCTTACCTTACCAAGTGAAAACAAAACCCAATAATGGCACAGAAAATTGGGACACATTGGGGTGCAGAATCTAAGAAAACTTGAAAGTTTGGTTGATGGTATGGAGCTTAACAAATTGGAAAAACAGGAAAATGATGTGTGCCAAATTTGCATCATGGCAAAGCAAACTAGGAAGTCATTTGGAAATGAAAGATCTAGAGCTACCCGACCTTTGGAAATTGTTCATACTGATTTGTGCGGCCCAATAGAACCCTTAACACATGATAATAAGAAATATATAATGACATTTTTGGATGATTATACACATTTCTGTTATGTGTATTTGCTCAGCAATAAATATGAAGCCAAAGAATATATTAAAGAATATGTAAATGAAGTAGAAAGATTTTTAAATGCGAAAGTGTCAAAATTAAGGTGTGATAATGGCGGTGAATATGCCAATACGCAAGTTAAAGAATGGTGCAAAATGAAAGGAATAATACTTGATTTTACAATTCCAAATACTCCACAATTGAATGGAAAATCAGAAAGGTTGAATCGAACTCTGATTGAAAAAAACAGAGCACTTTTGCTGGATTCCAAATTAAATAAGGAAATGTGGGGAGAGGCCACAAGAGTCGCTGCCTATTTAATCAACAGAAGCCCTTCAAATACAGTACAAACAACACCAGCACAGATGTGGTTTGGAAGAAAGCCTAATCTTTCTAATGTAAAATTATTCGGGAGTGAAGTGTATGTAAAAAAATTGGGAAACCTAAAAAAATTGGATAGTAAAAGTGAAAAATATTCACTTATCGGATACAGTGGAAATGGATACAGATTGTGGGACATGCAGAAAAGAAGGATTATAATTGCAAGAGATGTGGTGTTTACAGGAAAACTAACAAATGAAATGACCAGTGTCATTCAGCCAAGATACAGAGAAGATTTGGATTCTGAAATAGAGGAAAGTCAAGACACTAAAATGGAATTGGATACCCATGATAAACCACAGAACTCGACCAATTCAAAATATATGTTAAGGAATAGAGAAAATATCAATAGACCTGAAAGACTAAAAGATTATGAAGTGTTGAATTCTGTTTCTGAAGAAATAGGATTGTTAACATATAATGAAGCTGTTGGAAGTCTCCTATATTTAGCAAACAAAACCAGACCAGATGTTGCTTATGCAGTTGGTTATGAAAGTCGTTCGATGCATGAACCGACAAACCAGGATATACAAAATGTTAAAAGAACTATGAGATATTTGAAACAAACCAAAACTTTTGGACTTCACTATAGTAAACAAGATGAAGATATGGAACTTAATGCATATTGTGACTCAGACTTTGCTGGAGACATGAAAACAAGAAAAAGTACATCCGGATATACAATTTTGTTTGGTAAAGGACCAATAAGCTGGAGTTCAAGAAAACAACCAATTGTAGCCTTATCCACTACTGAGGCAGAATATATTGCTGCAGCTGAATGTGTGAAAGAACTCATTTATATAAAAGCACTAATTGAAGAACTTACAAATGAAACCATACTTGCTAAACTAAATATTGACAACCAAAGTGCAATGACTTTAATGAAGACAGGACAAATGAACAGAAAGACAAAACATATAGATGTTCGATATCATTTTTTGAAAGATCAGATAAGAGAAAATGTTGATGTTCAGTTTTGCCCAACCCAAGACCAAGTTGCTGATATCCTAACCAAGCCTCTGCCAAAGGAAACTATTGAAAAACACAGATCTTCACTGCTACAGATGTTTTGATAGAGTAATTAAAACTCTAAAACATGAATTCAAGAAGGAGTGTTGAATGTATGAATTCAATTTTAGACTTTAATATTTTATATAATATTGTCACTGAATAATTATTTTAAATATTCTGTGGTATATCATCATTAATATTTCCATAGTTATCACTCCTCACTATTCTTATATATTATTACTTGTAAATAAATGGAAAGATATAGTTTTGCATAAATAAACTATTTTCAATTACTAAAATCGTATGTATTAATTTCTAAAATAATATAAAACCCTAAAATCTTTCTAACAGACATGAGTACCAACATAAAGCCACAAAAAGATCGAAATTCGAATATACGTAACCCGCGAAAATTCAAAATTCGTGATACTTTTTGAAAACAACTCGTATACCAGTGTTATTCGAGAAGTTATAACACTTTGGCCTGCACGACATAATATAAGATGTGGGCAAATGACAAACAAAAAATTACTGTTCACAGAAAAAAAAAAAGAATCAAGATGTGAGGACAGCATTTATTGGTCCCATAACTCAAAACAAAGAGCTGCAAAATATAACACATGAGGTAACTGCCTTCTCTCTTGTTTTAGGTCACAATCCTTGCTCAATGTGGCGCCCTTCATTCTCAAACACCGCCTGCAGACGATAGATGACAGAATGGTCACAATTAAATAGTTGAAATTTATGAAACGTGACATCTGATATAAGCCTTCAACATGGCCAATGTGGTAGGCCGGCATCGATAAAAACGCGACTTAATGTACCCCCATAACCATTCTCAAACACCGCCTGCAGACGATAGATGCCAGATTGGACAGCATTAAATAACATATTTGTTGAAATTGATGAAACGTGCCATCTGCTAGGAAACTTCAACATGGCTAATGTGGTAGGCCGGCATCGATAAACACGCGACTTAATGTACCCTCATAGCCAAAAATTGCAAGGTGGTGATCAAGTCTGGTGATATTGGAGGCCACTGGTATATAAAGTGGCAACTTATCAACGAATTTCACCGAACGTATCCTTCAGCAATTGTTTGGCACCGCGGGAGATATGAGGAGGTCCTCCATCTTGCATGAATGTTATTTCGCTTAGTGCTTGTCTGTCCTGCAATATGGGAATAACTTTTTATCTCAAAAGTTGAACATAACGTTCACCAGTTACAAAAACGGTTTAAAATTTATTCCATTTATTTTTTCAAAGAAAAATGCCCCAAAAATAAAAGAAGAAGTGAACCCACACAAAACTGTAACTCTTGGTGATGAAGTAGTATTTCTGTAAAATTCCTAGGGTTTTCTGTAGCCAATATGATTCAGTTTTGAATGTTAAATTCTCTCCCTTTAGATAAAAGTGAGCATCATCTGTTCTTAGAACATTTGACAGCCAGTTTTCATCAATATCAATTTGCCGGAAAACCCATGCAGCGAATTTTTGACGCTTCTCAAAATCGCTGACTTTCAACTCGTGAAAACTTTGAATTTTGTTAAGGCATTTTTATAGAAAAATTCAAAATGTGTGTTCTCTCCAAACTGTTCCATACGAAATCCCCGTTTGTCGAGAAACTTGTCTAGCACTTACTTCTCCATACGTGGATAAACGTTTCAATAGCTTCAACATTCTGCAAAACCGTAACAGCCACTGACTTGCATGTCGATGGTCTTCCACTCCGAGGTTTTGCTTCCAGAGATCCAGTTTCCTCAAAACTTTTAATCAATCGCTTTAGAGAGTAGCAACTCATTGGTCATTTACCGCTCCGAATATCTTCAAAGGAACGAAACGCTCGTAAAGCTTCAGTGGCAGATTCTGAATCACAATTTAAAAAATTCACCAAGAGTGCTTTATCCTGTAGTGACGGCATTCCAGGGGGAAGGGGAGAAGTCCGACCACACCTCCTTTTGGTCCCCCCTGGACCCTTGGAATATTTGACCAAATTCTGGGTCGTTTCCAAGATGACTGACGTTGCAATGGCACCCATTTTCAAATTAGGAGCAAAACTGATATCTCCAGTAATGCTACTGCGTCCGGGGTAACCGCCGCGTCAGGAGCTGCAGCTCGAGCTCATGATGAGAAATCTACTACGAGGACACAATTCAATCTACTACAACTCAATATAAATGGTACCCAGAGGAAAATAAAGAGCTGACTTGTCTTCTCTGAGACAACAATGTACATATTACTTGTCCTCAGGAGACAAAATTGAATCAGAATCTGAGATTCAATATCGAAGATTATACAACACTATGAAAGGACAGACCGGGAAAATTCGGAGGAGGACTTGCCGTTTTGATTAAAACTCTAGAAATCAAATTTAAGGAAATCGCCTATTATCAGAGTAAGCCTTGAGAAAGCACGACAGAAGCTCAGGCAATAGAAACCTATCTTACAGACAAAATATTCAAATCATAAATGTTTATCACCACGATAATACTAGCATCAATACAAAGGCCTGATAGAGACATTAAGTGAAGCGTCTTCGGATATCGCAATCATACTTGGTGATTTTAACGCCGAAAGACCAACTTGAAGATCACCTGTCCAGGATAACAAAGGTCAGCAGGTTGAGGATATGCTAACAGACCTAACCTTACACCGTTAAATAACGAAAAGAACACCTATCTATCCGAGTCCACAGGCACAGAATCCGCAATAGACATCACAGCGATAAATTACAACATCGCACCCACAAAACAATGGAAAATCTTGATAGGTGCAATCAGTGACCACAGACCAATTTTAACAACCCTAAAATTCAAAATTGAGAATTTCCAACAGAATAAAAGAACACTGGAAAAATATTCACAGAAAATCTTGAAGAACTATGCAACGAAGAATTAAATCACAGAACGATTGACAAAAAATTGGAAAAATTCTCTTCGAACATATCCAAAGCTGCAAAAGTATCGATACCTAGAGGTAGACGTAAAGACCTGTGAATACTTTACTGGAAGGACCACAATATCGAGGCGATGATTGCAGAGAGAGACAATATCAATGAACTTCTTAAAACAAATAAAACAAAAGAAATAATAAAGGAACTCATTGAAATTAGTCACAAAATAAAACAAGAAATTTGGATATCCAAACAAGAAAAATGGGCAGAATTCTGCGAAAAAATGGATCTAAAAAAGGAAAGCCATCACTGGAATATAATTAGTGTTATAAAACCATCAAAACCAACACTAATCCTCCAAACTCTAACCGATATGAATAGCGAGAACGAACAAACAGATGGCTGAAATAATTGATGAATATCTTTCAAGCACTTCCAGACTCAGCTATACGAATGAAGGCAGGACTCTAAAAAATAATGTAAACAGGTTAGTTAAACAAGCAATAAATTACTATCAACAAGATATTTACTCGAGAGACTTCACACTGAATGAGCTAAACTCATCAATAGAAAAGTTAGATACAAGAGGTCACCAGGAGATGGTCTAATAATTGGTCAAATGATTAAACACTTTGGAGACGAAGCTAAAAATCAACTCCTAAGAATACTGAAGATTTCCTAGCAAACTGGTAAACTACCAAAGAATTGGAAGATATCAATTATAGTGTCAATACTGAAACCAAACAAAGATGCCAAGGAATGCAAGAACCATCGGCCAATAGCTCTTACCAGCATACTTAGTAAAATAACAGAATAAATTATCCACTCTAGGCTCATAGTCTGGCTCACTAACAATAATAAAATAAACTTCTACCAAACTGCCTAAAGATCCAGACACTGTACAACTGATAAACTGTTCTACTTCTGTCAATCAATAATAGATTTCTAGGAAAAACCGCCAAAGAAGACAACGACCGTATTCCTGGATATGACCTCAGCTTTTGATCGAGTGTAGACATTATTTTAAAGGCTGCACAACATCGGAGTAAGAGGAAACACCTTAATCTGGATTGCAGACTTCTTAAGGGAAAGAAGGATAAAGGTTCGGGTCAATATAATATTTTACAAGGACCGAAGAACATGGGCTGGTGTACCTCAGGGATCTGTGCTCAGTCCTCTACTCTTCTCGCTATATAATAACTGTTGTTTATGTGAATAAATGAATATTATTTGTATTATTTAAAGCCTCATTTTATGTAAAAATGTATGTATATATAAATTGGACATTTGTTGTTGGCCATGGTCAAGTTTGAGCTCTTGTACGTCTAATTACGACACAACAAAAGTGGCGACGAGGATGCGGGATCTACAGAGCCAGTAAAAGGCTGAGGAAAACGGCGTCTATGCAAGTATAACAACTACATTTTTTAAACTATCAGGATCAAGAAAACAAAGGAGTAGAAAAGATCAGCATGACCAGTTCAAAGTTAATAGTACATTTTATATGCTATAGCCCAGTGGAGGACACTTCGATCTTTTTGTACAAAAATTTGAGGCTTTCTTTTTGGCATCTGAAGGAGGAGATTAAAGTGCTGATTTTTACCTCGCTACCAGATTCTGAGACTTTGAAGCAGGGAAACGACATTTTCTTCCTGGTCTAATGAAAGATCAACCCTATGAAACTATCATTCAAAGAATTAAGCTGCATTTGGATCCAAAGAAGAAAGTGATACCACAGCGATGCATATTTTTAAAGAGAATTCAACAGGAAGGAGAATCAATTTCGGAATATCTTAGAGAATTGAAACATTTAGCAATAAATTGTAATTTCGGCGATATGCTGGGAACCATGATGCGAGACCGTTTTGTGGCTGGAATCAAGTTGGAAAGCCTGCAAAAGAAGCTACTACAAGAAAACGACGATGTCACCCTGGATAAAGTTTTGCAGTGGCGATCTCGTTCGAACTGGCGGAGATAAATACAAGAGAATTATGAGATAAATTAGTGGCCAAGATATCCCCTGTGAATGGAAAATATAAAAAGGGTGAATACAATAATAGTATGGTGCAGCAAAGGTCTTTCAGGCAAAGGGGAGAAATAATGTGTTATAGATGTGGTGAAAGACATTCACACGTGGCCTCTGTTTGCCCTCATAGAACAAAGACTTGTTTTAAAATGTAAAAAACTGGGTCATTTAAGTAGGGTCTGCAAAGCTAGTAAAAAAATGTGGGGATGAAAATATGTACATGAGGACTCTATATATGATGTACAGGGCGAAACATTGATGCCACAATAAATTTAACAGTAGATGAATATTCTTTGTGGCCTGCTACATAGATGATATTTTGGTTGCAGGAAAAGACTTTGAAGATCATGATCAAAAGTTGGATCTAGTGTTTAGATGATTGCTAGAAAATATTTTAAAGTTAAACAGATATAAATGTAAATTTAAAAAGAAATCGGTGGAATATTTAGGGTTTAAAATGGATAAATATGGACTGCATCCATTAGAAAATAAAATTAAAGCAGTGATAGAGGCGCCTGAACCTAAAGAATGTTTCGCAATTAAGATCTTTCAAAGGACTCTTAATTTATTATTATAGACTAGCCGAGTGACCCGGACAACGCCCCGGGTTTACTCGAAGGGCCCGCAGGTGAGAAACTATAGGCATTGGTTCCTATGCCTAAAAAATTATTTAAAATGAAAAAAGAAGAAAAATACTAACAAATCAGAAAATACAAGTGCAAACAACACATCTACACTACTTCAAGAACATGAGAGCACATGCACTGTGTAACCATACGTGTACCATTCGTAAAGACCCTGCTTAGGATTAAAATATCTCCGAAGCATAACAATACAACCAACTCATGTTTGCTAAGCAATTTCAGGAAAGAAACTATAGGCATTAGTTGAAGAGTTTAAATAAATATATTTAGAGTGAAAAAATGACACAAATCAGCAAATAAAATTGCAAAAAATGCTACTATATCGCAGATAAGACAACATATAAAAGGAATGAAAATATTTAAAGGACCTCATTAAAACTACATTTCTAGTTTTATATATACAATATAACCTCGATAATTCGACCATGTTTTGTTGTCTTGACCTACAGCCTATCATATAACAAAGTGTAATTCAACACTATCGATAATTCGACCATTTTAAATTTCAACAATTGTTTGTTGCTCAAATATAACTTCACTGCTAAAAGGGTATTACAGAGGAAATGGCTGACATTGTAAATGTACAAAATGTATGTATAGAGCAGGGGAATAATAAATAAAGACCAAAATCAAATTAATTGATAATAAATAGATTATTGCCAAAAAAAAAAAATACAAAAAATATTTTTTTCTCCTTTCTTATCTTCACTCAATCATATTAGAGTGTCAAGCTTGTAAAGCTTGAAATTAACAACCATCACGATTGGGTGAAGTAGAATGCGTCTGCCTTTGTCATCAAGACTGGGAGCACTACTCAGTGGCAGGCCACTGACTTAGCTCCAAAAGAATGTATCCCTGGATTGGGAGCCCTTACAAGGTACTATCAGCCGGGCCAGCTGAGCCCAGGTTTTTTTAGTGAGCTTGTTACTGCTCCCCCTCCTCCTTTTTCATCCTGGCTTGGGACCGGCAAAGGCGGAGTTTTTTTTATTTCAGGTGAGAAACTTTAGGCATTGGTGAAAAGTGTAAATATATATTCTGGAAATGAAAAAAAAAGGATAAAATAAATCAGAATATAAATTTACAAATTATATTTCAGAGGAGACGATTTATAATAGGAATTCATTCAAATGACCTCATTAAAAACTACATTTTATATATACTTGGGTTCAACTTTACATGTATGCTATCCAAAGTTCGCACACTTGAAAAAGTCACATAAAGTCGTCTGTGCGTAAACACAGGCTCTTGTAGCAAAGGTTTGGTCTTGAGCCCTCTTTATAGTCATAGCAAAAGCCAACCTTAGTGAAACATAAAGCCTCTCTAGAATGAAGCGAAAGTTGGTATCCGAAGGGGACAAAGATATTTCAGACATTATACAGTGTGTTCAACTTTGGGTACTGTCAGTATATGTGCTTCAAGGACATGAGAGCACATGCGCTAGAACACCATACCTGTTCCATCGCAAAGATCCTATAGGCATTGGTGAAAGTGTAAATAAATATTTTGGAAATGAAAAAAAATTGCAGATATGACAACATATTAAAGGAATAAATTCATTTAAAAGACCTCATTAAAAACATAAAGTCGTCTGTGCGTAAACACAGGCTCTTGTAGCAAAGGTTTGGCCTTGAGCCCTCTTTATAGTCATATATTTCAGACATTATACAGTGTGTTCAACTTTGGGTACTGTCAGTATATGTGCTTCAAGGACATGAGAGCACATGCGCTAGAACACCATACCTGTTCCATCGCAAAGATCCTATAGGCATTGGTGAAAGTGTAAATAAATATTTTGGAAATGAAAAAAAATTGCAGATATGACAACATATTAAAGGATTAAATTCATTAAAAAGACCTCATTAAAAACAACAATTCTATATTTTTATATATACAATATAATCTAATTAATTCAACACACGATAATTCGACCATTTTTTGGATGTCTCGACCTACGGCCTATCATATGACAAACTAATTCGACACTTTCGATAATTCAACTATTTTGGAAAATCAAATTTCAACAGTTGATATTTGTCTAAAACCCCTATTATTAACAACATATTAGACTGCAGAGTGCAAAAATGTAGAAAGGTGTATGTATATAATTGTATGCATATATTTGTATGTAAATAATTGTATGCAAATAATTGTATGTATAGATCAATGAGTAAAATAATTTTTTTTTTGCTTATCCCTAGTACACGTGGTACAGGCCTTGATAATCATGGTGGGTAGAGTTGGCGACTGCTTTAACTGTAAGTACACCTCATGTCTAAACATGTGAAAAGCAGTTCGACTTTGCATTTACAAATGTGCCAGAGCCCCGTTTGATTACTTGCGCTTGCTGGTGGGGTTGGACTTTTGCAAGAATCGGAAGTCATTGGAGCATTTTTTTTTAATTTTTCAGAAAAAAGTGCCCAATGCGGGAATCGAACCCGGGTCGTAGCGGTCGAAAACCAACGGCTTAGACCATCCTTCCACCAACCCCCAGTAAAATAAGTAAGTAAAAAGAAGACCAAAAATAAGTGATAATAATTTATTGAATATCAAATAAAATAAAAAATCTTTCAGGTGAAAAATTATAGGCATTGGTAAAAAAGTAAACAAGAGAAATAGCAATTGGGGTTTTGTGTCTGCGGCGAGTCATATTAGCACGCCTAGCTGTTAGGGTAGTGAGTCTTCCACGGCCTTTTCGAGGCATGACAGAAGACGCTGAAAAAAAAGGTAAAATAAGAACCAAGCAGAGGAAAACTATAAAACTGAAAGCCAGGACAGGCATAAAAAGAAAATGCCAAGCATGTGAGGAAACAATTGATGAAAAAAAAAAGGATTCCAAAAAAATACTGCAAAAAAGAAACCAGACACAAAAAGCAACAATTGAGTACACAAATACAGCATCAGCCTATTTATGAGAAGAAAAAAAACGACAGACACAAAAATGGAGCTAAATTTAAATGAAAAACTATAACAGATCAAGTAATCAAATCAGGCATTATGAAAGATACTGTAAAAAAGAAAATCAGAAACAAAAATCAGACAAAAGGGTAAATGAGATTTTATTCTTTAGTTCATTTATTAAATAAGACACAAAAATGGAGCTAAATTCAAATGAAAAACTATAACAAATTAATAAAAAAAATAAGACCTAATCCAAATGTCACCATCATCAGTCAAAAGAAAAAATGAGATTTTATTCTTTAGTTCATTTATTCTTTTGTTTGATGCTGTTGCTGAAACGTCACACACTATTAAATTATTTGGATTAGGTCTTATTAATGAGAAAAAAAGATGCCGAAGAGAGATGAAAAGATGCCAAAAAAGATAACCAGATACAAAAATTGTGCTAAATTCAAATGAAAAACTATAACAAACACTTATAAAAGATAATTATTATAGAATAAAAGTAATAATTCAATCTACAATTCGAAAAATAATATAACCTCAGCCTATTTATGAGAAAAAAAAACGTTGCCAAAGACATTAGGAAAGATACTGCAAATAGAAAACATACACAAAAATTGAGCTCTATTTAAATGAAAACCTATAACAAAGTACTTACAAATTATAATCATAATCAAATGAATCAGAAATATGTATTATAAATAGCGAACCCGGCCACGCGTTGCTGTGGCTAAATTGTAATATGTTAAATTAACATTATACTAAACTATTCAGTACAGTAAAGTTAATATTCACTTATAAAGATAAAAATGTTTTAGCCGATCTAAAGCCCTACGGGATTGAGAATGGAACGTTACGTTAAAATTTGAAAGTGATTGTTTATATATATCGATAATATAGCCCTTCATTGTAATCATTGATTATAATCACTGCATTAATAAATGTCAGTGAACTCGTTTATATGTATTGTTTTTTGTTTTCGAGATATTCTAATAGAACGTTCTAACATTTTCTGTTAAATATTAATATATGCACAAACACAGAATATAATCACTATGTCTTAATTTCGCTATAATTATTGTTATAAATATTATTCTAAAATAATTCGCCAGATATCGTCCTGATAGTATACTAAACAACTTCCCAAAGTTTCATGGCAAACATCTAAAATAAAATAATACTTTTAATACTTTGCTACAATTATAAAAAGAGGGGGGCTTAGGTGTTTAAAATGTAAAATGTGCTCCAAATAGTATTACATAGAGCCTTCATAACAAACATATTTAAAATAAACCAATCAAAATATAATAATGCTGTAAAAACAGACCTTTCTACAATAATATAAAAGAAACGAAAATAAAAAAGACAACCACGCTGAGCCTCGAACCTAGGTTTGTTACAAATATTGTCACGGTAGTGATAACGAGTATAACAAAAGTTTAAGTAAAAATAATTTATTTATAAAATGCCAACTATTGCTAAGAATTTATTTACAAGTAATAATATACAAGAATGGTAAGGGGTGATGACCTTGCAAATATTAATGATGATATACCACAGAATATTTAAAATAATTATTCACTGATATTGCCCCCCTCCTAGATGAACAGCGTCCCGCTGTAATTATCACTTGAACAGATCAGCTTGGTCCTCAGGGTCATGGTAGGGTTTCATTCTCAGTACATGGACAAGGTCTCTTGTTTGGCGTCTTCTGGTTGGTTGGTCCACAGGTTCAACTTCGAAGGTCACGTCAGAGAGTTTCCGAGTAACCCTGTATGGCCCGAAGTACCTTTTCATCAGTTTTTCTGAGAGTCCCACCTTTCTTATCGGGATGAAAATCCATACCAGGTCACCAACGTTGTAATCCATTGCCTCGTGCTTTGAGTCATATCTGGCCTTGTCCTTTTCTTGGGCTTTCAAGGTTTCTAATCTTGCTAGCTGCCTAGTCTCTTCGACTCGCGAGGCAATCCTCTGACTGTAATCCTCTTGGAGATCTTCATGCGGATTTGGGAAAAGAGTGTCTACAGTTGTCTCGGCTTCGCGTCCATGAATCAGTTCAAAAGGGGTAAAACCTGTCGTATCTTGTTTTGCCGTGTTGTAGGCGAACGTAACGTAGGGCAGGATTACGTCCCAGTCCTTCTGTTCAACACTTACATACATAGCGATCATGTTGGCTAAGGTTTTGTTTAATCTCTCCGTAAGTCCATTCGTCTGGGGATGATACGCTGTCGTGAACCGATGTATCGACGAGCATTGATTGGTGAGTTCCGCAATCAACTTGGATTGGAATACTCGTCCTCGGTCCGTGATGATTTCTCTGGGGGCTCCATGCTTGAGAATAACATCTTCCATTAAGAACTTGGCTGCTTCTTTTGCTTCCCCTGTGGGTAAGGCTTTAGTAACGGCAAATCGAGTAAGATAGTCGGTACAGACTATGATCCATTTATTACCAGTATCAGACTTGGGAAATCTTCCAAGGAGGTCCATTCCAACTCTCTGAAAAGGGGAGGTTGCAGGAGGTATGGCCTTAAGTAGTCCGGGTGGCTTTTGAGTTGATTGTTTCTTTCTTTGGCACTCCTTACAATGAGCGACATACTTCCGTATGTCCCGGAGAAGTCCTGGCCAGAAATATTTGTTTTTAACTCTCTCATATGTCTTCGAAAATCCAAGATGACCTGCTGTGGGAGCATCGTGTAAACTTTTCAGTAGTTCTAAGCGTAAGTGCTTGGGAATAACTAAAAGGTGTTGGTTTCCCAGGGGGTCGAAATTCTTTTTGTATAAGGTTCCTTTTAACATTTCATATCCTTTTGATTCGGCACCACATATTTCTGTTTCATCTATCAATTTATTAATTTTAGGGTCTTTTCTTTGTTCAGCTTCGAAGCACGTTAGAGCAGTTATTGAGGGTATATCATTATCCTCATCATTGTATGCTTCTTCCGATTCAAGTTGGAGAGGATTTCGAGAAAGACAGTCGGCATCTTGGTGTTTGCGTCCACTTTTATAAACAACTGTTAAATTGTATTCTTGGAGTTTTAAAGCCCATCTTGCTAGTCTTCCTGTCGGGTCCTTCAGGTTAGATAACCAGCAAAGAGCGTGGTGGTCAGTGACGATGACAAACTCACGACCAAAAAGGTACGGTCGAAATTTGTTGATGGCCCATATTGCGGCCAAGCATTCTCTTTCCGTTGTTGAGTAATTCTTCTCCGCCTTAGATAAAGTTCTTGAAGCATAACCAACTGTTCGCTCTTTCCCATCGTTGATCTGTACGAGGACAGCTCCAATTCCATATCCGCTGGCGTCAGTATGAAGCTCGGTTGGCAGTTGTTCTTCGAAATAGGCAAGAACAGGTTCAGACATCAATGCTTCTTTCAGGGAATCAAAAGCATCCTGTTGGTCAGAGTTCCACGTGAATTTATTATATTTTTTGAGGACTTCGTGTAGAGGAGCAGCTTTCTCAGCAAAATTTTCGATAAATCTACGATAATAGGAACATAGGCCAATGAAGCTTCTCACATCTGTTATAGATTTTGGGGTAGGAAACTTGGCGATAGCTTCAATCTTTTCTGGATCGGGATAAATACCTTTACTATCGACGAGGTTTCCAAACACTCTTATTCTTTTGGTTCCGAAAAGGCACTTTTTTGGGTTGAGGCGTAGCTCGGCTTTGTCGAGACATTGTAGTATGATTTCAAGCCGGTGTAAATGTTCGTTGAACGATTTGGAATACACCACGATGTCGTCTAAATAACAGAGGGCCATCGTCCATTTCAGGCCTTTCAATATCTTGTCCATCATGCGCTCGAATGTTGCAGGGGCATTGCACAGGCCAAAGGGCATAACTAGGAATTCGTAGAGTCCGTCAGGGGTAATAAAGGCAGTTTTTTCTCTATCTGCTTAGTCGACTTCTATTTGCCAATATCCTGAACGAAGGTCCATTGATGAATAAAATTTGGCTCCTTTAAGGGAGTCAAGTGTATCATCGATTCGGGGTAGTGGGTAAACGTCTTTTTTAGTAACTTTGTTTAGTCGTCTGTAATCCACACAGAAACGCCAGTTACCATCCTTCTTCTTCACTAAAATAACCGGCGATGACCATGGACTTTCTGAGTGACGTATAATCCCGGCGTCTAGCATTTTGTCCACTTCCGTTTGGATTGCTTGGCGTTCTGTAGGGGAGACTCGATATGGTCGATGCTTAATAGGCTGATGGTTTCCAGTTTCAATTTTATGTTTGGTTACTGAAGTTTGCTTTACAGGTTCATTATTTTTATCAAATATTTTTTCATATCTTTTAAAATTGATAAGATTTGAGACTGCTGCTCTTCTGATAAATCATCACTAATTAAATTTTGTAAAAATTTAAAGTCACTCTTATCAGCATGACTGGCATGATTCGCATTTTTCACCTCCTTATTAAATTCAGAACATTCTGAAATAGCTGTCAAGTTATTTTCTTCAACCCTTTGAATTTTTCCTAGGCACATTCCCTTAGGGACTATTTGAGCTGTGGTGCTAGAATTTACGATCCAAAGTTTTCCTTTATTATGGGAAAGCCTGAATAATGCACAGGGAAGTGTTAACCCTTTTCCTATCAATACCTTTTTCGAAGGTTCAAAAAGTACCTGATTTTGCCCATTAAGCTCTTCACTCATAACATTTATTAGTTTGGTAGTTTCGGCTGGGATTACGACGCTTCTGCTAGCCACAACCTTCCCCATGGAA
Organism: Cordylochernes scorpioides; assembly: GCA_030710605.1. NCBI lineage: Eukaryota > Metazoa > Arthropoda > Arachnida > Pseudoscorpiones > Chernetidae > Cordylochernes > Cordylochernes scorpioides. The sequence continues at coordinate 85,015,668 of CP092886.1, read as the reverse complement.
GCAGGTGAATTTAGTACATCTTTGGCCTCTTCCAATCTGATTTCGGCGCGTCCACAATCAATCACGGCATTTGATGCCTCTAGGAAATCCCATCCGAGGATAATACTTGGGTTACTATTAGGGAGGACGATAAACTCAAGCGGCTGTTCCAATCCATTGATGCTCAAGCTGATTGTGCATCGGCCGATCGATGTAACATTCTTGCCATCAGCAACTTTCAGAGTCATTCCGCTATCCTTGAACATGGTCTTTTTTAATTGTCGTCTTAATCCATCAGAGATAACTGAAAAAGAGGAACCTGAATCGACCAGAGCAGAAAATGCAATGTCATCAATGATGATTTCGACATAATTTTGTTGTAATTTAGCGGCTGTCGACGATGGAGGGTTTTTCCCACCCGCGGCTTCCCCCTCGAAAGAAGACGCGACGCTTAGTTTTTTTCTAGATTGTAGCGGCGTGGGGATTGGCTTGTATGGCGGCCTGGGGAAACGGACTGGCGTCTTGGGGATCTTCCTCTGTTTGGATACGGCGATTGTCTGCGGTAGATTTGGCTTTTTATGGCTTGGTGGTTACCAATTTGAGGTTCTTGGGTGCTTGGTGCGTGTCCTACGGGTCTCTGCGTCCATTGTCGTCTTTCTCTACAATATCGCTTAACATGGCCTGGGCGGCCGCAATTAAAACATATTGGGATGTTGTCATGCGTCCTCCATTCATCCGTTCTTCGTTGTGGTGGCGTCTGGTTATATATGGGTGTTTGGGTAGGGTACTGACGTCGTGGAACCTGGCTGAATGTACGTGTTTGGTTGGGGTACGACTGTCGTGGCGGAGGCCTTTGAATAGGCTTCGAAATTGAAGCTACGTTTTTTTCAATCTCTGCTCGGATAATTTATTTCAGAGAAGATGGTTCAGGGGTAGTTGACTTGGGATTTAGTGCGCGATGAACTTCTTCACGCACGATGCGTCGGATTAAGTCTTCCATTGATTCAGAGTCTGCAGAATCGATGGCGGCAACATTCGGTAGTCTGTCGAATACTACACGTTTATTTACACGTTTTTTATTTGAAGCCTCGATTTTTCGGCACCATTTGATGAACTCATCGATACTTGCAATGTCTAAAATGATGATTGACTGATATATCTCCTCCGATATTCCTTTCGTCAAGTGTGCAACTATTTCATTTTCCATCATAGCCGGATTCACTTCTCTGCACAGATGGAGAACATCTTGAATGTAAGAATCACTGGTCTCCTCCTTCCCCTGAGCTCGAGTTTTGAGGTTCTCTGCGAGTTGATCTTTTTGGGTGACATGATGTCCGAAATTCTGAGAAAACATTTTCACAAAAATATCCCATGAATTAATTTTCTCTTCAACATTTTCGTACCATCTGTGCGCTGTTCCTTGGAGGAAAAAATAAACATTTGCGAGGCACATTGAATCATCCCAGCAGTTGTAGCGAGCGACGCGATGGAATTCTTTCAGCCATTTTTCTGGATTCTGGTTGCGTTCTCCAGTAAAAATAGAAGGGTTTCTAAAAGGTTGAAAATGGTACTCACCCATTTTTGTCTGTGTCTCTTGCTTGATCATAGCGATGTTTTCTTGAGGTTCTAGTCCTTGTAATCTTCGGCTTCTTCTAACGGCTTGGGCGGCGAGGGAATATTCCAGCTTCTCCACCAGTTGTCACGGTAGTGATAACGAGTATAACAAAAGTTTAAGTAAAAATAATTTATTTATAAAATGCAAACTATTGCTAAGAATTTATTTACAAGTAATAATATACAAGAATGGTAAGGGGTGATGACCTTGCAAATATTAATGATGATATACCACAGAATATTTAAAATAATTATTCAGTGATAATATTATTAAAAAATTGTGTATGTTATTTTTTATTTTAAAAAGCCTACATTTTAAATAAAATAATATTTTTAATAATTTGCTACAATAATATAAAAGAAATGAAAAAAAAAAAAACACCCACGCTGAGCCTCGAACCTAGGTTGCGGGGGTACGAAGCTGTGTACCTAACCTATAGGCTAAGATTGACGTTACAAATAAGCTCATGCGAGGCTATTTGAGGCCATACGTCTACCGCGAGGGGGCGCTGATTGCGAGTGAATCTACGTTTTATCGTAAATAAAAATGCAGCGAAAGGTTATTTCTAAAGAGTAATTAGCCAGAAACCATCCCGGTAGTATACTGAACATCTTCCCAAAGTTTCATCACGATTGGTTGTAGTAATAAGACAAAAGAACGCATTTCAAAACAAATGAATTGATGATGATAAATGCAAAAAATCTACGATTGTAAAATAGATTAAATTAAAAAATAAAAATAACTGTTAACATTAGGAAAATAAAAACAGGCCTATCATACGAAGAAAAAAATAACGAAAATTTTGGTATATAGATCGTTATGTGTAGTTCAGAATCTTCGGAGGAGATAGCTCAGGACTTTACAATGGAAAACTCTGTTACGGTATTATCTATATAGATTCATAAAGAATATTGCAAACATTTTTGCCTATTCTATCAACTTTTGAATAAAAATTGTAGATGAAATTGGACGAAAGAATATCGAATGTTATTTTAAAAATGTAAATCATTATTAATGGACTATGGACTAGGCGTAATTCTGAGTCTTAGACATGCTAGAAAGGAATAATGCCCTATAGCTTTTGCTTCTAGAACATTAACTAAAGCGGAAAAACGTTTCTCTCAACTAGAAAAGAAAGCGTTGAGCATAACTTTTGGCGTTGAGAAATTCAGACAATACTTACTGGGACGAAAATTTGTATTGGTCACAGAAAATCGACCCTTAATTCATATATTTTCACCTCATAAACCAATTCCCATATGTGGATCAGCCAGAATTAAAAGATGGTCCTTAAAATTAGCTGCATTTAATTATACTGTGGAATTTCGAAAAACTAGTGATAATTCCAATGTTGACGCATTGTCACGTCTTCCTTTAGAATCGAATGTCAGGGAGTCTCTTGATGAAGACCAGGAACTTCTTCTCAGGAAGTTGAATGAGGTACCGTTCTCTTTTATGGAGGTGGCATATGAGACGCCCCAACTATTAAGGAATGATAGAGAAGGCAACTGTGTGGAAATTCACAAGGGCACCGAGGAAAAACCCACTAGATCCTTATTATAATATCAATGAGGAATTAAGTTTGGAGTTTGGTTGTCTTCAATGGCGTGAAAGAGTGTTAATTTCCCAAAAGTTAAGATCTTTAATTTTAAATGACTTGCATGAAATACACATGGGGATATTGTTAAAATGAAGATGATTGCCAGACGGTATTTTCTGGTGGCCAGGCATAGACAGTAACATCGAGGAGTTAACTAGAGAATGTGGAGTATGCCAAGATTCGGCAAGCATGCCTCCGGCTACCATCTCGGAATGGACTTGGCCCGAAAAACCGTGGCATCGACTTCATCTTGATCTAGCGGGTCCGTTCATGGGAAGAATGTTTTTGGTTCTCGTGGACGCATACTCAAAGTGGATAGAAATTTTTATCATCAAAGATATTACCAGCAAAACGATTATAAATCATCTTAGAGAAATTTTTGCCAGATTTGGATTGCCCTAATTTTTGTTTACATATAACGGAAGACAGTTTGTCTCCGGTGAAGACCAGTCCGTATAATCCTAGTACAAATGGTTTAGCTGAGAGATATGTAAGAGAGTTTAAAAAATATTTTGACAAAGAATAATGGGAAGGATGATTTATAGACGAATCTACAAAGATTCCTATTTGCTCATAAAGCATTCCCCCAAAATGTAATAAAGGAATTCCCCGCGGAACTGCTAATAAAGAGAAGTTTAAGATCAAGATTCTCGAATATAATACCAAGATGGGAAATCCGCGAGAGGTATTTCATGAGGCCGTAAGAAGGCAGGAGCAGTTTACTACAGGTTGCGAGGTTTATTTCCGCAACTATGCAACTGGACCTAAATGGAAAAAAGGTACCATTTTGAAATTATTGAGCTATCGTCACTAACTTATAAGTTGCGAGGGCGTCGTGTATAAGAGGCATATCATTCAATAGCGACCTGTGAGAAAGAAACAAGTGGAGACAAGAAATTTGATACTTCCTCGAACATCAGGAGAGAGGCCTGTAGGTGGAAGTCGGAAATAAAGTGAAGAGGAGGTTCCAGAGGTTACATCAGGAAACAAGGAGGAGACTGCTTCTGTACACGTACCCTCTTGCACTCCTATACCAGGGCCTGCTGCTGTGCACGTGCCCTCTTGCACTCCTAAACCGGAGCCTGCCGCTGTGCAAGTGCCCGTCCGCAGTCCTAGACCTCAGAGAGCCAGGAAACCCCCAGACCGACTGGAGTATTATTAAGGGGGAAGATGTGTTGTGTATGTAAATAGATGAAGATTATTTGCATTCTTTAAAGTCTCATTATATAGAATATATGTGTATATAAATTGGACATTTTTTGTTGGCCAAACGAAAAGAATAAAAGCTAAAAACAGAGTCATGGTTAAGTTTGAGTTGTTGTACATCTAATTACGACACAACCTTAACAACATCCATCCTCACTAAAGACACAAAAATTGCCTGTTATGCAGATTATATAGCCATATGGCACACAAGTAGCTGTATAGAAATATCAGAAAAATACTGAACACATCAATGAGAGGACTAGAGAAGTGGGCAATGAAATTCAAAATGACCATAAATCCAATAAACACAAACCTATAGGTCTCCTTCACTGAAAGTAAAAAAGGCATGAATTTAACTCCAAAATAAGCATAAACAACCATATAATTGATAAATTAGATCTCCAAATTACCTAGGCGTGATACTTGATGAGGAATTGCGATTTTCAGAACACATAATTAGCACCTCAAATAAAGCTACCAGAAACCTAAACATTCTGAGAAGGCTATGTGGAACAAATTGGGGAGCAAACCCAAAATTCTCAGAACAACATATATCACCTTAATAAGGCCAATAATGGAATATGCAACACCTGTTTGGACTCCCTCAAGTTCATCACTAAAAAGAAGACTAGACAGTGTTCAAGCAAAAGCGGCCAAATTAATCACTGGTTCTGTTTCAAATACCAACAATTAGAAAATTCAGAGAGAATGTGGTCTAGACCTATTTGAAAGCAGAAGACAATTAAAAACAATAAAATTTACCAATAGCTTAAAAACTAAAGAAACCGAACACATATCCCTTAGAACCTATTTAAATGGACACAAAAAGAAAGGCTCAAAAGATCTTAAACACTTCAGTACGACAACAATATTAGAAAGAGCATAAATATGGAAAATAATGAATTTCAAATTCGAGAATAACTAATATTTTCTACCCAATTGCCATCAAATGTAATCATCAATCTTAACCTGAATGAACCCTGCAATAAAAAAAAGAGAACAAAAACATACTTAAGAAGAAAGGACTTGACACAATTGGTTTATGCGATCAGATAAATTATTTAACAGCATATACAGATGGATCATCAGACCTTACCATAAGTAATGGAGGGGCTGGAATTAACATAATACTGCAAGATGGAACATACTTCAAAATCAAAGAAGAAGCAAGAAAAATTTCGTCAAACTTCACTTGTGAACTGACGCTAACTGGAAATCTCTTGATGTTTGCCTTAACCAACCATCCCTGCATCAAGCAGAAGGAATTATAATATAACGTACAACGACTTCATATCCGATCTAGAAGCAATTCAGAAGGGCAATACTATAATCACACAGAAAATACATTCGTTACTTACTCAACTGATATCATTGGAGAATAACTGCATTCTACAATGGATTCCTGCCAGTGTTTGGATCGGGGGTAATGAAATGGCAGTTGAATTTGCAAAGGAAGCCAGAAGGTTGAGCCAAAGGAAAGAACAAATGTCATTATTTGACGCTAATGCTTTTGCAAAATACAAGATAATTGAACAAAAAATAAGAAAAGATCAAAATGTGAAATTTAACTCCGAGAGAAAAATGACAAAACTATAACAAGATTTAGAACAAAACATTATAAAGGATGACAATACATCTAGATGGCACAAGAACCTATAGAACATGCAACAACTGTCCTGGTGTGGAACTAACACCTACCCACATATTCTCATGCCCGCAGCCTTGCATAAATTGATTTAGACCCAGAGCAGCTGCTTTACACACCCAAGATAGTGGACAATGCTGCTGCTGCTGTGATAGAGATGCATGGAGATATCTGAGGCTCTTAATTGGACACGACAAAAACAACAACGGCATTCCAGAGTAAAATAAATCATCAGAGATAGATTTATATTTTTCAAATGAATTAAAATAAATATAATCGATACTGAGAGAGAGTTGAATTTAAAAAATTAGAAAATTATTATTTTCGAAATTTAAATAGCTGAGAGGATTCCAGCAAACCGCATCTAAAATATCAGTTTTTTTTTTGCTACATGTTTAAATTGCATATACCTATTTTACATATCTCAGATTGTATTTAAAAATCGTTAACCATTTCTTCTAACTTTTGGCGAAATGGTGTTTTATTAATTTATCATTTGATATTATTAGGGTTCTTTCCTGGTATTCAAAAAGGAAAAATACGTGTCGTTCAGTTATATTTTTCAATTTATCAAACAATTTGGCCGCTGAATCGCTGATTCTGGTAGAGCGCCATCTCTAGCGAATAAAGTTGTAACTAAAATCAAATTCGAATTTTTCATTATTTGCCATAAAAAATCCCATTGCATCCTGAACACAATGGTGTTTACCGCATTGCTCTAGCGCGAATATTCGCGGAGTTATTAATTTTTAAAGTTGTGCGGGACTTTTGGATCACCCTGTATATGTTTGCATTTGTAAAATTAGGTATTTTATCCTTAAACCCGTTATGAAATAATTTACGTTTTAAAAGCATTTTTTCAATAATTAAAATACGAGGTGTGTTCAAAAAGTATCACGACTTTTGTGTTTTTTCAAATATTATTTATTTATTCATGAATACCTATTTTGTCCCCTTCAAAGTAATCCACATGAGATATTATGCACTTGTGCCATCGGTTTTTCCAATCTTCGAAGCACTTCAAAATATCAATTTTTAAAATCTTTTCAGCTCCTCCTTCGAAGCCGTCTTTATCTCGTCAAGCGTAGCGTAACGTCGTCCTTTCATGGGCCTCTTCAGTTTAGGGAACAAGAAAAAGTCACAGGGGGCCAGATCTGGGGAAAACGGTGGCTGCGGCATCATTAGTGTGTTGTTTTTGGCCAAAAGGTCGCGCACAAGCAACGATGTGTGAGCAGGGGCGTTATCGTGGTGCAAAAGCCAATTTTTGTTCTTCCACAAATCCGGGCGTTTCTGGCGGATTGCGCATAACTTTTAAGTAATATTCCTTATTGACCGTTCTACCCTGTGGCAAGAACTCATGATGCACCACGCCCCTGCAATCGTAGAAAACTGTCAGCAAAACTTTCACATTCAACCGAACTCGGCGCGCTTTTTTCGGTCTTGGTTCATGCGGTAGCTTCCATTGAGATGATTGAGCTTTGGTTTCCACGTCACCATATAGGTTATAAACACAAGGTGGAAAGAACAAATCTAATGATAAGGTACAATTTGGATTATTAATATATACAGTTATCAGCGTCATACATTCTTTCTTAATTCTGTCACCGTTTCCTTTTGATTATAGATTATAAAACAAGGTAATAAGACCAAATCTAAAGATAAGACACAATTTGGATTATAGGTTATAAACACAAGGTAATAACACCAAATCTAATGATAAGGTACAATTTGTATTATAGATTATAAACACAAGGTAATAAGACCAAATCTAATGATAAGACACAATTTGGATTATAGGTTATAAACACAAGGTAATAAGACCAAATCTAATGATAAGACACAATTTGGATTATAGGTTATGAACACAAGGTAATAAGACCAAATCTAATGATAAGGTACAATTTGGATTATTCTATATACAGTTACGAGCGTCATTCTTCATCTCCTAATCAACTCTGTCACCGTTTGCTTTTTTTTTTGGAATGGCGCCCTCCTATTGGTTGGCTACGATCATGCCACCTTTGCCCCCCCCCCCCTCCCATCATGCCTCCCCCACTAGCTTTTTTGTTTTTGTAACTATTGTGTTGAAGCGGGTCGCTGCTTAAATAAATGCATATATTAGTTAATAACTAAATGGAATCCTCTCTTTCTTTTTCCCAGTATGAGACGCCTACGGAAGCCAACAGTACATAGACAGATAAAGCACATAGGCTATAGTTATTAACTAATATATGCATTTATTCAAGGCGCCAATTTATAATTGTAACAAATAGTATTTGAATCAAAACATTCAATCGAGTAAAACACGGGCGTTGCCCGGGTCATTCGGCTAGTAGGTTATAAACACAAGGTAATCAGACCAAATCTAATGATAAGGTACAATTTGTATTATAGATTATAAACACAAGGTAATAAGACCAAATCTAATGATAAGACACAATTTGGATTATAGGTTATAAACACAAGGTAATAAGACCAAATCTAATGATAAGGTACAATTTGGATTAGAGATTATAAACACAAGGTAATAAGTCCAAATATAATGATAAGACACAATTTGGATTATAGGTTATAAACACAAGGTAATAAGACCAAATCTAATGATAAGGTACAATAATGGACTCCCTACAAACCATCCTAATCAAACATAAAGAAGCATACCCGGACCACCTTGCAATCCTGAAACTCACCGAAATCTGTTTAAAGAGCACAACAGTTAAATTCACAGGAGAATACTACAACCAAATAAAATGCACACCGATGGGAAGCCCACTGTCTACAATTCTAGCCGAAATAGTTCTCTCCACCATTGACTCATGGATCACTGAAGTAAAACCCAACGAAATATTAATCTGGTCAAGGTACGTTGATGATATTTTTTGCATAATCACAGAAAACAGTGAAAATCACATCCTAGAAACCCTCAATAGCTTCAACTCATCTATTCAATTTACAATAGAAAAAGAAAATAAAAGAAGCCTGCCATTCCTTGACATTTTATTTACCAGAAATAGAACCGGTTTTACAACAAAAGTTTATAGAAAACCTACCTCCCCAACGCAGTACCTACACTTTGCCTCCAATTCTCCCATCTCCCATAAAATAACAGTTGTACGTACCTTGACGAAAAGAGCTTTCACCCACTGCTCATCAAAAATAGAATACAATAAAGAACTTAAATCTATCGGAAACCAGCTTTTTAAATCTGGATACCCGCTTCCTTTCATTAAAAGAAATAGATATAAACCAGGGACTCCCAGAAATAACTCCAATCAGTACATCTCCACCTGTTACTTACCATATACAGAATCTACAATTACAATAGCCCGCAAACTCAAAGGTTTTGGTATAAAAACCATCTTCAGAGGTTCACCTTCCATGGCCTCGATTCTGAGAAACCCAATCACCAAAGGCACCGACCAGAAACAGAAAAAATATTTAGTTTACCAAATTCCCTGCCTCAACTGCAATAGTGTCTACATCGGCGAGACTTCAAGAGACCTTTCAATCAGAATCAAAGAACACCAAAGGAACATCTCTAAACTAAACCCAAACTCCTTAATAGTTGACCACGTCAGGGAAACCGGACACACTCCAGACTTCAATAATACCAGAATCCTCCATACAAATGCCCAAACTAAAACCCAAAGACTCATTCTTGAAGCAATAGAAACCATGAAGCACCCTAAACCATTAAACAAAAGTATACAGTTGCCATCACAGTACGTTCCCCTTCTATCCTAAAAATCTTCAAAAGTCTCCACTAAATCCTTTGAACTGTATATAGTTGATTCTTTATATTTATTCAATTACGTAAATTTATTTTAAGATATATTTGTACTATTGTATTATATTTGAAGTTAGGATCAGACATGACGTGGCCACGCGGTGCTATTGAAACGAGGGCGATAGGGGCATGGTAATTTTCTTTTCTTTTATTTTTTTTTATATTAAAAACGATATATAATCTCTCCTTGTTTGTACACTATAATTAGCTGAAGAAGGGCTTGCCCGAAAGCTTCTTTTATCGCGTTAATAAAAAAGAGTTGCGGCGATATATGATTCCTTCTTTCTAATAGTATTTGAATAAAAACATTTAATCGGGTAAAACCCGGGCGTTGCCCGGGTCATTCGGCTAGTGAATTTTAAAAGCGAAGGCGAGTGTAAAATCACTGTTTATGATAGCAGAGTTATAGTCTGAAGTTAGGGTCTATTTTATTGGGATTTATATCAAACCGTACACATACCTATACCATAGTAATGGTAGCAAAAGATTATTTTCGATCTGAATTCCTCAAAAGATATTTTAAAGACTTAGAGCTAAACAAGGATCAAGAAATCAAACAAGCGGTAAATCACAAAAACATCGTTTTAAAGATAAATATCTACACTCACTCAAAGATATACATGTTTAGAGTTGCAGATGAGACCCAAAAAATAAAATGCTACTTTCAATTGCACGATAAGGAGATGCTTTTTTGATTTTTTTAATTTATGCACCCTATCCCAGTAAAATATCGCATTTGTGCTATTTTTTTTCCTCATTGTTTCGCGTTCTCTCCTAATTCTGGCCTTAACTACCCGTTTCATGATTTTTCATTTTTTGTTTTTTGTTGAGGTAGATCTTGCACCACGCTGACGAGGGCCAATTGCCCGGAGCGCGTACGTGGTTAGCTTTTCTTGATTAATCAAGAATGTGTATTTGGTCAATTTTGTCAATTCTGGGATAATTAAAAATCAACGAATTGGTGATATTTACTCCGATAGATGGCGCAAGCCATCAGCAGCTTTCAGTTTCACGATAAGCAGATGACTTTTTTTTAAAAATAATTTATGCACCTTATCCCAGTACACACAATATCACATTCGTTCTATTTTTTCACATAAGACATAGAGTTAATTTTAAAAACACAGATATAAATTGTCGAGTACGAAAAAAAAAATTGAAATTTAATTTTATTTGAATTTTCCGTGAATATTTTCAAATTTCCAAAATATTAGTTTTTATATTGTAGCGTAGAAATCAGGTCTTTTTATATCTGAAGGTGTGAAAGTATTTATTGATGAGGTCAGCACGACAAGTCGACAAATATTAACAAATTAACCAAAACTATATACAGCTAGGGAATCTTGAACAAGCAAGCAAAGAAATATTCTTAAGATGATTTTACAAATACAGAGCAATATATATTTTTATAATCTATTGAATATTTTCATTGAATAACATTAAATTTGTAAAACGACATTTGAAAACTATCCCGCATGAGTTTCTTTTCAACGAAAAATCAAATTTATTTTAAGTAGAAATAACGATTATTTCTAACCTTAGGGATGAGGTATGAAAGGATGAATTATGAAGAGTAATGATAAACGGAAAAATAAATTCATCCTTTCATATCTCATCCCTAAGGTTAGAAATAATGGTTATTTTCTCCTTAAAATAAATTTTGATTTTTCGTTGAAAAGAAACTCATGCGGGATAGTGGATAGATAATGCGCCGCATTATATTATATTAATATTAAATTTAATTGAATAATAAATTATATATTCGCCACATAGCCTCCTCCTATAAAGAGCATCGACCCGATGCTCAGCAGGAGACTCACGTCGTCTGTCTCAAGAACTAGTAATAGAGCCAGGGATATTTTCAGTTGTCTGCCGTGGATGTCTTCTTTCAGTTGAGATATCTTCTTCATGGGTGCTTGGCAGGTCTATGTTTACGTCAATGTAGTTTTTTTCTTATTTCTACTGTGGTCGGCAAGTGAGGATTTTATAACTTTGGGGCCTCACCTCCCATATGGTCTATCATCTAGTTTTCATGGCGGGGCGTCCAGCTAGATATTCTAGCAGGCGAGAAATGTTGTCTGTTTCGACCGAGATATGAGGTAGGGCTTCGGTAGCGACTGAAATTTTTCTTCGATGATTCATCGTTAGGTTCCTGAGATTCGACTCGAGAGTTGTAGAATACCATTGCGCCTTGCTTTCTTTTTTTACCAAATACATTTTCTAATTGTGACATGAACTCCGTCCATGTAGGTTCATTTTTTTTCAACATCTACCTAAAAACTCCTCAATGTTTTTTCTCTGGTGAGGGTGTTGAAGATCCCCGTAACTGGTTGAAAGAGTATGAACGTGTGGCGAAGCACACGCTGAGGGCAGTGCCAGTCAGATATAAATAAACGTGAGCGATACAAAGGGTTTCATCCCATTAGTTGTGGTTCGCCACACGTTCATACTCTTTCAACCAGTTACGGGGATCTTCAACACCCTCACCAGAGAAAACATTGAGGAGTTTTTAGGTAGATGTTGAACAAAAAATGAACCAACTTGAGTTGTTGCTTCTTTCTTGATGTTCATGGATTTTTCTTCTTGCTCAACCGAGTCAATTTTCCGTTTTTTTTTTTCTGAATGGGTAAAGATCCAGCTTCTCCACCAGTTGTAGCGTAGAAATCAGGTCTTTGTATATCTGAAGGTGTGAAAGTATTTATTGATGACGTCAGCACGACTAGTGGACAATTATTAACAAATTAACCAAAACTATATACAGCTAGGGAATCTTGAACAAGAAAGCAAAGAAATTTTTAAATATGATTTTACAAATACAGAGTAATACATTTTTTTATAATCTGTTGAATATTTCCATTGAATAATATTAAATTTAATTAAATAATATATTATTTATTCGCTAAAATATTATAAAACAATAACCCGAGTTATTGTGACGAGCGCGAGAAAAGGAATAAATTATTACAATATACAAGTATCAGAGTCATAAACAATCAATTCTGTCATCGCTTGCTTTTGTGAATGGAATAAATACCCAAATATGGCCATTTCTTATAAGCTTCGATGGTTCAGTGGTAGAATGCTCGCCTGCCACGCGGGCGGCCCGGGTTCGATTCCCGGCCGATGCATTTTTTTTTTTACAATTTTTAAAACTCATTTATATTAATATAATTATTATCAAAATATACAAGTATCAGAGTCATCAATTCTGTCATCGTTTGCTTTTGTGAATGTAGATAAATAATGGATTTCATATTTTTTATTAATTTTTGTTCTGGCCTTTATTTGTTTAAATCTCTTTTTAAAAATCGTTTAAAATGCAGTCGCAATCATTAGCGAACACATATGTTTGCCTAATATTTCCATATGCTCTTTTATTTTTTTACAGAAAAATATTTACATGTCAGTATTTTGGATTATTTTTTTTATATAAACCTTTTTTTTTTTTATTCTTACTGAGAAGATGAGCATCGCAGTCAAGATTCTTTACAGTCAGTCACTCAACTCAGGCAATTTCAAAGGTTAATGGGGGTTTGGTGGAAAAGCTGCCGTCTATTTAAACTATATTGATTTTGAAACAACTAAATTGATTTCAAAAAATAATTAAACCAAATACCTAAACACTAATATAATACAATTTTTTCCATTCAACACTTTTTTTCCTGTAGTTTATGTGTTTATTCTGTATTGCTATTCTATGGCACTTCTACTATTTATTATTGATGTACTTTCAGTATGAAGGATACTTCACTCGGGGGATTTCTCGAGCGAAGCCGGGTCATTCTTCTAGTACATACATAATTATTACTAACATTTTTTTCCGAGAAAATTAAACATTTCCTGACCAAAACAAATTAGTATAAACTAGTAATTAGCATAAATTTATTTTATGTTCTGAATATAATATATTTCATGTGAATTCTATATTTATGTGATTGAGTTATTTTTAAAAAAAGGTTTAAGAGGAATTAATTTAATATTATCTAATTTTTTTCAATAATGCATTTCCTGCGAAATAAGCATTTTGTTAATATTATTTTGGTAGGATTATTAATAGAAAGTTTAATCTTCTAACCTAAACCAAACTGATTTTGTAATTCGTCATTAGGCCTAATTTTGGGAAATCGAATACCAACTGTATTGCCTCCTGTGTAAGAATTTGTAGATATGTAAGGTCTGCTGAAGTGAACGTCAATTATTGGGGTCGACGATATACCTCCATTGATTCAGTTGGTAGAAATGAATCAGGAACAACACATTTTAAGCCTCCTAAACACACATCCACTATCTTAATAATGATTTTATTTAGATTTCAATACAAATTAATAGTAACTTATAATCAAATTATTTTAGCTTTTAAAAGGAGAAATGCATAAATGACTACAAATTTCATATTTTTAGAGTACTTTTCAAGAAATATATGGTCATTTTACAGATACGCGTTCATTACAGATTAATACTAGAGAGACTAATTATTGCGTGCCTACGGGAAATAACGGAATCAATGTCCGCTCTTTCAAAAATTGGATTTGATGTAATACACAAAAACACAATAATAATATGAGTACATATAGACAAAAACACTTTTGTCCAAAAATTGAAAATTTAAAACACTTTCATTAACCCACATTTTTATTCACAAGACACTTCTTCTGTGGAAAAAAAAACATAAAAATTAATATTTTTATATATAAAAGTCAATGTCTGTTGTCTGTTTCACGAAAAACTAAGAAATTATTAGGCCAATTGGTACCGAATTAAACCTGAGGAAAACTTTCGGCTACATTTTGATTAGTATTTTTCGATATTTATTTTTTTCATTTGAAGAACATTTTTACGCGGAATAAATACGAGGCGAAGTAACAACACCAGGCCAATTGAGAGACCAATCTGCGTTGGAAAATTTTTATCAAGTTGCTTGCGTACTTTTTTTGGAAAATATTTTTATAGGAGTGTTACTTTTTATTACAAAATTATTGAGTATTGAGAGAGAAATTCACATTACTAAATTACGGTGAGTGCACACAATGCAATTAAAAAAAAACTTTACAAAATTAGCGTTACTGTATGTAAATAATGGCTTTCGTATTTTTAATTAATTTTTATTCTGGCCTTTGTTATATTTATCTCTTTTAAAAAATCGTTTAAAATGCAGTCGCAGTTATTAGCAAACACAGGTTTGCCTAATTTCTATGTGCTCTTTTATTTTTTACAGAAAAAATATTTACTTGCAGGTATTTAGGATTAAATTTTTTATAAACCTTTTTTTTATTATTCTTACTGTGAAGATGGGCATCGCAGTCAAGATCCATCGCAGTCACTCACTCAACTCATGCAATTTCGAAGGATAATGCGCTGAGGCGGGTACCTTGGGGTTTGGGTGGAAAAGTTGCCATCTATTTGAACTATATTGATTTTGAAACAACTGAATGGATTGCAAAATATAATTAAATCAAATACCTAAACACTAATAAAATACAATTTTTTTCCATCACACACACTTTTTGCCTGTGGTTTGTGTTACTTCTGTATTGCTATTCTATGGCACTTCTACTATTTATTATTGATGTACTTTCAGTATAAAGAAAATTGCATTCGGGGGAATATTCAGGCGAAGTCGGGTCATTCGTCTAGTATATATTGTTGAAAATTAAGCATTCCATTTTAAGAAGAATAGAATGAATTTAAATGTATATATAATACAAGCGGATGTACCCGGCTTCCCCCGGGTTTTACCCGAGTAAAGGTCTGTCTAACGAACATTTTTTAAAACAATTCTCTATAAACTTATAAAAAAATAATAGATATATTTTGATAATTTGAAACTCGTAAATTTGAATCTCTCGATAAAGTGAACATTTTTTCCCGGTCCCTTGAAAAATACTCGATAAGTTGAATAAAATCAATATTAATTGGTCCCTCGGTAATTGGAAGTTAAAGGAATAGTATCTCGCCTTGGAATTGTATCATTATTCTTGTCTCAAATAAATTGCCGTGTCATCCTGAATTTTGTCTTTCCTAATTTTCTACATTACAAAATCATCGTTTTATCTTGTGAACATTTTTTCACGGTCCCTTGAAAAATACTCGATAACTAACTTTAACTTGTGCGCAATTAATAAGTAGAAAATCTTACTTTTGATAAATAATCATTAAGATAATAAACTTAGTGATAATAAAACTTATAGATAAAAAACTTATCATCGTCGCAATGGGGGCGCTGTTTTCGAGTTAAATCTACAAATCTGCAAATAAATCAAGATATTCAAGATATTTCAGAAATTATTTTTCAAACACCTTCCCAGTACTATACTAAATAACTTCCCAAAGTTTCATGGCGCTTGAATGAGTGGTTTGGTCAGTAATAAAGGACAGACACACACACACACACATACATTCATTTTTATATATATAGATATAATTTATATAAGATCAAGAATAAAAGAATGGCATATTTTGGGTCAATATAATTCATTAAAAGATATTTCTGATATTTCGATGAGGCTGTCGCCTATCTTACTCTAGGAATTCAAACTCTTTCTAAGCCCATCATCCGCGTGATGTAGGAGAAGTATCCCTAAATATATATGGGTCAGTGTATGTATGTATTTATGTGAATACATAGTATACACATTGTATTAACAGTGTATATATAGTAGAATCTGGAAAAACTTATAGTGAATATTTCAGGTCTCTGTCCGGAATATTCTTCGAGTTATTTGCATATTTGCGTTGGAAATTTTATCTTTCTCTCGCAAGCAGCGCCTCTAGGTGTCAAGATGTGAAATATCAGCTGACCTAACATGTAAAACGTGTTATAACAGGATATAGAGAAAAATCTGAAAGACACAAAGTTTGGAGCGGGACGTTTTGCAATTCGTTGTTACGAATAGTATTTGAATAAAAACATTTAATCGGGTAAAACCCGGGCGTTGCCTGGGTCATTCGGCTTATCCCTATATTTATAAAAGTAAGTGTATGTATGTATGTATGTATGTATGTATGTATGTATGTAGGTATCTATGTCGGCTATACACGTCCACAATACGTAACTAATCTGACTGAAATTTTAACAGTATATAGAGTAGAATCTGGAAAAACCTATAGTGAAAATTTCACTAATTTCACACAATTTGCGTTGAAAATTTGCCTTTTCGCTCGCAAGAAGCGCCTCTAGCGGTGAAGATGGGAGGTAATATCAGCTGACCTAATGTACATGTAAAACGTGTTGTGACAGGACATAGAGAAAAATCTGGAAAATATATTTATCGGATTTTTAGCCAATAAAAAAATAAAATGACAATATTGCTGTATCATGTTTGATTATGACAATATTGCTGTATCATGTTTGATTATCAGATACAAAATTATATCGGGAAAATTTCCAAAAAGCTGAGACCACGGGTGAAGCCAGTTCATTTTTAGTGTGCAGGAACAAAATTCTAACAGAAAAACATTCATTCGAGCAGAAGACCCAAAACCAGATCATCTCTTTATAAAAATATCGCTTCTCTGACACAAAGTTTGGAGCGGGACGTTTCACAAGAGTGACATCCACGGCGCCAATTTATAATTGAAACGAATAGTATTTGAATAAAAACATTTAATCGGGTAAAACCCGGGCGTTGCCCGGGTCATTCGGCTAGTTGTTTATATAAGTTGTATTTACCGAACCATTTTGAATGAATCAATTATATAATCAGAAATAAAAAGATATATATTATATTTAACTAGTATTGTTTTAACTGTAGGTATGATTGCGGTATGTCTGTTTTTTTCTACCAATACTGTTTTTATCATCTATAGATTTTCAGCTCTCCAGAAATAATCTTGAATGTTCGTCCTGTATGTTGTTTTATAAAACCTTTGCATTTTTAAATCTGAAACATATCCTCGCTTGAATGCATGATCTACAAGTAATGACAAAGGGCTATAATTTCTGAAGGCTGTAATTGTGTTGATTATGTCTCTCTATTTGGTGTTTTCCAGTTTCGGCAATGTAAGATGATGTACAGGATTTGCATTATGCGGTAATATAAGGTTCGACGGGTTTTATTGTTTTGAGGTTCGTTTAATTGTGGGGTGACGGAGAAGATTTCTTAAGTTTGGAGTGGATTGGTATCTAATATTTATCTGGTTCAAATCACATTAATAGGTACCGCTCAGCAAGAGCAATCTAGTTCATGATATTTGAACAATGAATAATATGTGAAGGTTTTCCACATATTAAACAAATTTTAACGCGGGATTCAATCCCGGTTCATGACTGTCGGGAATCGAGGGGGTTACCCACTCGTCCACCGACTTATGTTTTTTATCTAATATTTATATTTAATCTTTTAAGAGATCTGCCTATTCTTTCGATTCCATAACTGTAGGAAAGTATGCTGGGTGAGTTCTGGCCTTGAATAATGTTTTTCGAAGGGTTTCTATTTCTATAAATATGCCTGTTTAAATTTGTTTAGGATATTCGTTGCATTGCCATTCCCTCGATAATATTTTTTCTTTCTTCTAAATGATTTCTATATTTTGAGAGCAGTGGGTGAGTGTTCTTTTAAATAATGTTTTTATTACGGATATTTTGTGGTTCATGGGGCGAAATGATTCTGAATTGAGGTATGATCCTGTGTAGGTAGGTTTCCGGTAAATATCTTTTTCTATGTTATTGTTTGTCCTCGTCAGTTTTATATCTAAGAAAGATAAAGTTCCATTTTCTTCTATTTCATTGGTAAATTTTAAAAATGGCTTTAAATTTTGTTTAAGAAGTTCAGAAGGTTGGGTATATGCTATTGCTATCAGTGATACCTGAGATATTATCGATGTATCGCTACCAAAAAATAATATTGAGATGTCTTTCTTCCATAACTTTATTAACAATTTGATTCATAAATACAGGGTGATCCAAAAGTCTTGCACAATTTTAAAAATCAATAACTCCGCGAATATCTGCGCTAGAGCAATGCGAAAAATATAATTGTTTTCAGGATGCAATGGGCATTTATATGGCAAATATTGAAAAATTCGAAATTGATTTTAGTTACAATTTTATTCGCTAGATGGCACTCTACCAGAATCAGAGATTCAGCGGCCAGACACGTATTTTTCCTTTTTGAATACCAGGAAAGAACCCTAATAATATCAAATGATAAATTAATAAAACACCATTTAGCCAAAAGTAGAAGAATTTGTTGACGATTTTTAAATACAATCTAAGATATGTAAAATAGGTATATGCAAATTAAACATGTAGCAAAAAATGTTTATATTTTAGATGGAGTTTTGTGAAATAGATTGGATGTTTGAAAAACGCTGCTGATATCAATACACGCTTTTTCGAATGTTAATATAGTACAGAAAATTATGATGACACTATTAATAGGATTTCTTGCTATAAGGTGATAAGTTTCTATTATAGATTGAAGATTAATAGTGAAAGTTATTATTAATTAAAAGCTTTTATTTAACTTGCCTATCTATCTATCTGTCTGTCTGTCGCCAATTCTTGTCATCAATTTTCAATATACTTATAGGCCACCTAGATTTTGTTTTGCCAATATCTCGCGAACCGTTAGTCTTTAGCGTTTTTCCTTCGATTTCTCCTTCTATGTTAAACTTTCTTGGTATACCTTTTACGCTCTTTCTGATGGTACCATTTCATTGAGATTGATCAACTTTTTATTTAAAAGCTTTTATTTAACTTGCCTCCATGTCTGTCTGTCTGGATGTCTGTCGCCAAATCTTGTAATCAATTTTTATTAATATACTTATAGGTCACCTAGATATATGAAATTTGGTACACATGTTCAAACCTGTTGACAATGCTAGCTGACCAATTTTCAGACTTCTGGGTTGTCAGGTTGGCCAAGAACGGACACATTTCCAAATTTCCTTTCAAATTTTGTATATTTAATTTTATTTATTTTGTTTTGCAAATATCTCGCGAACCGTTCGTTTTTAGCGATTTTCCTTCGATTTCTCCTTCTTGCGTTAAGCTTTCTTGGTATACTTTTTACGCTCTTTCTGATGGTACCATTTTATTTGAGATTGGTCCACTTTTTTATTTAAAAGCTCTTATTTAACTTGCCTCCATGTCTGTCTGGGTGTCTGTCTCCAAATCCTATAATCAATTTTTATTTATATACTTATAGGCCACCTAGAAATATGAAATTTGGTACACATGTTCAAACCTGATGACAATGCTAGCTGACCAATTTTCAGACTTCTGGGTTGTCAGGTTGGCCAAGAAAAGACAAATTTCCAAATTTCCTTTCAAATTTTGTATATTTAATTTTAATATGCTTCCAGACCATATAGAATAATTGACAGATAGACAGACATTCATTCATTATTATATGTAGAGATTAGCAGTAATTAAACGTAACAGTAAGAAAATGTTGATTTTAATATAGGTAAATAGAGTCTTTTAAGAAAGACCACCTAAAAAATGACTCAACTTGTTTCTCCTGTAGGTGGTCTCTCATTGGAGATTCTAATTGATATTAAAGAATCTCTAATAGACCTTTAATAAAAGAGACTGCCTCTTGGAGAGACGGGTTAAGCTACGATTTTAGGCATCCTATCAATGGAAGCTCTACTGTATCTACTGTTTCACACTGTTTGGCTTAATAAATGCCATTTTAACCATTTTGAATGTGTATCAATCCAGTCTATTTTTTTATATTTTATAGGCAAAATCACTTCATTTCAATTCATTTCATTCTTAACATTTTTTTTTGTTGACTTTGCTTAGAATTATTAATTAAACATTATATTTATTGATTAACAAGAGAGATAACAAAATATAAAAAGGAAACTTATATTGAAACAAAGGAACTCGTTTTTTTCTTGTTTTTTAGCGCCTATTTACCCGTGAGCTTACACACACTCTGTGGTAACAAATAATTAAAATATGTACAACACACGCTCCCCTGTGTGTGAGCCCTAATCAGCAAGTCCAAGGCTATCTGCACATTTCCGTGATTTGTCCTTAGGTAGACTCTTCGTTAGTATATCCGCCTCCATGTCTTCACTTTTAGTGTATTCCAGCTTGATTCCATTTTGAATTTCCTCTTTCACAAAATAATACTTTCGGTTTATGTGCTTTGTTCGTGAAGTAATCTTGTCAGATTGTATCCAGTTTATTGCAGCCTGGCTGTCACTTTTCAAGGTAATTGGGAAAGTTAAATTTTCACAAAGTTCTTCTAGTAATCCCTTTAACCATAATACTTCTGAAATGCCTTCACATATTGAAATAAGTTCAGCTTCACATGTAGACAAGGCTACTAAATTTTGCTTTCTACTTCTCCAGTTTATTAAGTTGTTGCCAAGTTTGACTGTATAGCCTGAATAGGATTTTGCGTCTCGGGTTGTGCACCAGCTCGCATCAGTACTTATTGTGATATTGTTGTCTTTTGACTTATATGCCAACATGTTATCTCTTGTTCCCTTCAGATATCTATAAATCCTTTTAACTCCAGTTAAGTGTATTTCTCTTGGATCATTACTATACTGTGATAAATTGCTGACGTTGAAGGATATGTCCGGTCGAGTACCCGTAGAGAGGTACATTAGTGATCCAATCATTTCCTGGTATACAGTTTTATCTACTGGCTTAGAGTTCAAATATTCATCCAAATTTTGATTTTGATCTCCAGGTGTCTGCACACTGTTGCATTCTTCCAGTCCAAATCTGTGAAGAATTGTATCAATATAATGAGTCTGAGATAGATAAAATCCATCTTCTGCCCTTTTTATTTCAATTCCAATAAATGGTTCGCTATCTTTCTTTTCTGTTAGAGTAACATATTTTTCTATTTCTGAGGCTAGGTTGTCATTAATTTCCTTACTAGTTCCAGCAATGATGAGATCATCTACATATAGACCCAGTATTGCATACTCTTCTCCTCTCTGGAGTTTATAGATACATGGATCACATTTGGTTCTAATCATTCCCAACTGGTATAAAATTTCATTGATCTTTTTGTTCCAACATTTTCCTGATTGTGGTAGACCATACAGGCTTTTTTCCAATTTACACACTTTGTTTTCTTCTCCTTTTTGTATAAAACGATCTGGTTGTCTCATGTATACTGTCTCTTTTAACTCACCATAGAGATAAGCTGTCTTCACATCATAAGTCTTTATGGTTAAATTCTGTTGTGTTGCAAGAGCTACTATTGTTCGCAAGCTTTCCTTTTTGAGTACAGGTTAAAAAGATTCCTTATAGTCCACACCATATCTTTGATTGCATCCAACAGCAACCAGTCTGGCCTTTCGTTTATATATGCCGTCAGTTGGTGTTTTCTTCGTACTGTAGACCCATTTACTATTGATGACTTTCATACCATTTCCCCTTGGTACTAGTGTCCATACTTTATGTTTCTCTATCTCACTGAGCTCATCTTCCATTGCTTCGTGCCATTCATTTCTTTCTCCACTATCCATTGCTTCTTTAAAGTTCTCCGGAATATAATGATCAATTTCCATAATTAAGTTTGCATTATTCCTATCCTTTATTCTTTGTGAGCGTCGAACTCCTTCTTCAATCAATTTCCTTTCTTGTTCTTCAAGTCTTGCTTTGTGCCGTTCTTCTAAGATGCTCTTTGTTTCTCCTTTCTTTCTTCCTCCTTTTACACATCTTTCCTGTATCGGTTCAGTTTGTGATGAGTCATTTTCACAGTCACCACCTAGTTTTACTGAAGTATCCTCCTGAGACTTCATTTTACTCTCTGTGACAGGATTGTCTTCTTTCAAGATAAGAAAGTCTTCAGCAACTATTTCTTCACAATTTCCTTTATAGGTCAAATTATCACAATTAGTATCTTCCTGAATATCATTTGCATAATCAATTCCTCTCTTATCTTCACTAAATTTTACTGATCTGACTTCATGGATTCTTTTTGTCATTATATCATATATTCTGTAGGCTTTTCTTTTAATGGAATAACCAATAAATATTCCCTTTCTACCCTTTGGTGAAAACTTGTTTCTTCTTGGTTTGCTCTCAAGCCAATGTGTCAAACATCCAAATATTCGAATGTGTTTGACCGATGGTTTCCTGCCATTCCATCTCTGCATAGGTGTATTTTGCTTGATAGACCTGTGGGGTGTGCAATTCTTAATGTATGTAGCTGTAGAAATTGCCTCTGCCCAAAACATCATGGGTAATTTTGAGTCAATTAGTAAGGTTCTCGCTGTATCTATAAGAGTCCTATTCACTCTCTCCGCGACTCCATTACTTTGTGGTGAGTATGTGGTGGTAAGTTGGTGATGGATCCCACTTCTCTTGAAAAGTCCTTCAAATCTATAGTTACAAAATTCAGTTCCATTGTCCGTTCTTACATCTTTTATTCTAAGACTTAATTCGTTTTCGGCTCTTGCTTTAAATTCTTCAAATCTTTCAAAGGTCTCATCTTTTGATCTCAGGAAATATACAAAGATTCTTCTACTGTAATCATCTACTATAACAAGGAAATACTTAGATCCTCCTAAAGATTGACATGGCATTGGTCCACATAAATCCATATGAATCAACTGCAGGGGCTTAACTGTATAATTATCTGTAATATTATATGGCTTCTGCACCAGTTTTCCCATTATGCATGCTTCGCACTCTGGTAACCTTTCGAACTTTAGATCCAATCCTCTTACAATATGTCCTTGAATCATTTTTTTCATGTATTCTTCATTTATATGGTTTAATCTCTTATGCCATAAACTTATATTGCTATTTTTATTTGATAAATGTGTATTTATAACCATGACATTTTCATTTTTTGCTATTGGTACATTTCTTTGTTTTGTTTCCATCATAAACATTCTATCTTTAATATATGCTTCAGCAACTAAATCATTCCCTTCATTATAAATTTTTGCTCCATCCTTATTGAAAATAACTGAATTTCCCTTGTTAACTAATTCGTATACTGACAAGAAATTATTCCTTAAACTTGGTACATGTAAGATATCTTTGATGCGAATATTTTCTTGGCCTTCACTTGTGCATGTAGTAAGTCTCATATCTCCTTTGGCTATGGCTTGGGTAGTTTTGCCCTTTTCAGCTAGGTTGATTTCACTTTCATAATCTACCACATTTTCCATCAAAGTTAGGTTTGGGGTTAAATGTGCGGTGCATCCTGAATCTATACACCATATTTGTCTATCATTTCTCTCATCTGGTGAATCTTCAAATTCTTTTACATATGTTTCAAATGCTTGCTCATTAATTCCACTTTTCATAGTATCCACTAGGTTATTTGAATGTTCCCTACTGTATTTGTGATTTCTATAACCAGGATTCCATTTCTTTTGGTATCCTTGTTTCTGTTTATCTCGAAACCAGCAATCATTAGCTAGATGTCCCTTTTTATTACAAACAAAACATCTTTTTGGCTGAAATTGTTGGACTTTTCTATTTTTAATTCTGTATGCTTGTTCATGCCCATTCTCAACCGATTGATTTAATCTCATATTTCTTCTTGACTCCTCTTCTCTTAGAGTTTGTTGAATCTCTTCAATTGTTGCCTTTCTCTTTGATCGTAAGACAATAGCAATATTTTCATACCTTGGATGTATGCCTCTGACAATATGAAATGAAAGTTCTCTTGAGGGAAATTGATGCCCTAATGATGAACTTCTAGCAGCAATATTTTTTGCCCTTGTAATATATTCATCTACAGTTTCATTATCTTTCATTCTAATGTTCTTTAATTCTAAGCCTATATCAATAATTTTATCTTCCAAATTGCCTGTGTATGTTTTTCTCAGTGAGTCCCATACTTTCTTAGCATTTGTTTCTCCTATGAACATTCCAGCTTGTTCATTTGTCAACGTAGTGATGATTATCCCAAAAGCTTCATCATTTTTATCACTCCAAATCTCCCAAGAACTTTTGTCTTCCATATCAGGTTCTGGATCTGAAATTACACATTTAAATAATTTTCTTCCTCTCAGAACTGCGCCGATTTTCAACGCCCATATTTGATAATTATTTCCTGTTAATGGTTCAATTTTTGTTTGGGATAAAACATTATATTCCGCCATTTTGGTCTTTTGAGCTAATATAAACAAACCAATATATAATTTAAAACAAATATATATTTTAAATTTATTTAAATATTGGGTAGCTTTTAAACATGCAATATATATATATAATTTAACTTAATCTATATAAATACCTTTAATCTTCTTATAAGTGCTTCAGTTTACCGATCAGAATAAACTTCTTGCTTAATCTTCAGATTGAATATTTTCGTTTTTGAGCTTTATATCAATAAACCAACATCTGCTACCAATTGTTGACTTTGCTTAGAATTATTAATTAAACATTATATTTATTGATTAACAAGAGAGATAACAAAATATAAAAAGGAAACTTATATTGAAACAAAGGAACTCGTTTTTTTCTTGTTTTTTAGCGCCTATTTACCCGTGAGCTTACACACACTCTGTGGTAACAAATAATTAAAATATGTACAACATTTTTTGTCTTCATTCAGCTTACTTTCTATTATATTTTAAGCCATTGTTCCCCCCCATTATGCATATTTAATACCGTATACACTGTTTTACTCTCAAAAATGTCATTAAAAATTTGAATACAGACACATTGAAAACCTTCTTAATAATGATGATAATTTTTAATAAATATTTTAATGGAATTTGGGAAATAAAACGAAACGAAAAATGGAAATCTGACAAAAAATAGCTCTATAACTTTCCCCAAAGTTATAAATGGTCAAATAGCAAGTGGCTATATAAATAAAGTTATACACAAAGATAAAATATATATTTTAATTTTTTTTTTCACTTAATTTTAATGCATTGTAAATTCTTCATCTTCAGGGTCATTGGTAGTTATGTGGAAAATTTGGTGACATTTGGTTAAGTAGTTTCTGAGTTTATCGATAAACAGACAGACAAATTTTGATTTTTATATATATAAAGATAACACAGAGATAATAAATCAGAGTGCTGAAAATATAACAGATTAATTAATATTTATCCTTATTTAAAAAAAAAAAAGGTTTTTCAAACTAATAATTAGATAGAAACCTTTCTGGTATTATATTAAACAATTTCTCAAAGTTAAATTGCGATGAAATGAGTAGTTTGGTCCGGCATAAAGAAGATGCATATAATCATTTTTTTCTATAGGCATGATAATATTTAGAGCAGATTGTTGAATTATATCAGATAAATTAGAATATTTATCTTGATTATTTTTAGGCGAAAAGTTATTTCAAAAATTTTATTTGCTAGAAACCTTCTCAATACTATACTAAATAACTTCCCAAAGTTTCATGGCGTTCCAATGAGTGGTTTGGTCAGCCATAAAGGACAGACACACCACACACAAACACACACACATACATTCATTTTTATATATATAGATGATCTGGCTTTGTGTCTTCTACTGGAATGAATGTTTTCTGTTAGAATTTTGTTTCTGCATACTAAAAGTGAACTCGCTTCACCCGTGGTCTCTGCTCTTTTGGAATTTTTTCCCTATATAATTTTGTATCTGATTATCAAACATGATACAGCAATATTTTCATTTTCATTTTCTGACTAAAAAATAGCTATTTTTTCCTAGAGCCTGTCAATTTCAATTTTCTTGGCTAAAAATGCGACAATGGTGGAGGTTGCGAAAGGATTTTTTAAATAATTGTTCAAGACATGGAAGGAATTAGAAATCCAAATATTCAGATTCCTATCTAAAACGTCCTTGGAATTACAATCAAATAAATGAGAAAAGCCAACAAATATATCAATTTTATCTGTTATAATTTAGTCATCTTATTCCAATATCATCACGCATATATTTATATTCATTATATATATATATATATATACGAGGTGTATAGGTGTGTGTGTGTGTGCATATAGGTGTGTGTGTAACAATATACCACCATACATTTCACAGCACCTTTTTAAATAGTTCCCCTTTTTCAATTAGTATGTTGTTACTTTTAACTATTTAATCAATTGTTTGATTATAATTCAAATTTTATATGTACCAATTATCCACTAACAATAATCCACTGGGTGTCTCTAACTTTGTAATATTATTCAATGAATTTAGAATTCCCTAAAGCAAAGTGACGCAGTTCTGTTAGTAACGGATTTTGCTTACGTCACTTCCGACCTCCCAAAAGAACTGGCATATATACGACTAAAAATAGCGTGAATAATATATATATAAATATAAAATTGAATGTCTGTCTGCCTGTGTGTACTCTATAGATTCAAAAACCATACATCCAATCGCCGTGAAATTTTAGGATATTATTAGGTATATCCCCGGGAATGTTTTTGAAAAATAATTTCTTGAATAACTTGAATATCCTTAGAGTTATTTGCAGATTTAACTCGCAAACAGCGCCACCATTGCGACGATGATAACAAGTTATTTTTTATCTATAAGTTTTATTATCACTAAGTTTATTATCTTAAATATTATATATCAAAGTAAGATTATCTCAGGATGACACCGCAATTTATTTGAGACAAGAATAATTATATAATTCCAAGGCGAAGATACTATTCCTTTAACTTCCAATTACCGAGGGAACCAATTAATATTGATTTTATTCAACTTATCGAGTATTTTTCAAGGAACCGGGAAAAAATATTTACTAGATAAAACGATGATTTTGTAATGTAGAAAATTAGGAAAGACAAAATTCAGGATGACACGGCACACAGGGACCGGGAAAAAATGTTCACTTTATCGAGAGATTCAAATTTACGAGTTTCAAATTAACAAAATATATCTATTATTTTTTAAATAAGTTTATAGAGAATTGTTTTAACAAACGTTCGTTAGACAAACCTTTACTCGAGTAAAACCCCGGGCGAAGCCGGGTACATCCGCTAGTTAATTATAAAAAACACTTTTAAAAAAAGCTTTTACTTAAAATGCACTAAAAATAACAAAATAAATATTTCTGAAGTATTGCTTTTTTTTCTGAAGGTACCATTTAACAAATAAAATAATAGACTTAGAAATAAAAGCGGTGGGGTACAATAATAATAAATTTGAGATCAATGTGATTTTATATGAAGCAAATGATTAGCAAGGTTATGCCTTTCATTAAATTTATACCTATTTGCTGCATAAATGATTATCATCCCCCACCGCTTTTATTTCTAAGTCTATTATTTTATTTGTTAAATGGTACCCTCAGAAAAAAAAAGCAATACTTCAGAAATATTTATTTTGTTATTTTTAGTGCATCTATATATATATAAATGAATGTATGTATGCGTGTGTGTCCTTTATTCATGACCAAACCACTCATTGGAACGTCATGGAACTTTGGGAAGTTATTTAGTATAGTACTGGGAAGGTTTCTGAAAAATAATTTCTTGAATATCCTTAGAGTTATTTGTAGATTCAACTCGCAAGCAGCTCCCCCAATGCGACGACGTTAACAAGTTTTTTTATCTATAAGTTTTATTATCACTAGGTTTATTATCTTGAAGATTATTTATCAAAAGTAAGATTTTCTACCTATTAATTGCGCACAAGTCAAAGTTAGTTATCGAGTATTTTTCAAGGGACCGGCAAAAATTTTTCACTAGATAAAATGATGATTTTGTAATGTAGAAAATTAGGAAAGACAAAATTCAGGATGACACGGCAATTTATTTGGGACAAGAATAATGATACAATTCCAATGCAAGATACTATTCCTTTAACTTCCAATTACCGAAGGAACCATTTAATATTGATTTTATTCAACTTATCGAGTATTTTTCAAGGGACCGGGGAAAATGTTCACTTTATCGAGAGATTCAAATTTACGAGTTTCAGATTATCAAAATATATCTATTATTTTTTTTATAAGTTTATAGAGAATTGTTTTAACAAATGTTCGTTAGACAAACCTTTACTCGGGTAAAACCCGGGCGAAGCCGGGTACATCCGCTAGTTTTAAATAATTTTTATTTTATATTTTATAAGAAATTCCAATTTATATATATTTAAATATCTTTAAAATAAAAATAAAAGATTCGCAACTTTATGCTACTATAATTATTTTATTATTTCATAATTCTTGCACACATACACATTATACAAAAAGCCTTCTATAATGATGATGATATACGTTCAATTTGTTTCGAATCAAAACAGAGTAAAGTAATAATATAATATATCACTTATATATTATCTTTAAACAAAACAGATCAGATCTTTCCTCCTTCCTTATATTTCACATAGTTGGAAAAAAACTGCAAGGAGGGTATCGAGGTCGGGTAGATCTAGGCGGAGGGGACGTGGAAACTTGAGGGTCTTGTTCCAGTTGGTGAGGTCCTGCTCTAGCGTTGTCCAAGGTCCAATCAGAATCTTCAGGATATTTGGAATCTGAACCTATCCTCATCTGATTGACATGCACCTTAAATGTGCCTCTTAGGTTCTTTACTAGATAAACATTGTAACCTAGTCGTCTTATCACTTGGTACTTGAACCATTTGCGCCTATGTTGTATTACTCTTGTAAAAATCACTTTATCTCCAACTTGAAAATGTCGCCTTCCACACTCATTTCTCCCAATGTCCCCTGGATAAATTTAGTGTTTAATCAATTTACAAATGTCCTAGGCACATAACTTAGGAGACGTTCTGCAGGAGGCGTATCTGAAGATGTAGGGCTATTTCTATAATTAAACAGAACATTTTGTAAAATACAGTCCATATTTGAGTTTGGAGATTCCTCTAACGACTTTTCCAGAGCTTTTTTTTATTTTTCTTACTGAATCTTCAGCAATTCCGTTAGAGGATGGATTATATGCTGGCGAGGTTAAGTGGTATACATTATTTTCCGTAAGAAGTCCTTAAATTCAAGCGAATTAAAGGGGGGACCGTTGTTAGACACTAGGCATTGCGGTAATCCGTACCTGGCAAAACACTCCCGTAGAAGCTATATATCTTTTTGCGAAATAGTACCTCTAACTGGGAATACTTCAATTCAATTTAAATTTGCATCCATTACCAATAAGTAACAAACACCTCTGAAATAGAAATGGTCAACAGGATCTCGCTGCCACGGTTGGTTAGTCCTGGGCCAAGGTTTGTTCTCAGCAGGAGGAGCTGCCTGATGATGCATACAGGGAGAACATTCCTTCACAAACTCTTCAATTTGACTATCCATTTTTGGCCACCAAACCGAAGATCTGGCTAGAGATTTCATGCGATTGACTCCATTATGACCTTGATGAAGTAGCTTCAAAATTTGATCTTGACAGGTTCTTGGAATCACAGCCTTAAAATCATCAAAAATGCATCCCTGTAGTTTAGAAAAAAAATCCAATTTTGAAAGGAAAGGTTTCATTGTTTCATCCTTTTTTGCTAACTGAGGGTCTTCTAATAAATATTCCTTGAGCTTATTTAAAACCGGATCTTTAATGGTTTCTTCTTCAATAATGAGGTGGTCCAATGGAGTTACATTCAAAAGTGATATATCATGTGTCACCAAATCAATGTTGTCTTCCCTTGAATTTATTTCCTCAAGTGGAAGTCTTTAAAATTCATCCGCGCATGGCATGTTATCTTTATTTGTATATCTAATATCCAAATCGAAATTTGACAACTCTAAAGCCCACCTATGCAAGCGATTAGCAATTAATGGCGGAAGAAGTATTTTGTTTCCAAAAACAGCCGTTAAAGCTTTATGATCACTCTTTAACAAAATTTTTCTCCCAAACAAATATTGTCTCAGTTTGGAAGTTGTAAACACAATAGCGATTGTTTCTTTCTCAGTCTGAGAGTATTTAGCTTCTGAACTTGACAATGTTCTGGAAACAAAGGTGATTGGCTTTTCTTCCCCTTCCACAATATGACAACAAGACCCCACTTATGCCATAAGCAGATGCATCGCAGATTAAAGTTAATGGAAGCTTCATTGAATAGTGAATAAGCGCCAGGGAATTTAATAGGGTTAACTTCAAATTCAAAAATGCCTTTTAGCATTGGCTAAACCATTTCTAACGTTTGTGCTTCTTTAGGAGTTGATAAAGGGGACCAGCCAAAGTTGACATATTAGGTATGTATTTTGAGTAGAAGCTCAACATCCCTAGAATTTGAATATTTTAATCATCTCTCCTTAATTGTGAAGTATGATGTTAATTTTTGTTCTATATCCCCCCAATTATCTATATATTGCAATTCTTCAATATAATAATTGAATGCTTCTCCGTCGAGATAATTTGATATATTATTTAGTTTAAAATATTCATCAAGAAGTTTCTGCAGACAATTTTTGTTAAAGAATTTGAGCCAAGATATTATGTCTAAATTTTGAAATTTAAATTTTGGTATTTCTAAAGTATTTGAATTAGGCGTCATGGTATATTCGACATTTCTTTGTTTGCGCGAATTTTGTAAAATATTAATTTTATAAAATTTGAATAATCTATATATATAAAATTGAATGTCTGTCTGTCTGTACTCTATAGATTCAAAAACCATACATCCAATCGCCGTGAAATTTTGGGATATTATTAGGTATATCACCGGGAAGGTTTTTGAAAATAATTTCATGAATATTTTGAATATCCTTAGAGTTATTTGCAGATTTGTAGATTTAACTCGCAAGCAGCGCCCCCATTGTGACGATGATAACAAGTTTTTTTATTACTAAGTTTGTTATCTTAAATATTATTTATCAAAAGTAAGATTATCTCAGGATGACACGGCAATGTGACACAGGAAAAAATGTTCACTAGATAAAACTATGATTTTCTAATGTAGAAAATTAGGAAAGACAAAATTCAGGATGACACGGCACACAGGGACCGGGAAAAAATGTTCACTTTATCGAGAGATTACGAGTTTCAAATTATCAAAATATATCTTTTTTTTAAATAAGTTTTTAGAGAATTGTTTTAACAAATGTTCGCTAGACAAACCTTTACTCAGGTAAAACCTCGGGCGAAGCCGGGTACGTCCGCTAGTAATCTATAAAGTAATTGAGATGATATTCAGGTAATCCTGTCGACTTATTGTTATGAATAATTTGTTTGATGTTAAATAAATAAATATATATAAAAGTCAATTCCTGTCTGTCTGTCTGTTTCGCGATAAACTCAAAAAATACTGAACCAATTGGTTCCAAATTTTGCATGTCGCTTTTTATAAACCTGAGGAAAATTTTTGGCTACATTTTGCTTATTATTTTTGGCTATTTCTTTTTTTAATTTGAAGAACTATTTTTTTACGCGGACTAATCCGGAATGGAATGAATACCTAAATATGGCCATTTTTTTTAAAGCATCGGTGGCTTAGTGGTAGAATGCTCGCCTGCCACGCGGGCGGCCCGGGTTCGATTCCCGGCCGATGCATTTTTTTTTTACAATTTTTAAAACTAATTTATAAAAAATATAATATAAATTGCCACGTTTTTATTTTTAAAACGCTAATTTTAGTTTTGTAAAACTTTAATTTTAAAGTTTATTATTTTAAAAGTGAAATGTTTGTTAATGAAATAGATATTTTACCTAAACTCATTTTATTGCCGCTTTCTTTTACAAGCCATTTGTTTATGTATATTTTTACATATCGTTTTTATTGAGTTTTTACTAATTTAGTATGTACATCATTGACTTTTGATGAATAAAAAATTAAAATGAAAATAAACACATGAAAAATTAAAATAACATTTTAAAGGAATTTATGTACAATTGAAAATTGTTTTTGTAACGTCTCATATTCCCCTTCTTGAAGCATTTATTCTCGGGTAATAAATGGTCGAAGTTGAGATATGTGAACGCGTCTTGCTTGCTTTTGGTCTTTCAGAGAGATATCGTAGGTTACATCAGATATCTTTTTTTGAATGACAAATGGTCCTTCATATTTTGGTGATGTCTTGATGAGACGAGGGTCGTTGAAGGCAATTTTTCTTATGACTAAGTCTCCTTCTTTAAAGACATACTTGGGGTGATGGCTATCGTGTTTAATCTTCCACTTACTTCTAATTTGTTCTGTCCGCAGGCTAGCTTTCTTCCTGGCTTCTTCAATTGTAATTGGAGTTTGGTCGGCAAATTCGGGTACATTACCGATTCCATACATTAAGAAAGGCGGTGAAAAACCAGTCACGTCATGTGGTGTGGAATTTTAATTTTTGACAACTTGCGGTAACAATGTGCTCCATTTACATCTAGGTTTCTCTAGAACAGCTATTCTCAGTTTTGTCATTATCGTATCATTTAATTTCTCACAAATGCCATTGCACTGAGGATGATAAGGCGAAGTATATGTGTGTTTAATTCCTTGTAAAGAAAGAAATTTGTTGAACTCTTTTGATATAAAATTTTTGCCATTATCTGTTAAGATAGTATTGATCGAATTAACAGATTTGATTATCTTATCAAGACATTGAGTGACAGCTTGAGCAGTGTTTGTTATTGTGGGATATGCCCATAGATAACGAGTTACGTGATCAACAAAAACTTGAATGAATTTATGCTTTGTGTTAGCTGCTGCTGTTCCCAGTACAATAGTGTCACAACCGATCATTTGTAATGGTTGGATATTTGACGTTGGTGTGATCATTTCTCCTAAAGTTGGTTCATGTCTGACCTTCACTAGTTGACAAGATTTACAAGATCGAACATAATTCTTGATATCAGTTGTTATTCCTTTCCACCAATAACATTGAGTTATAAGTTTGCATGTTTTGGTTATTGATGGGTGACTCAATGAATCGTGATATTCTTCCAATATTTTTTTGGTAAGCGAGTTTGGGACAACTGCTTTAAAAACTCCTTTTTGTTTGATCATTACCACACCGTCGTGAGTGTGGGAATTTTTCAAGAAACTCAAATCTGAATTTTGTTGGTGTTCTTGAAGTTCTTGAGTTGCAATGTTAACAACTGGGAGTCTTGATAAGGCGTCAACATGAGTTTGTTGCTTTCCAGAACGATGAACGATGTTACATGATTTCGAGGATAAAATAAGAATCCATCTAAAATACTTAGGTTTCGGTTTCTTCATGGTGAAAAGCCATTGGAGCGCCGCATGATCAGTGATGATTTCAAATGGTTGGTTTTCTATGTATACATGAAAGTGATCAGTTGCTTGTATTACGGCTAGGCATTCCATCTCATAAGCAGAATAATTCTCTTGGTGTGGTTGCAGTGTTTTGGAGTAATAAGCAATTACATGTTCCTCATTGTCTGGACCAATTTGTGTTAGGATTGCTCCAATTCCATATTTGGAGGCATCTGTATAAACTTTAGAGGGGTAGTCCGGGTTGTAAATAGCAAGGACAGGTTTTGTAGATAGTGCCATTTTAAGTTTAGCGAACGACTCCTCTACTTCCTCATTCCAGATGAAGGGCTGATTCTTCCGAGTGAGTCGAACCAAGGGGAATGAATTTTAGAAAAGTCCTTCACAAATTTTCTGTAATAATTTGCCAATCCCATGAACTGACGAACTTTCTTTACAGTATCAGGTCTTGGAAAGTCTTGAATAGATTTTACTTTTCCTGGATCAGGTTTTAATTGATTGTGACTGATGATATGTCCGAGGTATTTTACTTCAGTTCTTCCAAAAATACATTTCGACAATTTTAATTTCATGTTGTACTGTCTTAATTTGTCAAAAACTTTACTAAGAAGCTCAATGTGCTCTTGCCATGTTTTCGTGTACACCAATATGTCATCTTGGAAAGAGCAAGTTCCTTTCCATAATAATTCACCTAGAATATGTTGGATTATCCTTTGAAACGTTGAAGCAGCATTTTTTAAACCAAAGGGCATCACTAAAAACTCATAATGACCATCGTTTGTGACGAATGCAGTTTTTTGAATAGATTGCGGGTCCATTTCGATCTGCCAATAACCCCATGCAACATCAAGGGTAGAGAAGAATCTGGATCCATGCAATCGATCAAACATATCCTGTATGTGAGGTAGGGGTTGCCTGTCATCCAGTGTGATCTCATTAAGACGTCTGTAATCAATGCACATCCTTTTATTTCCATCCTTCTTGGGAACCATAACAACAGGAAATGCCCAAGGAGAATCTGAAATTCTTATTAACTTGTGTTCGAGAAGTTCTTTAACTTGTTCAGCTATCTCTTCATACTCTTTTAGAGGACGACGATAGGGTCTAAGAGAAATTGGTTGTTTACTTTTCGTGATGATCTTATGTTGTATAGCTACTTTTCCCAAATCAATAGCATGCTGAGAAAATACATTCCTATTGTGTTCAAGTAATTCTTTTAATTCATGTTCTCTTATCTCTTCTAGATGATTTACAAGAATTGGATTTTGTAATCCATCAATTTTGGTGTAAATTGTTTTGTCTCTGACATCTATTAAAAGATTAAAAAGAGATGCAACATCTAATCCGATCAAGAGTGGATATTTAAAGTTCTTCATTACATGGAGAGTTACAGGTTTAATTAGTTTATCTATTCTTACCTTGGTCTGAAGGCTTCCACATGTCCTGGTAACACCATCCGCTTGGCTGATGTGAATGTCTGAATTTGGTTGAAGTTGAAGACGGGTTCGCTTGAACAATCGCCAATTGATTATTGATACTGTTGCTCCAGTATCCACAAATGCTTGCGCAGGAATTCCATTTACTTCAACACTTATGTTGATAAGCTTGAAAGCTCCTTGTGTAGGGGTATTTGTCAAAGTACTTACATTCAACAATTCCGGGGCTCCGCATACTTGTTTCACTGAAGTGTTTTGAGTAGACCCATCCTTTTTATAATTAGGATCATAATCCTCACAATCTGTGACCCAATGTTTAATTTTTATTCCCTTTTTCGAACATATTGGACACCAGAATGGGCAAACATTTTTTCTATTATCATTATTTTTTGTCGCGAGATGTATTTTGTTTTTAGGCTTAAACTGAATTGAAGCCCTATTTTGTTCAATTGAAGCTGCGATATGGAACCATTTCGTGGTGTCATTTGGCTGTGCAGCCACAATTAAATCTTTCCAATCATTTGGAAGTCCGTCTGTTAATAAATGTATTTTTTCCTCCTTCGTTAGATGGGTTTGATTTAACAGGCGAATTTTATCTTGAAAATAATTTTCTATTGATTCTTCTCGTTTTAATCTTCGATGTGATGCTGAGACAATTGGATTTGCGTTGTATGAACCAAATCTTTGAATCAACTTTTCCTTTACAACTTCCGATCTTTTTATTGCAGGATTTGAAATAATCTCGTCTGCATACCATTCAAGTGCTGAATCTGTCAAGTAGTACATAAGATTTTTGATTTTTTCATCTTCTTTTAAAGAATTATTTTCAAAATCATATAATTTGATCCATGACTCAGGCCTAATTGCCGACTTCGAGCCGTTGAATTTTTGCAACCGGTTGTTTGGATTTTCCGCCATTTTTTTTTTCTTCGTATCCTGTTCGACTGCGCCAAATGCCCCTACACAAGGAGCTTTCAAGCTTATCAACATAAGTGTTGAAGTAAATGGAATTCCTGCGCCAAATGCCACGTTTTTATTTTTAAAACGCTAATTTTAGTTTTGTAAAACTTTAATTTTAAAGTTTATTATTTTAAAAGTGAAATGTTTGTTAATGAAATAGATATTTTACCTAAACTCATTTTATTGCCGCTTTCTTTTACAAGCCATTTGTTTATGTATATTTTTACATATCGTTTTTATTGAGTTTTTACTAATTTAGTATGTACATCATTGACTTTTGATGAATAAAAAATTAAAATGAAAATAAACACATGAAAAATTAAAATAACATTTTAAAGGAATTTATGTACAATTGAAAATTGTTTTTGTAACGTCTCAAAATATATACTATTATATCAACTATATGAATTAAATCAAATACCTAAACACTAATCTCTATATAAATAAAAGTCAATTTCTGTCTGTCTGTCTGTTTCGCGATAAACTCAAAAACTACTGAACCAATTGGTACCAAATTTTGCATGTCGCTTTTTATAAACCTGAGGAAAATTTTTGGATACAATTTGCTTAGTATTTTTGGCTATTTATTTTTTTCATTTGAAGAACTTTTTTTTTACGTGGAGTAATCCGGAATGGAATGAATACCCAAATATGGCCATTTTGTATACGCATCGGTGGCTCAGTGGTAGAATGCTCGCATGCCACGCGGGCAGCCCGGGTTCGATTCCCGGCCGATGCATTTTTTTAAAACAATTTTTAAAACTCATTTATATTATATCTTCTATATATATATAAATGAATGTTTGTATGTTTGTTTGTTTGTTTGTTGGTTTGTATGTCCGGTATACAAATTCGCAGTAGTTCACTAATTCAAACCAAAATTTCCATACATAGGTAAAAAAAATACGAGGGAAACGATAGGCTATTTTAAATTATATGTGAATTAAATATTAAAACTATATATTCAAATTATTCTACTTAGCTCACGAACAGCGCCCTCTATCAAGGTTATAAATACGTTTAAAATCGAAATCTTCTCAAAATTTTATTAATAATAGTTCGCTTAATAATTAGAATACTTGATCTAAATCGAAATATTTATAGACGCTCGCTCGATTTGTAGATTTATATCGTAACTAATCTGACTGTAAAGTTTGGAGCGGGACGTTTCACAAGAGTGACATCCACGGCGCCAATTTATAATTGTAATGAATAGTGTTTGAATAAAACATTTAATCGGGTAAACCCGGGCGTTGCCCGGGTCATTCGTCTAGTGTTAAATAAAGGGTTGATAAGATAAATGATCGATAAGATAAAGGGTTGAGGGTGCAGTCGTGATAAAAAAAGATAATTATTTACCGTCAAGTAGCTTTTATTTTAATTACTTGAGGAAATATTACACATTAGTTATTTTCACATTATATAGAATTTATAAAGTTAATCTTATATTAGTTATTAAAAAAGATAGATATTTTAACTACGCATATTTACAACAAATACGATGATAACAAAAGTAAAATTATCAATAAATAAAATTTATATTTCTATATTTGAAAAAATATATATTTTATTTTTATTCATTGATATTTATACTTTTTCGTTATGATCGTTTTTATAATCACTTCCAGTTTTGTTTTAAATATGCATAGTTAACATATCTATCTTTTTGAATCTCTAATATAGGATTAACCTTTAAAAAAAATTATATATATTATATATATTTCTAATAATTATTTTTTTTATCACGACTGCACCTTCAACCCTTTTTTATCGATCCTTTGTCTTATCAACCCTCAATCTAACAAGAAACAATTTATTCATAACATATATATATGCCTGGAATTCGCCTTTGCCACTTCACCAACTTGAACATTTGTTTGGTAAATTCGACCGATTTCATAACATCTCTCGTAGGAGGTTTGAAATCGAAATCCCCCCCGCACTGATGAGGGCTAAAGCCCGAAACTATGATATACAGGTTGTATACAAGACAAATTTTTACGGAGACTTTTAAATTTATTCAGATATACTCCTGGTTTTATTCTACGTATGGAGTGCGGAAGAACGTCACTGGGAGTTACGGTGCTGAAACTTACACTCGGGTTCTGGCTTAGAATTCTAAAAATGAACAGCAGCCGACTCCCCCATATATACTTAGTTCAACTATATGAGATATCAAGAAATATCTCTATATATATAAACGTCAATTTCTGTCTGTCTGTTTCGCGATAAACTCAAGAACTACTGAACCAATTGGTACCAAATTTTGCAGGTCGCTTTTTATAAACCTGAGGAAAATTTTCGAGTGCATTTTAATTAGTATTTTTAGATTTTTTTTTTTTTTTTCATTTGAAGAACTTTTTTTACGCGGACTAATCCGGAAAGGAATGAATACCTAAATATGGCCATTTTTTTAAAAGCATCGGTGGTTCAGTGGTAGAATGCTCGCCTGCCACGCAGCCGGCCCGGGTTCGATTCCCGGCTGATGCATTTTTTTTTTTACAATTTTTAAAACTCATCTGTATATATAAAATTGAATGTCTGTCTGTCTGTACTCTATAGATTCAAAAACCATACATCCAATCGCCGTGAAATTTTGAGATATTATTAGCTATATCCCCGGGAAGGTTTTTGAAAATAATTTCTTGAATATCTTGAATATCCTTAGAGTTATTTGCAGGTTTGTAGATTTAACTCGAAAGCAGCGTCCCCATTGCGACGATGTTAACAAGTTTTTTTATCTATTAATTTTCTTACCACTAAGTTTATTATCTTAAAGATTATTTATCAAAATTAAGATTTTCTACCTATTAATTGCGCAAAAGTCAAAGTTAGTTTTATCATTTATCTACAACATATATATTGGGAGAATAGATAAAATGATGATTTTGTAATGTAGAAAATTAGGAAAGACAAAATTCAGGATATCGCGGCAATTTATTTGAGACAAGAATAATGATACAATTCCAAGGCAAAGATACTAATCCTTTAACTTCCAATTACCGAGGGAACCAATTAATATTGATTTATTCAACTTATCGAGTATTTTTCAAGGGACCGGGAAAAAATGTTCACTAGATAAAACGATTATTTTGTAATGTAGAAAATAAGGAAAGACAAAATTCAGGATGACACGGAAATTTATTTGAGACAAGAATAATGATACAATTCCAAGGCAAGATACTATTTCTTTAACTTCCAATTACCGAGGGAACCAATTAATATTGATTTTATTCAACTTATCGAGTATTTTTCAAGGGACCGGGAAAAAATGTTCACTAGATAAAACGATGATTTTGTAATGTAGAAAATTAGGAAAGACAAAATTCAGGATGACACGGAACACAGGACCGGGAAAATATGTTAACTTTATCGAGAGATTCAAATTTACGAGTTTCAAATTACCAAAATATATCTATTTTTTTATATAAGTTTATAGAGAATTGTTTTAACAAATGTTCGTTAGACAAACCTTTACTCGGGTAAAACCCCGGGCGAAGCCGGGTACATCCGCTAGTAAATATATATATTGGACTTGCGGAAAGTTTGGCCAACATACTCAATTAAACAGGATTTTCTTGGTTAATTAACTGCAACGATGCAAGGATTATCCGGCAAGAAATACCATTAATAACTAAAATTGCAATAGAACAATCTATTCAAAGTGACCAGGCAAAATAGCGAATTCTAAATTCTACCCTCACTATAAGTATTTACACAGTTCATTCCGAATTGAAAACTATTTACTTAGCAACTTTCCATTCCCAGTAAAACCCTATATCGCATAACAGATAATACTATATTCGTTTTTCAAGGAAAATCATATAAAAATTTCAGGGAGGGTGATAAGATTTGTGATCTATGCAAAGAAAATATGGAAACTGAACTATCTCATTATATCTATGAATGTCAAGATATTAGCGAGGAGAGAAGGACATTCTTTTCAAAGGTAGACACCAGCCAACTTAGGTCAATCCAAACGATGTTAACCAGTGCCCAAACAAGTAGACTAGTTGCTCAGGCCCTATATAATTTTTACAAGGCAGTAGGTGTAAAAAGGGAGAAAAGAGAACTTGGAAGCTATTGTTCTTACACCTCAGAATGATGACGAAACATCGAGGGGCCATCGGGTTGGTCGACGATGAGATTGCGGAGCTGGTGATATGGATGGCTGTGCTGGAGTAAACCTCCTTTTTGTGTCTGGGTGCTATATTTATGGCGAACTAAATAACTTAGTCCCTATTTCTGCTCCGCGCTTATGGAATTGAAGACTTGAGGCGATGGCGTCGACCTTTAATATTAAATCTTACTTTTCCTTATTACTAATAATTGTATATAGTTGCGGAAATACTGGTTTCCTGTGCTGCTCTTTTCCTGTTATTGCACCTTGTACGGAGAATCTGTATAACACTAACGTCTTAATAAAGGCTTTGTGTGTGTGTGATATACACGTTGTATTTTTGGAAGAATTTGCCAAAACTTGTTATTGAAACAAGAAAATGGGTTGAAAAAATATCAAGGAATAGGCTATATCAACGTTTAGTTGATTTCTGCTCCACTAGATGGCGCTCTGCCATCTAAAAACTCGTGTGAGCGTGGTCAGAATATGCTTTTTGATTTTAATACCAACACATGACCTTTTTATTATTTTATTTTTATTGTTATACACATGTTCAGAGTATTTACGCAAGTTTGGTCTTAAATCCCCCTTTTTTATTTCTCAAGAAGCCTCTGGGACCAAAATATTTTAGTCGTGGAGATACAGCCTGCACCATGCTGACGAGGGCCAACAGTCCCAAACGCGTTTGTGGTTAGTTTTTCTTGATTTATCAATAAAATGAGTTTACCAAATTTCAAGCAGAAGGCTAAATCAACGTTTAGTTGATTTCTGTTCCACTAGATTGTGCTCTGCTATTTAAAAAGCTCATGTTAGCGTACTCAGGATATGCCTTTTTGATTTTAATATTGTAGCGTAGCAGAAAGGTAGAGTCGGTGATCCACAAACGAAGAACGTTATTTTATTAACCAAACAAACCGAGATCAAAAGAAGAACAAACGATAAATATGAATGAATTAATTAATTATAATTAAGTGATATCTAGAAATATCTATATTTAAAATAGTAAACAAAGGAGAGAGAGCA
This sequence comes from Cordylochernes scorpioides, assembly GCA_030710605.1. Lineage (NCBI taxonomy): Eukaryota > Metazoa > Arthropoda > Arachnida > Pseudoscorpiones > Chernetidae > Cordylochernes > Cordylochernes scorpioides. The sequence continues at coordinate 84,974,288 of CP092886.1, read as the reverse complement.
AAGAATAAAAGTCTCGTGGCCACGCGGGCTCGCAGGGGTAACCTCCACCGGAACGTGACGTCAGCTCCAGGGTTGCTGAGCCAGCAATTTCACTTCGCTACATAGCCCCCCCTCTCAAAGGACATCGACCCGATGCTCAGCAGGAGACCTGCGCCTCCAGTCTACGAGCTCGCGACCGCGTAATAGGGCCAGGGATATCCAGGTCTCCTGGTCTGGGGACCTCCTCCTGAGCCAAGGGTGGTTGCCTCCCTTCCGCTGGAACTTCTTCCTTTTGAGGACTTGATAAGTCGTCTTCCATGTCCTCCTCCAGGTGGTCCTCCCGCTTCTCTGGATATAAATAGGGCTTCATCCTGCAGATGTGAACTATGTCCTTTGTTTTACGACGACCATGCTGGTCTCCGAATGTCTCCACTTCATATGTCACATCGGATATTTTTCTTGTTACTTTATACGGGCCGAAATAACGTCGCATTAGTTTTTCAGACAAACCCACCTTGCGCACAGGGATATAGATCCAAACGAGAACTCCGGGCTGATAGATTATGTTTCTGTGATGGGCGTCGTAACGGAGTTTATTTCCTCCCTGGGACCTCATAGTGTGAATGCGTGCCAGCTGTCGCGCTTCTTCGGCCCTTGATCCTAGAGTCTGGATGAAGTCATCTTCATCCTCTGAAGGAAATTTGGGGAATAGCAAGTCTAGTGGGGTCTCCGCCTCACGCCCGTGCACAAGGTAGAATGGACTAAACCCCGTGGACGCTTGCTTCGCCGTGTTGTATGCGAACGTAACGAATGGGGAATCTCATCCCAATCTTTCTGGTTGACGTCCACATACATGGACAGCATGTCTGCTATTGTCTTATTCAACCTTTCAGTGAGTCCATTGGTCTGAGGGTGGTAGGCGGTTGTTGTCCGATGAGTTATTCTGCAGTGTTTGTTCAGATCACGAATCATTGAAGATGTAAAATTTCGTCCTCGGTCTGTGATAACTTCCCTCGGCGCACCGTGCTTCAGAATTACATCTTTAATAAGATAACAAAAAAGGATGTTTACCCGCTCCCAAGGATCGACGACACTTTGGACTGTCTACAGGGAGCACGATTTTATTCCTCTATGGATCTCCAATCTGGATACTGGCAGATCAACGTGGAGGAAGCGGACCGTGAGAAGACTGCATTCATAACCCCAGATGGATTGTATGAGTTCAAAGTGATGTCATTTGGGTTATGCAACGCTCCAGCTACATTCGAACGAATGATGGACGGCCTCTTGAAGGGTCTTAAGTGGGCAATCTGTCTCTGTTACCTTGATGACATAGTCGTTTTTTCCGATGATTTTGAGGAACATCTGAGACGCCTTCAGCTGGTATTGGGCTGTTTGAGGAAGGCTGGCTTGTGCCTCAATTCGGGGAAATGCAGGTTTGGTGCGAAAACTATAACAGTTCTTGGACATAAGGTGAGTGGAGATGGAATATGTCTCGATCCAGAAAAAAATTAGAGCAGTCCGTGACTTCCCCAGACCAAAGTCGCTTAAAGAAGTTAGAAGTTTCCTAGGGCTGTCTTCCTACTACCGCCGTTTCATACCCAATTGGAGCCCATATCCGAAGATAATTCCCCAGGGGATGCACGTGGCCAATGGTGTCGTCATCGAGGATAGCCAGCTTTGTATACTTGCTGAGGGCAACCACGTAGGAACAGATATAGGCCATTCCGAGGATTCAAAATTTGCGGAAATTTTAAATATAGATGATTCACTTGACGATTTTCAAAAAGAAAAATTAAGAAATTTATTGAGAAACTATAGAGATATTTTTGATTTCAGAAAAAAAGAAGCGTCCAAGACCGATAATGTTAAGCATCGAATTAGCACTGGAGACCACCTTCCCACCAAACAACGACCGTACCCAGCATCTCCACCAGTTGTAGCGTAGCAGAAAGGTAGAGTCGGTGATCCACAAACGAAGAACGTTATTTTATTAACCAAACAAACCGAGATCAAAAGAAGAACAAACGATAAATAAGAATGAATTAATTAATTATAATTAAGTGATATCTAGAAATATCTATATTTAAAATAGTAAACAAAGGAGAGAGAGCAAAGAATAAAAGTCTCGTGGCCACGCGGGCTCGCAGGGGTAACCTCCACCGGAACGTGACGTCAGCTCCAGGGTTGCTGAGCCAGCAATTTCACTTCGCTACAATATAAATATATATGGCCTTTTTTAACGGAATCATAAATATTATCATAACTTTCCTTTGCATAATATGAGACTAGCCGAATGACCCGGGCAACGCCCGGGTTTACCCAATTAAATGCTTTTATTCAAATACTATTCGTTACAATTATAAATTGGCGCAGTGGATATCACTCTTGTGAAACGTCCCGCTCCAAACTTTGTGTCAGAGAAGCGATATTTTTATAAAGAGATAATCTGGCTTTGTGTCTTCTGCTCAAATTAATGTTTTTCTGTTAGAATTTTGTTCCTGCATACTAAAAATGAACTGACTTCACCCGTGGTCTCTGCTTTTTGGAATTTTTCCGGATATTATTTTGTATCTGATAATCAGATATGATACAGCAATATTGTCATCATCATTTTCTGAATAAAAAACTACTTTTTTTCCCAGAACCTGTCAATTTATTTTTCTTGACTAAAAATCCGAAAAATATATTTTCCAAATTTTTCTCTATGTCCTGTTAAAACACGTTTTACATGCCCATTAGGTCAGCTGATATTACCTCCCCTCTTCACCGCTAGAGGCGCTGCTTGCGAGCGAAAGGGCAAATTTGCAACGCAATTTGCAAATAACTTGTATACATACTTGTATACTTGTGTACATAGACCATAAATCTGTACATAGACAGGAAAAGCACATATATTTTAATAATATAAATGAGTTTTAAAAATTGTAAAAAAAAAATGGATCGGCCGGGAATCGAACCCGGGGCGCAGCGTGACAGGCGAGCATTCTACCACTGAACCAAAAGCAAACGGTGACAGAATTGTTGATGACTCTGATACTTGTATATTTTAATATTTTTATTATTATAATCATCCTGGTTACCCATAATAACCCTGGGCAACATTCAGCTTTGTTGTCAATGGAAATGCATTTTCCACAAACTCAATATTTCTTTCCAAATTGCTATTTATTTCTGATTTATTCCCTTCAAATCAATTTTTAACAAGGCCATTATAATATCCCTGATCATCCCAGGTTTCACCACATCCTTATATATTCTATAATAAATAGAATTTCGTCTCATTTTGAGCCATCCTAGAGAAGGACGTCGGCTTCCTTTTTCAACAATGTCACACGTTCTAAATAAGTGGAACAAGACAAAAATTATTGCTTCTCAGTAGCTCGCGAAATACTGCCTTGTAAATGTCAGCTTGGTTAATATCCATTTGTGGCTCTGCTTTCAAAGAACTCCAAACATTTTTTCTCAAATTAGGTTAGCAAAAGTTTATTCAGCATACAAATAGACTCTGTGCCTGCTCATTCCTCCATCAATAGCTCCACTAGGACAACATAAAATTTAATTATTACAGAAGTAATTGAGAGATAGAAATTATAAAGATATTTTGAAGGGCTTTCGCAAAAGGTTTTTTAAATGAACTCAAATTTATTTGGAGATCGATACATTTATTGATATTTTTTCTCATCTAAAAGCACACAACTAATTATTCTACAGATACCTATTTAATACAAATCGCATTAAAAAACTTCATACTCGTCGCGACACAAATCATGATCACAAATACATGTCGCTTGCACCAAATCTAATATTTTAACATGAGAGAAAGAACCACATACAGTTCATCACATGTTCCAGGGATTAACTCAATTCTATGGCTAAAATATAATTTGGATACTAGGGTTGTTGACAATAAAATTTCCACGCAAATGTGTGTTGTGCGGGTGTCGAATATATTGATAACAATTTTTATATTATATTATATTTCTCTGTGCTTTTTGATATTTTCCATTTTCGGAAATATATTGCCACTGAATAAATTTTTTAAATATTCTGCTGTATATCATCATAAATATTTGCATAGTCATCACTCCTTACCATGCTTGTATCTTATTACTTGTAAATAAATATTTTGAAATAGTTTGCATTCTAATCAATAAATTATTATTTACTTAAACATTTGTAATACTCGTTATCACTACCGTGACAACTGGTGGAGAAGCTGGATTATCCCATCACCCCCAAGCCGTTAGAAGAAGCCGAAGACTACAAGGACTAGAACCTCAAGAAAACATTGCTATGGTAAAGCAAGAGATACAGACAACAATGGGTGATTACCACTTTCAATCTTTTAGAAACCCTTCTATTTTACGGGAGAAACAACCAGAATCCAGAAAAATGGTTGAAAGAATACCATCGCGTCGCTCGTTACAACTGCTGGGATGATTCAATGTGCCTCGCAAATGTTTATTTTTTCCTCCAAGGAACAGCGCACAGATGGTACGAAAATGTTGAAGAGAAAATTAATTCATGGAATATTTTCTCAGAATTTCGGACATCATGTCGCCCAAAAAGATCAGCTCGCAGAGAGTCAAAACTCCAGCTCGGGGGAAGGAAGAGACCAGTGATTCCTACATTCAAGATGTTCTCCATTTGTGCAGAGAAGTTAATCCGGCTATGACGGAAAATGAAATAGTCGCACACTCGACGAAGGGAATATCGGAGTAGATATATCAATCAAATATCATTTTAGACATTGCAACTATCGATGAGTTCATCAAATGGTGCCGAAAAATCGAGGCTTCACATAAACAACGTGTAAATAAACGTGTAGTATTTGACAGACTACCGAATGTTGCCGTCATCGATTCAGCAGACTCTGAATCAATGAAAGACTTAATCCGACGCATCGTGCGTGAAGAAGTTCATCGCGCACTAAATCCGGAGTCAACTACCCCTGAACCATCTTCTTTGGAAGAAATTATCCGAGAAGAGATCGAAAAAAACGTAGCTGTAATTTCGAAGCCTATTCAAAGGCCTCTGCCACGACAGTCGTACCCCAACCAAACACGTACATTCAACCAGGTTCCACGTCGTCAGTACCCTACCCAAACACCCATATATAACCAAGGGCCACCACAACGAAGAACAGATGAATGGAGGACGCATGACAACATCCCAATATGTTTTAATTGTGGCCGCCCAGACCATATTAAGCGCTATTGTAGAGAACACCGACAATGGACCCAGAGACCCGAAGGACATGCACCAAGCACCCAAGAACCTCAAATGGGTAACCACCAAGTCATAAGAAGCCAAATCTACCACAGACAATCGCTGTATTCAAACAGAGGAAGATCACCAATACGCCAGTCCATTTTCCCAGACCGCCATACAAGCTAATCCCCACGCCGCTACAATCTAGAAAATAACTAAGCGTCGCGTCTTCTTTCGAGGGGGAAGCCGCGGGTGTGAAAAGCCTTCCATTGTCGACAGTCGCTAAATTACAACAAATTTATGTCGTAATCATCATTGATTACATTGAATTTTCTGCTCTGGTCGATTCAGGTTCCTCTTTTTCAGTTATCTCTGATGGATTAAGGCGACAATTAAAAAATACCATGTTCAAGGATAGCGGAATGACTGAAAGTTGCTGATGGCAAGAAGGTTACATCGATCGGCCGATGCACAATCAGCTTGAGTATTAATGGATTGAAACAGCCGCTTGAGTTTATTGTCCTCCCTAATAGTAACCCAAGTATTAGCCTCTGAAGGGATTTCCTAGAGGCATCAAACGCCGTGATTGATTGTGGACGCACCGAAATCAGATTGGAAGAGATCAAAGATGTACTATATTCACCAACTTCCATGAGAAAGGTTGTGGCTAGCAGAAGCGTCGTAATCACAGCCAAATCTACTAAACTAATAAATGTTATGAGTAAAGAGCTTAATGGGCAAAATCAGGTACTTTTTGAACCATCGAAAAAGGTATTAATAGGAAAAGGGTTAACACTTCCCTGTGCATTATTCAGGCTTTCCCATAATAAAGGAAAACTTTGGATCGTATATTCTAGCACCACAGCTCAAATAGTTCCTAAGGGATGTGTCTGAGAAAAATTCAAGGGGTTGAAGAAAATAACTTGACGGCTATCTAAGAAATGTTCTGAATTCAATAAGGAGATCAAAATGTGAATCATGCCAGTCATGCTGATAAAAGTGACTGAATTAAAAAAAAAATTAATTAGTGATGATTTATCAGAAGAGCAGCAGTCTCAAATCTTATCAACTTTAAAACGATATGATAAAATATTTGATAAAAATAATGAGCCAGTAAAGCAAACTTCAGAAACCAAGCATAAAATTGAAACTGGAAACCATCAGCCCATTAAGCATAGACCATATCGAGTCTCCCCTACAGAACGCCAAGCAATCCAAATGGAAGTGGACAAAATGCTAGACGCTGGGATTATACGTCATTCAGAAAGTCCATGGTCATCGCCGCTTATTTTAGTAAAGAAGAAGGATGGTAACTGCGTTTCTGTGTGGATTACAGACGACTAAACAAAGTTACTTAAAAATACGTTTACCCACTACCCCGAATCAATGATATGCTTGACTCCCTGAAAGGAACTAAATTTTATTCATCAATGGACCTTCGTTCAGGATATTGGCAAATAGAAGTCGACGAAGCAGATAGAGAAAAAATTGTCTTTATTACCCCTGACGGACTATACAAATTCCTAGTCATGCCCTTTGGTGTGTGCAATGCCCCTGCAACATTCGAGCGCATGATGGACAAGATATTGAAAGGCCTGAAATGGACGATGGCCCTCTGTTATTTAGACGACATCGTGGTGTATTCCAAATCGTTCAACGAACATTTACACCGGCTTGAAATCATACTACAATGTCTCGACAAAGTCGAGCTACGCCTCAACCCAAAAAAGTGCCTTTTCGGAACCAAATGAATCAGAGTGTTTGGACACCTCGTCGATAGTAAAGGTATGTATCCCGATCCAGAACAGATTGAAGCTATTGCCAAGTTTCCGACCCCATAATCTATAATATTTTATAGAAGATTCATTGGCCTATGTTCCTATTATCGTAGATATATCGAATATTTTGCTGAGAAAGCTGCTCCTCTACACGAAGTCCTCAAAATAGATAATAAATTCACGCGGAGAACTCTGACAAACAGGATGCTTTTGATTCCTTGAAAAAAGCATTGACGTCTAAACCTGTTCTTGCCTATTTCAAAGAACAACTGCTAACCGAGCTTCATACTGACGCCAGCGGTTATGAAATTGGAGCTGTCCTCGTACAGATCAACGATGGGAAAGAGCGGCCAGTTGGTTATGCTTCAAGAACTTTATCTAAGGCGGAGAAGAATTACTCAACAACGGAAAAAGAAATCTTGACCGCAATATGGGCCATCAACAAATTTCGACCGTACCTTTTTGGTCGTGAGTTTTTTATCGTCACTGACCACCACGCTCTTTGCTGGTTATCTAACCTGAAGGACCCGACAGGAAAACTAGCAAGATGGGCTTTAAAACTCCAAGAATACAATGTAACGGGTGTTTATAAAAGCGGACGCAAACACCAAGATGCCGACTGTCTTTCTCGAAATCCTCTCCAACTTGAATCATAAGAAAAATACAATGATGAGGATATTAATATACCCTCAATAACTGCTCTGACGTGCTTCGAGGTTGAACAAAGAAAAGACCCTAAAATTAGTAAATTGATTGAGGAAACAGAAGGATTTGGTGCCGAATCGAAAGAATATGAAATGTTAAAAGGAACCTTATACAAAAAGAATTTCGACCCCCTGGGAAACCAGCACCTTTTAGTTATTCCCAAGAACTTACGCTTAGAACTACTAAAAGGTTTACACGACGCTACCACAGCAGGTCATCTTGGATTTTCAAAGACATATGAGAGAGTTACACAACAACAATAGCCTTTATTGGGCACACGTGCCATACAGGATTCTCCCTGTAGAATAAAATAAATAAATAACAAATTAGCATCGTAGTTATATACATATGAGAGAGTTAAAAACAAATATTTCTGGCCAGGACTTCTCCGGGACATACGGAAGTATGTCGCTCATTGTAAAGAGTGCCAAAGAAAGAAACAATCAACTCAAAAGCCACCCGGACTGCTTAAGGCCATACCTCCTGCAATCTCTCCTTTTCAGAGAGTTGGAATGGACCTCCTTGAAAGATTTCCCAAATCTGATACTGGTAATAAGTGGATCATAGTCTGTACAGACAATTTAACCTGATTCGCTATTACCAAGGCCTTACCCACACGAGAAGCAAAAGAAGTTGCCAAGTTCTTGATGGAAGATGTTGTCCTCAAACACGGAGCCCTCAGAGAAATCATTACAGATCGTGAACGAGTATTTCAATCAAATATGTTAACGGAACTTATTAACCAGTTCTCTTCCATACACAGGTTTACAAAAGCCTATCGTCCCCAGACGAACGGATTAACGGAGAGACTTAATGAAACATTATATAACATGCTGGCAATGTATGTGGGCGTCGAGTAAAGAGACTGGGACGTAATCCTGCCCTACGTGACCTTCACCTACAACACCGCAAAACAAGATACGACAGGTTTTACCCCTTCTAAACTGATCCATGGACGCAAAGCCGAAACGACTGTAGACACTCTTTTCCTAAATCCGCATGAAGACCTCAAAGAGGAATACAATTAGAAGATTGCCTTGCGAGTCGAAGAGACTAGGCAGCTAGCAAGATTAGAAACCTTGAAAGCCCAAGAAAAGGACAACGCCAGATATGATTCAAAGCACGAGGCAATGGATTACAACGCTACAAAATTTTCATCCCGATAAGAAAGGTGGATCTCTCAGATAAACTGATGAAAAGGTACTTCGGGCTATACAGGGTTACTCGGAAACTCTCTGACGTGACCTTCGAAGTTGAAGCTGTGGACCAATCAACCAGGGCGCGACAGGCGTCTTCAACTGAGGAGCAGTGCCTCTATGTTGAGCACTGCCCTGAATTCGAGCCTTACCATTATCTTAAGGCAATCGATGAAATGGTCGGAGGGACCAGTGACGTCGTCCAGGTAACGAAGATGAATGGCCACTGCCTGTTGGGACTGGCAAACAAGGCCCTGGCGGAGCGCCTGATCAATGAAGGGCTCAAGGTTGAGGGCATGCTCCTCAAGGAGGCACTCTAACACGCTAATTAATTAGCAATCGTGAGGAAGATGTATATCTAAAATCATATAGTTGTGTATAATCGGTTACGATTGGGTGACCTATGCGCTTAATACCGAATAATTTAGCTCAAAGATGATAACATCAAGGGTAAGGTATGGGGAGCTTATTAAGATATTTTATTTTAGTAGCAAAGTACAAATGAAATAATGAACAGCCTGTCAAGAATCCTAAATACTCTATATTCAAAAATAGTTTTACTTTTGTGTTTTTCGAAGTCTAAGAGATTGATAATACAGTTAGAGTAAATGGTCAAAACCTCCGAGACTCTATATGGCATTAAGCCTTTTGCATCCGTGTTGAATCAGAAGTTCTTTTTATATCATTCGCAAACATATTGTAATCAGCGTTGGAAATAAATAAACGAAAAAAAATATATAAAATCTACGAATTGAATACGAATATTGCTGCTCGTAGAATTATTTGGCCATTAAAGCCCGCGATACTTTGTAAACAATATGTATATATATTATACTTTTTATTTAATCGTATGTTTTATAATAATGTTAGTTTAACCTTGTTCAAGTTATTTTAAATCTATCCTTTTAATTCAACCCCCTTCTCTATTGAGTTTTTCTGCTTTAATTCTCTTATCCAAAATTACTTTTCGTTAATATTGTATACATTAATATTAAACGTGGTTGTTTTATAAAATACACCCTATAACAAAGCGAGGTAGCTAACGTCGAATCCGATGCTGAGAGAGCCGTTTTTTCCCGTTCTGTTTTGTCTCTTTGTCGAACTCTGCTGTTCTGGCGTTGAATTCTACCGTTTTTGACCCAATCTTGCCAACATCGTCTAATAGACGCATTACCTAGACACTGATGCCGCGCAATCAGGCGATTTAACCAGCCAGCTTCTTTCAATCCAACGTTAAGACCTATTTCAAACATGTTTGTAATCAGCACGAAACTTTCTACGAGGCATTTAAATAGAAGTAGAAATGAGCTTACTGTAGAGAATTTGAACGAATATTTTGAAAATTAGCTCAAGCCGCGCCGAATATTGAGTCTAGAATACTCGTGCTGGTTGCAATTCCAGATGCGATGAAGTTCTTGATTTGAAAAAAATCGGCCACCAAATATCAACCATCTGGTCGTATAGTCTTTGTATACCCATTTTCATATAAATCATAATTATAATTGAGAGAACAATAATTTTTCCTAATTAACATAAGAATATATCAGTTAAAACAAGAATTGTACAAAATATATATTCTCCTTTTCCCTCACTCTTTTTCTTTAAATATTGTTGCTAAAAATAGTCGCCTCTTTTTTCCTTTTTTTTTCGCAAATATAAATATTCTTTCAAATGTTATTATAAATCAGATATAGAGAAAAGTGAGAGAGAGAGATTTTCTCTGATCTAATATTAAACTTTTAAATACTTTTAGAGCTGAAATAAAAAAACAGCTTCTTATTTTTGGAAATTAGATTAAAAATACATTTTGCTATGCTAAACAACCATTTATATATATAGGCTTTATACAACTATTATATATTGAGGTTAATTTGGATATTATCTTTGTTATTCATATTTAACGGTTATTTTTCTTTATTCACATATAATATATATGAATGAGATTTTGTATTTATAGAAGTATTTTGATAACCCGAATAAACACACGAGGGGAATTAACGAGGCTGTGTCAACCAAGTGACGCAAATGGTAACATCGGCACCTGACAAATCAAATTATCCAAACAAGTTATCGACAGAACAAACATCACGGTGCCGGATTAGCAGCGCGACATATTTATATTTCTGTCTTAGACCAGGCTTGTATAAACATTGGTTCATTTTTATCCCAATACATACTAAAATATCCTAATATTCTAAGCACACCCCATACGAATATTATATTGAATTATAGAGGCGCTTATTTGAGTGAAGTGATTGAATTCCGAATACACCATCAAAGTACACAATATAATTAATCCCACAGTATTGACTCTAGGTAAATTCCAATAGTGTGTGATGTCTGTCTATAGGTGCGCAGTGGCGAATAAAATATTTCAAAATATATATATTTTTTCAAATATATAAATATAAACACATGGCATTTTTTTTTTCATTAATTTTTGTATATTACCACGGAATGTTGTTTGCTTAAAGTAATTATCCTTATAAACTATTTTCGAAAAATTTATAGACCTGTATGATTCATTTAAAAATAAAACAATTTCCACTGCCCTTACTGCAATTAATGGGAGGGCCTGGCTCATCAGTGGTGAACCCTCCCATTAAATTTTCCATTGCAGTGAGGGAGCTAGATATTTTTTATTTTTAAAAGAATATTACGCGTCTATAATAGTTTCGAATATTCATAACAGATGACGCGCTAATGCATCATAATAAACTATTTCAATTAGCGTTTATTTCCCAATAACCATCTGATTATAACTTGGATATTTAAACAAGGCTCTTCAAATCTTCATCTTTCATAAACAATCCCCTTGCAATATATTTGTAGTAATATTTGAAAAATATGGATTTTGCAAATATAACTTTTTTTGTATATAACTGATGCCTTAAAGGCTAATCTATGTATTATGTTTCGGAGGTGAATTGCGCAATGCATTTAATTGTATGCTTTTATACAAATTTATGGTTTATTTAAATATTATTATCAAAAGGTTCAAAATAAACAATATTATAGCGGTCTGGTAGGTTGAACTGACGAAACCGGTGGAAAGGTTCACCATTGATATGAGACAGAACATACGAATATATTTACATCGCTATAAAGAGGTTCTTTATTTGTAAGAATAAAAAACGTGATAAATTGTTAAAAACATTTATATGCGCCTCTCTATTTATCAGAATAAAATTTATATAATTACACAATTAAAATAAAGTACATTTTTCCTAAAGAGGAGTTAAATGTATACTCTTTTATATTAATTTGAGATATACAAGGTATGTCCCATAAGTTCCCGGACTGGGTGCATAAAAAATGAATAAATGAAAAATGTAAATAAATTTGACTGTTTATTATAGAAAAAATATCTGGGTACACAGTGTTACCAATATCGATTGGAAGGATCGTAACCGAAGATTTGAAGCTCAAAAAGACTCCTGCAAAATTCATCCCAAGATTCCTCACAAATGAGCAAAAACTGTGTCGGCTTGCAACCTGTGAGGACATGATGGAAATGACAAGAACGGATCCAGAATGGAAAGACAAGATAATCATAGGCGACGAGACATGGGTCTATTGAAACCAAACCTCAATCTGCCGAGTGGAGAGGTCAGGGTGAGCCTAGACCCAAAATAATCCAGGATATTGAAATCCAGAAACAAGGTGTTGCTGGTCATTTTTTGGATAACAAGGGCATTGTTTATCACGAGTATCTTCCTGCAGGCCAAACAGTTATTAAGGAAATTTATTTGGGCATTCTTCGCCGTCTAAGGGAAGCGATTCGAAAATAAAGGCCAGAAAATTGGACTAATAGTGACTGGATCCTACAGCATGACAATGACCGCCCTCACACAGCGCACTTGGTGACGAGTTTTTTGGCGAAAAACGGGACGCAAATCCTACCTCAACCACCCTATTCCCCAGATATCGCACCAAATGACCTTTTTCTGTTCCCCAAACTTAAAGCAGTTCTAAAAGGAAGACATTTTGACACCAGGGATGACATAATAGAAAAATCACTGTTGGCATTGAAGAGCATTCCAAAAGAGGCCTATAAAAACTGTTTCGACAATTGGGAGAAACGATGGCGCTGGTGCGTTGACGCAAGGGGGGATTACTTTGGAGTTTTAATGATTTTTTTTTAAATATCTTACCTTTTTTTTTATGGACCCAGTCCGGGAACTTATGGGACATACCTTGTATATAACCTTTCATAACAAAATTTTTGTTTCTTCATTACAATGAAAGATGTTCCAGAAAAAATGAAAGTTTTAAAAATTTTGTTTTTCACAAACAAAGAGTGTGTCGATTATTATAATTAAAGGCATTTCTTTCGAAAGTTTACAATTGTAAGAAATAAACGATATATTCCAAACGAATCCACGAATTATAAATGAATTTATTAGCTTTAATTTTCCTTATTTCTGGATATTTATATTCCAAAGACTTGCAAATATATTAAATAGTAGTTATATTTCAATAAAATATACATCGCCTTTTGAAATTTAATCAATAAATGACACCAATCATCCTGCAGCCGCGATGAACAAGAAACATCCTCATTGAATTGAAAGAGTTGAATTAAGTCAGAGGATTGACAAGATATTTTTGGCCTTGGACATTTATAACCATTGTGCGGTTCTCTAGTGATGATTTTTCAATGAATATATCACTTAGATAAATATAGATATACAGGGTGATCCAAAAGTCCTGCACAATTTTAAAAATTAATACTCCGCGAATATTTACGCTAGAGCAATTCGGTAAACACCATTGTAATCAGGATGCAATGGGATTTTTATGGCAAATTATGAAAAATTTGAAATTGATTTTAGTTACAATTTTATTCGCTAGATGGCGCTCAACCAGAATCAGAGATTCAGCGACCAAATTGTGTGATAAATTGAAAAATATATCTGATCGACACGTATTTTTCTTTTCAGAATACCAGGAAAGAACCCTAATAATATCAAATGATAAATTAATAAAACACTATTTCCCAAAGAATTGGTTGACGATATTTAAATACAATATGAGATATGTAAAATAGGTATATGCAAATTAAAATATGTAGCAAAAAAAAAATTGATATTTTAGATGCGGTTTGCTGGAATCCTCTCAGCTATTTAAATTTCGAAGTTAATAAATTTATAATTTTTTAAATTCAACTCTCTCTCTCTCAGTATCGATTAGATTTATTTTAATTCATTTGAAAAATATGTATCTATCTCTGATAATTTAATTTACTCTGGAATACCGCTGTTGTTGTCGTGTGCAATAAAGATCCTCAGATGTATCCAGGCTTCTCTATCATAGCAGCAGCAGCAGCAATGTCCACTATCTTGGGTGTGTAAAGCTGCTGCTCTGGGTCTATGTCAATTTTCTGCAAAGCTGCGGGCATGATAATATGTGGGTAGGTGTTATTTCCAAACCAGAACAGTTTTTGCATGTTCTATAGGTTCTTGTGCCATCTGGATGTATTGTCATTCCTTTATAGTGTTTTGTTCTAAGTTCGATATAGTTTTGTCATTTTTCTCTCAGAGTTTATTTCACATTTTGATCTTTTCTTATTTTTTAAAAATTATCTTGTATTTTGAAAAAGCATTTGGGTCAAATATTGACATTTGTTCTTTCCTTTGGCAATTCAACTGTCATTTCATTACCCCCGATCCCAACATGGGCAGGAACCCATTGTAGAAAGCAGCTATTATCCAATGATTCCAGTTGGGTAAGTAACGAGTGTATTTTCTGTGGGATTTTAGCATTGCCCTTCTGAATTACTTCTAAATCGGATATGGAGACGCTGTATATTAAAATTCCTTCTGCTTGATCCAGGGATGGTTAGATAAGGCATATCAAGAGCTTTCCAGATAGCTGTCAGTTCACAAGAGAGGTTTGACGATATCTTTCCTTCTCCTTCTTTGATGTGTTTTCCATCTTGCAGTATTTTGTTAATTCCTGCCCCTCCATTACTCAAGGTAAAGTCTGATGATCCATCTGTATATGCTGTTAAATAATTTCTCTGATCGCATAAACCAATTGTGTCAAGTCCTTTCTTTTTAAGTATGTTTTTGTTCTCAGTTTTATTGCAGGGTTCATTCAGTTTAAGATTGATGATTACATTTGATGGCAATGGGGTAGGAAATATTGGTTCTTCTTGAATTTGAAATTCATTAAGTTTCATATTTATGCCCTTTTTAATATTGTTGTCGTACTGAAGTGTTGAATATCTTTTGAGTCTTTCTTTTTGTATCCAGTTTAAAAAGGTTCTATGGGATATGTGTTCGGTTTCTTTACCTTTTAAGCTAGTGGTGAATTTTATTGTCTTCTGGTTTCGAGTAGGTTTAGACCACACTCTCTCTGAATTTTCTCATTGTTGGTGGATGGAACAGCACCAGTGATTATTTTGGCCGGTTTTGCTTGTACACTGTCTAGTCTTCCTTTTAGTCATGAACTTGAGGGAGCCCAGGCGGGTGTTGCATATTCCATTATTGGCCTTATTATGGTGGTATATGTTGTTCTGAGAATTTTGGGTTTTTCTCTCCAATTTGTTCAACCTAGCCTTCCCAGAATGTATGGGTTTCTGGTACCTCTATTTGAAGTGCTAATTATATGTTCTGTAAATCGGAATTCCTCATCAATTATCATACCTAGGTATTTTGGAAATCTAATTTTATAAATTATTTGTCGGTTTATGCTTATTTTGGGGTTAAATATTAGCCTTTTTTTCCTGTCAGTGGAGAAGACGCATAGGATTGTTTTTATTGGGTATATTGTCATTTTGAGTTTCATTGCCCACTTCTCCAGTCCTCTCATTGATGTGTTCAGTGTTTTTTTCTGATTTTTCTATACTGCTACTTGTGTGCCATATGGCTATATAATCTGCATAACAGGGAACTTTTGTGTCTTCAGTGAGGTAAGGATGGATGTCGTTAATGTTGTGTCGTAAATAGACTTGTCCACGTGTCGTAAACTTGACCATTACTCTTTATTTAGCTCTTATACTTTTCGTTTGGCCCACAACAAATGTCCAATGCATATGCACATATATTCTTACATAATGAGGCTTTAAAGAATGCAAATAATCTTCATCTATTTAGTTACACACCACATATTCCCCCTTAATAATACTACAGTGAATCTGGTGGATTCCATGCTCTATAAGGCCCAGGACTGCGGACGGGCACTTGCACAGCGGTAGTCTCCGGTTTAGGACTGCAGGAGGGCACTTGCACAGCAGCAATCCTGGTCTAGGAGTGCAAGAGGGCACGTGTACAGCAGCAGTCTCCTCTTAGTTTCCTGATGTAACCTCTGAAACTTCTTCTTCAATTTCTTTCTGATTTCACCTACAGGCTTCTCTCCTGATGTTCGAGGAAGTATCAAATTACTTGTATCCACTTGTTTCTCTCTCATAGGTCGCAATTGATTGATATACCTCTTAAACACGAGGCCCTCGTAACCTATAAGGTAGTGACGGTAGCTCATTAATTTCAAAATGGTTACTTTTTTCCATTTAGGTCCAGTTGCATAGTTGCGGAAATAAACCTCGCAACCTATAGTAAACTGCTACTGCTTTCTTACGGCCTCATGAAATACCGCTCGCGGATTTCCCATCTTTGGTATTAAATTCGAGAATCTTGATCTTAAACTTTTCTTCATTAGAAGTTCCGCGGGGGATTCCTTTATTATAGTTTGGGGGAATGCTCAATGAAAAGATAAGAATATTTGTAGATAGGTCTCTAAATCATCCTTCCCATTATTCTTTCTCAAAGAATTTTCAAACTCTCTTACATATCTCTCAGCTAAACCATTTGTACTAGGATTATATGGACTGGTCTTAGTGTGCCGTATACCATTCATTCTGGTAAATTGCTCGAATTCACCGGAGACAAACTGTCTTTCGTTATCTGTAACCAAAAATTCGGGCAATCCAAATCTGGCGAAAATTTCTCTAAGATGACTTATAATCGTTTTGCTGGTAGTATATTTGAGGATAAAAATTTCTATCGACTTTGAGTATGCGTCCACGAGAACCATAAACACTTTTTCCATGAACGGAACCGCTAGATCATGATTAAGTCGATGCCACGTTTTTTCGGGCCAAGTCCATTCCGAGATGGTAGCCGAGGGCATGCTTGCTGATTCTTGGCATGCTCTACATCTTCTAGTTAACTTCTCTATTTTATTGTCTATGCCTGACCACCAGAAAATACCGTCTGGCAATCATCTTAATTTCAACAATCTCCATGTGAATTTCATGCAAGTCATTTAAAATTAAATATCTTAATTTTTAGGGAATTATCACTCTTTCACGCCATTGAAGACAACCAAACTCCAAACCTAATTCCGCTTTGATCTTATAATAAAGAGCTAGTGGATTTTCCCTCGGTACTCTAGTGAATTCCCCCCCCCTCGTTCCCTTCTCTAACATTCCTTAATACTATAGATAGAATTTTATCTCGGGACGTCTCATATGCCACCTCCCTAAAAGAGAACGGTACCCCATTCAACTTCCTGAGAAGTACCTGGTCTTCATCAATAGACTCCCTGACACTCGATTTTAAAGGAAGACGTGACAATGCGTCAACATTTGAATTATCACTAGTTTTTCGAAATCCCACAGTATAATTAAATGCAGCTTATTTTAAGGACCATCTTTCAATTCTGGATGCTGCACATATGGGAATTGGTTTCTGAGGTGAAAATATCTGCATTAAGGATCGGTTGTCTGTGATCAATACAAATTTTCGTCCCAGTAAGTATTGTCTGGATTTCTCAACGCCATAAATTATGCTTAACACTTCATTTTCTAGTTGAGAGTACTACTTTTCCGCTTTAGTTAATGTTCTAGAAGAAGAAGATATAGGGCATTCTTCTTTTCTATCATTCTATGATTCAGAATTACGCCTTGTCCATAGCTCGATGCGTCACAAGCCAGAACCAATTCTTTTTTGCATCGTAATGTGTGACAAAACAGACTTATCAGTTAATAATGATTTGCATTTTGAAAATAACATTCGATGTCCTTTCGTCCAATTCCATCTACAATGTTTTTCATGAGTTGATAGAATGGCGCTTAAATGTTTGTTATATTCTTTATGAATCTAGAATAATAAATTAATATTCCTATGAAAGATCTCATTCGGGAAACAATATTTAGGTTCAGGCGCCTCTATCACTGCTTTAATATTATTTTCTAAGGGATGCAGTCCATATTAATCAATTTTAAACTCTATATTTTTCACCGAATCCCTTTTAAATTTACATTTTTCTCTGTTTAACTTTAAACCTTTTTACCTTTAAACTTTTGTACCTGATCTCAAAACTCTTTCCCTGCAATCAAAATAGCATCTATGTAGTAGGCCACACCTGGCAAATCAGCAAATAGACCTACCTTAATTCTCTGAAATTTATATGGTGCTACCGCCACGCCATATGGTGGTCTTTTATAAGAAAACAACCCCTTTGATGTGTTTATATTAAAAACAGCTTTGGCTTCTTCCGCTAACATTACTTGTAAGTAAGCCTGTGATAGGTCTCGAGTCGAAAGTTCGGTGCTTGTAGATAATTTTGAAAAGATCTCATCAATCGATGGAAGGGATACCTATCTAATTCTATTGCTTTGTTAGCTGTACATCTAAAATCACCACATATCCTTACACTACCATCCTTTTTTAATATCGGTACTATTGGAGGGTCCCAATTTGCTTGAACTATAGGTTCTAAATTGCCAGAATCCACTAAACGATCAATTTCATTCTCTACTTTGTTTTTTAGAGAGAAAGGTAAACCTTTGACCTTATAAAACACAGGAGTCACATCCTTTTTGATATTAAAATTGATTTTAACATCCTTTAAACAGCCCAAATCTTTGTTGAACAAATCTGCATACCTATCCGTCAAACTATTTCTATTAGATTCATTATTTAAATTTTTAATGCCAAACAATCTAGTATAATCAGGTTTTAACCGTTTAAGCCATTTTATTCCTAATAAAATTACCTACATTTTTCATTTACAATTATTAATCGTAAATATTGGTTGGCTTATTTAAAAAAAAAACATTTCTTTGACCTATAATCTCTATTTATTTACCACTTTTGTGGTTGAATTTTAATCTTGAATTTGTTGGAAATATATTTTTACCTTACCAATAATTCTTATAAATATATTTAGGTATTAACGTAACTGGACCTCCTGTATATATTGTAAAGCATTAAAAATAATCATCTACTGTGAAATATATTGTGGCATCAGTTTGGCCCTTTACTGAATATATAGAGTCATTTTGTACAAATTTACACCCCCACATTCTTTTACTAGCTTTGTAGACCCTACTTAAATGGCCCAGTTTTTTACATTTTAAAACAAGTCTTTGTTCTATGAGGGCAAACAGACGCCACGTGTAAATGTCTTTCACCACATCCATAACACATTATTTCTCCTCTTTGTCTGAATGCTGCGCCGTACTATTATTGTACTCATCCTTTTCATCCTTTCCATTCATAGAGGGAATCTTGGCTACTAATTTATCTTGTAATTCTCTTGTATTTATCTCCGTCAGATTGAACGAATTCACCACTGCAAAAACTTTACCCAGGGTGAGATCGTCGTCTTCTTGTAGTAGCTTATTTTTCAGGTTTTCCGGCTTGATTCCAGCCATAAAACAGTCTCGCATCATGGTTCCCAACATATTGGGACTAACATTACAATTTATTGCTAAATTTTTCAATTCTCTAAGATATTCCGAAATTGATTCTCCTTCCTGTTGAATTCTCTTCGAAATCAGCATAGCTGTGGTATCACTTTCTTCTTTGGATCCAAATGCAGCCTAATTCTTTGAATGATAGTATCATAGGCTCGATCTTTAATTATTCCGGGAAGAAAATATCGTTTCCCAGCTTCAAAGTTTCAGAATTTAGTAGCGAGGTAAAAATTGGCAATTTACTCTCCTCCTTCGGATCATTTGCCATAAAGGAAGCTTCAAATATTTTGTACAAAAAAATCGAAGGTATCCTCCACTGGGCTATAGCATCTAAAAGGTGCTATTAACTTTGAACTTGTTATGCTGATTTTTTCTACACCTTTTTTTATTTATCCAGAGAGTTTCAAAGATGTAGTAGTTATACTTGAGTAGAACGCCGTTTTCCTCAGCCTTTTACTGGCTCTGTAGATCCCGCATCTTTGTCGCCACTTTTGTTGTGTCGTAATTAGACGTACAACAGATCAAACTTGACCATGACTCTTTATTTAGCTCTTATTCTTCTCGTTTGGCCAACAACAAATGTCAAATTTATATAAACATATATTTTTACATAATGAGGCTTTAAAGAATGTAAATAATCTCCATCTATTTACATACCCAACAGTTAATATATAGCGAGAAGAGTAGAGGACTGAGCACAGATCCCTGAGGTACACTAGCCCATGTTGCCCTTGCCCTTGGAAAATGCTTCATTGACCCGAACCTTTATTTTTTTCCCCTAGAGAAGTCTGCAACCCAGATTAAGGTTTTTCCTCTTACTCCGATGTTGTGCAGCATTTCAAATAATTTCTCCCTCTACACTCGATCAAAAGCTGAGTTTATATCCAGGAAAACGGCCGTTGTGTTTTTCGGCTGTTTTTCCAGGAAATAATATATTATTGCTTGAAAGAAGTATAACTGTTGATTAGTTGTACAGTGTCCGGATCTATAGGCAGTTTGGTAGAAGTTTATTTAATTATTGTTAGTGAGCCAGACTATGAGTCTAGAGTGGATAATTCGTTCTGTTATTTTACAAAGTATGCTGGTAATAGCAATTGCCAGATAGTTCTTGCATTCCTTGGCATCTTTGTTTGGTTTCAGTATTGGCACTATAATTAATATCTTCCAATTCTTTGGTAGTTTACCAATTTGCCATGAAATGTTCAGTATTCGTAGGAGTTGAATTTTAGCTTTGTCTCCAAAATGTTTAATCTTTTGACCAAAGATCAGATCATCTCGTGGTGACCTCTTGGATTTAACTTTTCTATTGATGAGTTTAGCTCATTCAGTGTGAAGTCTCTCGAGAAAATATCTTGTTGATGGTAATTTATTCCTTGTTTAACTAACTTGTTTATATTATTTTTTAGTCTGGAATTGCTTGAAAGATATTCAGCAATTATGTCTGCCATCTGTTTGTTTGATCTCGCTGTTCTATTCATATCGGTTAGAGTATTGGAGGATTGGTATTGGTTTTGATTGTTTTCTAACACTAATTATATTCCAGTGATGGCATTCCTTTCTTGGATCCATTTTTCTCAGAATTCTGCCCATTTTTCTCTTGTTTGAATATCCAAATTTCTTGTTCAATTTTGTGACTAATTTCAATGAGTTCCTTTATGTTTTGTTTTTTTATTTGTTTTAAGATGTTCATTGATATTGTTTCTCTCTGCGATAATTGCCTCGATATTTTGGTCCTTCCAGTAAGGTATTCACAGGTCTTTACGTCCACCTCTAGGAATCGGTGCTTTTGCAGCTTTGGATATGTTCGAAGAGAATTTTTCCAAGATTTTATCAAGTGTTCTGTGATTTAATTCTTCGTCGCACAGTTTCACAAGCTTTTCCGTTAATTATTTTCATTGTTCTTCTATTCTTTTGGACATTCTTAATTTTGAAGTTTAGGGTTGTTTAAAATGGTCTGTGGTCACTGATTGCACCTTTCAGGATTTTCCATTGTGTTGTGGGTGCGATGTTGTAATTTATCGCTGTGATGTCTATTGCAGATTATGTTCCTGTGGACTTGGATAAATAGATGTTCTTTTCGTTATTTAACGGTGTAAGGTCGAGGTCGGTTAGCATGTCCTCAACCTGCTGACCTTTGTTATCCTGGACATAATCACCGAGTATGATTATGGTATCTAAAGACGCTTCAGTTAATGTCTCTATTAGGCCTGGATTGATGCTAATATTATCGGGGTGATAAACATTTATGATTGATATTGTATTATCTGGGAGATAGATTTCTATTACCTGAGCTTCTGTCGTGCTTTCTGTATTTGATTTCCGAAGTTTCAATCGAAACGGCAAGTCCTCCTCCATATTTTCCCGGTCTGTCCTTTCGTAGTGTTGTATAACATTTGATATTGAATCTCAGATTCTGATTCAATTTTGTTTCCTGAAGCCAAGCAATATGCACATTGTTGTCACGGAGAAGACAAGTCAGCTCTTCAATTTTCTTCTGGGTGCCATTTATATTGAAATGTAGTAGATTGAATTGTGTCTTCGTAGTAGATTTCTCATCAGGAGCCCGGGCTTCAGCTCCTGACGTGGCGGTTACCCCGGACGCGGTAGCATTACTGGAGATATCGGTTTTGCTCTTCTTTGGAAAATGGGTGCCGTTGCTACGATAGTCACCTTGGAAACGAACCAGAATTTGTTCGAATATTCCAAGGGTCCAGGGGGGACCGCAGGGAGGTGTGCATTTTCAGACTTCTCCCCCCCCCCCCCATCCCCTGGAATGCTGTCACTACAGGATAAAGCACTCTTGGTGATTTATTTTTTGTTGCGATTTAGAATCTTCTGAAGCTTTACGAGCGTTTCGTTCCTTTAAATGTATTCGAAGCGGTAAAGGACTCATGAGTTGCTTCTCTCTAAGGCGAATTATTGAAAATTTCGAATAAACTGGATCTCTAGGAGCAAAACCTCGGAGTGGAAGATCATCGACATGCAAGTCAGTGGCTGTTACGGTTTTGCAGAATGTTGAAGCTATTGAAACGTAATACACGTATGGATAAGTAAGTGCTCGACCTTTTTCTCCTTAAACGGGGATTTCGTATAGAACAGTTTGGAAAGAACACACATAAATACATTTTCTTAGAAAATACCCATACAAAATTCAAAGTTTCCACGAGTTGAAAGTCAGCGATTTTGAGAAGCGTCAAAAATTCGCTGCATGGGTTTTCCGGCAAATTGATATTGATGAAAACTGGCTGTCAAATGTTCTAAGAACAGATGATGCTCACTTTTATCTAAAGGGAGAATTTAACATTAAAAACAGAATCATTTTGGCTACAGAAAACCCTAGGAATTTTACAGAAATACTACTTCATCACCAAGAGTTACAGTTTTGTGTGGGTTCACTTCTTCTTTTATTTTTGGGGGCATTTTTCTTTGAAAGATCAATGGAATAACCTTTGAAACCGTTCTTGTAACTGCTTTGGTGAACGTTATATTCAACTTTTGAGAGAAAAGGCTTTCCCCATATTGCAGGACAGACAAGCACTAATCGAAATAACATTCATGCAAGATGGAAGACATTCTCATATCTCCCACAATGCCAAACAATTGCTGATGGATACGTTCAGTAAAATCATGGGATAAATCTCCACTCTATATACCAGTGGCCTTCAAGATCACCAGACTTGACGCGTTACAATTTCGGTTATGAGAGTAAATTGAGTCGCGTGTTTATCGATGCCGGCCTACCACATTGGCCATGTTGAAGACTTCTATCAGATGGCACGCGCGTTTAATAAATTTCAACAGAAATATTATTTAATGCTGTTAATTCTGTCATCTATCGTCTGCAGGCGGTGTTTGCGAATGAAGGGCGCCACATTGAGCAAGGATTGTGACCTAATACAAGAGAGAAGGCAATTACCTCAAGTTTTATATAAGCTGCCATGTATTATACTATCTACCAATATTTTTCAGCTCTTTGTGTTGGGTTATAGGAATAATAATAGCTGTCCTCATATCTTGATTCTTATTTTTTTTTTGTGAACAGTAGTTTTTTTGTTTGTCATTTGCTCACATCTTATATTATGTCGTGCAGGCCAAAGTGTTATAACTTCTCGAATAACACTGGTACACACAAATTTATCCCTTATGTTTAGTTTTTCGCTTTTCGCTCATTAGAAGAAATAGCATAAGGAATATTCTCTGTACACTCCCAACTTCAGAAATTTTGCGCAAAAAATAATACAGAATGATTTTACTACCACCTTTTTCAACGAAAAAGGTCTATTTAAAAATGATTTTTATTTGAGGGGACACATTTTCAAAATTGTGTACAGTATAAAATACACAATGATAACATTTGACAAGCTCATAGGATATTTGGAATAAAGTACGAAAAATATATTTTGTCACTCCCCTCTATATTTCATTTGTTGGATCATGACAAATTTCCATTTAAATAGTCAAGAGTCGCCAATTAGCAAGAAACTACACATTCCTTTTAGCAAGAAATCCTATTATTTTTGGTACTATATTAACATTTCAAAAAAACGTGTATTAATATCAGTAGTGTTTTTCAAACATTCAATCTATTTCACTAAAATCTGAAATATAATTTTTTTTTGCTACATGTTTTAATTTGCATATTACTATTTTACATATCTCAGATTGTATTTAAAAATCGTCAACCAATTCTTCTACTTTTGGCTAAATGGTATTTTATCAATTTATCATTTGCTATTATTAGGGTTCTTTCCTGGTATTCAAAAAGGAAAAATACGTGTCGAAAGTAAATTTTTCAATTTATCAAACAATTTGGCCGCTGAATCTCTGATTCTGGTAGAGCGCCATCTAGGGAATAAAATTGTAACTAAAATCAATTTAGAATTTTTCATTATTTGCCATAAAAATCCCATTGCATCCTGAACACAATGATGTTTACCGCATTGCTCTAGCGCAAATATTCACGGAGTTATTAATTTTTAAATTTGTGCGGGACTTTTGGATCACCCGGTATATGCCTATATATAAACACACAAAATCCTTTATTTAGTTTATTTTACCCTTTATTTTAGCCTTAAGTTTAAAAATGGATTCGCTTGGATGTCTTCAAAGAAAATAATAAAAAAGTAAAAGCTATGTATATTTACGCGCTTATAATAATTTAGGTTATATATACATGAAGACCTAATTGAAACAGTCTCATATAAGAAGTTGTCCTATATATGTATAATCAGAGAGAATTATAAATAATATTCTATATAGAAATATTATAATTTATAAGATATATGAATATAATTATCGCATTTCTCATAAATTGTAACTTGTATGGAGCGTGACTATAATATATGTTACAATATCGTTGCGGAATTTCTTGTTGTTGGATGAGAATGGTGAAGATTGTTGGAAGCGCAGTCGTTTGAGTGGAAAGTTGAGCATACAGTGGGGAATAACCAGGACACGTGATGGGGTTTTGAAAATAAAAGGCAACGGGTTGGAGGAAAGAAAGGCTTTAGAGAAGATGGAGCGGATTTTTGACTATTAACTATCTGATCACATGGCGGTGATTGACTTAGATACTATCTCGGTGGGAGCGAAAGAGCTACTCTTCTAGGTGTTGTCTCGGTGGGAGCGAGTGAACCACTGACAACCCTCGGTTCTCGATTTAACACCAGGACCTATCTTACTTCCCATTGGTCGAAAGGTGGGACGTGGCCGTTTTCTATTGGTTGACCTTTGGGAAGGTGCTTCCTAATTGGTCCTTGCTAATTTCTTTGTCTTTGGACTTGTCCTGACACGACCAGGAAATACTGTGTCGTTGAACTCAACTTTTATTAGTTTCGCGATAATAAAATTGGTTGTAATTTTGCTAATGATTGTGCTGACTTCTAAGCCTCTTTTCTAGGCCTTGCTGTCCTCCAGTTAACCTTATTCTTTATTAAATCTTTGAAACATACATTGCATACATATTGGGTCGGGGTTGCATACAGCTATTTACAAATTATGACAGATGCGCCCCCTACATGTGAAGAATTTATGAAGGGGTTTTAGTCTGAATAAGTTCTTTACATCAAAGAAAATAATTTTGGACGAAAATTAATTGATTATAGGGAGGCTATATACAATCTTGATAAGGATATAAGAGATTAAAAAAAATGTAGTGTTAATGAAATATATTTGGTTGTTAGTTAATAGAAATCAAAATTTTATAAAGGTGCATCTTATGTTGAGTACTATGGTACACAAAAAAAAAAAGAAAAATTGCCTAACTAATTTTTGCTCGAGATTGGGAAAGAAAACGAGGAAATTTCATAAGGTATTTTGAAATCAAAATAAAAATTAAAAAAAATAGTTGAATGAAATCAAAGTTGAATGTTTGGTTGAAAAAGAGAAAAAAAATGTTTTGTTGCATTGGTAAAAGAAAAATGCCTAACTACTTTTTGCTCGAGTTCGGGAAAGAAAACGAGGAAATTTCATGAGGTATCAAAAATAAAAATAAAAGAAATGTTGAGCGAAATCAAAGTTGAATGCTTGGTTGAGAAATAAAAAAAAATGAAAAAGGTTTTTCAAAAATAAAGGATGACTTAATGTCTTAAGTTTAACCGAAAACCAATGAGTTTTCGTTGATAAATAAAGCTACGATAATATAACTAAGTGGTACATAAAATAGTAATTAATGGTTAAAAGTGATAATAAATTGAATAAGTTGCTAAATTGGTTGATATATTTTAATTTTAATTTGAGAAAAAATAGTGATAATGGTTAATATATAAACAATAAGGTGTATTGGTTTGAACCCTTTTTGTATCTACATGCCCTGATCTAGATGTCTTAATTGCTTAATTATGCCCTATAATTTTTTTGTCTTTTCTGTAGCGACACTTAGGCGGAAACGTGATCCTGATCCTCAAGTGCGCATTTATGCTATGTATACAGGAGACATGGAAATCTATATAACCTTTGTGTGTATTTTTGTCTTGTGTTATTGTTTTTTGAGATCTCAAAAGCCGAGTGTCGTTTTTTTATTTGTCTCAAGCCTTAATGCGTTCTAGGGATTTTTATGCGATCCCCTAGGGCACTTAAGATGTGCTCGCCCAATATCCACT